>CM035796.1:15750104-16490104 GCA_020466265.1 Siphamia tubifer
TTTTACACAAAGCCAATGAAGAGCAGCGAGTATTGAAGAAATATGATGTCTCTTTCTGACTCATGTTAGCGTTTGCACTGCAGCATTTGGGATTAGCTAGAGGCATTTACAGGGGTTTATCTGATAGTACCGATTTACAGTAGTCCAGTCTGGTAGTAACAAATGCACAAAGTACTTTTCTGTATTATTCTGAGACAGGATGCTCTGCCACCATTATGGAAATGAACAAAACTGATGCAAAATGTTTGCACATGTGTGTGTGCGTGTGTGTGTGTGTGTGTGCATGTGTGTATTAAATGATAACTGGCCCCTAACTGTATGCTAGACATATAGACCGTATTTTCCAGACTATAATGCTCTACTTTTCGCCGATGCTGTAAAGCCGCAGGTGAAACAATGATACAACTAATTTATGTTTCATGCAATAATAATTGATCTGGCTGTCGGAGGAGGAAATAGGGTTGCTGCACGTAAGCTTGGCATCACTGAATCAATGGTGAGACACATGAGACGGGATGGGTGCAGCTTATAGTCAAGTACATTTTATAATCTGGAAAATACGGTAGATACTTTTTGTCAGCATTCTTTGTTTGTTTTTTTTAGAGAGACATATACTGTACCATTAATTCAGTTGTCCAAATTCCATGTTAGATAAGGCTTTCTATTTTTGAGGCACGTTTGGTGTTTTCTGACTGATTCATAATAATAATAATAATAATAATAATAATAATAATAATAATAATAATAATAATAATAATAATAATAATAATGAATTGGATTTATATAGCACTTGTTTGGTCACTCAAGGCGTTTCACATTATTCGCACTCACATGCACCCTCTGGTGGTGGTAAACTACATATATAGCCACAGCTGCCCTGGGGCAGACTGACAGAAGCTGGGCAGCCATTTTGCTTGGACCACCACCAAACATTCATACACCAGGGTGAGTGGCACTGCAAGCAAGGAGGTTCAAGTGTCTTGCCCACGGACACAACTAACTGACTAGGACAGAGCAGGATTCAAACCACCAACCCTTCTAGACGACCCACTCTACCAACTGAGCCATGGCCGGCCCATTTGTTTTATATAGTTCGACAATTGCGAGTTACATCCATAACATTGGAAGTGTATGTGATGCTTTCTTGTGATATCACCCAAGGCCAGAATATATAACGACTGGTTCAACTGTAGAATGCTGTGGAACAACATAACTAACCTTGGTTTGGATGTGTGGCTGATCATCTACCGATAAGTAAGATTTACACCAAGTGTTGTTCCTTTAAGCCTGTGCTTTGGCGATGAAAATTGCTGACATTACCATTTAGCATCTAACTATAGCACAAGGCAGCATTTTAATACAGCGCTTTACGACACTGTCTCAGGTGGATGTAGTCAGAGGAAGAACACACCAAGATATGAAATTGGATCGAGTATCTGTTACATCTCTCAGTTTCCCATCATCAGTTGATATATGTGTTTAATTTGCTCCCCACTTACAGAGCCATTTTTCACACCAGTCTGTCAACTTCAAAAATATAAGCTCAATTAGTATTGCAAATGAGAACTCAGAAAATAGACTTATGAAAGATTAACTTGGAAACAAAGGGTGTCTGTTATATCTTCTTGACCCTCTTTGACTTCGTCTATGAAGCGGTCTTGAAAATGATCCCGGTCTAATATTTACTACCCTTAAAAGCCATTTGACAGCTCCGCCATAAATTAATTAGACATATTTATCAGGCATACGTGGCCACATCTGACATTTCAGTGAAACACTTCTTCTTCATCCCCCACAATAATCCATATACTACAAGAGAACGTGCTTAGTTCTAAACTTTTTTCATCATATTTGCTCAGCTGTCAAAGTTACATCATAGTTACCCTGCTGTGGTCAAATTATATGGACAAAGCATACATATTAAAATAAAGCTCAATGTGTTGTTTATGTTCAAGCAAGAATAACAAACAATCACAGTACAAATAATAAGGGTTTGTCAGTGAAGAAGTAATACAGTGGGTTTTCTTCTTATTTTAAACACACTAACTTACAGTATGACATTAAAGTGTAGGACCTAAGGGTAGCAGTGTCCTTTGATAAATGCTGAGGAGGCACAAATAGCATATCTTCCCCTCTAATGCAAGTTGTTTACACTAGGCTGAGTAACCGAGTTTGGGATTTATGGGCAGTTGTGATATGAACGAGCAGAAAGACATGAAAATGTCACAGTTTGTCAAATGGCTCGTGACCTGGAAAACATAGCACTATTTACAAAACAGAGCCTCGTCGGATGTATGCATGTCCAGACTTATTGATTTATAATTTGAAGTTTATATTCGTTTGTCATAGATTTAAATGTCATGGGATTTCAAGTATGATCTGAAGTGTTCTTATGGCACGATAGACAACACATATCTTCAATGCTGCAATGCTTGATTATTCTCTGCATCAAAAATTCCATAAATACCTTTCAACACATTGTGATTCAAGTATGATCTGAAGTGTTCTTATGGCACGATAGACAACACATATCTTCAATGCTGCAATGCTTGATTATTCTCTGCATCAAAAATTCCATAAATACCTTTCAACACATTGTGATTCAAGTGGTCTGATCTGATTTAATTATTGATCTGATTGACAGCTGAAATTGCAGATTACTGTCAAGATTCAGATCTATGGCTCTACTTTGGAACGTAGAGCTTTCCTTTTCATCTCTTTGTATATTTCACCTCTATTTGTATTTTCTTTCACTCTTATCATTTGGACCAGGAGGAGAGAGGTGTTAAGGAAGGAGTGAATTTTCAAATTTGGTTTTTACCTCCACCAGAGAGGTATTAAATTCAAGTCTGTCTGTTTGTTAACTTTGCAAATCAGAGATTCATGAAGTTACATTAACGGGTTGCATGTTTGTCTGTGTGTGCATGCAGATTTCCACTGTTCTCACTCTAGCATTGCCAATTCTTGGTGAATCATTCTGAAATTTGGGATATTCAAGGACAGAGGGTGAAACGGACCAAGTTCCAGCCAAATCAACTCACTACTTCCAATCTGACACCATATTGAATTTGCGCATCGTCACAGCAGAGATTTGCCATTTTCAACATGTATTGGTGATTTAACATATATAACGCACAATCATGATGTATTCATGATTTCACAAGATCACAGATTTCATATAATTCACAAATTTACCATGCTCCGTGTGCATTTCTGGTCTGTCTGTCTGTCTCTCAGCAGGATTACACAAAAAGTTCAGAACAGATTTTGATTAAACTTTCAGGAATGATAAATAATGGGCCAAGGAAGAACCCATTAGATTTTGAGCAATGAAGGTCAAAGGTCAAGGTCACACTACAGGTCAACAGCAAAAATTCAGACAAGATAGAATCTCACAGTTTTTTGCATTCACATTGTCTCACCTTCAGACATCAGATGGGTCAACACCTATGGCTCCATCACATCACTTCTGAATGGAAAAAAAAGTTTTGGTGGAGGTCTGCTGTCTATGACTGCCTCATTTTCCCTTTGATTTCGATTTTTGCAGTACTACCACAGAGTGAAACTTAAAAAAATACAAGGTTAAAAAATATATATTGTACTTGCCACACACATAATATTGATTAAATGTCCCTTTGCAAGTTAAACATTGAGCAGATTTCGGTATCCATCAAGCTTCTGGCCATATACTAGTTGGATATTTGGTATGCTAATTGGAATACTTCAAGTAAACAGATCATCTCTATGGGACAGATCAATCTTTCAACATATTTGAGGTTAAATCAGAACTAAGCTAGCCCATTTCAATTTTCTTCTTGCCCATGCCACAACTAATAAACCTGCATTTATTATTCTGCCAAGGAATGGTGGGGTTACGTTTTTCTGTTTTGTGCTTTTCTAGTTTTATATGTCAAGAGACATTCCTGACTTGTCTAAATTTATGATCCTCTCAAATCTGTACTAAGCTTCTTGGATGTTCTCTTTGTATTGTGTATTGGTCAGTTGACTGCATGCTATTGAACAAACCATCATATTTCTTCCAAAAACTTTCCAGATTTTGACACTGAATCATTCATTTAGATCATAATATTTCAGTACAATAAATCTTAAAGAGCACCTTGCACTGCAAACTACTTTTACTTACAAGTTTTAAAATAAGGTAGGTTACAGTGAGCTCTACACACATTGTGAAAGTAATATTCAACCTCACTTGACTCACTTGATAGGAACTACACACAGAAATGAGCGAGTCAGAAAACCACAACTTTGTTGCGTCACAACATCATATGCCTTGCCCCCTGGAGCTTATGTCCACCCTCAGAAAGATCTGTTTTCAGAAGCTAACTAGGCTCAGGAGCTGATATAGTATTCAAACCATGGCAGAACATGCTCACTCATGCTTTATTTGTGGCAATAAAATATCTCCACCTTGCCCAAGAAAGACATGAGAATCAAATGGGTAGAATTTATCTTTGGGGCATGACAACCAACGATGTATCCCAGACGTTAGTCGTGTTGTAAACATTTCTAGGACAGTGACTTTTCCAACTTGGGTGTCAACAGTAGTGGTTTTGCTTGTGAGTTGTTATTAAAAGATGGATCTTTTTCCCATCGCAACAATCAACCATCAGCCCACAGGAGGCAAGTGAAATGAGATTATTTTTTTTCCATCCAGTGCTTTAGTTATAAAACAACATGTTTATATTATCCCACAGCAGCTTGTGTTCTGGGAACAGTCACTATCCTACTATCCACTTACCCAGAAACAAAGCTAAGCTGCAAACCAAGAATAATAACACTGAGTTTTGTGCAACTTAGCTTAGTGTAGGGATAAAAAAAAAAGTATACTAGTTAGGATAAATACCAATTCAAACCAAAAATGACGAGAAAATACCCTTTTAGACAGGAGTTGTATGAATCAAACATGTAGTATTCTATTCTATTCTCTCGTCATCTGAACCTGCTTTATCCTCGTTAGGATTGCGAGGGGCCTAATCCAGCTACAATGGGTGAAGGCGTGGTACACCCTGTATGAGACGCCAGTTCATCTCAGGGCTGAACATATATAGACAAACAATCACTCTCACATTCACACCTATGGGCAATTCAGATTAAGCAATTAACCTATGAATGCATGTGTTTGGATGGTGGGAGGAAATCGGACTACCTGGAGAAAACCCATAGGGAGAACATGCAAACTCCACACAGAAAGGTCTGGTGTGGGGTTCAAACCCGGGTCCTTCTTGCTGTGAGGCACAAGTGCTAACCACTGCACTGCCATCTATTTTATTTTATTCTATTCTAGTCTAGCTGTCATTAAGGCATTCAACATGTCAAATCACCATTTCAGACTTTTAGGAGGATTCCCCTGAAAGGTGGTTTAGTGATGGTAATGTTATGAGAAACCCAAGCCCTAAAGACAATAGCATTATCAGGCTAGGTTATGTCAGATACAATTAGCTGGACACTAACCCTGTGTTACAAAGTTAAAGCTAAAACAAACAGGACTGCACTGAATGTTCATAGTGTGAGGAAACAAATCTTTGTTTTACAACCTTTTCAACTGTTTATTACAACTTCGAACAATAATCATCCACAAACAGGAGAAAACATACTGACCTGCAAATATGACCATTCTGAAATGCTCACTGACAAACAAAGAGGATGTCGTTATACTCCTCCATCCTCTTCTGATTCACTATCATAAATATAAGACTATCTCCGAGGACATGTTGTTAGTGTAATTTTCAGTAAGCGGCGGCAGAATGAATTTTCAATTACAATCAGTCAAAGGGCTGTTTTTTTGGCCAATCAGAGGTGACTTATTACCGCCACATCATGGATATTCATGAGTAAAAGCAGAAAAGCCTGTCATTGTGCTACGTCTGCCCACTTAAAACAGCTCAAACAGAACTACCAGGGTGTGTGTTTGTTTTTAAAACACAGAACTGATGCACAATGCATTCAATTTTAGTACAGATCACCATAAAAAAATAATGAAATACTAATGGAAAGTACCCTTTAAAACTTTATTTTTGTTTACTATATTATCCCATAAAGACCCAAACAACCCCAATGACCAAACCCATCTACGGATCCAAGGGGTTTAATACCTACTGATCCACTAATCCTATACATGCACATTAATTAGGGAAATTGCAGTTTCTCCCCTGTAAATTATGATCAGATTTGATCCATTTGGACGTTCAGAGGCTCTGTAGACACACTGTCATCTTCTACAACATTGATTCACCAGTAAAGCTAAAAGAGTGTGGTCAGTGACAGTGGATGGAGACATTGGATTTATGTTCAGTTATTTATTTTGATAACCCTGATCTTTAATTTGAGGTTTTATGAACATATACATGATCAGTGAATTAAATGGAGGAAAACATATTTACACTGAAAATGAAAAATACAGAGGAAAATAATACTATAACAAATAGTGATAAATAATTTAAAAATGGTTAAATATAAAGAAAAAAATCATTTGAGAATAGTCACTAAAGTAGCACTGGGTCTCTATGGGTTTTTATTTTACCATTTGTGATGTATGTGTCTATACATCCTACAATCATACTGAAGAAAGATGAATTCAGAAAAAGCAAAATATCATTCCACTTTTGAACACGAATAATATATGGTTCTAACCTTGTGTTCTGTTTGCATTATTGGTCTAGCATTTTTAATAAGGCAGCAGTTTCAGTTGTCAGTTCCATTTGCTTTCCCCTCATCCTCTCATCCCTCCATCTAAACCAATTACCTTCAGTGTTCCACATGGGCTTTAAGGCAATTAAACGTCAAGAAATGCACAAAAAGTACACAAAACAACAATCAGCCTCCTAGTTATGAGCACGGCCCTGAAGCAAACTCCCCCTGCATATTTCCTGGATTAATTTCTCTTTGTCAGCAGCCTTTATCAAAGTTGTCTTTTACAGTGACACAGTGTTAAATGATACAAAAAGATCTGAGGCGGTAAGGTCAAGACTATATGGTTGAGTTGAATAACAGTAAAATACTTTAAGTCTGCTTTTGGTACAGAGTGTGGTAATCATTATATCCTAGAGATTTGGATAGAAAAACAACATCGATGTTGATGATTGCTTTTTTTTTTTTTTTTCCCCTCTGCTGTCTTCAAATGATAAGCACCATGAATGTGTTCCCTGCTGTTTTGGGCACAAATTCACAACACCAGAGCTCTTGCCGATCCTCCAAAGTGGATCAATTATCTGCAGTGTACTGTATACTGAATACCATATACTGCAGATGTTTTTGAAGAGTTAATGTGAAATGACATTTTAATATCTAGGCCATGTGCTGTTTGGAAGGGCAGTCAATGTCGGCACCAAAAATGGTTTAATTTAACAAAAAAAAATTAATAAATAAAATGGAAAATCTGTGATCAGTAGGAGTGTAAAGGACAAGGTCTGTGCGAAACCCAAAGCGCAGTCATAATTGTTGCGAGGTTTGGCATCATAATTCCCTTTAGGGTGAAAAAAGAAAAAGTTCCAGCTGCCTGGTTACAGTTCTGCTGCTACTTGTGTATAGAAGTGACTTTACTGGCAGCGAATAAAAGCATGTAAAAACGTGTATTTAATGTCACCATCAAACCTCACATTATTGTATCCCCTGAATTGTATATGAGCATATCTGAATGACACAGGCAGAGAACTCTAATGTGTGACAAATACTGCTGTTACTACCAATAATAATGGTCGAAATGGTACCAGAAAATGGGCACTTTGAAGCATCTATGGTCAGGAAAATACAGCAATAATGCATTAACAGTTTGTAGCCAGGAGATGGCAGCAGAAATTTAGCTCCAGCCCTGAAGTTCAAATGGCAGCGTGGGTGTGTAATCAGCCTCATGTTTGTTTGTGTGAACATCTGCCTCACCATTTGTCTGAATAATCTGTTTCTAATTGTGTGTTTTAAATGAAATGCCGCAGAAGTTCCTTTTGTGTTGTTTTTGTAGAGCTATAAATGTAGGCACCGACACTGATAAGCTGAGGTGGGCCACATGCCATTGCCATTACCTTTATACAGCAACAATGTCCAAACAAGTTTACCAGCAGTATAACAAAACAGTGATTTTTTGTATTTACTGTACAGGTAACTGTGGCCATCTGTTACAGTTTGTTTTAACAGAATTCTGTATAAACGGCCAAAAATACACAGTAAAGATGCAAATTAAGTAGTACTCAACAATCATTTCTACTCCAAAAGGAAGATAGTCTCAGTCTCTACTGCACTTAAAGCTGCAGGTACAGCCGAAGGCACATAATCAGAAATTATGGGTAACTCTATAAATGTAGCATAATCTTCAACAAATGAACAGTGAGTGGTTTATCACACCGAGTCAGGTGGACATCAAATTACTGTTTTTTACCACTTGATGGCAGTACAACTGAAGCCATCAGCACTTGCATAGATGTTAGGGCATAATGAGTTTCATTCAGTGACATCAAACATAAATATCACATGAAAAAGTGAACATTATGTGCATTGTCATAAGCGCGAGTATAAAATAATAAAATAAAAATGGAGCAAACAATCAGTGCTACACTTCCTGTTTGTGTCAAGTCATGACAAGACTAGATTAATTAGATAAGTGCTTAAGGTCAAATACAATTAAATTAAGTAAAATAAGTGATATTTTAACCACACAGAATAAGCTAAAGTAGCTGTGCATTCAGCAGAGCAGATGAAATCCCGCAGACAGCCCTGTTTGAAATGGTAAAATGCATGTCGTGAAACTGTCACCATCAGTGTTATTAAGACTATAAGTAGCCCGCTGGCCAGGTTTAAATGTTAAATAAAGCACTGTGCACAGTCAAAAGATGAATATTTCATTATGAATGTCACCACATGCAGTGAGATGACCCCAAACACTGCACAAAACCACCAGCATCTTGCTTGGTTTCATCTACTTTATATAACAATTTAGCAGGTAAAATCAAACAAGTCTATGCCCCAAAGCCCCTGTTTTTGACCCGTTTAGTCAGCTGCACACAGGGTTTCTACTTTGGGGGTGCATTTCATTCAATTATCTGGGTTCCCAAAATGAATGGCACAAAACTGAACCTAAAAGAAATATACTAATAAATGATTGTATATGTGCCAATTAAAAAATACCATTGTGTATTCCAGTCAATGTACAGTACTGCACTCATGTAAAAAAAAAAAAAAAATGACGCGCAAATGAACTTTTCTCAAGCCCTGTGTGTCAGACCAAGTTAGATTCTGGGGCTGTCATTCAGCGGGGAACGAGGGGAAGTTTTACAAGGTGTGTCAGGGAGATACAGCAGAGTCAAAAGCCTGGGGCACAGTGTGTATTAAAGTTAATTTGAACTGATTAGATTAAGCAGTGGGGATGTGGCTGTGGGGGGCGAGAGAGCGTTGCAGTGTGTCCTGCCGTGAAGAGTGCGTGGTGTGCTTTATCTCGTGCTTCTAAGTGAGCTTGTATGGGTGCTACTCCATGCTTAGGGATAGCGGGTCACATGAGTTCAACTCTGATAGCATATCCAGCAGCTTGTCACGCTTGATGGGAAAGTCAAATTGGCAGTGTCTGGAACAAGGGAAGCTCTCTGGAGGAGGCTGGTAAATGCTGGTTTTTATTAATAGTACAATCCTCTTCAGTATTTCCTTATTACTGTTGTGCATGATGTTTATTATATTGCATTCTGTCTATGTTTTATGGTATTTTTTCCTCCATTATGTGCACTCTCCCAGGTGGGCTTATATCATTTTTGTGCCATTTTTGTATTTCTTGAGTCTACTTCCATTATGTTCCAAGAGAGATGCCATTGTACCTCTCTGTGTGTACATTACAGCTTTTTTATGTGCCTTTTTTTATGCAATTTTCATAAATCCAAAAACTTCAATCTTGTACTTTACATTTTATATTTTTCTCAGCTGTGTGTTTTCAGCATCGTTTACTGTAACCCTCTGAAAACCCTATTTTTCAACTTTACTGCAACTGATTAATTTTCCCATTCACACAATTTAAGACTTGAAAATGACACTCCCCATTCTTAGTCCATGTTGGTATAATGACACACATTTCATTTCATGGAACCTTTAATTTCCACTACAGATATCATTGCAGAGATTAAAACTGACAAACGAAAGTCAGTGAAGTAGCTGAATGATTTTTACAACTTTTTTTTTTTTTTGGGGGGGGGTTTTAGCAGCATGAACAAAAGAAACAATGGAATACCTCTGATGAGCACTGATCATGATTTCTCCTCATAAAATGATTACTGCTGTGACTTAACTCATTAAGAGACGAAGAGTAAAATCCTGTGAGTAATCAACAAGATGAGCTGTAATCAGAAATAATATATAAATAGAAGGGAAACAAATCATATGTATGGTGCAGGAACGCAAAGTCTGTAAGGAATGGAACTGGAGCGTGTTGGTGGGACTCAATGTGTGTTATCACAAATTCCCGTTTCTCTCTTTTCATCTCTTCTCTATCTGGTTTAGCAAAAGATGTGTTACGAGGAGCTCTGTGGAGCTGACAGGTCTTTAGTCTGTCTGTCCCGTTGCTGCGATATGCAGATTCACAAGCTCTGAGGATCTGACAAAAAGCTGCAAGCCTGTCTGCATCAAACGACGTAAACAGCTGGTAATGTATAAAGAAGTGACAATTAAGACATGTCCAGATTTTAGACACGTATATCCAAAACTACCTCTGAATGTTGATGTTTTTGACAGAAAATACCACATTCCTGTATTTTCGCTTGCTTCCTTGGTGAAATTGGAAGATTAAGCATGCGTTTATTTACCTTTTATATTTACAAAACACCCTTCAACACGGATTAATAGATATTCAGATTGATTCAATGAGATGACTAGTTACAGATACTTCCTAATGAACCAATTAAATTAAGGAAAGCAATGCAATTTAGATATTCAGACCATGCTCAAACCATGTAAGTTACAGTAGAATATTATTTCATTTCTTTCCTAAGGAAGTACTGTAGCTTACTAATCTGCAGATTTGCACCGAACGTTATAATATTCAGTGCCAGCCTCAGTTTAAATCCAAACATATATCACCTAGAGAAAATTAATTCTCCCGAAGACATGGCTGGATATGGACAGTACAGATGAATTAATGTTAACATTGTGCAAAATTACATCAGCCACGAACGGAAATGTCTACATCTCCTTTCCAATTACTCTCCCTTTACTTCATATTAAGTACTCAACTTAAGCTACAGGCAGGCGTAGATGCATTTCAACACAGCAGGATTTCCTTTCATTCTCTGTGGCATAAAGTGTATGTGAAGAAATTACTAAACCCCACAAGATTTTTTTTTTTTTTTTGGGGATTGGAGGGGGGGGGCAGCCAAATTGAGACCCTTCATCTGTAAACTGCTTTAAGCCTCACTGACTGCTTAGCTTCTCCTTATTAGTATTGGCTACTGCATAGATTCAGCACACTGCAGCCTTTTTGGGTTAGTGGCCACCTACTGTATCTAATCACCTTTGATACAAACATGTGCACTGATCACCTCAAGCATGCATCTCAAGTTCCCTCTAACATTCATTAAATGGTGTGTTAAGACCAGAGTGGGATGGCTATGTGCTGTAGATTTTATTGATTGTTTGTCTAGCACGTCACTTGAAAGTCTGCTCTCTGTCTCGAAGCCTCCCGACTCCTCTGATCGAGCAAAATGTGTTTGATCTAAATAAAACCACCCGAGCTGTCTACTTAAGCGCATATTATTAGGTTAGAATTGTACACTTCAACACTGTTGGTGAGGCTACTGTAGGTGAGCTTATTATCCCCAAAGAAAATGCCACATTTTATGTATATAAGAGACACATCTTTTCTGAATAATCTTGAATCTAAGAATAGGCTGATTTTCCAGCTAGATGTGCAGTGAGTAGCACCTCTCGTGGGAATGAATGCAAATCTGTTGGATATATTCCTTTGTATGTCTGCAGTCTTGAGAGTGCCATCTATTGTATATTATGTATCAGCTTTTCTCCTGTTTGACACCCAAAACAACAGCACTGAATGAACAAGTATCTAGGGGCTGCTGAAGATAGTGAAAGCGTCTGTCATTTTGACTTGTACATTGTTGACAGTAGAATGGATGATTTCTATGAAAATAGTCAGATACAGTATGTCTGAAGTCTTGAATATTGAAAAAAAAAAGGAAAGGAAAAATTGCAACTAAATATCCAACTACATATTTCTCTTCACTTAAAGAGCATAAGAAGGTAGAGGCAATTATTTCTCTTTTTTTTCCCCCTTTTTTATGACTCACAAAGGTTGTCAAATATCTGTGTACCAGAGCTTAAAAGTAGGGGGCAGCAGTGCAGTGCAGACAGTTGCCGTTATTAACTGCTGCATTCAAAAGACCATAAAGACAGCAGAAACACACCACACACCCTTGTGATGGAGACTGAAAAAAAATGTTTTGGAATGATCACAAGGAGAAAAGCAAAAAAAAAAAACGGTTCGAAAAATGCAATGATTGATATTGATAATCACAAATGCAAAAGGATGGATAATTTAATCTTCAAACTAGACAGTCAGAGGCAGCAGACCTCCACCAAGGCTTGATATGGCATCGTATGACATCACAACGTGATGTGATGGAGCCATAGGTGTTGACCCATCTGATGTCTGAAGGTGAGACGATGTGAAAAAAAAAATGCCAGATTCTATCTTGTCTGAATCCTGAGATATTACCACTTACATATATGTGTTTTAGCTGTTGACCTTTACTGTGACCTTGACCTTTGACCTTCACTGCTCAAAATCTAATGGGTTCTTCCTTGACTCATTATCTATCATTCCTGAAAGTTTCATAAAAATCTGTTCTGCTGACAGACAGACAGACAGACAAACAAACAAACTGACCCAAATTTAATACCTCCTTGGTGGAGGTAATAATAAAGTGGCGAAAAAGCAACAGTTAGCTGAAAGACAAATACAAGTCCTTCAACAGCTGCTCAGTATCCACAGCTGTGCCACAGCCTCTTTGATTACCTCCTGAAGTCTGCAGTTTCTTTCCATACTTCAATTAAAACATAATTTGACGATGTTTACTGCATTTATGCACAATCATATTTGTTCACCTAAGATGACCATGTCATTCCAAGATTAATATCTCATATTCCCCACATTAATTTAAAATGTTCACATGTAGCACAACAATGTCACCTAACTTCAGTAGATATGTTCATCGAATACAAAAATTTTGGTGAGAATTACAACTGAGATGCATTGTATGAAATAAAAAAGGTATTAATTCTCATTTTACCAGTCCTTAAAAATCAATAACTTTTTTTCCAAATTATTTTCTTGCACAATTTACATTTCTTACATATTTCATTTGTATTTGTTATCTTAACTTTGCACTTGTCAGTGAAAAGCAAGTATTTCCCTTGATCATAAGTACATTCTGAGGTTTTGGTATCAAAGCAGAATGGAGAAGATTCGCCCAAAAGTGACCTTTTTTCAATGACATATCATTAATTGAATGTAAAACAACCACCTACAGTCACAATCATGTCAAATTAAATGGGTTTTATTGGGGAACCCCTGCTGGCATAGGCTGACAGTGTTTCCATGTATTGGTGAACCCTTAGTTTTTACCCAAAATATTTATATGCATTAATAGGATTAATGATTCACAGGAACTTTAGATCAGTAAATGGTTAGGGTATGAGGGTTAAATTAACAGGTTCAATACTGGGAAATTAGAAGATCACTTAAACATATGATTCAGTGTAAAATGCAAGTAAAACTAATCTTTCACTAGACAGTGTCAGTGTTGAAATCTGTCAAAATGCAACATTCAGACCAGGACAAAACCAGGTGTAAAATCAAGACGATAATCAATTTTATTTCAGAGACAGCCATGTAGTATCAAACTCCATGCAGCCTTCAAAAGAAAGAAGAACTTCTCTTCAACATTCTGAGAACATAAGGTATTTGTTGAGTTGGTGAATGTGCAAAGCTTGGGTCAGTGATTCATATGACAAAGTATCTGACCTCACTCTAACCTCAAACCAGGAAAAAGTATCTAACATTTAGTTAAGTCCATTCGATTTTCTCCTAAGAAAACATACAGCTATTTTCACTGGAGGTATACCACATCCTGGCACAAAATTCAACCCAAGAAACTCAAGAATTAATGCAAACTATCACTGAACTGCATGTATCACAGACTCAGACAGTCAGGTAGGTTTTAGGGTCAGTATTGGCATTAACAAGGCTTGTAATGCTGAAAATGATACTGTCAGCCTGAGGGGAAAATGAAATCCTTTCCCATCCTACACCCCCTCCACATTTCTGACAAATCAAGTATCGTTCCAACATCATCCACACACTGTTCTCAAGCCCGCCTTACAGACATAGTTACAGATATAAGATTTATAGAAGTTGGCTTCTCACAGCACAAGTGGGCTTACCACACTGTCCTTGAGAATGTTAAATGCTCCTTGACCCTTGGAACACAACAATCATCTTGCATTTTTATAGTCAGGCAGCCAGGGTTGTTTCAAAATATCGAAAAAGATGATGCTGGAAGTTAACAATACAGGTAACCTACATTAAAGGGTACCTGTAATGAATGCTCATTGCTAGATGTTTCAAAAGATCATATGTCATAATAGCGGTTACATCAGGCAACTTTCATCATAGCCCCTTGTAAGCCTGTCATGATAATCAATAGATCAATTAATTGCATGATAATTAAAAATAAGATTGATAAGTTTGCCAGGCTTGATAATATTTTTATTTACTAAAGATACTGGATGGGTTAACGTCACTGTATTGGTCATGACTGACTCCTGTCCTTAGTGTAATGGGGAGTGAACCCTCCTGTCAGTCACTCTGTGTTTGGGGAGGCAGGGCACCTGGAGCACAAGGAGGGAACGTGAGGGTCAGCGAGGAGCAGAGGGAAAGTACGTGGTACCCGAGCCAAATTGAGTCGAGCCAATATCATGTAGTGGAAACACAGCTTTAATGAAATGACATTGGAATATGTTTCCAAGTCAAAAGCAACAGCTAACGTGTGGGAATACTTCAGACTCAAGCCAAATAAGCATGGCGAACGACAGATTTGAAATGAGTCGGTATGTCGCATTTGTTTGAAAAAACTTCATGTTAAACAGAGAACATGACAAAATCACTACAAACAGACATGTTCACCTCAAACACAACCACCCATGACAATTTTCCCAAGACCTCAACCAAAGTGGCAGGGGGGCTGTCACTGTGATTCCGACAGCCCACCATCACTAGGGCGTCTATGAAGCAAACCAACTATAAACATGTCAGCACCTAATAGTACACACTCACAGACAGTGGCGTTCACTACATCACCAAAGAGATGCAGCCTTTTAACACCATTGAAAAACCGCCATTTCTGCAAATGTTACACACATTTGATTGGCAGTACAAATTACTAGGGAATCCTATATAAAATATTCTTAAGAAACACAACTATCTTTAAAAGAGTGTATTAGCATTATTATTATTATACAATCTAGTAAAAAAAAAATGCTCCAGGACAAAATCTCGTACCCCACCTTTAAAGCCTCATCCTTATGTGAACCGGTTCCTAACTCTGAACCTATCTGTCATGCTCACAAGAAATTCTATTGGTTGTCAAGCATTCCATTCAGGCCCTAAAAATCTAAGTTTGAGTTTATCATAATACAAAAAATAAAATGAAGCAAAAATAATACCCAATACTTTCCTCCAAAAGGCATTGTTGTATTTGAATGAGGGAGCAGCTGGTCCGAGCAGTGATGAGCAATGTGGATTGAGGTGTTTGCTCACTGGTAGGAGTTAAAGGGACATGACATGTAAACGTTGCTAAAACAGGGTGTGATTCACAGTTAAGTCTAACAAAAGAAAATAAATCCTATACTGTACACTTCAAGTCACACAAAACTAAAAAAAAAAATAGGCACATGTGAATAGTAGAGTTGTAGTAAATAGTTTAAAGTAAGTTTAACTTGTGCATCATTCCATCCAATTTCTGAAATGTTTAATCTTAATTATGTTCAGGAGGATGCTGGACCCTATTCTGGCTAATTCTGAATGAAACCAGGGTACAACCTAGACCAGCTATGAGAACTTCATGCTTTTCAAATTAGACTGGAACACATAACTATCATACTTCCTTATTTGATAACAATTATTTCCATATAAATGCATGGACTCATACTTGAATGTGTTTTGAGCTTGATAAACAATGGACACAAATCAAGAACCTTTACCAAAATGACACTAATGTGGAAGTATCTGAAAACTCTTGACTGCTGGGGCTGGTTCCTACAGACTTATAATAAAATTAAAGTCAATAACCTTTCTCCAGGACTCATCATGGTCTCATTCATTTCATTTGGAGCCTAACCAGTGCTTAATTTGTAAATCATAAGCTACTGCAAAGTACATATGACAGCACAGTGATGACAAGATGGACAGAAGTCCCGGAACGCACTAAAAACATAATGTAAAACTATATGTGAGTGGACACTTCTTGTGCTGTGGCACTTAAAAGCCTCAATTTTAGACACCAGCTCTACTATATGCTATTATGACAACAATTAACCAATAATTAGGTTAGCTATATTCTGCAAACCACATACAAGGAGGGACTAACAGGTCTATGTTAAAAACTATTTTTTGTTTGTTTGTTTGTTTGTTTTTAATTAGAGCTTACAAAAGGTTACACAAATCTTTCATTTTTATTTAAGGATTGGCACAGCAACTTATTAATGCAAAGTATGCTCACCATTTTGTTGGTCGAAATACTCCACACATCACCAGCATGTCAGGATTCTCTTCTCTCTTCCTGGTTTGGGCTTTACTGCATGTGTCCACAGCAGGTCTATGTCCCTTGGACACCAAAGACCTCACGGACGATTTGCTGCTGTATCGTTAGTATCAGCCGTAGCTAGCTATCCATGGACCTGCAGGGTACGCGATTGTGCAAATCGTAGGCGGAATCAGGGAAACTTCGCCAAACTCTGCTTCCGATTGGCTAAACTGTTTCAGAGACATACTCTGACAACTGGAATATCCTGAAAAAGTGCTTGCATTTCTGTACGGTGGAATGTACATATTATATAGACAAATAGTATGCAAATGAATATATTGCAAGCTTTCATTTGTTTTGATTTTGCTGATTAGGATGTACAGCTTCAGAAAACTCACTTTCAAGCAAAACTCAAATTTTGTGAGTTTTTGAGTTTGAAGTTTTAATAAGATGTAAATCATAGTCAGCAAAATTACAACAAATAAATGCTTGCTATATTTCACTTTGCATGTCATGAGTCTATAAATGTATTGGTTTCACCTTTTATGTTGAGTTACCTGAATAAAAAAAACTTTTACATGATATTCTTAATTTTCTGAGTAGTACCAGTACGTAATCTAGTATGGATTTAAACAACGCAACGAAGGCGAACGCACTCCACTGCGGCTGTCGCAGGCTGTTAAGAATGAATTTTTCGAATCAAAAACGTAGGCAGGGGAGCTAGTTTGACTGACAGGCTGCCTCTCCAATCCTAGCACTTAAGGCGGAACGTTTCCCGGATTCCGCCTACGATTTGCACAGTCGCGTACAGTAGCTGTCCATTAACCTGTAGCTAGCTGGTAAGGCGGTAGCCATGCTAGCTTCATCACTTGCCTTGTGACTTCTCGCATGACCAGTGATGCTGCTGTCCCCATTGCCAGTTGCTTTAACCCGTTTTAATTTTGTCTTTAAAAAAGACTTCAAACTAATCTGCCGTTTAGACATGCTGTTTGTTGTTGAAACATTATTCGTTTGTTCGTCTCGATTCGATTGCTCCTCACGCGCGAATTTCCGAAGTTTCCTTTTTGTTCCTTATTTTGGGGCGTGGTTTCTCCGAAACATGCACTGGGGATTTGTTTTTTAAATTAAGTGTGTTGATTTATTTTAGACATTTAAAACGCGTTTCATATAAATAAATATAATTTTTTTTGTATTTACGAGAGCAGCACAAATAAATCCCAGAGCACAGGTGGTCAAAATCATGACGTCCCGGATCCTGTTCCGTCAGGATCCGGCTGCCTGAGCCTAACTCATCTGGTGGTCTGTCTTATATTACATGCATATTTTATACTAACATACTGGGTCAAGTAGAAGGTTTTGACTGATAAGATTGTGTGACAGCTCGCTCAACTACTTTGTTTTTTTATTTACTAAATGTTCTGTTTTTTCATATCAAGCCTCACTAGTTAAGCTGTTAGTAGTATTTGCTAACGTTCGATATTCTTGCGGTCCAACTGAGGCACATGGGGTAGTAGTTTGTGGACCCCGTCTTAATATGAAATATTACTGTTAGTGCGGCCTGCAAGTTTGACATGAATGACAGTGGCGGAGCATCCCATCACGTGAACGCTATCCGTCTCAGTCAGCGTGCGCACGCACACGCACACGCGCGCACACATAAGTTTGCATCTACAGCAAAGCGGGCAGCGCGCAAACAGATGCGTTGACAATGGATCAATTAAGTTTTGATGTATTTACTGTTTATATTTCTTTATGTTCACTTTCTGTCAAAAATAAAAACACATTCTAACAGTCATTTCATGAGAAGAAAAAATAATGTTATTCTAACTTTGTCGGCAATAATAATATTCAATACTACTGAAAAGTATTTTTACATATTTGAAACGTGTATCTATTTTTTTTTGTACAAATGTATTTACTCTCAAATAACTGAATTAATTTTTCATAAGCAGCAAGATGAAAGTCAGGTTCGATGTCCATCTGGCAGATATAAGGATTTGTTTCCTGATATTTCAAGGTTTGAGAAACTGCTTCTTGGATAATCACATGGGACTTGGAACTTGGTCTGCTGCCAGTGTTTGTACTGTAAATTCACTATTTGCAACTTGTGAATTAAAAAGCTATACTGTACTATTTACAATTTGTTGGTGATTTATTAAAATGACCAAAAAATCAGAGATCACCCCAGTGAATTTCTGTTGTGGTGAAGGGGTCTCCATTGAATTTTTGCTTGGGGCCCCACCAGACCCTAGAAAAGACCCTCTGTATGTACTGACCTAGTTTTGCTGAACCCTGTTTTTGCCTTTTGTGCTGCAGTTCTTCTACGCTACGAAGAATCACTTAACGAGACGTACCACAGATATTTACACACATTTTTCTAGTAAATATTATAAACCTGTATCTCTGCCTCTGAGTCTTGCATTTGGGTCAGTTCTGTTTATGACATTGTACCAGAAAGTTGTGGTGCACAAGGAATACAATTTGAAACGTCATTACACACCATTTCTACAGACATTTGAATCTCAATAAAGATTAGATTTCTCTCATCGACTATGTGGTTTCTAAAGTCTAGCTATATCTGCTGTATCATTATTTTATTTATTAATTACTGATTGATTTATTTCATTAATTTGTTTATTTTTTATCTTTGTGTTAAAAAATATTTGAGAACATTAGACTGTTTTAATCAGAGTTTTTCTTGTGGAAAACCAGATGCGGCTCAGCCTCACCCATACACTGCCTCCAGCGGCCACTGGGTAAATTGAGTTTGAGACCCCTGTTCTGAGTCAGGAGGCTAGTATTTAGCATTAGCTCTGACTGCACTAAATAATAGATAGATAGATAGATAGATAGATAGATAGATAGATAGATAGATAGATAGATAGATAGATAGATAGATAGATAGATAGATAGATAGATAGATAGATAGATAGATAGATAGATAGATAGATAGATAGATAGATAGATAGATAGATAGATAGATAGATAGATAGATAGATAGATAGATAGATAGATAGATAGATAGATAGATAGATAGATAGATAGATAGATAGATAGATAGATAGATAGATAGATAGATAGATAGATAGATAGATAGATATATATATTCTAAGGCCAATGCTATTTTTTAAGGCCAATATTTCAGATTTTTATGAAGCACACAAAATGCAATTGAAACAATGCATGTCTTTAACTTTGACTGAGGGATCCACTGTCAAACTCTGTTTCCTCTGCTGGTTCATGGCACTGTTCATCCAGATCATCGTGTCACTGACCAGTTTATCTACTTTGGTGACATAATTCTCATCCAAGTGGTCATACTGCTCATCCTTCATTTTGTACGCCTCTACAAATTTCATATACTGCTGGATTTGTTTTCCACATAGAACCAAAACTGAACAACCGTACACAAAGTAAGACATTTGAATCTAGTGGAAAGAGTGTGAACACAACTAAACACTTGGAGTGTTACCAACATGATGACAGATTGTCTCTTTCAGAGTCAGATTGAAAATAAATATTTTTAAGCAGCAATACAAATTCAATTAATAAATGTACGTGGTAACACTTAACATTTATAGAACTGTTCTTGCAAAATGTGTTCATTAATATTCACAAGCTCTAAGATGCCTCAAATGTTCAGACAAAGACATTACAATGGCATTGATACCTTCTTCAGCTGACCATTTTCATTGTGAGCCACTGATGCAGCTTGCCATTTGGATTGTTTCATATGCATTTATTCCCTTTTTTAAATGTCTATCTCCTTTTTTATCACTATTAATATTGTTAGAATTATTGTTTCGTTTGTCAGATTTTTACATTTATTTATGTGATTACCACATGGAGGAGAGAGGGGGTGGGATTGGGGGATAGTGACCTATAGCTATAATTAATGCATTTTGGACCATTTTAAAATATACTCATAAAATGATAAATAATGTTGTTAAAAAAATTATAATAATGTGTTTGTTGTTCAAGGTTACTTTACAGATATGCATTATATGAAGGTTACTTCTTCCCTGTTACACTGGACGTCCTTGTATCTACTCCATCCTCTCTGTCCAAATTCACCGTGTACCTTTCAAAGCAACTGGGGAATCTCAGAAGCTTGAAAGGTACTTTGGTGATCACAGTGTAATATAAAACGCATAGAATACTTGTTGACAGATTGAGCTCATTGCAGAAATGTTGCATTGTGGTTTTGCTTCACCTCGCTCCTATATCTAATTTTTTTTTTGCTTAAATAATTCAATATTCAGCAACAGTGGTCACAATTATAGGTCTTGAAATGATAGAACTTTTTTCACTATAAGAGCAAAAAAGAAAATAAATGCACTTTTAAGGGAGTTAGCAATGTCAGGCTTGTCCTATAATAGAAGTAACATGAGAGTAGGTTTGAGCTGCTGTCACTTGTCTCACAGACAAAAGCACAACATACACCAGTGTCTTTGGCTGCGGAGAAGACAATGTTTTTCCAAGGTTGAGAGTCAAAAGTATTGAATTTTTCACACCAAGTGTATGTCACCTGCAAGCCAAGCTCTGTCTCATTTCTGTGTTCCTGTCATCACTGGGGACAGTGATTGATGTAGTGTAATGCTTCACCTACAGTTTTGATGGGGCAAAGCCAGTGTGTTGCACCATTATGCTATTGTAGAATACTTAATGAAACTTTGGTACATGGAGATCAACAGGCTACAGCCTTGGTTACTTATAGTAACTACTGTGAGGCAGCATTATATCTGTAATGTGTCCATCGCCATTCTTAGCAATATATATGTATATATAAATCCACCCAGTACTTTATGAAAGAATATAGAAGAATTGGAGAAGTAAATATTTTTTCTATATTCCAAGGTGTTTTTTTTTTTTTATTAATATTTTGCCCTTTTTTTTGTTTCAAAGTGAAGCTTTTGGGGGTAGCCTGAACTACTATGGCAGTTTCTCTAAATGTGAAAGAGCAAGAATAATAACAAGGTCCTTTTGGATCACTACACCCCTCACCCTGTCAAGAAAACTAAGGCTATAAGTCCTGGGTCACTTGTATCTACAATGTTGTCCTTCCGGTCACTACTCAAAAACTCCTGACTATAGGTCAGGGCCAGATGGGAGACTGACCAAAAGGTATAAAGCTTTCCATGAGATAGTGTTCCCCATCTCTACACTCATCTAATGTAGTATTACTGCTACTAATGCACAAAACCAGTGGGCAGATATGCCACACAGACATGGACTGCTCTGCTTTATACTACTTCATTAATACAGCAGATCCCACATGTATGGAGCAGAAGGTTTTCAGCACAGATATATTACCTGAGCCCCAAAGAAAGCAAAAATGAATGTTAAATGTAAATTTATGCAGCAGTCCTCCAAAATCTAATCAGATCAGCTACTATGGAGGAACGCACAACAGGTTTCCAAGGAAATCTGTTTTGTCTAACATGCATTGTCCTTCAATTACTATGTTCACAAGACTGTGCCTACACAGGTTAATGTCATATTAATGGCATCAAGTCCCACACCTACCGCTCAAACTGGGAAAAAAAAGGAGTAAGTGGCAATTATCTGCTCTGTTCTTATGAATCAACCACGCTGGCAATATTTTTAAGTACACCTACCTCATTTTAATTCAGTCAGATTTAAAAGTAAATGTCTTTGCATTGTAATATGGAAAAAAGGTACTCAAGAATCATGTCAAACATACAGAGAAAATGAGTGAAATGTAATAATGTCAAACCACATTTCAAGTCATTGACACAGATGAACAAAAACACATGCTATTAAGTGATTTAAAAAATACTATTTTATTGTTAAAACTCTTAAATTAATGACATTCAGTTTTGCGTGTACTGTATATATGTAAGAAAACCTTTTCCTGTACATATGTGATAGGTTACATTTTTAATATTAAAGACTTGAATGCTGTTGTTCATTCTGTGAGTTTTACAAAGTACTTGAGGGTTTCATATTGTTTTGTATGAAATTAACTCCCAAACTAAGACTGTAGCCTAACATTTTCAGTGATATGATTTTTCATCCCTTGTGTCAAGAGCAAGATGCAGCTCAGCATGTTGTAATTTTGCTGTAATTCCTCATTTTACCCAGATAATAAGTATCTCACCTTAACTTAAACTTGCATCATTTTAGAAAGCTGTTGACCATGACTCATGCTCTACGTTACCGTCTGTCTCACTTTTTAAAAATCTATTTTCTTATCTGTTTCTATATTTTTATTTCCTTCCACAGATCCAGTACAGATTTTGGAAATATCTAACAAGATTAAGAGGTGAGCATCACATAAGTCTCTCACCCATGACTACCCGTTTGAGACACAGAAAGAGGCCATTTCTATGGAAATGCAATGTTTACACGCATGGAAGAAGTCTATTATCTGCCATTTTGAAAATGTTAAGAGCACAGCGCTTCCTGGGGTTTCTCTGCCATAGTGTTTTCAGCATCTTATCCCTTGTTTTTCTATTTTTTTTCCCCCCCTGTGCTTATCCAGAGGAAAAACAAATGGTGTAAATGCCCTTATGCCTGATTAAGCACAAACATTTTCTTTATTCTTTATGTGTACAGCCACAGACATCTCTCACTAGTGTTTCTCAGAGTACTTCTACCAGCAGCTGAATGGAGCCTTTTTCACCTTGAAAGCATTTAAATGGAGATGGTGGTACCGAGTCCTTCTCTTTCCACTTTAGCAAGGTGTGTCAGTAGTTCAATGGGGTTTTGTGGAGCGTGAAGGTATACAGCGGAAGCAATGTGTCCACTGCAAGAGAATAAAGTGATAGCAAAGCTTCAACAACAACACTCATCTCAAAGAATGGAATCTACATCTCTTGAGATAGTGAGTGTACATACATCTTGTAACATCTAGCTTTGATTTCAAGTGTCCTTTTCTTACTTCAACAATGTGCTAGGATGAAAGCTGCAGTTCGAGCATGAAAATGCAGATGATAAATCATCTGTCTATCTCAATATGAAATCACTTTTTTCTTGCCATCTCTGTAAATGTGACTAAATAATGCATACTACATTTTGTCTTCCAAGACCATGAGGCTCTGACCAAAAAAATGCACTGCATTCCAATGACAGCAGGCAAATAATAAATACTGCATTGTGAGTTGTGTAAATTTTTTACAGTTTATAGACAGAATGTTATGAAGGTTGACTGACCTTTGATAAAAACAAGGTTGCACACTGCAGTTCAAGCTTCACAATTGATAACATGATTGTTACTGGAGATTGCTTGGGTATTCAGTCATTGTCTCTTTCCTCTGAAAGGTCCAGATGACACTTCCTGCCATCTAAAACTTAAAGACATATAGGGCAACATTTCAAGGTGATGGACAATGCCCTCTGGCCTTAAACAGGTGGTGTGGTAGAAAGTGTGTACAGCACAATCACTACAAAGTGTTCACTGACCAGGCCTTTTGCAAACAATAGGTACTTGTAAACAGATACTACAGTGTGATTCACTGCCTCATGCGCTGATCCTAACTATATGACATTAATTCCTTATGATAGTATCAATGGTACTGTGTGGTCAGAGCAGAATCAGTCATTAAACAGTCAGTCATTAAAGTGAAAGAAAACTGTTACACTGCTTTTCATTCAGTATCATCAACAGTATGTTTATTATTTGACCCATTTCTAAATTTATGAAGTAGAATTGTGACAGAGATTTTTACTTTGCTTTCAACAAAAGATAAGCCAGAATAGACCTTGATTTGGGTCTTCAACTCAAAATTGAATTTATAATTTACAGGCAAAACCCCTGTGAGTCCAAAACTAAAATATAATGTCACCTACAATTAGAAGATTATTGTCTATTGCTGCTTACAATCTTCTTTTCTGAACAATATGAGCAGTATTGATCTTGGTAGATATAAAAATAGAATGTATTATTATCTGTAACAAATCATATTTACCTCTGTCTTTTTTAAGTTAATATAATTGGATATATATATATATATATATATATATATATATATATATATATATATATATATGTTGAATTATTGGTTTTATTTTCAAGGCAGTACTTCAATCGTTCAGTCGACTGATAAGCACTAAGCTCTTTGACAGAGGTTTGCCACTCGCATTCAGATTTGGGCTTTGTGGTCAGGACACATGTCTACTCTGTCTACCCTCACCAAGGCTGAGCATGCCTGGTGTTGAACACACTGTCACACACACCATCTGTTACCTCCAGCACTCCTGGCTTGGACAAACACGGTTATGAGTAGGTAATGGTGCAGACAAAACTTGTGACCTTGACACTGTCTCCTATGTGTGATCAACAGAGAGAGAGAGAGAGAGAGAGAGAGAGAAAGAGAGAGAGAGAGAGAGAGAGAGAGAGAGGTAGATTGATGAGAGCCAGTGGCCCTTTTGATTTTGGTTTGTGCGAGAAAGGCAGAATCCCACGTTGCCTGGAAACATGTCTGTCTCCCTGTGTGATGAGAGATGGAGTCTTTCTCTGCCTCGCTTATCTTATTCAACTTCAAAGATAAACATCAAATCACCTTACTCAATAAATGTAGGTTCCTGTTTTTAACCTTATACTTGGCATCAAAAGCATTTTCACCACAATTATCTATAGCATACGCCATTTTCTGATGGATTTTTCGTTTTAATCTTCTATTCAAAAGGTTCTTCTTCAGTCGTTAAAGCCGTAGGGGTGTTCTATAGATGCAGTCGCTTTCTTTTGTGTCTTCAGGCCTCGAGATATGTGTCTGTAAGCACATTCAATAACTTAGCCTTCCTCAGATGTTTTTATTTTATTCCATGTACGTAACATCCAAGGTACAGTAATATTATTCATGAATTTTGGTGCTATTTGATGAATTTAGATTATTGTCTATTTAGGATAAATTAGCGCAAGGAATGTTATACAAAGAACATATGTTTTCATCAATACAATTTTAACTCTACCTAGCATAAGTTAAACACTGTTGCCCATAAAATTGGAATATAATATTTGTGATTCTTCTTGTGCAACGATTGGGACAATGTAATTTATTCTTGGTCAATATTAAGTGGAACTAAGACTCAATATGTAATCATATCAGGTCGAACGTGATTATTGATCTGTATAAATAGAAATAAAAAGAGCAATGTGTAAGAAAATAAAATGACTCCAACTTTATAGGCAACAGTGTAGTATGCTTTCAGCTTTTACTTTGTAAAATATGCAACAATTCATTGTAAAATCACTCTTTTGTGTAATGTATATAAAATGTGTGTTGATGCTATGCTGATCATGAATTATTTCAGGTCCAATGGTTTCAGCCTGAGCCCAGACATGAGTCATCCTTTACTATAGTTGCTATTGTTATGTAACTTCATTACATAACTTTATACTGTAATAGTTATTTGATTGTCATTAATTTTGATACCATTTGGTGAGTTCTGTTTTTGTAAGAGGTTACCCTTTAGTCTCCAGTTTTCAGTCGGATGTTATTAAATTATTTTCTCAACACTGAGTACAGGATTGCTGACATACATTAAGTGTGATTTGTATATGTTTCTGAATATTCAATCTTTTTCGAATCAATAGCACCTTGATTGCAGTTATAATATTATGTTTCTCTAGATCTTGATGCTACTGAAGGAAGGTATGTGGCATGGTTTATTCTTTATCAAGCAAGTGACTACAGTATTTTGGTAATTTCCTGAAACATTAAATATGGGGGCAAACCCTTGTCTCAGTCAGGTCAAGAAACCTGTGGCGTTTGATAACATTATATGGTGATTCAGAGTGATTTTATAGAAATTCTGAAGCTGTGAATAGTGAATATGAGTGATTTTTGTCAGTTTACAACCTTATAATAGTGAATTTATTGCATGTTTTATGCCAAAAGGAGGATTGGTATTTATACATGATTTACACATGACGATAACTAATAACATATTTAGGTAGAAATTTGAATTTCAGAGTATTTCAATGAGTGCCATATAAAGGGTTAAAGTCAGATTCAATTTATTAATTTCTAAACTAGAGTTAGACAGTTACAGTAATCATATTAGTTATTCTGCATACTATTGTTAAAGAAATAACCAGGGACATATATTTTTCATCTTCTACTATTTGAGAAATGTCACTTGTCATGTGTTTCAGTTTTATTAAAGCTTGCACTTTTGAGTTACAACAAAAAGCTTTTCACAGACAAGGTCTCTACAACATTATGAACTATGCAGCTGCCATGAGAAGAACAGAAAAAAATATCTATTGAACACATCATACTCTGATGGATGAGATCTATCCAATCTGAATGAATGTGTTCACTTTACACCCCCTTCATACAGACTCGATTTAGCCATCGTACACAATTATTATTCGATCTAGTGCTGTGAACACTGTGCCGAAAATGGTTTAATTTCACCCTCTTGATCAATAACACCTGATACAGCCCATCTCATTCTCATCTCACGGTGAGGCACTGCATTTATAATGCTATTGACAATATTGAGCAGTATTGACGAGAAGGGAGAAAAAGCACCTCAGGTGGTGGGCAGAAATAAAATGCCATTTCTGTACAGCTGCAGATCTTCCTAATTGCTTTTTCTACTATGAACATAAAAATAAAATAGCTGCTTGTAAAAACTGAAGCCACTTGTTTAAACTGTCTGACTCCAACTGATGATCTTTTGGCAGGATGTAAGTCTTGTTCAGAGGGATTCATGTTAGATAAAATATAGAGACATTGGCAAAGAAGCTACACATAAACTGTGCAGGACAAGTTCTGTAAGACAGTGAAAGCATCTACAGTAGAGGATTCTTGTTTTGTTTGGATTGCTTTGAATGAGTATTTGTCAAATGGGTGCACAAAGGACACTGTTCTGTAAAAGGAAAAGGATTTAAGGCCAAACAATAAACTGCTATATTTTGACAGTATAGATGAATTCATGTTTGCACACAATATGAAAACTGCAAAAAAAAAAAAAAAGAACACTATAGGTAATAATGCTCCCTTACAAATACATGCACATAATTAATGAGTTAAATATAAAATGTTTCAGGTCAGAGTTTTACTGCTCCGACCTGGTGTTTAATAGCTATATATCCAGTCAGACTCTCCCAGGGCAGCGGAGTGGAGTGGAGAGGAGAGGAGATGAGAGGAGAGGAGGGGCTGTGCTGTTCCGTGCTGCACCGCGCGTGCAGCCACTCACTTCTGCCTCGAACCTCCACCTTCTATCTCTGAACTTGTCCCGCGTGAGGATGGATGCTTTACCTCGCGACACGTTATCCTAAAGTATCGGAGGAATGGTGTGTCGTTGGAAAACCTTCGGTAATTGGAATGTCTTTGGGCGTCGATGATGTTTGCAATTGGTGACTGCAGAAATTTCCAGCGTGTCGGAGAGTAGACAGACCACAGCTTAGTGGTGCGCTCGTGGAGAAGAAGGAGAAGAAGAATGGACATGTGAATGAGATTTTTTATTTTTTATTTTTTATTTTTTGGTGGCTGAAATAACTGCTTTGGCTGTTTTGGTTCACTCAAGTCTAAACGGTAAATTGTCACACAAAGTCTTACAAGTAAAAAAGAGGATTGATTGGTTAATTGATTCCCTGCTTTTTTTTCCCGTTAGAGGTGGAATTCATGCTCCGATAAGCTTCCGGGGCCAATATGCCAGAATGGGTCCTCTACAGTATTTATTTTTCTGTGGACTTCTGTACACCCAAACCGAAGGTAAGTTTACGTACACGTCTTCACTCTATGGTACGTCCAGAAAACCATCTTCTTGCTCCAAAACCGCGCAGTAGTTATGACTTAAAGCGTATTTTACCCATGGTTTTACCACATGCAATGCTGTCTCTGTTGTTTCTATTGAATACCATGCACACAGAGGAAAAAAAAAATAAGAAAAAAAAGCCTCAAAAGCAAAGCGTTGTTAATTTAGTCTTCATTAAAGATGTGGTTCCACTAACTGTTAATGACTTGGGGAGATTGAAGTTTATTTATTCATAAGGGCTGTTATAATTGAACACATTTGTTACTTAAATACAGTCACTGACAGCTTTAAAATTGCCAGCATGCCAGTGAATATATCCAAGATTAAGAGCTCCTATGGGCACAATAGAACTTCCTTGCCCTCCTTGTTGTGTACTTGAAGCTTATGTAAACCACCCTTCTTTTACAATTACAGTGTAAGTTTTTTTTTATCTGAAGTTATGGTCAAAGGTTGTTTAATGTCTAAGTAGAAAAGATGCTAATTTATTAAGTCTTAATAAATGTATCCATGTGGTGGATGAATTACCAGAATACTGTGTCCACAGAATCAGCTGGACCCAGGAGATGTCAAAGTCCTCTCACAGGAATGATGATACTGGGTATTAATATGTCTCATTGAGCCTATATATACACCGTCAGTATGGTACATGAGGCTCAGGTATCATATTTGGGTGACTTGAAGTACATAGTTTCTAGACAGTTTGACATAGCGCATATTTACACCCATAAAATCTGATCTTGCTACTAAAAAAAAAAAAAAAAACACACACACACTGCAGTGTACAGATTAAACAAAAAAGAAGCTTCACTCATAAATAATATTGCTGATATGGTGAAAATGGTCCACTAGGTTTTGTTCACATGTACATTGAATCTACTTAAATGTGGTGCATTGTCTCTCAAACATAAGATTAACTATGGGGCTATTATTGTTGGTCACATGGTCAGTGTTAAATTTTGCAGATCTGGCAGTTAATGTAATTAACTCGTATTTCAGTAAGCAATTTAACCGCTTGGATTTAGTGTTTGATAGTCAAAGTAACATCTGTGAGTAGGGAGCCTACAGGACATGCCATTTGGCACTGCATAACTGACTATCCCTGTGGCAATACTGTATCTGTAATCTGTTAGGGGGCATGACCATCCTGTGTGTAATATTATATCACAGATGTAAAAGGTGCACTGCGCTGTTTAAGATTGTGACTTAGGTGGCTTTAAAATGAAAGAGCAAATCTAAGGGACAGTTTTATATTTGACAATCACAAAAATGACGCGGTTCTTCACTAGAATTGTAGTTATTGTGAGCCTTATAATAGGCAGTTGTCACCACAAAGTGCTTTCAATCAGAATGGCTCCTGCTTGTTAACTGTATCACGTCAATGTCCAATTTTCACAGCAAGCCCTTCAGTTTTCTTTCAGCACCATGGACAGATCCCCATGTACAAGTCCGTGAGAGAAGCTTTGTGTTGATTCAGCTCTCTTCCATTTACAAGCCACAAGTCCTCCATACAGGATGGTTTAGCTTTTAAAATACCTTCATTAAAAGTAAAGGGCCACATAAACAAACCAAATGCCCATCCATTTTCTATCCCTACTTATTCATATTCAGGGTCATGGGAGCTAGAGCATGCATTGAGCAAAAATGAGGAAGTCTCGCTGGATGACTTGCCAGTCCATTGCAGGCCTGAATGAGTGACAGGACCCCACAGGACCTTGCTGCTAGATAACAGTACCAACCACTGAGCCCATGTGCCAACCACAACTTAAATCATCTCATTTAAATTCAGTTGTCTGACAGCACAGATCCCAAAATGTACATTAGCCACAGTGGAAACCAGATAATGGGGCATCCAATTAGAAAAAAAGTCAGTATTCCATAAAATGTGTGTTTGTGTGCCATTGTGGATACACATAAATACAGTTTACCCCAGGAGACATATGTATAAGGTTTTAAAAGCATGTTGAAAATATAATTTACCAGCATGGTTTGGTGCGTTGGCACCAGCTAATGGAATGCTTTTGTCAACAAACCTCTTGACATATATAAAGGAAGCCACATCAATTTGAATCATTTGGTATCCCATTTTGCACTGTAGGAGCCAATCATAGTTTGTAATTTGCTGTATATGTCAGCACCAAACTGCAAAAAGTATGTGCAATAGCTTTTTGGATAATACAAAAGCACAATGCAAAATTTTGTCTACAATAAATGATATTACTCACTCCTGCTTTTTAAGTTAAAATACTTACACAAAATCATATATAAATATTTGAATTAAGTTTTTTTTCCAGGCAGTACTTCAGTCATCCAAGAGACTCATGAACACTAAGCTGTTTGACTGAACTTGTATATTTATGGTCTATGGTCAGGACACATGATCATAATTGTCTGTATTTGTCAGCACCAAAAGGCAAAAAAAAGCATGTGGAACATTTCAAATCTCTTTTTTTTTTTTTTTTTTTTACCAATACCAGTCCAAAAAGCCTCCTTCAGTGACACTAACATCAAACACAAATTCCCTTTACATGTGGGAAAAAGTAAAATGAAGACCTTTTAACACAGATTTCCTAATGTGCTCATAGACCATGAAATGGGTGAGAGCTCTGATATCTACAAACAAACACACTACAAATGCATTTCGGTCATTCCACTGTGACATTTAGAGGTGGCATTAACAGAAACTGCATTAAATTGACCTAAGGTGTTCACATAGTCAAAGAAATAGAAAATCAGTGCAGAATCAGGGTTGCTAAATGTGGCTGGGTTACACCAATTATGCTTCTTTTCTTATCAGTATGGTCAGGATTTGGTGTTCCAGTGACATTTGCGAAGGAATAAATCACCAATAGACATATTAAACTATACTATTGTGCATTTTGTATCATCGTATAATAAAGATGAAGTAATGACTTGTATTATTTGCACATCTCCAATATTACTGAGTAGAAAATCCAACGTAGCAGTCTCTGTTCTACACCCACTGAGACAACATATTTGATGATGTCAGTGTTTGATGGAATGTGTTAATGAAAAAGCTAATGAGATGTAATGACTCTTCATCTCTTGTCTGTGAAAGTAAATAAAGGAGCCCGAGGACTGTAGTATCAGATCATATAGTGCAGCCACTAAGGGTCGAATTGACTTCCCTATCATGGACTGTAATATAATCCTATAAATGTTTTCTTCTATACAATAAATGTGGATGGGTGAAACTCCACTGTGTGCTCAAAAATTCAACAACAGTATGAAATCTTAGGAAAAAAAAAAGTCTATTTATTCAAGCTTTTCATTAAAGCTTGAACAATTATGGACTTTCAAAAACCAGTATAATAGCAATAAATTAGAGTGAGCAAAGGTTGATTAACTAATCATGCGGTATAACCTCATGAAAAAAAATGACAATGTCTTAATTGAAGTCTTTGACTCAATTACAGTAGACGTTGAAATGCTGTTAAACTTAACATCAAAGTTATGGTAATAAATGCCTGAATAAATAAACCAGGATCACTGAATATGAAAGTAAAGGCCATTGATCATTAGGCTAAATGTAAAAAAAAAATATGTCAGTCCACAAAATATGTGAATCTAAGTGCAGTTTTAAGTTCCTCAACTCCTACTTTCTGTCAAAGTCAGTAATTGTAGTTAAGAAGATTAATATAAGCCATTGACTACTATTTGAGGCAGGTTTCAGCTAATTCCAGTGGTTTATATATATATATATATATATATATATATATATATATATATATATATATATATATATATATATATATATATATATATATATATATATATATATATATATATATATATATATATATATATATATATATGCTGTATACATACAGACGGTGTAGATCCACAACAGCCTATTTTTCCTCCTATGGGGGATAATCCTTAATGATTAGCAGACATTATTTCACTTGCATAAATGAGCTTTTTCTTGATCTTGAAATTAATGATTAATTTCCCATACAGACCAGAGCAAATGCATTATTTATTTTATATGGAGAGTTAATTTATCTGGATATTTCCTTCTTTTCTTTGCCTTTAGGGTCTCGTCTACGCCAGGAGGACTTCCCTCCTCGCATTGTGGAGCACCCCTCTGACCTCATTGTGTCCAAAGGGGAACCAGCCACCCTAAACTGTAAGGCAGAGGGACGTCCAGCCCCTACGGTGGAATGGTACAAAGATGGGGAGCGTGTAGAAACTGACCGTGACAACCCCCGCTCACACCGTATGCTGCTGCCCAGTGGGTCCCTCTTCTTTCTACGCATCGTCCATGGGCGACGAAGCAAACCTGATGATGGCAGCTACGTTTGTGTGGCCCGCAACTATCTTGGAGAGGCCATAAGCCGGAACGCATCTCTAGAAGTAGCATGTAAGTCTGAGTTTCCATCATGCCCCTTTGGGCGCGCACACAACAATAATGCCTCCGTCAAGCAGCTCTGTGTTGCATGAAAGAATGAAAAAAAAAATTAAGTAGCTGTGAAAAGGTAATAGGCAGCATGGATCGAGGTTAGTAACCTTTTTGTGGTGTGTATGAGATCATGAAAGTGTTAAATTTGTATCAGAGAAAGGTGGCATATATGTTAAATTAAGCATAACATTTTGAGGTGTTTGTACTAAGGGGCAGGGTTAGAAGATGTCATGTGTCATAATATAAGTAACGTCACCTTTCTGCTGCACTTCTAAGAGTGAGTATGTCTGGCATACTTGGGGTTTTATGTAGCAGGATGTGCACATGCAGTGTGTGTGTGAATATGTGTTCAGACTGTTAGTGAGACCTGCTTGGATGACCTGTTTGAGTAATGTATGGACAGAACTGTAAATCGCTCCAGGGAGAAAGAGAGAAAGGGGGCAGAATTTTAACCTAGCTTACTCCCTTTCACTGTTTGGATTTGGAAAGATGCAGCCTGCTCCCAGCCAGTTCTCTCCCTGTGTGGGAGAGAGACGCTCTGGGCTATTCACATTTCCATTATGTGCTAAACTGAGCTGATTTCTTGCCATGAACAAGATGCACACACGCTTGGACGCACACACAGATATACATGCATGCACAACCAAACACCCACATCGTCTCTCCTGCTCTCTGTTTCTCACTTTCGCAGGGATGTGCTACACAAGCAGCAAATTGGGAATTCCAAACAAACAAAATATTGCAATTTCATATAAAATTTGGCGAGCATTTACTTAACCACCCATTTCTTTATGCTTACCCACTGATGAAATTGTTAGTTTGTTGGGCTTTCTCTATTACAATTAGCAATTAGCTTGTGGACATGTTGCACATAATGGTTGAAATATGTCTTCTTGTGATAAAACTTGGAATAGACTTGAGAATGATGGCCTTTATACTGCTGTTGTGACACATTCTGATTTGTCACACACTTTGGATCTCTATTTTCAAGTCATGGGAAGAAAAGAAAGAAATACAAACTAAGATAACAGCCGAAACCTAATGGTGACACATTCCATATATTATCTGATGTCTTTGTATCTTTTTGTGCACCACATACTTTCTTTTTCTTATTGCTTTTTCCATATTAGACACTTTTATTTCTTCTTTTACTAGTGCTGCTTGCACTCTCTTCTTTCAAATCAATAATGCGGAACAGTCTTAGAAATATTATTGCTTACAGAAATACAGGGTACACTGTATGTGTGAGTGTTAAGGGATACTGCATTGATTTGTTCAATGATAAGAATTTGCAGTTAAAGCTGGTGGGGTATCTTGCAATATATCCTCAACTGCAATCACAATTTACTTTGTACTTTACATTTACAATGTGCATCTTAAACAGTACAATTGGAGTCTGAATAGTGAATAATTCTCGTTACAGAGACCAGAGACCTAAAACTGTTGTTATGCTGTCAGGAGACGAAATGTTATGGCTCCTTCACTGATTCCTATGACTGAATGGAGTCTGACTTTATGAACACAATGACTGTGTCAGCCTGATTTTGTGGGGATTTGCAGATCCTACTTAAAATACAATAAAACTCATTTTTATTTTGCTGCCCACACCAGCATTCAGAATGTATTTTTGGAGTTAACTATCACATTTGCAGTCATTGTTATTACTGACACATTTTTCAATTGCTTGAAGAGCTGTTAGACACATATGGGTGGGAGCAAAATAACTGAACACTGATAGATATTTGAAGAGTTCATTTGCAAAAACAGATAACTCCTTTTTTTTTTCACAAAATGGCATTTTGTACTCTACATTCCAGGTAATATTCATTGATTCGATATATTATTTATTTCATTTGTTAAAGTCCACGAAATTGGATAAATAATATATCAAATCAATGAATATTACCTGGAAAATGCTGTTTTGTGGGAAAAAAAGGAAAAATTAGGTTATCTGTTTTTGCAAATGAACTTTTCATTTTTTCTTTAAAAAAACAAAACAAAAACCAACAACTATGAAACATACACACAATTAATATATGCTTGTTAATATGCACATTGATATCTTTCTCTCACTAGAGCAGCTTTGATGTTTCTGAAATTTGGTCATATGTTTTCTTGGTGACGGTAAATAATCCCTTGTCTTTTTAGGTCTTTTAATGAATTTGTACAATTGTACATTTACTGTGTGCATTTGATCCAGTTGTAAGATCAATGTTTATGTACAGTATAGTCAGAATGCCGTAGTGTGTACCTAATCCCCAAGAAAGTATTCGTTTTAATTTTCTGGATGGCATCACATGTATTACATATGCATATAAAATTACATGCATTTCCAAAATTGTTCATTAAAATTTAAATCCGCTTGGCAATGTGGTTTCCTTAGCCCACATTAGATTAGATTAGATTAGATTAGATTAGAATAGTCTTTATTGATCCCACAATGAGGAAATTTATTGGTCAAGACAGTAACAGAACATAGTACAAGAAGAAAAGTCTAGACTCATAAAGAAAAAAAAAAAATATATATATATAACAATAGTATTACAACACCAGACTATATACATATTTATAAGAGTGGAATTGCCAAAATATGCGATTATTTACAAATAGTGACTCCTCAACTGAGACATCATGTAGCTACTAGTGTTCATTCTGTTTTTACCAGTTCATTCCCCGTTACCTCCTTATATGTAGACAGACAGTATTGAAAGGTTTTATTCAGGAGTTTCTCACAGATGAAAGACAGTTATGACCAAGGCAGGCCTTCAGAATATCATGGCTATAGGGAGGTATAATCACATGATTCCTTAAGGGGCTGCAATATCCTGCCAGTATTGCTGCAGCCAAAGTTGTCATGCAATGCTGCGGGGTGGGAGCAAGCGGGTAGATGAAAGTGCTGTGGGGATGCTCTGACAGTGAGTCTAGCTCAAACTGGGCTGTTTTGTTAGGAGTCTGCCCACATCCTCAAATTTTCTAATGGGCTGTAGCATTGTATCTCAACCAGTGGCTTAGAAAATGCAGCTAACTAGAGGGGTGCAACTCCCCTGGGTACATTTGTGCTGTACAAGCTCAATTTTGGTGGTTTGTCATGCATTTTATGAGCTTTAGTATGACTGAAATTTGAAGGGGCATTATTCATTCTGTGTGATGCAAAACACTTTAGCTTTTTAGATGGTTGCTGAGCTTAAAATATGTAAATCATGCAGATAAGCCAAACATTCTAGCAGCCTGCTAAAACAAATGATATATTATACGTATTGCATTAGGAATTGGAATAATGCACTAAAAGATTACCAAAGTGTAGCAAAAGTGCATCTTTAGCATTATGAAGTTGTCACATTTACCTAAGCCAAGAAAAACAAAACAAAACAAAACAAAGCATTTTCACTCATTTTTTCCTTTGTGAGTCTGGAAAGAAAATGGCAGTAGAGAGGAGGTTATGGCAAAATTGATCTCAGGCCAGTGGGGATGCTTATACTGTCAGCTGGTAGACAATCACAGACAAATCTGGAGTTTTTCAGCCTTGTTGAAATTCTATTTCCTGAGCAGTCTTGTTGGCTCCATATTTGACACAAATGATAACATCAGCCATTTCACAGAGAAATGAGGCCATGCCTGTTTATTATTAGAATGGTCTTGTATATTTGCTTGATAAACAAGACTCATTGTGTTTGTGGTACTGTTGCGACATGTCACTTGGTTCTCACATCCCAGCGTATGATTTTAATAATCAACAATCACCTGCTGTCAATGTGTACAGTCACACTTACCAACCACTGAGCCAGCTTTTCACATCTTCAATTTGTTTAGTCAGATGCTACAGCTGAGCACTGCTTCAGAGCAACGTCAACAAACAACTGTGCGACCTCCAGGCCACCAGTGGACTGGCACTAATCATCAGAATGAGTGGCTGTTGATGGAATTAGAACGGCTCCCTCAAACTATTAAGAAAGGGCAGGAAGACATAAACAATGATGTGTTAAGAGGAGGTGTGGGCGTAGGGGCAGCAGATGCGAGTGTTCATTAGGACCAAAACTAAACAAAGATGAGAATCCCTCTGTTTGACTGTGCTAAGTGAATTACAAGTGTAGTCACTCAGTCAGACAATCATCAATTAACTACTCACTTGCAGGCAGCAAACAAACCAGGAAGACAATGTTTGATACATTTAGTTTCTGATGTTTCTGCAGTGTGATAATTATTTTAATGACACACTGTGACCATATTTTGAGATGTTGGAGCAGAAAAAGCTAATGGTTTTAAAAATAAAATTGTGCATTTGAGCACCTCTATTAAACATTGGGCAATAAATAAGATTGCACAGACCAGGGAATCTATAATTTGTGTCACTGAAATAAAACCAAGGTAAATCTAGATCCTACTCCCACATATAATTGAATGCGTATACTGAACTTACTAGAAGAATACAGATAAAATGGCTAAATATGACTTTTGATGAAGGTAAATGTAAAAATATTCATATGTGCAATTATAGAAAACTCAATGTTCAAAACGAGATGATGTGAAGAACTACGCTCTTTCACTGTTGACCGCTGCTTTTAACTGCACAAACATGCACATCCATTTGCAATTCTGCAGTAAATGGGTCTTCAACGTTAGAGAATGGTGTTTTTCCCTCTACATAAATGATCTTTCTCAGAGATAGAGACAACAGAGATTCATCATTGCCTTTTGGCGAGTCACTTACGGATTAATTAGCTACAGTACAGCTGATATAGTCTGCCATCAGCTATGTTTGTCATTTCAACTGGCTAAAGTGAAGATCTGTGCCAGAAAAAAAGTCTGTTACCTGAGTATTTTGTGCATTTCCTATTTCATATTAGAGAGAAAGCGGGAGATAAAAGATTTCATTAAAAGATTTCATAACAGATAAGTTGGAATTTAGCAAAAATATTTGCTAACCTGCACCTAAGGGTTTCTCCAAATTGACAGTGTACAGTATAAGCATCATTGGATGATAAAACACTTCAAGATTAACTGTAAAAACTGAGATGCATTATTTTTTGTATATTAGTAATTATCCATTAGAATTATTAAGAAACCAGCTTCAACTAGATATGTGAGCATAGAACACCCCTGCACAATCCTCTAATTAGGACAATAATTTTAACCCTTCTAGCCCTTGAAGTTTTCAGACAATTACCAAAAAGCAAATTCTTACCCAAATGTTTCCTCCTTGTATGCTGTATTTTTTTTTTTGTCTTGTGAAATTCTCCTCAGTCTTTGCCTCCTTTTTTTTTTTTTTTTTTCAGTGATGGACATTTCTTTGGGCTATTCAGTACTGACGCTCTGATGCTGTAAACAACATTAGCCTAATTGGCATAATTTTAGTCAAAGCTTTGCCTTCTGCAGGCATGAAATGTCTCAAGGTACATCACATGGAAAGAATTATTCATTCTATATTTGTATTTTACTACTTGCATGCATGATATGGTAAGATAAATATTTGTTCACTCCAGTATTCAGATGATTTAGCCAAGGGATCAGGCTCTGGTCAGGCGCCAGTAATTTGCTAATAATGTTTGTGAGGAAACTTTGTACATTTATAACATTTCTTACAGTTCATAGAGCTTTTAGTATTGGAATCTGGTCAATTTCTACGAAGTATTCTCTACATTCTTAACCAAGTTGGCTCTGTTATGTCGTCTGCCTTGATCTCTTTAAATTTCCAATGAGGACTTAGTTTGTGATGTGAACTAATCTATCTCAGCATTCCAGGCAGTAGAGTCGATTTATTTTAGTTTCACTTTAACCCTAACTGAAACGACGACTGGTACGCAATAACATCTACTGATCTGCAATGTTTCATAACTTTGGAACCGTAATCCTATTAATGCATTTAAATAATTCATGTAAAAAGCAGAATGCAAAATACATTCATATGTTCACTGGCAGATATGACCTATATGGATGTTCAGCGTCTCCTCTGTGAATGTGGAAGCACTCATCTTCTCCAACATTCATCAATAAAATCTATGCAGTTAGATCAATGGCAGTGGGTGCAGATGCTTATTTTCATGTTCAGTCCATGATATAGTTTGTTGAAAAAGTAGCCACGTTTGCTCTAGTTTTCAATGATTTGATATGATAACCTTTGGATTTATGTTTTAATGAACATTGTCATTATCAGTATGTTGAATATGGGAAAATACTTGATTTTCACAGAAACAGGCTGAAGATTAAAAAAAAAAAAACGTTATGAATCACATTAATTTGGAAGCTGCCAGAATAAAATGTTAGGTCTTTAAGAGTTAACATAATAGAAATAAAAGAAATGAGAGGATAGACACAGTTTTTTCACAATTTCTAATTATTATCTAATCAAAGGTATAACAAATGTAATATAAAAGTGCACTGAAATCATTTTTATGTGCAAAGGACAGTTCTACCTTGAAATAATCTGATCAAACTGACACTAATATAAATATAACAAATGTTTTCTTTTATATTTCTTGCATGACAAATACTGAGTTGAATTTATTTTAATACTAATATGTTTTCAGCAGAGACACAATATGAAAAATACAAATAAAATTGTCAACCTAACCTACAAGCATATCATTCTTTTGTAGCCTTAGGTGGTGATCACACTGAAAACATACAAATAAAAAAAAAAAATCACAAACTGCAAATCTTTTTACATCTGCAGTTCTGATAATTCACACTGAAACACATGTTTTGTCGCAGGGCATCTTGCTATTGCTTGGCAATATGTAATTTACTATCAATAACTTGTGCTCCAGCAAGCTACAAATAACAATTTACAGTGGCTACACTAAGGCAATCAAAAACGCAGCAGTAAGTGAAACACAACTCTGAAAATGTATCCAGGAATTCAAGTGCTCACAGTAATACATGGTGTTTGTGTTTGTGTTGAGGCAAGTTTTGTCATTTAAATCTAATATTGTGGCTCAGCTTGATCAGTAACAAACACTAGTAGCTGTTTGTCCATTTCTATTGTTGAAAGCTGTTGTGATTGGTGAAAAGAAACAAGCTGCCCTGGAGGGTTTATATGCTCAGACTGAAAATTCCCATTCACAAAATAAGAAAACCATATTATAAAATATACTCAGATTTAGAAATATACCCCACTTCTTAAATTAGATTAATGTCTACAACCGAGATGTGATTTTATGAACAAAAAATGACAATATCACTGCCATCTTTGTGTTGCTTTCCATTTGTACCGCTCTGAATAAGAGTATATATTATAATTAGCTTGTATTATGAACAAAAACATGGCTACCGCTGCTTGGATACATTTTTTACAGCATATAGATGTTTCTTCTGCTTAAGGTGGCCTTAATCCTTTTACAATGGAAATATAGGGGTGGCCAGGGTAGGCAAGTGGAACTAATTTATGCATATTTTTTGGCTGAAGACAGTGAGATAAGGGGCTAGCATCTGGTGCTAACTGGACCATGCTCACTCCTTGGAGGTCTGTGCATTATGAGGTTCGGTAAGTTAGCTAAGGGCTAGCATCTGGTGTTAATTGGACCATGCAAACACCTTTAAGAGCTCTGGTGCACTTTCTTACAGTTGGTTGGAAGAAACATATGCCTGGTGTGAAGAGGCATACTAACTGGATTTCCTGTGTTAACGCGTGTTGTACCTTTTCTAATTATTTTAGGACACAACTGTTCTGTTTGTGATAATTCAACATGTTCCACTGTTTCATTTGTAATGAGTTATTTTGAGAATTTTACATGAGATTTATCACCATTGTCCAAAATGGTCCTAAAAAAATACTGGTGTAATTCTTAAAATGTTATGTATCATGTTGTATTATTATACATTTGCGCATGCTCTTACAGAGGTCGGTTATTTAGTTGTCTTCAATTTGATTGTCTTGTATTAATCAAAATGCTGATTACACTGCAGAACGGGTCAGTTGAAATTTAATTTAACATGGGCTTTAATTAAATATTGGCCTGATTCACCATCACTCCCACGTAAATGTCTAAATCATCATTCTACTGTAATTAAATTCCCATGTTCCCTTTAGGTAATATGCATGTTACACTTCAGTTTCAATAATGCAAGACAACAATGCATGTATGTGTAATTATTCATAATTTCACAATTAAACTGATGTCCATTCAATCGTTTAAGAACTCAATCCAAAAACACAGATTTAAATACTGTCAACATTGAGTTAAATTGATGTGATAAGATTATCTTGCTCATACTCGCCCATAAATGAACAGTTTTACCTTCTGTGATCCTACGGTTAAAATGTTTGACCATGAAACTGTAGGAAATTAGGTGTCCAGTATAAATTGTCATAATACAATAAATAAATCATCAATATAGGCCTTCCAAACAGGGGTTATAGTTGCTGCATTCTATGTTAAGTCTAGTCTAATGACAGCAGCAGAGTGTGTGGTTCGTCAGTATCACAACTGTTGTGCTTAGGAAGTCACTAAAGGTCATTCCAGGTCAAGCTGTTCACATGCACCTGTCATAACTTGTGACTGAGGATCCCTGTTATGAATAAACCAAATCTTCCTGTCTGCCAGACGTGCTCAACCTACAGACTGAAAATCCTCCAGCCAAACAGTGTGAAAGGAAGCAGCTGCCAGCTACTCCATATCTGACAGAGTTTTCCTACAGTGAGAGGAAAAAAATATGTTTACTGTCAAAGTGGCCATGAGTTTTGAAGCTTCCGTTGCTCCAGTGGAAATGTCATAAACCCAAATACATCAAAACACAACCATAATGCCTTTTGATACTCTGATTATTAATCATAAACTTGGTTAAATGCATGTTATACACTGTTAGTGGAAAGTATTCAGTAATTAATAGCCTATGCGTTAATATAAAAACAACCAAACCAATTCAGAATGCTAATAGAGGCATGTTTTGAGTATAGGTCTCTGCAGAGAACGCACAACACCATCCATTTTCAGCATGACATATAACAACATGATGAATTACACAACACTGTTTATCTCTCAAGGCTGTACATTGTTGTGCTTTACACACTACATTATTGGCTATAATTTAATGCAGATGTGTGTCTGCATTTGAATGTGAAATATAGCTATACATCTCTTTTTAGATGAGTTGGCATTAGCTTAAGCTACTCCATTAGAAGACCTTGAATGAGGCCTTCATACTATTATAGATACAGCTGTAACTTATTTCTGCTGTCATCTATGAAAGTTATGACCACATGCCCCCTCTCCCATTCTTTGTAAACTTAGCAACCAGACATATTTTTAAAATCAGGTGTAAATATTAGGCATTAGGTTATGAGACTTTATTTTACGCCTGAAAAGCTTAACAAATTAAACACGCACATCCCAGATCTTTGTAATCCATGCAGAGAAGGTAAGGTTACTTTGTTCCATTGTCTGTGGTTATGTCCAAAAATGAAGACATGTTGGGGAAAAGTTAGAGGAGATTTTATCGGTGAACCAAGAACTGGAACCCAAATTTTTTATAGTAGGATTATACCCTGAAAAATTTGCATAAATTGCTATCCAAAAATCCTTATATATCTTGGATATTACAAGTAAAGAAGGTGATCTCTGTCATGGAAAGAGATGAGCAAACTGAACATAGTAAAATGGTTCAAAGAATTGTCTCTATGTGCAACACTTCAAAAAATCACATATATGTTAAAAGACATGTAAGACATTTCATTAACTATATTAAAAACAAAGATTTGACTGATTTGTTGTGGGTTTCTGAGACATCATAATTATCATTCCCTGCATGTATAGATCCACAATCATATGTTGTTCTCTGAAAATATTAGTCATCTGGAAGGACTCCCATATATATATATATATATATATATATATATATATATATATATATATATACATATTCATGAAAATAAATATAACAGTGTAAAAACAATATTAATATTAGTCTTTAGGGAACAGCCAGTGGTCAGAGAAAAGGGAAAAATCACATTAGTTATATTTGATGAAGTCATGCTATCTGTGTATCTCTGGATGTGTATGAATGGATTTGCTCATTTCTGATTGTTTGTGCTGATATTGTGCGTGCATTTGACTGTGACAAGCCATGTCATATGTCTCTCAGCAGAATGATAATGGCTCATAATTGTAGCTCTATGGTTCTGATTAATGCACAGTCCCCGCATAATGATTTCTCTTTGCGTGTTGTTAAAAAGCCATCTTCTTTAGACACCTATAGTTTTTTTAATGGTATGAAAATATATTATCTTGATCCTTGTGCGGTACTCTTAGCAGTGCTGTATGCAAGTCATTCTATTAAAATGTCTTTTCATGGTATAATGCCGCTAATTTGAATAATCTTATCTCTGTTCAGTGGTCTCCAGTCAGACTAGGCTGATGAGAGTGAAGAAGATCACCAGACAGCCAAAGGGGGACTCTGGTTGGTTTATTATTCATGTGGCCTACCCTACATTTTACCCCATCTAGGCCAAACTGCTGTTACAACTGCTAAGTGTTACCAGACTTCCGCCCATTCATTCACCTCCATCGCATCAGTTCATCCAAAAATCATCAACCACTTTATCCATTGAATTGGCCAATTCAAGGGGAGTGGAAAAAACTACAGCATGGGCAGCAACAAGATAACATCAGACTTCCCCAGTATACACCTCAGTGGGTAAAAAGGGAGGACGACCGGAAGACTGATTAATTCATGAGTCCATTTTGTGTACTATATTTCTTTCATCTAACCAGCCACCACACATACTCAAGAATGTCTCCTACTTTATCTCTCTCTCTCTCTCTCTCTCTCTCTCTCTCTCTCTCTCTCTTTTTTTTTTTTTTTTTACCTGTCCATAGTCCATAAATAAGTGCTGTATAGAGTAAGTAGTGTTATCAGACAAAGTCAATGCTTTTTACATTTTCAAAGTGCTGTTCTCTGATGTGCATCTGTTCATTCTGCACTGTCGCAATTACAATAAGCCAGCAAACAGAATTCTGTCACATCACATATTTGGCATGTGTAAAGCAAACGGCAGTCGGTGTTGTCAGAGTAGAGTTGATGTGGCAAATCAGTTAAGCTTAAAGAGCCAAATTAAACCCAACACTGCCACAAAGATACACTGTTTTTAGAGTGTATAAAAATACAATAAAAACACTAAATTATCTGTCCAAACATAATGCAACAAGATTATTTCAGCAAGATAATTTCACTTGAAAAAAATTCTTGAATTAAGATTGTTAAATCTAGAAATAAGCATGTCTACAAATGTATGAACACTTAATATACAACATTATAGTTTGTTTTTTCATCTAGATAAGAACCAAATCATTTGCAGAATTGTGAATCCTATACATTAGTGGTGATGTACATGTTAATTACATAACAAGTTACTTAAGAAGACAATTTTCAGAAGTTTTATTTCTTACGTCAGTGCAGCCTTTGTTTTCAACCCTTGTTTTTAGGTCTGATTTGTACTCAGCAGCTCCTTAATGTGTCCATAGGAACAGAGTGGTGCCATTTTTTTGTTTTTTCAGTGTAAAACCAAACTGATTCACAGACACATGCTGATAGTGGTTTGAGTATATCCTTTACATTGGAATATCAATGTCCAAGGTCATATTTCCAAAACTCTTTCTTAAAACTAATAGACTGCTACATCGATCAAGTACCGGTAATATATCAGGCTGTATTAGCATTGTCCAATGTGCTCTTTTTTCCCTTTTTTTTTCTGTCATGATTTGCTAACAGGCAAAGTTTATGGCACTTCTATTTTCTTGGGGTTACTATTACCTGTTCCACTTTGCCTTGATGTTTATTTCAGAAAGAAATGTTAATGTTACCTAATTTACCTTTCTCTCTTTTTTACCAATAGTTTAATATTATTTTTATTTAAATAAATATTTCCTTTTCTTGCATGTGTTATCATTTGACAGAGAAAAAAAATCAGTATCAGCTCCATATGTCAGCAGCCTGTATCGGTCATCAGGTAAAGTTGATGCAAAAACAAAAATAATAATAATTGTATCATACAGTATCACCCCCAAAAAATCTATATCAGTCGATCACTACTTAAAATGCATTTCTATCTGTCACTCTCACAAAGGCTGCTTCTTCTGGTTGATTCTGCAGTAAATGAGGAATGTGATCTGAGCTTGTTTTTGCCTCAGGTTACAGAATCAGTCCTCGAAACTTTGCTGCAGATTTTCAGACTACATGTCTCCCCCCGCATGTAGTCAGCTGTGAAAATTCCTAATTTAGTTGTAAATTATTCTTAGATCAGTTCTGATATAACTGTGTTTAGTCAAATCTTAGTTCAGCTTTAGTTTTGTTTGGTTTGTTCTTGTTGTTGTTTTGTTTTTTTTTAAACACGTTTAGCCCTAGTTTAGCCTCAATTTTCACAGCAATGCACTTTAAAGCAATATATGCTAAATAGGTTTTCCATTTCAACAATGAAATACTTTTGAAAATCTATATTTTAGCAGGTGCAGTGGTTAGCACTCGTGCCTCACAGCAAGAAGGACCCTGGTTCAAATCCAACACCAGACCTTTCTGTGTGGAGTTTGCATGTTCTCCCCGTGTCTGCGTAGGTTTTCTCCAGGTACTCCGGTTTCCTCCCACCATCCAAACACGTGCACTTATAGATTAATTGGTTAATCTAAATTGCCCATAGGTGTGAATGTGAGTCATTGTTTGTCTATATATGTTCAGTCCTGAGATGAACTGGAGACTCATACAGGGTGTACCCCGCCTTCACCCATTGTAGCTGGATTAGGCCCCCAGTGAACCCCGTGACCCTAGTGAGGATAAAGCGGGTTCAGATGACGAGACAAGACATTTTAGGTACAATCCTAATTAAGGTAGTTTTACACATTTTTCGTAATAGTTTGTCGACTCAGTGTGCTGCAGCTTTCACAGCGGTTCCAGAGTTCCTTTCACTACTGACTAGACTGGATCAGGCTAATGCTAATGTTTGCTAGTGCACACAAATGTGGTGGATTTCTTTGATTTTATTCCATTTTAATCCAACGCCAAACTATATTTGTAGAGAGGTCATTTAATTACTTTCAGGAGTGCAGCTTACCTGATCCAAAATGAAGACTGCAAAGCCTCATGTGTTGGAACACTGTCATCAGCTGTCACCAAACACTGTCATCAGCTGTCACCAAACACTGTTATCAGCGTTTTAACTGTTAATTGCAGACAACCACTTGTTTCTCAGTGTTGTTTCTTTTGGGATATGATATAAGGCTATTTCTTTAGCAAGATCACATTTTTGATTGCACCTGACTACACAAAATGCTCATGCATTGTTGATTTCTTTCTGTTTCTGGAGGAGATTAATGTTACTGGCGGTTCAGTAGTTAGCAGTAGCACCATCAAAATGGAGGCGCTCTATGACATGATGACAAGTGGGAATCTCCTATAGTATTTCTTGACACAAACAGATCTGGCACCAATTTCAAACTGAAGTTTTAAGGAGCTAGGATAGCAACTACACCTTTAAGGCATGTCTTCACAGTATGATATAATGCCAATGTGATAGTCTAAGAGTGTTTTCGTAATTCGTAGGAAAAATATTTATCAGATTTTTTTCAAGTTTTTTTACCTTGTGCTTCTGATTTTTTAAGCCTTTGGGAAATTCCTTGTCCTTGTTGTGGTGGACAGAGACTTTGATGTGACACAGTGAAGTTTGTCAAAGGAGGTAAAACATTCTCCCATTTTTTTCTATTATCAAAAACAACTCATCCCATTCTGACACTCATCTTGTTTCATCTTCACATTTTTGCTTAGTTTTTTTTTTTTCCCTGACCCTGTGTTTACATTTATTACCTTCACAAAGTGTAGGAGGTCCCTTTATTATCACAGAATCATTATTATTATCCTGTTAAGTATTATATATCTATGTCTGTGTTTTAAATATCACAAAAATATTTCTTAAAAAAAAAAAAGAAAAGAAAAGACCCACACATGACAGACAACATGGCAAATTTAGAGACCTTTTGGAGTTTCTCTAAGATCTGAGTAGGGTTTTTAATAATCTTACTGGTGCTATCCATCCTTTCTCATAACCTTGAGTTTCTTTACTGCTCGGTGCTCTACTTTTAATAATTTGTTTTCATTTTCATCAGTATTGTGACTCCACATTCTTCCAATAGGCCTGCTCCCTGAGGTCGTCCCCAATCCTGTCTTCTGATCGCTGCTTCATCTCCAACTTGGAGCGCAGTTTGTCCTTTGCCATCCTTCATTTCCTCAACCTAGTGACCTATCTTTGGATTTTAGCTCAGCCCATTTATTGTAACCCTACAAAATTGGCACCGTAAATTGGATTCTGTACACTTTCAGTCATTGTGTGCACTAATAAAACTATAATTTATGCTTTAAGTCTCATGCTATTCACTATAACTTGACTATTTGTATTGTTTAAGGAAAGAGGGTTTGAGATAAGACTGATACTGATTTGGATTTATGCCCTATTTAAGATACTTACTTAAGGAACAGGTATTCTCAATGTAAAATGCAGGTAACTTCCATTTGACTGTGGAATGTTTTTTTATAAAACAATTACGTTGCTGTGTAAAGAATGATGCTCTCATGGTTACTGGGTTAGCTTGGTCTCATGCTCCAGTAGTTAATGTGCACTAGTCCATTGCTGCAGATGTTGTCCGCATGGGGACTGGGACTGAAGAGTGACCAACAGAGCTCTGCACAGGGAGGAATGGACAGTGTGTTCCAGAACAGATGTTTCCAGCCTTTGTGCGTTTGTCATTTGGGCTTTAATCTGGTCAGTGAAGGGCATTAGAGTATATAGGAGTCAAAAGGGAGGAAAGCTGCATGAGTGGGGACCCAAGCTGTCTGCTCCCTCTGGAAGACCACCCCCCACCCCCTCCTCCTCCTCCTCCTCCTCCTCCTCCTCCTCCTCCTCCTCCTCCTCCTCCTCCTCCTCCTCCACTGCACACGCAAACATACAACCTACACCGCTCTTTTAAATCCAAAAAAATCACTCCTAGACTCAAGCCCCTCCCAGTCAAATCCATACCCATGTACACATGCAAAGTAAATGACACACACACTGTAATTGGCTCAGAATTAGGGCACATGGTGTATTGTTGAACTTGTGGAGATTATGCATTATGCTTGAATCTGTGGAGATTATGCAGCACAGGAATATTATGACTCCATTTTCTCTGATTGCCTCTCTGCATTATTTCCAAGCCTGTGCTACGGTGTATATCCCACTCATTTAATCTTTTTTTTTCTCCTCTCCCTAATATTGTACCTGATTCTTTTTTCACTTGCCTCTCAATTCCCCTCTGCTGTTTTGTGCCCTCCATCCCTCTTCCCCTACTGCACTCTTTCATTCTCCCCTCCTCACTCCACTCTACTCCCTCCCCACCCTCTCCTCTCTGCTTGTCTTCCTTTGGGCCTCTGGCTGTCTCCCCACAAGTGATGTTCTCCTGGCCAGATGATGCATGCATATCTCTTGTGTCTTCTTGATGCTAACTCACGTCGACATAAGCACGGCATTGTGGGATTCTGCTCTCGGTCATATTTCATGTAATGATGAAAATGATGATGGTGATGAGGAATCAGGGACGAAAGAGCGGGGTGCTTCTATTTTCTGCCCTTGTCTTTTCTTCAATATCAATCAACGCAGTGAGATATGATGGTAGATAATGGGCATTCATAGAACAAGTAGGAGGGATAACAAGTTTGGGTTTAAGTTTTTAGGAGTTCATTTTCACTTTCTGTATCTCATGAGAAGTGAGACAGATCTCCATCATTGTTTGCATTGGTAATCAGGTTTGAGTTTTAAACTGCACCACTTACACAGCTGCTAATCCCTTGGCCCTCATTTACTTTCTCATATCAGATCGTTATTTTCTCATGGGTGACCATGTTTAAATGAAAATTGTGCGTTAAGAGGCAGGGAGCGGAATTCATGCCTGGAAGAATAGCATTTTCCTTGTGTTCCTTGTGCTAAAAGGAGAAATGTGTCCCAAGAAAAAACAGGGAGGATTCAGGAAAAGAAGGAGGAGGTATGATTATTGTACTAACCGTGAAGGAGGAGGATGAGCTGGGGCTATGGCAGTCTTTTTGGCCCTGCAGCATGTGTTTGTGTATGTAAAATATGTTTGTGTGAGAGAGTAAGTGAGAGATACGGGTGGCTGTGTGCACATTTTAGGGACTTGCTGCTATACAAAGCTGTGTCAGTGGATATAGCATCAATGGAAGAGAGATTTCTTCACAGTTTTCGCTACACCCTAATTAATCTGCTTAAACCCGCTAGGCCTGTCTCCGGCACTCTTAAACATCTGAAAAGCCTAGCAGCTCTGAATCCAACCAGGATTTTCTCCATGGGTGCCAGTGGAAAATCACTCTAGCCTAACAGCTGACAGCTTTCTGTCAGGGTCTGCAGAAATGCATATAAAGCAGAGACAAACATGCACCTCATCATTTTCTATGATGGATGTAGAATGAGGAGGTAGTTGTCATAGGGGTCATGAAGCCCCCTGAAACAATCAGGTTTTTGGTCCATATTGTCTGTATGCATCCGCTTCCTACGGGAACAAAGACTGTTCCGTCCAACAGAGGAGGCAATTTATGGTGTGTAATGTTCCCTTAGCCTTGCCCTGGGCTATAACTGTGATCTGGATGTTACACAAATACCAATGACAAAGGGGTCACAGTCATTGTTTGTCTCTTAAACCTAATGTTTTTGCTGGAGCTGCTGTAAACATGTCTTGTGGAATGGCCTTGTGGAATAAATCCAGACTGCGTTGTCAGGTATTTTGTGAGGAGGTAGCCACCTAACTTCATACGTATATGTCAATAAAATAGTTTTTACACTACAGAATTAAATGGCAGCATTCTGCTACATTGCTTAAGATGCATCACATATTTTAATATTTCGCCTTTTAAGCTGAAAGTCTTTGCTACTTGGCTACAAATTCCTGCACTGAATAAATGTATCAAATCACAGGCAATGATAAGGTTGCAGGGTTTTGGTTGCACTTAAGCAGATTATTATATAATGACTGTTGAATAAAGGACTCATCTCAGAGGCAAAAATGAAATGTCAAATAGCAGTTTGGCATTATGCTGGACTATCTACCGCATATAAACTGATAGAGTGCATACTGTATGCTCTTGGGATTTGGTAAATTAAACTTAATTGTAAGTCTATACATAGTAAATAGAATATATTGATATTGCAAATTACAATTCTTTTACACCTGCAGTGCAATTATTCCCTTTGATGAATTGCAAAACTACCATTGTTCTGGTTACTTATCCAATCAATCAAGGTAATGGCTACAGTATATAGTAATTGAAAGCATAAACTTTGCAGCAGTATTTCATGTGAAAGGGGCAGAGGTTATCTAGCCAATCACGATAATGGATCCAGTATTGTGCTGCTTATCTTAATACATTTGGTTCTGTGGAGCCATACCTGCACTTAATGTTGCATTGTGAGCAGCATGACTCTAGAGAAAAGCTGTGACAGTATGGGTGGTTTACCCTTCCTCGGTTCTTGCTCGATTCATTCGTATTAAAGGTTCTTGGATTTTGTAAATACAAATAATCTAATTATGCTTCTATATTAAAATTACCACATCTATTATGTGGAAGGAAGAGACAACCACAATCTTTCAGGGCTTTTAAAATAATTAATTTAGATTTTTGAGGTGTGCCAATTGTTGAGTGCAAAATGGCACAGAAGATTAACAAAACGAGTCCATTCCTGTAATTTGCTAAGCCACAAAGCACTGTTACGTGTGGATTTAAGTAATGTATTTAGTAACCTGCTTCCTCACTGTGTGGTAAAAATGTCAAACAGCAGCAAGGACAACCAAAAAGTATTTTCAGTTCATTCTGCATTTTTACCTTTTTGGAGTTTTTGCTTGTCATTCTGATTTTCTAAAGTATAATCTATATCTAGACTTTCTAAACAAACACCCTGCAGATAAAACCCCCTCTGTTCCTTTAGAGTCAGCCTTAAAGTGATCACAATGCTACACAAGAGAATAATGCAGACGTCTTCCTTTCCATATGTTAAAACTTGAAACATCCATAGTTTTGCTAGCAAAACAGGAATAATCTTGTCAAGTAGATGTATGGTTTGTTTCTTATAAGATAAGATAAGATAAGATAGACTTTATTGATCCCACAACGGGGAAATTCACATTGAAGAGCAGATCATATTCTGACAATACCAAACTCTCAGTGCACTATAAACAAAACTTGTTTGCAGATATTATAATGCAGGGTAGGACTCTGTGGGTGTACACAGTGAAGATGCCATTCCTCTTCTCTGCTTGCTTAGTTCAGCTCTCTCGTGTCTCAGGTCAGGAAGAGCAAATCTATCAAAGAGCAGTGATGCATGACAAGTTTTTAACAACTGATATGAAGAATATTCTGGTCTGGTTTACATATTTTATTGCATTCATTTTTGTCGACATAAAGAATTTATAATATCATATATCGTATATATTTTTCTTCCTACTCCTTTTCATCCATGCTAATTCAGAGTTACCCATACTTGAAGACAGATTATATTCCTTTAAAAATTATTTAGTTTTTGTTTTATTTAGCTGTTTTGCATGTTATAAATAATGCAATCTGTTTGTTTGTGACAACTTTATGCAAAATTTACTGAACCAATATCCATGACATTTTCAAGAAAGATGCAAGGTGGTCCAGAATAAATCCCATTAAATTTGGGTGAATGAAGGTCAAAGGTCACAGTCACCAAAAATTTTGTTTTGTAAAATGTGCATGAGAGGGTGGGGTTTGTTTTACCTGGCACCACCTTTTGTTTTTGTTTTTTAATTGCAAGTGTTTGCTTCTTTAAGATGCCTTTACCACACTCACATTAGGTGAAAATAGGTTATTAATATAAATTATAATAACAAAAAAAATCCCATAAATGTTGTAATATAGCCTTGAATATGAGTTAATTATATAATTGAATTTGATTGGTGTCATTTGCTACATTTTTGTAAAGCTTTCTATTAATCTACTACTGCTAACCTGTTGGCTTGATCTATTTGGGTGTTGTTTGTATCCATAGATGACTAAGCAGAATAAAAAAAAAAAAACACCAGTATACATAAAATAAAGACAAAACTCTAGAGAGACATGGAATTACTAAATTTTTATTCTTTACACATTCATGTATGCACTCTTTATGCTATATTGTACAACCACACTCACAGTTTTAGTCAACAGACAAACAGTAATACAAAAAAAATGATGTTTTAATTAGAAATAGCAAGAATGCTAACACAGAACAATTCCAAAACAATCCTTCTCCTTCTGTGTTAGCTCAATTAATCCCTGATTGGAGCTAATTGCTTGTGCAATGTCTATCGGAAATAACAGTGGATATGAAGTAGGCTGATCATACTTGGCTGTGTCTTTACACTCTCTGCCAAACATACCCAACATTTGATGACAGAATGTCTAATTGCCTTCTTCCTGTCTTATTTGCTGTCTTACAGATCTTTGATTAACAAGCGTAGTCAGGTGCAATACTGCGTGTGGGGCTCGGGTTTGCATTGTCACGCACCAGTTTATACATTAGCGCTGGAATTGATGTTCTCAATCATTTCACTCTGTCTGGGTCACCATCTACCACTCTCATAGTGTATTTAGTGCTCTCTAACCATTAGGACACTCTGCTCTGCCTTTCTGAGGCTATTAGCAGCTGTTAAGATGGCTGAATAAACTGTGAGCTAATGATTAGAATGCATCTGCGAAATCTGAACTCTATAGCACCGCGTTTAGCAACACCTAATTAATCTTAATGGATTCTGAAATAAGCCAGCCAAACAAATATCTTATCCATAAATTACTTTTCCCAGTTCTGTACCACACATTTCCACAAAGCACTCCCCAGGGACACTTAAACTCTCACACATTAATGTATATGTGTGGAGTGTTAATGTGCAAGTCATTGTGTCCAATACACAGGCATAGAAGCAGACAGTACAACACACACTAGCTTCCCTAGAAAGGAAATTAAACGCTCTCACTTTTTCCCCTCTTCTCATCATCTTAATCCTGTTCTTTAATTTCTCCCTTTTTAAAAGTTAAAGGTGTATTTTCTCCTCTAGTTTGTAACCAGTCAGTGAAGGCTCAGTTATTTGAAGGGATGCCATTTAAATTTAGCGAAGTTGAATGAATGGTTTTAGAAAAGTGGCATTTGAAGAAGTATGTTTATTTGTTTGCATGCACGTGTGCTTGCGTGCATGTATGTGTGTGTATGTGTGTGTGTGTGTGTGTGTGTGTGTGTATGTGTATGTGTGTGTGTGTAGTGCCTGCCACATCATTCTTATCACCTCCTCACACACCTGCTTCCCTCGAAGGCTGAGCCTTCCCTCTTCTCATGCCTCCTCATCAAAGCCAGATCCAGCCACAGTTGTTGCTTCCCTTTCCCTGCATGTGTTCCCCTCCCCCTGTCTAGCTAAGTCTGGCTTTCGTTCAACTGCCACAGTTCCTGTTGTATCAGTGCGTTGTCCAGGCGGTATAAGACCTTGCTGGTATCATACCATCCCTGGGAGGAAAATTCATGTGGTTTGGCGGATGTACGTACAGGTGCTGTAACTCTTGGAAGCAATATTAAGGATTAGGAAGGATGACAAAATGCTGAAAGCGCAAAGCTGGAAGTTGGTGGTACTGCAGGGTAGAACATTTTCTAAAAACTAAATGTGCAAATCAGCAATTTTTAGCTATTTACTGACATTTACACATTTATATGGTTTTCTACTTTACAAAACTTGAATCTGTTAATCCCCACTAGATATTACAAATAAGCAAGGATGTACCAATCAGCTCTGAGCCAATCATGTGATTTTGGCTCAGATATTGCGCCCCAATCAGCAAGTGGAAATAATGCATCTACAGTAAATATAGATATTTATTTATCAGATCTATAATATCTTAAAACAAATGGTAACAACAACAATATTGTAGTCGTACATAGTGAAAACATCTCAACTAAACTGTCAGTGGTCACAACTCCACACAAAAGCCACACATGTGCAAAGTTAAGGCATGGATACCAGGGACAGGGGTAGTGGTAAAAAAAATAAATAAAATAAAATACAATAAGTATTAATATTTGTCCACTGGTCTGTGATTTCAATGTAACTTCAGTATGGTTTCTTTACGTTTCGATTGTTTTTATAGTCAAAATTGTTGAAATTCTGCATTTCCTGTTCAAATACAACAGAGACCTCTGTCACGCCCATCTCTAGTCCCTGACTTGTTTTGTGTGTTATTTCCCGTTTTATTTTGTAATCTTCATCCTGTGTCATCTCTTGTATTTTACTTCCTGTTCACCCACCTATTGTCATTACCCTTTCCCTCCCTAATGCGTCACACTTGTCTTACCCTCATCAACTCATGTATGTATTCACCACTCTGTCCTTTGTCCTGTGCCAAATTATACATTTCTCCATTCAGTCTTCATAGTGACTGTTTTTATTTTGTTCTCCTGCTTGTCCCTGCTTGTCGTCCAAGACCACTTCTGCCTGCCTATCACCCAGTTCCCTTCCTGCCAACTACCCTGGATTCACTTCACCTCCCTTTCATCACCGGATTATCATTAAAGACACATTCACTTATTTGAGTCCAAACCACTCTGTCTGACAGACTCAATATCAGACAATCACTCAAATTAAAAGGACTCAGACTCAGTGGCAAAAAAAAGCCTGATCGGGACATTTCTAGTAAAAATACGCACTGGTTAAAGCAATCTACATTCAAAATGGATTTGATCAATATTCAAGTATTTTAAGGTTGTAGTTACATTGCTAATGCTTCTGTCAAACATATCCTTCATATGTGTTTCTCTGCAAAGTCTCAGTCCTATCCAGTTAGATGTGTAGGTGGTATAATAATTTGGTTTACACACGTTTGTCCTTCACTTTTAACAGTTTTTCTCATTAAGTACAACAGCAGAGAGATGTATTGTTTAATTGAAGCCACAAAGCGTATCGTATAAGCCAATAAAAATCACAAATTGAAGTGAAAGCTTGGTTGTTTTTGTTAAAATGACCTCTGTTAGCGAAGCTGGATTCTCTGATTTTCATGTGCAAGGTTAATTTGCCACGTGCAGGAGTGTTGGTACTTGAAAATGGAGATTTGCTGATTTTTTTTTCTGCTCATCAAGCTCCACACAAATCAGCAGAATGTACTCACAGTTGAACAATTCATATTCTCCATTTATGCCTGTCAAGTATTACACTGTGCTTTATTGTAGACAGTATATCATTCAAACACTTCAATAACATGGGGGCATATTTAAATGTTAAGGAGAACTTGAGTTGTTTTACTTCACCTCATTTCATTCTTTCCACAGCTTACAGACCTTCAGCCAACCACTTAATGTCTTCTAATTGCTTGTCTGTCAGCTGTTAACGTACATACAACAAAAACACCACATTCCTTCCCCTTCTTTTTCCATTTGAATCTTAATGTTTCTTTATGCTTACCTTTCCACAGCAGTGGTAGACAACTGTGGACATTTTTAATTAACTTTGCGAAAAGATGGAATGTCTTTGGATTTATAATTAACAGGCTGATGTTTAAGTACATTGGAAAAGTAAAATGAGAATCTCTATTTCTTTGTGTCCCTGGAGGGTACGATTTTCGGACCAATTTTGTTATGTCTCATTGTCGGCCATCATCAACTACAAGGTTATCGTGTCTGGGTACTCATCATTTTCCTGATGGGTTTGATAATAACTTGACTGTTAAATGATTAGTTTTTGCTCTTTAGTGAATCAGATTTTTTTGAATTCCCTACCTTATGTGAATTATCACTTGTTAGTCCTTGAAATAATGCATCTCTCATACCTGCTTCCATTGTACAGCCTGTCCTACAGCTATATAGCTTCATACCAGCATCTGTATGTACCTCCGTCACTGGCTGCTCTGTCCTCCCTGGAGAGCTGCAGCATTAATAACTGTAAGTGGATAATGCTCTAACTCACATTCCGATCAAGGTTTAATAAGAGCATGATTCAGTCTGCCACTGGAAGCAGGAGGCACATCGTTTGTGTGTTTGTAGCTGTGTGTGTGTGTGTGTGTGTGTGTTAACGTATAGTTTAAGTGCCTATTGTTCCACCTGCGGGTGCATCTGAAGGTTTCTGCAGTGATATTCTGACCTTTGCACATCACTGACACAAACATGACACACTCACATGCAGCACATGATGATATCCATATCAGGGTCAAACTGTGGTCAGTAGAAATTAAGGAAAAGGACATTAACAGTATTTAATTATGGTATCAGAGGGGCACAGTTTCTGTTCATGAAGTTGTCCTTTTTGTGGATACCAAAACTCTAACAGAAACATTCACTTGATTCTGAGTTTCTATCTGTGCATTTGCAAGTTTCTTTACAAATGTTTATTTTATGTTGTCTTGTCTTCCAAATAGCTATCTGTATTCATAGATGGAACCCTGTCCAACACCATGTACAATTCACTGCTGTGCAGCTCCACATGTAGTGTTGCCAATGAAGTATAAATGCATCTGAACCTAGATAATTGGAGCGTTGCATGGATTCTATATGAGCCCTCAGCAGTCAGTGTTCTAATACAAACAGACTAGTAGGCACTGTTTTACTGAATAACATAACACACTACAGCAAGAAGAACAGGGAAGATAAAAATGAAGAGCAACATCACATCACATCACACTTAAGAATTATTAATGTTTTTTTATGTTTTATGTAATATTGAGCTCCCCATAGATGCTAAAGAACAATACAAGAGAAGCATTATTCATGTTGAGGCCAAGTGTTTTTCTGAGAGTCTGAGCCATTAAACATGCTATCTGTTCATTGCCATTAGCTCAGAATGCTCAGAGAGCAAACCTGACTTTGACATCTAATCCTCTTACAGAGATCAGGACTAATGCACACAGAGTATACAGTGCATCCGACAAATAGATCAATTTTTTATGTGCATATGTTGAATACACAGTATTGATGAGAATCATGTTTTTACTGTCTTCCCAATCTCCTTTGACTCCCCCCCCTCTCCCTCTCTCTTTCTCTTCCTGTCTCCCCTCCCTCCATCCAACCAGATGGCCTCCCTCTAACAGAGCATTGACACCAGATGTGCAGTTCCAGTGTCGACTCAGGGACCAGCTGGGCTGAGTGTGCCAGTGGTTCTGTTAATGAAAATGGCTCTGCTGTGTGTGTGTATGTGCATGCGTGCGTGTGAGTGAGTGTGTGTGCGTTGTTTACTGTGGTTCAGTGGCATGTGACAGTTGGGAAACTCTCTGTGGGTGAGGGTTTTGAGAGTGAGCCACAGTGAGCTGCACTGCAGCTCAGTTCATCCATGCAGTGCTCAACAGCACACCCACCATGGTTGGAACTATATAGCTACCCATCCAGAATAAACACTCCTCTCTCTCTACATCATATCCCTCTCAACATCTTGCTATCTAGCATTCTGTGTTTTATATTTGCAGAACTGTCTCTTACAACCCCCATCTCCCTTCATACATAATTATAGATTCTTTCATCTAACCTATTTAGCAGCAGTGGGAACACTGGGCTTATTACTAATTCATACATACTCCTCAAACAAAGAAGTAAGAGTACACACAGTCTGGGGTAGAATTGGTCTACGTGTAATTGCTTGTAATAAATTATGTTAATTGTTTTTTATAAAATATTGCTTCAATTCTGATTTGGCAGCAAATAGAAACATGAATGTGAGGTAGTACTATAATGAATGTTTCATTCTGATGAAACCTCAAGCTCTATCTAATGAAGTTGTAACTACATGCTGCACCCTGTAATTTATTAATTTTCATTGAAACAATTCATTATTAAAGATCACTCCACTGATTCAATTAAATGATAAAGAAACTGTTTGCTTTGCAGTAATTCTGACAGTGTCCATAGGATGAAGAGAAATTAACTGAGTGAAGAAGAATTTTCTTCTCTGTCCCTTTCTCAAATATAAAAAGAAAAATATGGAAAGCTACACCTTTGTGATCACCTGGTTGTCTGTAGTGATTATGTTTTGCCCCATCTCACAGCACAGATTACGTGGGGGTACTTTAATACCTGCTCCAAATGACTGATGAGATGAATAAGATTCCTCATGCTCTTAAGCATGCTCTGAATGAAGATTCTGGCACTTAGAGGATAAATCATAGCTTTTGGAAATTTCTGAGTAAAGGTAGACTGCACTCACCTCTATACAGTAATATTTTTTAGCATTTGTTAAGCCTGAAGTGGTAAAGTATTATGTTACAGGACTGAAGTCTCCCACGGGACTCAGGCCATTAAGCCAAAAGGGGCAGAGGTGTGATTTGAGATAGTAGGCATTCCAGAAATCAATCTGAACAGACTCAGGCAAATCTAGCAATACATCTAAACTGGCCATCTTAGAGCAGAAACCCCAGTTTTGTATCTGCCTGTTTTGATTGATAATTTTACAAGGACTAGTCATATTTGCTCTGATATCATGTCATCTAACAGATCTAACAGATGTACCAAGTAACCCTGAATGGAAGCAATAAAGATGTTGTACTTCTTGTACAAGTGAGAAACACAAAGGAAGAACTGGAATGTTGTGTCCATGAGAAGTACCTGTCTGTGTTCAATCACACTGAAAAATGTATAGACTGTAGTGATAAATGGTCACAAGTCAGAGTAACTATTGGAAGAAAGTGCCATGTTGTAAGCTGCCTATGCTCTTATCCCCGCACACATTGGGTTAAACACAAACTACACTTTGCCTTAGTTCCCAGTTCATCACAAACCTAAGTGACATGTCGGCTTCCAAACACATTTACACCCACAGGCAATTTAGAGTTTCAAATTCACCTAACCTGCATCTCTGGACACTTTAAGGAAAACAGAACACCCAGAGGAAACCTGTACACACGAGGAAAACATGCAAACTCAATTCAGCTGGAGATACTTTTTGCTTTTAGGTGACACTGTTAAGCACTTAACAGTCAAGCTGTTAATAGCCTGGTATCGAAGCAAAATTTAGTTTCCACATGTTGTAGCAAGTGCACTTTATTGGAACATGACCTTCAGTAAATAGACTGCAGCTGTATATGTGCACATCAGTAGTTACTTTTCCATTGACCATGAAATTGCACAAATATAACTTGTGCTTAAACATTTATCAAATGAAAAAATGGTAATTTCATCAAAACCCTTGTTTTTTGATTAAAGATTTTCGCGTTGGCAAGAGGTGTTTTTTCAGGCATAGTGTAAATGGTATATTATAAAAAACTGCAATAGAAAGACCTTTTTGCAACTACAGTCAGGTGCATAAAAAAAAAAAAACAACTGATGTTGATGGATGTTACAATCAGTGAAGAAGAAAAGTTTTAAAAGAAACATGGTTTGAGATGTATGGACACACCAGGAAACCCAATCATTTGTGAAATTTGGTATGAAGTACAGGGGTAGTATATCATGATACTGATGGATGTATAGGTAATACAACATGATATTTATGTTCGTCACCGTGTTCATGGAATTATTTCTTGTGTTATCTTGTGATAATAAACAAATAAATAAATAAATCACATTTCTGTTTTTTCAACAGTATCAGTAAAGCTTTGCGCAAATATCCAACAGAAAAGCAACAACTGTTGTTAGAAAATACAATGTCCATAAGGCCACATATGTTAATGCACACATTAGGAGCAAATTCCAATATTGACACATTAAAATTTGATTCATATATATACATGTTTTTTAGACTTGAATAAAACAAAACCAGAAACAAAGCAGCTCAAAATGGTTATTTTCACTGCATTTACTCAACATATCAAGAGAAGTGTACCACAATAGTATGGTGTACTCAATAATGATCATTAAAATGGCAACCAGGTAGACTCCACACATACTGTAAGCCAAGTAATAATTTGCCGTGGGACTGGATGCTCCAGTGGGTGTGTTGTTCCACGGTGTCTCATCAATTACATTCCCTGAGAGAAAACACCAGGCTGTTTTCTGTTTCTTCAGATGCCAGGGTTAATGGTGCTTTTCTCAAATGCCTCCACCACGCAGTAATTGGAGCAACTTAACAATCATAAGTGCAGTCTTTGTAGTGTAGGGAGCAGAGACAGAGCACAACTTATTATCTACAAAAAGCCAACTTTTATTGATTGGCCTCTTCATTCCTCATTTTCTTTCTGTTTTCACATAGCCGAGTCATTTGAATTTTCCACTGAAAAATAATATCTTTAAATGACAATATGCCACATAATGGATAGTCCTTTGAATGTTTTGTGCTGGATTAAATGTTTGCTAATCAGAAATTAGTGGGATTAGCAAGAAAACTATTTATTGATTTGTTTTGGTTTGTAGTACATACTTTGTGAGCCAGTCAAATTAATATATATATTTTTAATGCATTGTACATTCAAGTTTATTTCATGAGATCAATATTACTCAAATCAGACTCAGAACTGCTTTATTACATACATATTTTCGTATTTTAGCCATGGTTTAAACCAGTGATTCCCAAAATTTTTTGGCTTGTGATCCCTTCACAAATTCCTGGCGCCCCCAGACATTCAAAATGGAGACTTTTTTTTTTGTTAAAACTAATTTGATTTTGATTATATATAATTTTTTTTAATAATATGTTGCAAATACACACAAATTTTAAGAGAAATTTAGTCTATATAATATATATGATTCTGGACGGAGGCAGAAAAGCCAGGTGTAGATTATTAATGCAGAAAGTGAGAATTTTATTTTCCTTTGTCAAGATATGTACAGTCAGTCCTACTTGTATTTACAAGGCTGACAATTAATAATGAGCAATCAATAACTCAAACGCATCTGAAACTGACCACAATGAACATCTGACAGTTAAACAGCACAGTGCTTTTTCAATGCAGTTTCAGATTCACAGTTTGTCATGTTTTTATGAATTAGCAAGTTTTTATTTTCTTTTTTCAATTACTAGAAATTTCAGGTGACTCCATGTGGGGTTTCAGAACAATTTAATAAACTTATGATTCTCAACTGATAGGTTATTAAATTGCAAACCTATTTTCAATCAGTTGTGGGCCTTTGACTGGGAAAAAAAAAACAATGTTAAAAAATTAATTGTGTGCTTTATTTTTATCATGTTTTCACATCCCACAACAGTAAGTGATGGTGATGTGCTGTAATGCTAATTACCACCTTACATTTCAGCGTACAAGAAGACCCAAGCATTTCTATTTATATCATGACAAAACATAGGTTTGACTCTGACTACATTAGATATGGTTTTACCTATAATGGACAAAAAAAAATCTGTTTTATTTATTTATTTTTTTAATAAGTGACTGAATACACTTTTACTTTTTAACTAAGTGCACATATTTGATTAAGTGTGAAAGGGAATATTTCCATATTCAGTATCACCACTTGCTAGTCTGCTTGGTTTATCATGAAACTTGACTTGTGTGTTTTTAAACTGTGATACTTTGCATTATCTCAGGTTTAAAAGACACCATGATTAAATCTATTTTAGAAGTTCAACTCATCAATTTGATTCATCATTGAGGGGTGATAGAGGGTCCTGATGCCAGACCAGTTGACAACCACTGGTTTAAAGAGAATACTTTTGTAGTAAAGACAATGGAATTTGTGTATTTTCTGTGCGCTGTTTGTATGTAGTGCCTCTTTGTATGATGTGGGGGTGTACATTGATTTTTCTCCTCCAGAAGATGAAGACAGGATTGTCAGTTTCCTTACGTCCTGCACCTCGAGAGTAAGGGTTGGCATTCATGTCCATGCGTGCATCTGTCAGTCATTTATTGCATGTCTTCCACTTCATACTTTTCTTCTTACTGATATGTGACACGGATGTTACTGTGCTTCTTTTTCTCTCCTGTTTGTCTGACCATAGACAAACAGCTTTGGCACATGACATTATATGCAGATCAGACAGTGGAGCTTGTACAGACTGACTCTAGTGTGTCAGCAACAAAGAATTGCAGCACTTCATAGTGCAGAGTCAGCCTCTTGTAGCAGTCATTTTTATCATGATTTAAGGGGTTATTACATTGCCTGTAGGAAGACAACTATCCCTGTGATGTGCTGTCCTCCTGTTGAAAACATGTTCATTTATTTAGGTGCTCATTACAATTGATGTGTTGCAAACCCGCATCATCTGATTGGCACCTTTAAAAACATGATTGCAGCTACAATTTTCCTACTTTAACCCTTATCACCAACTGCCCCAAACCCCAACATAGATACTTTAAACCATAACTGTGTGGTTGTTAGTGTGACCATAATAATAATTTTCATCTACCATTATATACATACACACAACCCAATCTTCTTGTTGCTTTGTCAACCCCTTAAACCTCCAAGAGTCCACATATAGGCAGAAAATAGTCTCTCATTAATGTTAAACAAACCACCCAAATCTGTCTCAAATGTCACATGATCTCATGTAGTTTGACAACAGAGAAAAAAATTCACTATTCAAAAGTATGTGTGTCTCCAGGAGTAAAGGTGTAAACTTGTGGAATCGCTTCAATGATGAAATCAAAGCTGGAAAAAATCTGGTTCAATTCAAAAAGCTCTAGAAAAGTTTCCTTCTGAAAAAATATACAGAGGAAGAAATAAATGATACTTTAGGAAAGCATTAAATTTTCCTTACTGACAAAAATACATAATAAAGTAAAAAATAAATTAAATATATATAAAATGCAGTAGGAATCTCTTCATTTGTTTTCTTTTTCTTTGTTATAAAGTGTATGTCCATAAATAAAAATGTGAAAGTGCTGCAAAAATAGACCACCTGCAATAATGCAGGAGGTTCAGTTTTAAACCATATGTTCAAGATGGACATTGAAATGAGTGATGTAAATGAAACTCATAAAATTGTTAGAATTGTTTTGTAAAATTATTAAATGAGGGGTAGGATTTTTACAAGTTCTCTGAACTTCAACCAACTCCTTTTGAATGGCGACTCCTTACTTTGTTCTTTGTGTCTTTTGTTCTGTATTTTATTTTTTATTTTTTCAACATGCTCAAATAAAAATAACTGAACTGAACTGAAAGGTTGTATCTATTGCATCATTTAACAGGACCCGCCTCCAATATCCCAGTTTTCATTTGAATATTTTCATTTATAATATAATCAAACACCAATTACATGTTATTAAAATGGTTCATGAACATCATTCAATTGACTTTATTAAGAAATGTAGGTGAAATTGAGTGGACATTTAAAGGGTTAAAGTCTAAATGCAAACATGTTTTTAAAAAAATATTTTATCAAGATCTGTGGTGTTTTGTGTTTCTTCCCCTGCTTCCCACATCGTCCATTTTGTGTTGAATTCCCCATTGCCTTTTAGGGAGGATAATCAAACCAGGTGGTGTTCTGGTCATATGTGCAGGCAAACAACATATTAGATTATTGAAGTAGACTTGTTGGTTTTTATCATGCGGAGCTCAGTGATGCTGAGTATGACGTTAGTGAGAACTTTGAGTGACAGGTTATGAAAGCATCAACAAATATGATTTGATTTGGGGAAAAAAAGGATTAAACACAGCTCAAGAAACTCAAATGCTTTTCATCCTTCTTTATATGTAGAACACCTGAGCAAACTGTAGTGATACACATATGTAGTGAGTTTGGTTGCAGAGCTGTTTGCTGTCGGCCTTTCATTGTTGTTTTTTGGAAGTAATCCCAATATAAAGAGAGCAATATTGAAACAAAGAGAAAATAAGGGGGGGTGTAGAAAAATGGGAAACAAAAAATGGAAATGTATCTTGTCAAGAAATATAATTATTATTATCAAGCATTATTAATGACATATGAACAAAGTGTTTCTGTAGTGAATAACATGTTTTCTCTTTGAATACAGCATTTACTGAATACATTTATTGTTTGCTTTTACAAGGAATAAATTAGTTTCTTTTATCTACAATACAATGTGCCGGTTTTGTCAGTCACCATTTTAAGGCACCATTATATTTATTTATTTTTAATCTTTGTGCCAAAACTAAAGCTAGTAACAGCTGTGATGAAATGGAAAAAGTAAATAATAAATGTAAGGATTTTGTGTACCTTCAGATTGAAACTAAGTACCATTGTAAATCATACTTCTAGTCAGACGGCTGCATGAGGCAACACAAAGACAGTGCTGTGTGGAGCTCCAGGACCCACAGATTCACAGCTTATCATGTCTCAAAGTGAGCGTCAGACCAGTCTGCTGCCTTTAGTCCACTTGGCAGCCTGGTGGCTGTTGCTCATCTGTCCCAGAGCTAGTGTGAGCACATCACCGATCTGGACCAGGATTAGAGGACCTAATACTAACAGCTGTGCTGAGATTAGCTATGTCAGTATTTACAGTTATTTTGTCAACCAGTGCACCACACACCACTCAAATAATGAACTGCCATATTTGAATTCCTACTCCTTTTTCTCTTAATTGGACACTGGCTTTATATTGACTCTGGAAAGTGTGGTTCTGTATTGTTCATTAGGAACAGACATTAAGACATTTAGGAAAGTCATTAAAGATAAATATGACAGACAGCTATAGTGAAGGATAGGACCAGTTCTGAGGAATGTAGACAGACAGATAGACGGCCGGCAGGCAGGCAGGCAGGCAGGTAGGTAGGTAGGTAGGTAGGTAGGTAGGTAGGTAGGTAGGTAGGTAGGTAGGTAGGTAGGTAGGTAGGTAGGTAGGTAGGTAGGTAGGTAGGTAGGTAGGTAGATAGATAGATAGATAGATAGATAGATAGATAGATAGATAGATAGATAGATAGATAGATAGATAGATAGATAGATAGATAGATAGATAGATAGATAGATAGATAGATAGATAGATAGATAGATAGATAGAATGACATCACCTCTGCATATTTTAGGTGTGTAGTCTTAATATTGACATATTTTCACAGTTTGATACTAAAACAGTTTTACAAAAAACTGACTTTCTTGATTATTAAGACAACTAGAATTTTGTGTAAAAGATGAAATAATTTAAAGGGTTAGAAAAATAAAACTTTTCCTGTTACCTTTGGCTCCAAAAAAAAAAAATTTACCTAAATTATGGTCCAGTGGGACACATCAAAATACTTTCTATAGACTGTGAAATGTACTACAGGCAACAATTAATCTGTCTATCTGTCCAACACAGGCATCAATTAAGCAGCTAAAAAGACAGGATACTGTTGACAGAATGCACATAGAGATGAGGAAGATGATTAACTACGAACATGGATGTCTTTCAGTATCAATATGCTAATGAATTAAGCAGTTTTGTCTTGTGTATCTGTGTGTGAGAGGGAGAAGGAGGCTACACTCAATTGTGTTTGCCCATGTTTCTCCCCCTGCATTTGTCTGTGTGTACCCTTTGCCAACCACCACATGAATATGCATGTATCCACGATCACAGAGGGAACAATGTTCTCTCCCAGTGGAGACTGATGGGCGATCATGGAAGATTTGACAGATTTTTCATACCTGTGTGTCTACAGAAATGTCATACATAAAAAATGAATGCCATTTTCCTAAGTGGCGCTGCAGACTTTCTTTTGATAAATCAGGCATTTTAATCTGCTCAAACACTATAGGTAATGGCAGAGAGAGGGGGGAAAAAAATCCTATGAAGGTGTCAGAGAACAGCAGGTCATCCACATCCACATCCACCAACAGCTGCTCCCTTCCAGTTCCCATACACCGAACATGCAGGATCTATGCTGGGTGGCCCTGAGTTTACCAGGGAATGTGTATGGATGTGATTAACTGAGATTTGGGGTGAATAATCTCCTAAGCCGCTCATTGGAGCAGTGGTGTTGGGGGTTGGTGTGGATGTGGTAGAAGCTTAGGGTTACTCAGAGATACAGCCTACCTGGATCCCCCATCTTCACTTCATGTTGAGTTATGGCATTAAAGCTTAACTGATGCTTCATAGATATATTATCAGTTATGTTTCTCTTATGGCAATTTCAGCTGCAAAATTTCATCTATTTAGTTACTAAATGTTATTTAACAACAACTATTTTGGTAATTAACGATTAACCAAAATGTATTATTTTTTGGAGCTGATAACTTCTTTTTTTTTTTTTTTTACATCAGCTTTAGCCAATGACTGATATAGATCACTGATATTTCTAAGCCGATATTAGAGACCTATAGTGATTTTTTTTTTCCTGTCAAATGATAACAACTGTCAGAAAATCTTTACTTACAACTAGAAAATAAATATTGCAACAGTTAACCTAATAAAAAATATTACTACACCAAAAGGAAATGTATTTTCAGTGTGAACAGCAGGAATACTGAGGTGCCATGAACTTTGCCTGTCAGTAAATCATGGCAGGGAAAAAAAAAGAGCACATTGGCTGATGCAATAGGTCAATACTGATGCAAGAAAAAAGCAAAACATAAATATCATTTATCATTAGTCACTATAAGTCATTTTTTTGGGGGGGAAGGCCAGCTCATTTATTTTTTTAAAAGCATTTCCTGGTTTTGTTCTAGATGAAGACTTGGAGAAGCACAATGTTCTGACATTTTATAGAATAAACAATGAATGTATTATTGAAGAACATATCAGGTAGTTGCAGCCCTATGGGGAATTATGAAGCAGGATTAGATTAGGGTGACACTGAAGATGGAATGATGAAAATTCATAGATATTTTGAGAATAGTCATAATAGTATGAGAATACAGCTTAGTATGTCTCATAGTAAGAATGTCCTTGATTCTATGTCAGTGTGTCAACCAGTGGGGCTTTTCTGTGTGCAGTCTATATGTTCTCCTTGTGCCTGTGTGGGTTCTCTATGGGTAAATAGTACTGTATGGCTTCCTCCCACCCTCCAAAGACATGCACATTAGTAGGTTAATAGGTCAGTCTAAATCACCCGAAGCAATGAATGATTGCTCGTCTGTTAACGTGAACCCTGTGATGAACTGGTGACATGTCCAGGGTGGTCTATGACCCTACCTTCTCCTGATTGTAGGCTGGAGGATTAAACAATTTGGAAAATGAATGAATGATTGAAGCTCATTATATCCCCAAATGGAGTTTTGGTGATATTATGTTTTTGGTCTGGGTATCCTTCGTGTGAACACAATAACTTGAAAAATAACACTGTTTTCCATATTAATGAATATTATGGAGAGGAACAATTGATTCAAGTTTGAAGGATTTATGATTTATAGATTTCCCAAAAGGGGAAACTCAAAGGTTTAAAATCACTAAACACGCTTTTGTTCATATTTCTGGAACTATTTGTCTGATTGACTTCAAATCAAATGTAAATAAAAGGTTATGACCTGGGGATGCCTCATGTCATCACATTATCAAGGATTGGGGGCATTCAGGGATATACCCCTCATTTGCTTCTGATTGGCGTAATCCTAGTTTATCTAAGAAAAAGGTCAAATATTTTGAGAATAAAGTTACGGTATTTTTAGAGAAATGTTAATATATTACAAGAACAAAGTCAAGCTATCAAGAAAATGGAGTAATAAATTGCATTTTTATGAAAAAAAATGTACAGCAGTTGGACCCTGAAAGATTGGCATGTCATTATTAGTGACTCCTATGTTGAAATGTTATATTTAATTAGATGCCCCACATTCCTTATTTTTACGCAATCAACAGACTGTTCTCATAAAGTGACAACCTATATTTCAAATATTTTACCTTTTAGTCCTCAAAATGTTAGATTTGTTTTTAATCTTCCTAGTTTATCTAAAAAAAAGGGTCAAGTATTTTGAGAATAAAGTTATGGCATTTTTAGAGAATTTTGAGCATATTACAAGTACAAAGTCAAGCTATCAAGAAAATGGAGTAATAAATTGCATTTTTATGGAAAAAAAAAGTACAGCAGTTGGACGCTGAAAGATTGGCATGTCATTATTAGTGAATCCTACGATGAAGTATTATTTAATTAGGTGCCCCACATTCCCCATTTTAATGCAATCAACAGACTGTTCTCATAAAGTGACAACCTATATTTCAAATATTTTGGCTTTTATTCCTCAAAATGTTATATTTCTTTTTAATCTTTAGTGTGATCCCACTGTCTTTTTGAGGAAATAAGACAGGATGTACAATGAAATATGAATACAACAGCAGCATAAATGTTAAATTAAGTTTTGTCCCCATCCCATTTTTTGCTAATTGAAACGCTTGATTCAAGTTTATTTTTTGCATTTAAAGTGATATTTAATTGAACGTAACCTTATCAGAATTTAATGTGATCTGATTTAATTAAGATTTCCTCTACCTGTCCTCATCCAGTTCGGTCTCTGATTCTAATTTGTCAGCCTTGTGTGTAAAATGGTGAATGGTGGTGGTGTTGTGTAAGCCTTTGCACAGCAGCACCTTCTGGTCACATGAACCTTGTGTTCAACACTCATATTTGATCATTTCAGTACATTGAGTCATTTAGAGATCAAAGGTCAAATCATTGCAATCAAAGCAACAAAGCATGCCATATATTATCAGTCAATGTGGTGGCGTGACATTACCATATTAATTAGTTTTCTTTTGTGCTGAATGCCAGCAGTGGGGTGGGAAGTGGGGGGGTCGTGTGGAGGCGGTGGGTGGTGCGCCGCTGCGTTTCATAGCTTCAAGCATTTATTTAAACGCGTTCATCCTACAATATATACTATCCAAACATGCACATATTGCAGCCCATCTGTATGTATCCATGCAATAAAAAATATAACCAGGAAGTTGTCGTACACACAGCTCAGAACCACAATCTCTGGTGGCCATCGTCAGATGTGTTTGATAATGCTGAATGGTGTAGCAGCACAGATTATCGTATCCTTACTGTCTCTGACACCACTTTCCTCTATTACTGCAGATCCCACAAGGCAATGGGTGAATATAGTACAGTGTGTATATATATATATATATATATATATATATATATATATATATATATATATATATAGTGAATATTCTTGTCTGTCATTACTTAAGGGCATAGAAAAATAAAGCTGAAGTGATCGTTAAACTACCACAAAATGTGTTACAAAACACACATTAAGGCTTTTTAGCTTTGCATCTATGTCATGCATATTTTCAGTTAGTGGATGTAAGAAAGCTCTCTCTCCCTGGGTGACCATTGCTTTAGTGAAACAAGGCGGATAAAAGGCTAGATTTTGATCCCTGACTCATTTTCCAGCTCATGTTGTAGATCTCTGCAATATTGCTGTAAGGGCCTATGATACCCATGATCGTTGAGAAAAAATAATGTGATTCTCCTTTTTCTGTGTTTTGCTTGCTTCCATTTTTATCCTCTTAGTTTTTATACTTATCCACCAAGAGCCAGAGCAGCATGAAGAAATATGAACAGCAGGCGTGTGAGTCAGTCAGGCAGGCCCATAACATTTGTGATAAATATATGCTTAGAAGATAGAAATGACAGTGCACAGCAGTTAATGAGAGGGAATTCAGTATCTTAAAAATGAACTATGGTCATGAACAAATGTTTACACATTGGCGTGCATATAAATGGCTGCACAGGTGTAAGTGGATGAGATAGTCCAGGGGGAGGCGGAAACAGATTTACATAGGTTCATAAGAGAGAGTGAGAGTGTCTTCTAGTGAAGAAATGCATGGAGACAAGGGTAATTAATTATAGATGGGGAAATATGGTCTGAGGGAATGCTGTTACAGTAACTAGAGGGATAGCAAGTGAGAGATGAAGGAATGGAGATATGGGGAAAGGGGGGAGGGAAAACATCCTTCTATAGTATCCACAACTTCAATTTACATTACATGACATGAGAATGGAGGTTAATTAAACTTGACAATGGTAGGGCATTTATTGTTAACCCTTCATGGTGGTTGACTGGCTCCTAATTCAAAGGCCAAAGAATGCATAACAAATGGAGAGTGTCTAAAAGTACAAATCCACATGAAAATACCCCATAGAAAGAAAGCCTGAGGTGTAACCAATATATACAGAAGGGTAGATCTTGGGTACATGTTTTAGCAAAAGTAAATAAATAAAAGTCAAGTTAAAACTACAATCAAGACCAAATCTTCTGTCTCGTTGTAATGATGTGTAAAATGCACATAAACCTTTGCGATAACAGCAACGACATTATTCTCATATAAAAATCTACCTCTTAGCTGCAGTCATCATCAGTTTATAGGAACTAAATCACATCTAAACCTTTGCTAAATTTTATGTTGCCACAGGCATGCTCACATTCACCCTCTATCTATTTGCAGCATTCATATTGAAGCTAATTGGACTCGACATTAATGATGCCAAAAACGCAGAGCATAGCAGTGCAAGGGTTTTCTAACTGCCCGTGTGCAAATTTAGGGGACTGCTGATTTCAGTTACTATGGACCTCCCGATCTCACTCTGCCTTTGAGAGAAATTTTATGTGTGGTTGTAAAAATGGAAATAACCTTGGGGTCATATTTGGTGTTTATACTTTATAGCAATCCATGACAAATTTTTGGAAAGAAATACATGTGGGGGGTGGGGTTCTTCGCATATTACCCTCGCACATACTGAAATAATAGTCAATAGCAAACAAACTAGAACAGGATATTATAATATATTACAAAAAATATATATATATTTGGTGAGATGATTCATTTACCCTTTATACTAAGCCAACACTCATATTAATTATTTGTATGTCTGAACATTTTTAGCCCTGAGACAATACAGACAGAGACACAGACAATTTAAATATCCATATTGTTTTTGTAAAAGTGAGTTTTGATTTACACATGTTTTATGCTACTCTTAGGAAGGCAAATTTATGATAGGTAATGGTCTATGCTCAGCCTGTTGCCTCAGGGGACATTGTGTAAACGCTATTCATCTCCCCGCTGATCGTAGTCCTGACTGATTACTGATGACTTTTTTAGGGCACAGACATGTTAAGTTGTTTATTTATTCAAAAAATCCCCAATGCAAATGGCCCTCTTCACTTTAGATTCCTCCTCTCACTGACTGTACATGTGTCTGTGCATGTGTGTGTGTGTGTGTGTGTGTGTGTGTGTGTGTGTGTGTCTGTGTGTGTGTGTGTGTGTAGGCATATCTGTCTTGGTTTTTCTTTTTGTCTCCTGAACTGAGATGATATGTTGTGGTCATCAGCAAAGTTTGTGATATAAGAACAGGGCAGCTGTTTTTTTTTTTTGTTTGTTTGTGCATGTGTGACTGTATATGTCAGACTACATTTTATGCATGTGACAGATATGGGACATCCTTGACTGCTGTTGAGAAAGTGACACACCCCTACAGGCGATCATGTTCCAAACCACAATTTAGACGACCTCTGTCACAGGAACTCACTGTAGTAATGCATTTTCTGACACTATGTCACTGAATGCATAAGTTGTAGCCTTATGTTTGTCTTTGCATCACAATAACTGACACACAGTAAGAAATACACTGATTTACTATAAAAGAAAACCATATAAATTCTGTTTACTATGCAGTGAATTTCCTTAAGCTTTGTCTACTTGCAGTGTCTCTCATCTTCATTGCATCTGTTATTCCCGAATGGAAATATAACCATCTGTTTCTCGCAACTCACAAGGTGTTTCTTCCCCTGCTCATAAAATATTCTGTTTCTTTCTGTCTCTGCAGTGTTGCTATACTTCCAAACACCTTTCTTTTGGGGAGGGGGGGTGCAGTTGTAAGGTACATTATGCATTCCTTGTGCAGGGCCAAGTCGTCGTAGTCCTGGACACACATATGTACACAGACACGCAGATGCATGCAAAATCAAACAAGCAAATCTCTGAAAATTAAACAAAATGTTGCATGAGTTAATTGGGTTGTAATCTTTTCACCCGTCGCCATCTGTCAGTCACACCTTGTTTATTTAGAATTTTGCATTACAAAATGAATGGACGTCTATTTCAATTAATTATTGCTGTGAACTGACTCAATTAGTGCTAAATTAATAGGTCACAAACAATTAGAAGATTGAGCTTCTTAGCATCATCAGTTAACATTACCTTCCTATTTTGTTCCACAACTTTATGTTTAATACATGACAGTATATAATGGAAATACAGCCACCTATATACATTTTTATGCAATGATTATTGTTACATACTAGTTAAGGTTAAGTAAATAATAAGAGTACATGTCTGCTGTTGCTGATGTTGTATTTTACAGATTATAGCAGCACTTTATATAACATCGAATACCAGGCTTGTTGCTACGTTGTCAGATTGTATTTTGGCAGTTTTATTAGCTTAGAACCTAGGTTCAGGTGGGCTTTAATGTTACACAACCCTTAAGTTCTTATCTGTCATAAAGCGTTGCTGAACCTAATATTCAGTTATTAGTTTTAGAGGTAATCTGTCATGAGCTGAAGTGCAATTTTTGACCTGTTGGTGGCCTTAGATGAAAACTGTTAGAGGAGAGCATCGTTGTTTGTGCCAAACTCACTGGCAGTTCATTCAGTAGTTGTCAAGATATTGCACTTTAGACCAAAGTGAGAAAGAAAAGACACAGACAAAATGATATTGCCAGTCCTCAGTCATGAGTCAAGCTTGACTAAAACCTAAAAATATAGGATCTCTGTTTTGTGCTGGAGCTTTTTGACTTGGAGATCCGTGCATGTTTGATGCCTTCAAACATAATGGATGCATTAGTAGTGAAACGCAAAATATTAAATGCATTGTCTGCTGTTTAGCATTTTTAAGACATTAATAACTGTAATAGACATTAACACACTCCTCCACATGCATATATTTGTTGTCAAAATGGATTGGTTAAAACAGGTTGTCTCTAAACAAGAAATGCCAAACCTAGCCAGATGTCAGGACTGTGATGAAGTGGAATTGAATGAAAAATATTGCAGCTAAAGGGTACTCTTGCTGTTAAGAGGGTGAGAAATCGGAATACGTTGATGGAATATACTAACATTTATAACCACGATGCAACAACCTCTTTCCTATTAATCATATAATGAGTCTCTGTATAGTTATTTGTATTCAGATCCCTCCACCTTGTCACATATTTTTACCGCCCATTGTGCCATGAAATGAAGCCCATTTACAAATCATTCTCCTTCTGATTTGATAAATGGAACTGGTGAATGACTGAGGACCCTGAATGCGTGTTTGAATAATTGAGCAGTACTCAATCAGACAGCATTAGTCTGTGGTGGCGGCCCCGCTATCTGAAATAATTACCAACAAACAACAGACTACACACGGTTGCTGTCTCCACGGGGTTTCCGCATTTGAGACCAATAGAGTAGAACGGCACCCTCCCCCCACTATGACCTGCACCTACAGGAATCGACAAACACCTCCTGGTGAGAACAGGACGGAAATGTGGACACCAAAGAAGTTCAGTAGGCATGGAATACCTGCCGCCTCAGCTGTCAAATGCATACCTTCATAAGTGAATACATCTCAATCACGGCCACTATGAAAATTATACAGTATGACATGGACTACTCCACCCATAGCTCTTAATATTTTCAGGCTGATACCAATAACATTTACATTATTTGAACATTATTCATTATGCTTTAATTAAATAAGAACACAGTAATTGAGATGTTTAGTATGTGTTTATTCTGTTAAAGTATTTTGCATCGATCTTAATGACTCACATCAGCACAACTGTTAATGCAGTTATCAGTCCTGATTAGTCATTGAGCATTATAGTAGAACTGTAAATAACCACTATTCTTTTAAACTGCCAGCACAGCTTAGAGCTACACTTTCCCTCATCTCGGTCTCACCATTTCAGAAACTTCTCTGTAATTGGTTTGCACTTCATGTCTGGAGTTATCCTGTTTTTCCTATGTGTTGCCGTCTAGGTTTCACAGTCTCTTGAGACAATCCTTGCTGTTATAGAGGCATTTTTAATGTGACAGTGTGGAGACAAGGTAGCTGGGTGTCTGGATGAGTGGGGTGTTTCCTTTATGAAATGGGTCACTAAGTGTATAGTGCCATGTGACAGCCAGCCAGCCGTGCCTGTGCCAGTGTAGCTTCTGCAACTGAGACTCATTTACTCTTGTGCAGACTAGATGTGATTGACAGCTGGGCCAAAAGGCCTTTGGCTCCTTCTTGATTTTCTTCTTCACCAGAGGTGTCCTCTGGGACTTGAATTTCATATTACAGTATATCAGCAGAACAGCTTATGGCTGTAATGAGGATGAAAAGCAAACTGAAAAGTAAGTAATGTCATTTTGGTGTATAGCACTCTGAATTTTATAATTTGGTCTCAGTTAAGTTTCATATCTCTGATTTCGTGTTGATAATGACTGAAATATAACAGGGGTATAGACAATATTAAGGTTTATGATATCAAGATATAAGCTTCAAATGTATAGATAATGTCATAGACATTTTAATTATGATTCAATTCTATAGAGAGTTCTATAATACTGTATGTCATTATCTTTCCCCCAAGAATAGCCCAATTGAAATGGTTATTTTTTACCTTTTCATATTTATACTGTCATGACGGGTGTTACATGAGATATTTTATTATTTAAAACCGGCCTACAGTAAGTCTTTTAACAAAAACAACATGTCACAAGCTATTATATCAAAGAGTCCTCATTTAAAGATCTGGAATATTATCTCTATTTTTAACTGTAATTCCAGTAGTGCTTGGCTATAGTCAATCCTCTGACTGTTTAAAGCAGTACTTTGCTTTTGAATTTATATTTGGGATAACAGTTGTGACAGAATCAGGTAGTTGTGAAGGTGTAACCTTTTAACTTAGCAGCAGCAAGCTCATACATCTGTTCAAAATGCATGAATACAGCTTTTACAAGTGTTGCTTGACAATTCTTGATGGTTGTGCTTCTTTGAACACATAAAATCAAGACTTTCCTGCCATGGCTGAATTTAAATGTTTAGACATGAAGGGAGGATACTGAAGGAAGAACTTCTGATATATGGAATTCTAATGAGGGAAAGGTGTGTTTGCTCCAGATAAAAAAAAAACGAAAAAAAAAAAACTATTGTGGCATATTTGACATATTTCTGGAAGCTGTCATATGCAACATTTAGTGGGGGGTTTTTTTTTGTATTATACAGTTGATGCTCCCCCCCTAAATAATAGATTCTTCTAAAAAATAAAAATAAAAATCAACATGCATTTTTCTGAAGATATTTCAACAACTTTCAAGCTGGAATATCTGTGTGATCTGTTCCATGGCTGACGTGACACACTGAAACCTTTTTTTTTTTTTTACTTTGTTGAGACTTGGACTTGTTTTCAGTGTCATTAATATTGCCCATGTTGTGTGTGTGAGCCGACAAAGCAACTGTTTTCTTTTATCAACCAGATAATGAGGCTCATTGATCGGTCAAGATTTTTTAATGCATTTCTTTATCCCTAGTCCACGTCTAGTCTTGTGATTTCCTCCTCTGCTGAGGCTTTGTTTTGGTGCTTTTTGTTAGTGATGTTACCATAGCAACTGATGCGATACAATAACATCATCGAAAGGTTACACTTCTGTATGGAGACACATGCCTGAGAGGACCGGGCTAACTCATGGCCCAGTCAAAAGTAGTTCCCCCAAAAAGTCCTGACACACTGATAGTGATAACATGCATGTGATGCGTCACATTATTTCCCAAGTAACGGTAACAGAGATACAGTTATGGATAAAGTAATTACTCCGTTACTCGAAATGTGGCTGCGTTAGTAATGCCGTTATACTCTAACGCCGTTATTACCAGCGACCAATACTTTCTGGAGGTCAAAGGTGACATAACGCAAAATGTACTTCTGTAACACTGTTTGTGTTTGACAAGCATAGACATATGCTTAGACCTTAATCAATACTGGATATATTGTCATAGTATTAAACACACTGATGCAAATATACATATAATGAAATTATCAACACTGCAAAAGGTCAAAGGTCAAGGTCACATTTAGCAGAAAGGTCAAAATAACATTATTTGGCTCCAATTGTCATAGAAATTTAAGATTGGCACAAAGTGAGATTAGGCATTCTCTGAATACTTGTTTCTGATTGAGACTTGGACATTTCCTATGGTTTCATGGTGGTGTGTTGGATTCAGGCAGTCCCCGGTTTTTTTTCCTGCAATTTTAACATGCAGCAGAGCAGTATTTCTATATAAATAAATAAGGTCAGACCTGTGTCTTCTGCAACTCAAGTCCCATCTTCAAACTACTGTTCTCATCCAAGTTTGTAGAAAAACAAATCTGAAGCCAAGACCATTCAAATAACTTAAATGACATTTTTATCTTAAACTTCTGGCACAATGGTCAGTTCTTGCAAATAAATAAATGCTTGAATTCTTCAATTCTCTGGCACACAACATAGGCTGGCACAAGTCAATAATTTTAGGGTTGTATTTTATTTTGTGTTCTTGGACATTATGTATTTTAGTATTCAATACAAGGTGCATTTCTTATTAACTACTGCTTTTTAACATTTTAACAATTTTATTCACAGAATTCTAGTTTAAATTTTTTCATGAAAAAGCATTTTCAATCTACTATTCTATAAATATAGAGAGGGTTGAAAATATGAAATACTCCTTTTAAACATGGCATGTTTGTTTATTAGGTGCATTCATAGACAGAGGCAATGAAGATTTAGTGTGTTTTGCATAAAGAAAGCAAACATCTAGAGAGAAACAAAAGCAAAGTGTTTAAACAATTAAAGATAAAAACAATTCACAGAGTTCATTTACAGTCATGGAAAAAATATTCGACCATCAAAAGTAATCAAAAACAATGGTTATGTTATCCAATACTAACTCCTGTGTGTATATGAACTAAAACAAGCAGAAAAGAAAATATGGAATGCCTAAAAGCACTGTTGTGTCAGTACAATGCCATGGAAATTGATGTAATTTTGGTTATCATCATAAAAAGATGGAAAATGACTAGATATTAGTTCTAAAATTCAACTTTGTTGGTATAATTATATTTGTCCAAACAAATTTATTTGTACCAGGCATTAAAATGAACAAGAAATTGAACAAAATAATGGGTGGTCTTATATATAGTTTCCACAACTACATGTAAAAGCACAAAAGACAAATGTTTTCAAACTTTATATATATATATATATATATATATATATATATATATATATATATATATATATATATATATATATATATATATAGTTGGTATAGTAGTTAAGTGTTGTTTTTCTGTGTTTAGTCGGAACTCTGGGCTAACCTCAACCCATCAATCTTCAGATCCTATTGGTTTATATTCCTTAAATATATAACTGATGTGCTCTGGGCCAAAACCATTCTGTGGTTATCAGTCATGTGACAAACTAGAGACCAATGTATTGATTTAGTTGAATGCATACTATTGTAATTATTTAAACTGTCATTAAAACTCAGTATTTTGGATGAGCTGTAGCCATTAAACTTTTTTTTCCAAGCAAAACATCATTAAAGTACCGTAATTGACTGTACTAGAGACGATGACATGGACGAGCTTGTCTTCAACATTTTTTAATATCAAACTCTGAGCTTTCTTTAGGCTTTTCAGTTAATAAAGTGCTCTTTTGGTGACAGCTTGGATCTGGCTGGTGAAGGTCAGTCTGAGTCTATTGACACACCACAGTTATGAACATGATCCATGCTTTTTAGAACCTGAGATGCAAGGTTCTTACCAATGCTAAAGTGTTCTGTTTGTTGTGTGGCCAAATAATTGAAAAAATAAACGAGGCAGTCAGTGGCAGCAGACCTCCGCCAAGGCTTTATATGGTGTCATATGACGTCAAAACATGACATGATCGAGCCATAGGTGTTGATGCATCTGATGTCTGAAGGTGAGATGTGAATGCAAAAAACTGCTACATTCTATCTTGTCTGAATCCTGACATATTACCACTGATGTGTTTTAGCTGTTGACCTTTAGTGTGATCTTGACCTTTGACCTTCATTGCTCAAAATCTAATGGGTTTTTCCTTGACCCATTAGCTATCATTCCAAAAGGTTTCATCAAAATCCATTTTTTGTGTAATCCTGCTGAGAGACAAACAAACAGACAGACAGACAAACAAACAAACAGACAGACAAACAGACCCGAATTTAATACCTCCTTGGCAGAGATAATAAATAAGTTTTGTCCTTTTATTGTCATATTTTTAAGGAACACATCGTGTTCTAGACAAGTACCTTCAAGGTCACAGATCCATCTCTGGAAGGCTGCTTCTGTGTGAAATTACATTTTTTCACAGAAGCATTTCTTCTACATTTCATATACAGGAGTCATTTGAGTAAAATTATAATTGAGCTTAACCTGTTAAGTCACAGCTAATTATTTGTTGTGATGTTCTGTCACTTGTCATGCTTTAGTTGTTTTTTTTTTTCAGGTGTGTATGTGTGTGAGAGAGAAACAGGAGTGTTGCCTATCAGCATACACAATGGCTCAGTGATGGATTACAGAGCCAGGATGAAAAGGAGAGTCATTGTGATTGATCTAATGGTGAAAACCTACAGTACACATACAAAAGAAAGACACAGTGATGGCCCTGTGTTGCTCGATTCATGCTGGATGTTTTCATACTAAATGCTTACACCACCTTCATCACACCACACTCTGATTATATGTAGAGTGAAACCAGATCATTGCATGTACTCTTTAAAGAGCTGGACAAATGTCATATTTTAACAGGCACCAAGAAGAACTGCCACGGCTACACTAGCACATCAAAAACACGAAGAAGGTTGAAGTTTGCAATCATACAAACCCTAGAAAATATATCACAAGGCCATGTAAAAAAAAGAAAAGAAAAAAAAAAGGGTGTCACATCTGCCCATCTGTGAGTGATCAAAAAGTCAGCAGTTGGTGCTCAGAGTGCCAAAGACCTGTATGCAAGGATCACAGTGACATACTGTGCTCGCGGAGGTAATTTGTTTCGAGTATGTGCACTGAGAGGAAGTACAAAGGACTACAATTTCAACAACATAGAGCATGTCTGAAAAGTAATAGTGATGCATACATATACATATGTATGACAACTTTCATGTTGAAGGATACTTTTTTTTTTTTCACTTAAAATCATATAACATGTGTGATAATGAAAGCAGCACAATAATTATGAATAAACTGATATAGACAGTGATTTTAAGTTACTTATGTATGTGAAAATGTATTGTGCAAAAGCTGTGACTGTAGAGTTCATCTTTGCATTTTATACATGTACAAAAGGCAATGGTTGCTTGATGCTAGTCATCATTAGAACTATTATGGTATGTATACAGACAATTGATTTACTCTGACCCTCATACACAATACTGATCTGTGTCAGTATGACAGGTTGACTGAAAGTGATGGTTGTAAATGATGCCTGTTATGTGGCATGTTATTACTTCTGTTTGATACTATGTACTATACTACAAGCAATCATAATTGTTTTTCGGTTGGCTTTTATTGTTGTGCCTCTTACTGGTGTTATGGTTCTATTCCCAACTACATCATATTGTTTACTCATACTCATTCATTCATTCATCTTCAGTAAATTAGATTATTGTAATGGTGTCTTCACTGGTCTAAACAAAAAATCAATCAGGCAGCTAGAGCTGATCCAAAAGACTGCTGCCAGAGTCCTGACCAGTACCAAGAAACTGGACCACATCACACCAGTCCTCAAATCCTTACATTGTCTTCCTGTGGGTCAAAGGTTAGAGTTCAAAATCTTACTCTAAAAGCCTTGGACCCAAATATATCTTAGACCTGCTGGTTCTCTATCAAGCATGCAGAGGTCATCAGGGACAGGTTTACTGTGTGTTCCTAAAATCAGAACCAAACAAAGTGAAGCATTATTCAGTTGTTCTGCTCCTCACCTGTGGAACAAACTACCTGAATACCTGAGGTCTGGAAAAACTGTCAGTTCATTTACATCAGGCCTGAAAACATTATTATTTACTGGAGATTTTCACTTAGATTTTTAATTGTTTTTTTTTTTACATGTTTTTATGTCTCTTATTTTAATTGTCTTTGAATGCATTTTAATCATTTAATTTTTTTTATGGAAAGCACCTTGAATTGTCCTGTACACGAAATGAGCTCGACAAATAAATGTGCCTTGCCTCTCCTTGCCTTGTTAATACTGAAAGGCTCACTCTTATACTGAGATGAAATAAAAACTCATACTTATAGCCTCAGGAGGATATCTGTTTTATTAAGGACAAAGAGATTGCTGAGAGTCCTGCAGAGCAGTCTTCTTGATAGAATTATCTTTGGACTCTTACATTATATAAAAAAAGTGGAAGAGGTCAGAGCTCAAGACAGCTCACTCTCATAATGGAACAACCAGCCTTAAATGAAACTTCAAACCAATCAACTGAATGAACCTTTACAGCACAAGTAGTGACCCACGGAACCACATTTTTTTGTCTTTTAGTGTTGCGCGATGACTTCAGACAGAACCCGCAGGATGTTATTGTAGCAGTCGAGGAGACTGCAAGTCTCGACTGTCAGCCTCCACGTGGACACCCTGAACCCACCACCTTCTGGAGGAAAGATAAGGCTCGTCTGGACTTTAAAGATGACAGGATCACAGTGGGTTTCTTCCTAGGGATCACTCTTGATAGCACTTCAAATCACATAATAAATTATTCACTTTTTTACATTTGCACAGCTGAAATAGAGAGCACTTTCTATTGCAATTCATGTTTCTTTTTTTCAGGTTCGTGGGGGAAAGCTGACCATCTCAAATGCCAAGAAGAGTGATGCAGGGATTTATGTGTGTGTGGCGACCAACATGGTTGGAGAGCGAGAAAGTGAAAAAGCCCAACTGTCAGTGTTTGGTAAGAAGATTTATTATCATGGCTGAAAAAGTAAGAGAAAGTTTAGGCTAATAAGTGCTCACACATACATAACAGTAGTTAGTTCTCTGTGAATATACTTTGCAAACATGTTCTGTGTATTGCTCATATCCAGAAAAACCAGTGTTTGTGCAGCGTCCCGTGAACCAGGTGGTCTTAGTTGATGAAAGTGTAGAGTTCAGATGTCAGGTCCATGGTGACCCTCCGCCTACATTGCGCTGGAAAAAAGAGGACACGGATGTTCCCCGCGGCAGGTGAGAAATTTGTACAGAGCTGTGGTGCATGTGCCAGTGTATACATACTGTGAAAATGATAATGGATTATTCCTGAATCAGTGCTAACAAGTGTGAGTCTGCAACAGACAAACTCTCACCATGTTATATGTGGAATGAAACACTTTCATCAGTGAAGCAAAAATCATTATTACACTCAATAAATCTCAGCATGTGCTGTTTGGACTATTCTCCTAATACAATAAAAGCCTTTAACTGGTTTCAACTATTGCTGTCTTTGGGGTAACAGTATTTCTTATGTGCTGTATCTCTGTACAGTCCTGAAGACTCCCACAATTCAGTATTGTTGTGACAGAAATAGTAACGTGGTTTTAAAAAAAAAAGGTTTACACATACTGTAAGCAAGTTGTCTTGTTTGTGTTGATCCAGTTCAGATTTAATGCACAAAAACATCATATTGCTTAGACATGTATAACGTTGTCTATGTCTTTGTGACCATATAATTATGTTAAATATGAGCTAATCTTTTTTAATTTAATCATACATTTACATAAACATGTACTTCGACATGAAAAAACCTCACAGACAAAATCCAAAAACTAATTAAACAATAAATCTAGAGACATATTAAACAAAACAAAAAAAGAGTCACATTTGAGCTCATCTGTACAAACATTTCATACTTAAAAATAAAGTAGTCCAATAATGAGACATTTACTAGTTGTACAACAGTTACACAGCGTGATTAGATACTGGAGTTTGGCATCTGGTCTGCGAAAACAAATTATAAAATTAGACTCTATCCATGGAAATTTGTTTAATTATTATTGGAACTGTGTCAAGTACTTAAAGTGTCACATGAATTTAACACATGAAGTGTAAGAAATAAATGTACAAACATTACTAAATATAAAGTATGTGATGTGATGCTGAACATTGACAAAATCTGATGATTAAAAAAATATATCTATTAAAGGAATTTTTAAACCCTCAACAACACTTGTGCTTAAGTTTTAAGCAGACACCTGTTACAGGCCATACTGTACTTCTGTAGTGCTAAATGCTATTTAAATATACAGTCAGTTTTGGTAGAAAATCACAGCTGTCTGTCTCTGGTGCACTGTCTTCCTACCTGTTTTGCCCTCTATCTGAGAACCCCTTGACTCTTGAAAGATGTCCTACTTTCAGATCTGCTTCGCCTCACTTCCCTTCTTCCACTTCTTCCATTCTTTTCCTAAACCTGTTACCCTCCTGGGAAGTCTGTATCTGGGTCATAGATGTGCTGTGAATGGAGTCCTCACCAGAGTCTGGACAGACCCAACAACCCCCATCGATATTTTCCCCACACCCCCAGAACATCTTTCTCAAATGTGACTTTTTCTCACCCCTTGTGCCATTTCTCTGCCTGACTTGTCTCCCATCTTTGAATCAGTATGGCTGGCTAGACAATTTCACAGGATCTCTCATGCCAAAGAGACCCTAGAGAGGGAGAGCCTGACTCTTTGGTCCTCTACACATTCTGTCTGTAGCCCCTCTGAGCCGCTTATCTAAACTCTGGTAGCTAAGATGTTGCTCTCACTCCTGCAGCACAACTGTCGCCTTACAGTATGCTGCACTAGTGGATACACATTGATGCATGGAACATCTTTATGAATTAGTCATTTCTTACTTCTCGGCTCATTCATCAAATTGGGTTTGTCAGACTGTGCCACTCCCTTACTTCCAGACTGTTTGTCTATCTATCTCTGTCTCCCTCTCTCCCTTTTTTTTTAGCCTGTTCTGTCCCACGCAGACACACAAGCACACACGTAGTATAGCATACTGCATAGCCCACACACCAGTGGGTGGCTTGCCTTTATAAATATTGAAATAGTCGAACAGCCAGGGTTCCAGTTGAAAGCACCTTTCATTTTGCCATGCCTTCGTCTCAGCATAATTGCTCCTCTTTTTCTGCCTCTGTACCAGAGTGTGTGCAGCAGGGAGTCTTAATTGCTTCAGAAAGTCTGTCTTTATTCTATCAAAAATGACACAGCTTTTATTAAAGCTTCCATCTAAAACCTCATGGAAGTTTACAAAACCTTGATCCATTGGCAGTTTGTTATTTATATTTGTTTTATATTTATAAATACAAACGTTGGTCTTTTTTGTCGAAACTAATCGAGTTTACGGTAATTAACAATGAACCCGTCACTAATCTTGGCTGCTGTAATTGTGATTTCTTCTCGGCCACTAGGTATGACATCAGATATGAAAAAGAGGATTTCCTGCTAAGGATAAAGAAAGCATCAGTCAACGATCAGGGAACTTTTACCTGCCAAGCCGAGAACCGTGTGGGTAAAGTGGAAGCCTCAGCCTACTTGACGATCAGAGGTGAGTAACTCATTGTGGACTATACCTTGTGGCTATACTCATAACCTATCCCCAATATTTTTTATCTCCCAAAGCAAGCCACAGGACAATCAGTGCTTTATTGCCCACTTTACGAGTATTGCCCCCCTGCTGAAAGGCTGCACCTGGTCTCAGCTCTTCTTTCATATAGCAGGCTGATGTACTTGATTGCTCCAGATCTCCAGCTAGGCCACAGATATGAACAATCTAACCAAGTTTAAAGTTAACTGGTATGACCTCTCCTGGGGGAAGGGTGTAAATATTCTGTATTTACACAATATGATGTGGATGATGCTGGTTCACAGCAAAGACTGATAGCATAAAATGAAAAGTTCTATAAGGCACATGAGATTATGGTGTTGTACATAGAATGTGGACAGTGATATCAGCGGAGTGCATACCACTTGACGTATCCAATTTTGCAATCTTATATCATCTTAGGTCATGAAACTTTTTTCATTACAAGGCTCACAATACTACCCCTCAAACCCTTCAAAAATGATGAAAGTATACCCATTTTTTTTTTTTTATGAAATATGTGTTTAAAATATTAAACAATATATATTTAGCTGTATATTGAAATGTTTTGGGGTTTTTCTGCACTTGCATGTTGTATTTTTGCTGCTGCTAATTGAAATTTCCCCAAGATATGATAAATAGATTTATCTTATCTTATCTTATAACCTTTGCTGCAATGTATTTGGGGGCAGGGCTTAACTGGAGACAAAACATCTCTAATGCTAGTTTATCAAAATTAGCTTTTTTTAACTAAATGTTGTTTTTTATGAGAAAATTAACAGTTTAGTGGGTATGTGCGCACACTCAGTTTCCAAAGCTGTAAATGTTACTTAAAAAATTCTAGCTGATGGGACAAGACATTAGCAGAATCACTGTGGGTGCTAACGTAGCATGTAACTTCTGCCTGTACAATGTTGAGTGAGCTAGCAGTTAGCATTAGCATTTAAGCATAAGAAGAATCCCCAAATTAAAGATTAACTTAATGTCACAATTTGCACTGGATAATACAAGTGACTGTTATTTCACTAGCATTATCCAGACTGAAACTGGATCAATCTAACCTGATATGAAGTGAGGCTGCAGACCTGTGAGTTTTTGATGATTGTTTTGTCTCAATGCATTCAACCAAAGCTTCTGCGATTGTTTTAACTTGCAGCGGCTGGTATACGATAAAACTTCAAGTCTGACTTTTTGGTTTTGCAGTTTTGATATAACAGTGACCAGTCCTCCAGCTTTTCATTATATTACCTCCAGCTATTGTTGAGACATGGACAATGAAGGGGTCCATATAAATAACCTTTGATTGATTGACATGACCTTTTTCTTTTGCTCCAAAATCCAGTCTTCATGCTCTCTAACAAATTAAGAGATAAGAAGCGACTCACTATAGGGTTAAATATTCCTTAAGAGAGTAAATATCACGTTTTTTTAACCTATTTGCTCATTTAAATCCAATTGATTGATATATATAAGACACAAGTATAGAAGCTGTAAGAGTATTTAATGTACTGTACTGTCACCAGATATCTTAATTGTGTGAATGTGAGAAAAGTAGAAATCAACCTTTGGCTTTTTGGTACCTGTTACCCTCCTCCCCAGTGTTGCTTAGGTGCCATTTTCTTACGATCCATGCCATCACCTACTCTGGTGAATGAGCTCCGTCTTCCCTTTCTCCCAAAACTTCATTGATGGAAATCCAACTCCATCTCATTCATTTCTGATTTTCATTTGTTTTTTTTTCTGTCCCTCTGTTCTGCTCCTCTGCTCTCCTTTTCTCTGTGTTGTGCCTTAATCTCACCCACATCATTGTTGTCACCAGCTCGCCCCGTTGGTAAGTAAGGGCTGATTCCATTATGCATGTGTTGCTGTATTCTTTTTCTGATCACATGCATGCGATGTTGCATTTCACAAACATGTTCATCAAACTGATAATGGAAATGCATATCTACCTTGTTACCTTGTTACTATTAGACCATGACTTCTCCTGGAAAAACCATTGACAGTGTATTTGCCACTTAATTTCTTACAAAATGTGAGGTCTAGACATGGCAAACTATACCTGAAAAAAACTGAACAGAAAATCGATTTAGGCCTCATTTGCTATTAGTTATTAATTCAATAGCATTCATTCTGATGTTCATACAGCTGGATGAATGGTTTGTGTGGCTAATATAGTGTAGAAATAGTCCTTAAATACAAAATAGACCCTCTGCATGTACCTTTAGCTTGGAGTTAAACATTTATTATTAAGCTTTATTGAGTATTTTTCTTTCACACTCACATGTTGTGCACACATGCTCCTATGTTGTTATGGTTTATTTGATCTTTGACCTCAGAGGCGCCCCAGTTTGTGGTACGACCTCGTGACCAGATTGTGGCACAAGGACGAACAGCTACATTTCCCTGTGAGACTAAAGGCAAACCTCAACCCACTATCTTCTGGCAACGAGAGGGCAGCCAGGTGAGGAGAGAGACATTGGCTCTATTCAAGTGTGCATGAATGCGTCTCAATGAGAAACTCGATCACATTAGTAAACACTGACACTGTAATGTAAGTGTACACATCCTATTTTAGTAAAACAAAACAAAAAAAACCTCTAGGCGTACCACATTGAAATAATGAAGTGGTCATTTATCAACAATCTATACTAGTATGGCCAGCCAATTTACTTTGTGAGAAGCAATGTCACGAGATACATTAGAGTCATTAGGCATAATGAAAGCAGGCTAATGTCCTTTCCTGCCTATCAGCTTGTCTGCTTGAGGTGCAAAAATTGACTATGATGTCTCAATTTCATGACCGCAACTGCAGGTTATCACAGCAGGGTTATCACTTTAGGTGTTAACTGCCATTCACTTCTAGTAGGAAGGAGACGCTGACCCACTTTGCTGACTGAATAGAAAATAATTACTGCAATATGTGAGCTAATGAATGCACACAGCTGTGATTTTATTAATTCCAGTTGTTTACAAATGTAAATTCATTGAGAAAATTGAAAGACAGTTAACTTTTCATTTCAGCTCATTTGTATGAATTACTGCTAAAGCTGGGTTATATATAGAATATACTCAATGCATTAGCAGTTTTTCCTCCGTAGGGTGTTGTAAATGGCTATGTTGTGAACAGTGACTAAAAAATTTTTTTTTCAGTGATTTTGGTATTTCAGTCATCTCATTTTCTCCTATGACTGTCTTCCTTTCACATGTGGACATTCATGTTAAACTAGTGTACAATCCTTTTTTTAGAATGTAAATGGAGATGATGATATTCCCAATTTAGCAATTGAAACCTGATACTAAATGGCCTTTTTCACTGTTCAGTAGCATTAAAAATGGTCAGTCAGTCCAAAAAAGGTTGACAGTTTGCTACTGAGCTCTAATTATTTATCACCATTCAAGGAAAACATATTGATCTAGGGTTCATCTTCCATGCTGCCCAGTCCTAGTTACCGTTATTGACATGAAAAAGAGTGTCATGGTATTCTATTTATATTGGTTTCTATTTCCAATTCTCGTAGGATCTCCTCTTTCCCAACCAACCAATGCAGGGCGACAGCCGTGTGTCTGTATCTGTCAGTGGAGAGCTGACCATCTCATCTGTACAACGCTCTGATGCAGGCTATTACATCTGTCAGGCCCTCACTGTAGCAGGCAGCATCATGGCCAAGGCCCAGCTGGAGGTAGCAGACGGTGAGTTTGGATGTACAAGTGAGACACTCAACCACTACTCATCCACTGACTAAAATGTTATGATTACTCATAATAAAATCTACATTATTGCAACTGTGGAATTTAACTGTGCAATTGTAATAACAATGATAGTTACAGCAACTGTAGAAAGTGCCACTTGAATTCTGTCTGTTTGATTGGTACTATGAATCAGTAAATCAGTCATGCAAAATTAAAGGTCAAAGGGTTAACTCACTTTATTATAACTGTAGGGGCATACGGTCTCTGCATTTTACCCACCCTAATACACACAGCATCTAATATTAGCACATTAGGAGCAGTGAGCTGCCACTGAAGGTGCTTTGGGACACTTTTCCAGTCATTGGCAAGATAATTATCATATGTATGTTATACATAAACCAGATAAACCAGAAGAAACGTACAGGGAGAGAAACGGACAAAGGCCGACAAGGAATCCAACCAAAAACCTGACCAGAAAACAGAAAATGCTCATCAGTACTATTTTTATATTGTCACCTTTATTACACAATATTCTAAATATTATTACAAGATAGTATAGCCCAAAACACTCCCTCTGCAATTTAATCATATTGAATTGAAATGAAACACTGTGAATCTAGCAGATAAAAAATGTTCCAGCGACCACCTTTTCTCTCTCTATGAAGTTAATTTGATAAGTACAGTGTAAATTATGTAGCATAGCTTATACCTGTTACAAGCAAGCTGATGAATCACATAAAAAGATTATAGCTATTGCTATTTTCCATCTCCAGGGAAAAAAAAAATTATAAAAAAAATTTTATATATATATATATATATATATATATGAACACAAGATATATACATCTTATTTCTGTAGGCAGTATGTTTCACATTTCAGTGACCCTAGTGAGGATAAAGCAGGTTCAAATAATGAATGAATGAATGAATGAATGAATGAATGAATGAATGAATGAATGAATGAATGAATGAATGAATGAATGAATGAGTGAATGAATTCAGTTCACTTCTATTTAAAGACCTAATGTCACAAACCTAGATTCATCTGAAAGGACTTTACAATCTACACCAAATAGAAGATAGACAGAGAATACAGGATTTTGAATAAACAATGTACATAGAGAATGCATATACATTATACACACAGTGTTAATTCCAAGTAAGCTGTAAGTACACATACTTCAATCTCTGACAAATCATTAAACGCAAGTTCCCAGTTAATCTATAATACTGTTTACGTTCCATGTTAGAGCAGTTAATTTACTGTTGAATATGTCGACTTTTGCATCTGAAAAACACACAAACACACACACGAGCTTGTGGTATTCTCCACTACAGTGAACACATTTAATACATCAGAGGCTATTAGTCTGCCCACACTTACACCAAGAAGACATGCATATTTGTTTTAAAAGTCAGCCAACCACAGCAATCCTTTTCATCATTAAGTGACTGCGGTAAACCTGAATGGTCTGAAAAGACTGAAAAGTCACATCTTTTTTGATTGGAAGACACTTAACACTTTCTTTGACAAGTTTTAATGTTAGTATTAAGTGTTGAGCCATCGCCTGCTGCTGCCATCATTTATTTCTTGGCTTTTTCTCCTGCACATTATTAAATGAACATCTGTTGGAGTGATTTTAGAGATGAAATGTCTCCTGTTCCTTCATGCAAAAGAGATGGATCAATATAAGAATGTCTGGCAAAAAGTATGAGGAAAGGGAGAAATGTTGTTAATTGATTGCCATAAACTTTGATGGATAAAGAGTGAATATGTTGCAAAGCACTTTTTTGTAGTGGTGTTGATAGAATGACTTCAGTATGAAACATTCATCCAGATTTTAGTGCATCTACAGCTTCAGCACAGTATAAACTCCATTAAATACTTGATAACAATAAATTGTAGATCATATTTATATGGACATATAATAGCTTAGTTCCTCCTCAACAATAGCTGAGCCATCACAAGTGGTCTTTTTATTTACTTACTGTACACTGCTTCTCCCAGTTGAACATGGTTTCCCTGCTATTCTGCTTGAGTTGCTGTGTTCCTCATTGTGCTGAAAGAAGTGTGATAAAAGATAAGGCAGGAGGAACCTGCTGTAAACACTTGTGCAAAAGGAGACAGACCTGATAACGGTGGAGAGCAGCAATGAGGAAATTGGAAGCAGGGGATAGTTACAAGGCCAAGAGAGATTCAACACTCTTCAAATTACTGTTGCTGAGTACAGTGGCTGTTTTCTGGATGATATAACATGTTTTAAAAAGCTTTAAAAGAGATGTATTGTTGTTCTGCTTGGCATGTTAATTCGGAGTTTAGCTTTGTGTGGGGAGGGGGAGATGCCAAGAGCGAGGAGGTGTCGTCATGAGTCAGACAAGGAAGGGAGAGAATAGGCATTAATGTGTTGAGAGGTGTTATAAAGAAGGTATGGTAATTAGCACCAGGGTGAAGCATCGTTAATCCTCACCTAGTAATTAAACCTCAAAGGTGTGATGCAGTGCCATGAGCACACTGCCCTACTCCACAAAAGTCTCACAGAACAGTCACTTCCTCTCACAACAGATCCCTCAGATTGAGCCTTAACATCTTGGGCCTGCAATCACTAACACAATTACTGTAATCACAAATTAGCACTTACTGAAAAGGTCATGCATTACTTTTTTTCATGTTTTTTTTTTCCACAAATCAGACAAGATCATACTGGTAAGAGAAGATAAGGCCATTGTTTTATTTTAATAAGTCTATCATCATAATTGAATACTAGGAACATATTAACCCTTTTACAACAGCTATCTATCTGGTGTTGCATTTTGCACATCCCAACTTTCAAATTCACGTAACCCCCTAAATCATTTGTGCTAGCCACAAAATTCAAATGATATCAGAAAGCTGAAATCCTGAGCTTTCCAGCACTCTATGACACTTTAAAGCAGCAATGTGGGACTCTTATTACAGGTAGAAAATAACTGTTTCAGAAACATCCTAAAGGTCTGGCAATAAAAAATAAATAAATAAATGAAGCCATAATATGAATAATGTTCAAAACCAAAAAGTATGGTTTCTGCAATCTCAAAAATTTTCATTGCGGACATTTTTTTTTTTTCTGATCATGAATATGCTAAAAACCTTTTTTCTTTTTTACTAAGACTCACTATTTTAAGCATGTATTATTGTAACCCTGAAATATTTTGTTCAGCTCATCGGGGCTGTGGGTAAGGTGGTTTACAATCCGATGTCTGAGGTTGATGATGTTTTGCTAGTTTACGTGCTAATCAATAACCCAAAACTGCAGGACACTTCAACTATGTTGACAAAAACACACACGAGGCTTCTGATAAACAACCACACACGCCTCTTCTTTTCCTGTGTCACACTTAAATGTGTTGTACCTTAATAAGATAGGAATCAACATTTGGAACACAACAAGCAAGGAAAGATGAAACATAAATAACTAATATATAGTAAATAAAATATAATTTGAATAATAATGCAAATGAATAACACAAATCTAATTTTACATTATTTAAAGTAATGGTATTTAATAGGGAGACATGGAATGTTATGTCTTCCTGAAAACAAAGGTGCATCAGAATTGCTAAAAACAAAAAACGAAAAAGAAAAAAAAACTTCTGACACTTTTATTGCAAAGACAGCATGATGACACCTTCACAGCGTGTTATAATGGCAGTCTTAAAAGGATTAAAAAATGATTTAAAATCTACTTTACATCTGTCAACATTAGCTCTGAAGGACCGCCCACCACCCATAATCCGACAGGGACCTTCTAACCAAACACAAGGGCTTGGAGGTGTGACCCTACTTCGGTGTCAAGCGTCAGGTGACCCAGAGCCTACAGTAACCTGGAGAAAAAATGGGGCCAGTTTGCTTGGAAAGGATCCACGGTTTTCACTCCTGGAACATGGCAGCCTCCAGATTCAAAATACCAAGGTGGGTTAGCAAACACTGAGGATGCATACACACTATTATCGGTTTCAACATTCAATAAAGGAGTCATTCCATCCATTATTTCATTATTATTACTGTGTTCTCCGTTGTTATTAAATGCATTGTGTTTTGGTTCTATTAAAAAAACGTCTGGATTGCTTCGTTTCAAGCTGTTTTTGCGCGGTAGAAAAATTACCTGAGGTCGAACAAGTTTACCGGTACTTCCGCCTACATGTCCATGACGCGTTGATAAGGCTTCTCTGATTGGCCCAGAATGCGTGCAGGAACATTCCCCCTCCCATCTCGCTCTGTGTACTTTCCCAGAGTAGCATCTAGCTAGGTTTCATGATGTTGCTTGGTTTAAAAAACGTGCAGGGAAAAAAATATACCTTATTTCAAGTTTGTGCAGCAACTACTATGTTCTCTTGTAGATGCTAATGCTAATGCTACTTCAGATTCGCTGCAATGTGAGGCAGGCTTCACCCCACGTGGGTGACGCCAATGTCCTCCTGATCTCTAGTGGACAGGCTTTTTCTGAGTAGCTTGTTTCTCTGTGTTGTTTTCTGTGGAAAATGCAGCCAGTAGAGGTAACACACATGTGTTGGTAACTCGGGGTGACCCATCAGATTCTAAAAGGAGCATGGAAAAGTGGTTTTCAGCGGAATGACACCATTAAGTAGATGAGTTATTTAGTTTTGGTGGATTTTTTTAATTTAATAATTCTTATTTATTTTGCCTGTGGTGTTAAAATGATGTTACTTATAAAGTAATTGCTCAGATCTGTGAATGTAATTACTGTATAAAACAATATCACTCAAATCATGTTCTTAGTGAAAAAGAAAAAAAGTAGTCTGACAATCAGAAAGATAGTAAACAATCCATTGATTTAACCAGCTTAGCTAAATCACATTTGTGTCAAATTGGTTTTTACCATTTACAGTTTGTTTTATGTGTTATTTTTTTAAAGTTACATTCAGTTTATCTTCCTCTTTACTGATGCATTTCCAGATTGCAACCCATAAATTGATGTGTACTGGGTCCAACCATGTTATTATTATTATTATTATATATAGAAATGGCAACTGAGATCCTGTAATGAACAATTGTTTATGAATAACTAAGATAAGCATCATTTCAAAGGAGTGGACAGTCTCTGTGACCAACATGCCCTTGCATTTTGCAGTTTTGCTATTGCAATTTCCTAAGTTGCTCTTTTGAATTGTAGTTTATTATAACAGTGGACTTCAGAATTGCTTAGCTCTATTCATTGAAATCACCTCTTAAATCTACTTCATGCATTCAAGTAATTGTATTTTATACACATTTTAATTTCCTACAATGTTCACATCTAATTAACATTGGCAGCGTACACAGTATATCATCATGGTACAGTTAAACTTTATTGATGCTGATTTTGAACGTCTAGTCAGTTGGAAGGACTTCAATATGTGTCATTATTTTGACTGCCTACACATCTTTCAATCTATTGACAATAAAACAGCACCTATACTGTACTGTGTCGACAGGGATTTGTGTTTAAGTTATGTTTGTGCGTCTGTCTGTTGCTTGGAAAAGGACAGAAAAATGTTGTTATCTGCCAGCTGATGTCAGCTGAGTGTAATTCAAATAGACAAGTGTAGTCAGGTTGCTTTTAAAAGATGAATAGGAAGTATTGATTTTTATAAGTCGTTAAATGCTGCTATTTAGTCTGAATCTCTAAGGCAGCAGTATAGTCTCAAGGACAAGAACCGGTAAGAGGAGACTAAAAGGGGAATATAATGGAAGAAGTGTAATATACAGTGTCCTGTCACAGTGTCAAAGAGCTTCCTCCATGTCACTCTCCCTTCTTCTTCTCTCTCCTGAGAGATAACACAGTTGTCAGTGCCTCCTAAGGCACTCCCAATATAACATAGATTGTCATATCTCTTATATCCTGTGTCAGCACTGATGATGATAATGTTGATGGCTCCGAGAACAGGGGCTGACTATTACTGGATGGAATCAATTAAGAAAATTAATGTTAGCTCTTACTGGGCTCTTTCTTCTTTGGCCAGTGTTAAAGTTTCCTCTCATCCACTCTCTGGCTTTTCTCGAGCCAAATGCAGGCCAGTGGAGGTTAATGCATTTTTACTGTTCTACTAACTGCAAACCTCTTTCAAAAGCCCAGCCTGACGTAAGAGCTTGTAGAATCCATCTGGGATCAGAGTTACAAAAGCTGTTGGATTCTGTCGAACACTGCAACAGAGCACAGCTTGAAGGCTGTATTGTGATTTGAATAGATAAATGGGAAAATATTTAATAAAAACAGTATAATTGGACAGCTTTTAGAGGATTTCACACCTGGATTTTAACTATCACTAGTCCCAAATCATGTTGTTTTCTTACTTCAAACTGGATAAGACCTAGTTTGCACATTAATAATCATGTCATAATTTGCTTCTTCTAGCTGTCTGACTCTGGGTTGTACACCTGTGTTGCTACGAGCTCCAGTGGAGAAACATCATGGAGTGCTTACTTGGATGTCAGAGGTTTGTCTCAGTAGAAATGCTAAATATTTGAAACAAACAAATAATTCATTGCTCAACAGACTTATCATTTGCTTCATATACATCACACGTATTGGTATTTACTTTCTATTTAACCCTCCTCTCTCATCAGAATCGACTGATCTCATAGATTTCATGTCTCACAATGGTACGGCACTCCCTGGCCCGCCCTCCAAGCCAGAGGTCATTGATGTTACCAAGAGCAGTATCTCATTGTCATGGGAACCAGGGCCAGAGGCGGGCTCCCCCGTGTCCTCCTATGTCATCGAGGCCTTTGGGTATGTCTCTGACCTATGGCCTCAAGCTATGCTTACTGACCCCAAACTTTCATGACAGAAACAGAAGTGAGTGTTTGTGTGGGCATTCAAGCAAGCTGGAATGCTCTGGATGGCTTTAATAATTCATTTTGGACAGTAAAACATGGACTGTATAAAAAGGTGGATGACAACTGCTCTCTAAGCGAAAATATCGCCTCAGTGTCTGGTTGCTTTGTCAATTTCTGACTCATAAAAAATTTGTTTTTATATTGTCATCTTTATTGAAAAGCTATATTATTTTTACGAGTACACAGATAAAACAGTGGAACCACTCTGATTTAGGTTTTATTGCATTAATTGATTGATTGATATTTTTTTTTTTTTTTTTTATCTTTCTGCAGTCAGTCCGTGAGTAACAGCTGGCAGACAGTGGTAGACCATGTGAAAACCACAGAGTTTACAGTTAAAGACCTGAGACCAAATACTGTCTACCTGTTCATCATTAGGGCTGTTAATGCTCAGGGTCTTGGAGACCCTAGCCCTATGTCTGAGCCTGTCCGAACACAAGGTAGTCAAAAAAAAAAAGACAAACTGCTTCTCAGTAATAAACATTATTTTTATTTTTATTCCTACTCTACATGACAGCTTTTTTTTTTTTTTTAAATCTCTCTCCTATAGACATTAGTCCCACAGCACAGGGAGTGGACCATCGTCGGGTGCAGAAAGAGTTGGGGGATGTTGTGGTCAGTATGCATAACCCTGTGGTCCTTAGTTCTACATCAGTGCAAGTCACATGGACTGTGAGTATACAAAGCATTATTATTATTATTATTATTATTTATTTATTTTTTTATTTTTTTACAATACCTTCCAATTTTTGTCTTTGTTTTCCATAGAGCATTTTTGAGAACAGAAAAACAGCTTATTTGAGAACTTTATAGTTGGCGTGTCACTCTGTTTTGGATTAGTTGGCACACACCTGGTGTAGACACTGCAGCATGGCTACACATTCATAGTTTGAACAGCTGGTGCTAAATCAATTTAGAATGGTTTGGGGTGATGCAGGAATTAAGACTTATGTTTCTGTTCAGGACAAATACATCACCATTAGGCTCTACATGTGTCACTTCTGGAGGCAGTTTGCAGTCAGTCCTTTATCTGGGAAATGTTATTTCTGTCTGTTGGCAAGGTGTCCCCGCTGCCTGCCGCTCTGGGTTAATGACACACCTAGGATATGTGTATACTAGTCTTTCATGCTTGTCAGTAGGACATCCATGTACTCTAATTCTGCTTTCAGACTGTCACAAAATGTCATAGAATAAACCTGTGTTTGTAGTTAATCTGAAAGGGTAACCATGCCTTATTCTACCTGCCGTTATTTGCAGGTGGAACACATATTTATTGTCCCGCTTCGAGAGCCAAGTTTCTGTATTAAAGTAAAACATGTGCATTGTTGGATTAGAATGTGATTTTCAAAAGGTCTTTGTTGCCCTGTGGATGTCCTGTGGCTGCAGGATTTTTCATTTTTCCATTAACTTCATATGGCCGGTTATATACACAGCTAAATGTCAGGTGAAAATGCATTAATTAATTTGAAACTCGTATTTAATTTTAACAAATAATATGCATAGTACATAGAAAAGTAATCTGCTCTTTGGTGATGAATGCGAAATGAGAATGCACCACGAAAAGACTCTTACGTTGCTTCACACACACTTGTACTTCTACTGTACTCTCATTCAAACACAAGAAATTATATATGGACGCACACAAAAACACTCAATGACAGTGCCCATATTCGTCTACATAATGACGACAGTTCAATTATAGATACAGTATAACATTAAGACCAGCTGTTGTCTTTTCATTATTCTGCCTTGTCACTGTTATGGTTATTGCCGAAGAAATGTCTCATCATGAGGTGCATCATTGTTAAAAAAAAAAAAAAAATACTAATCTTTTGTTGAGCGTATTTTAAGTGAACAAAATAAATGCAAGAACTTACTGACAGCCATGTTTTCTTTAGATAGTATGGCACATAATTAAAATTCAAAAATGAACATAGTGAAATTCATTTGCAATAACATTAGGCTGGAGTTTGCAAAGTGAGCATGTGCTATGACTCATCAAGTCATATAACACACAATTAAACCTGCCAGCTGTTACAAAGTAAAAGTGATTCATTTTGTTTAAGAGCGTTGCTGAGGAGCAGGGTTTCACACCTACAGATGTATCCAGTGTAGAGTACATGCGATAGTGAAACGTAATGCTTTTTTTCCCCAAAAAATTAAACCTAAATAAATAAACAAAAATCTGATGCAATAATTTCAGTACTGTGGAAAAGACGGTAATATCCTGCTGTCCCAAAAACACCCAATTCAAATTGCAGACTATTCTAAGCATTTAGGTGAAAAAATATTTGGTTTAATCATGCATTTTTTATATAGAACATCTCAGAACAGAAAGTTTTGAAGATTTTAATCAGACAGCATTTTCTCACATTCTAAGGTTCTAAAAGTATTGAGTCTACAGTACAGTAGCCCTGAATAAACTCTAAAGCTGTCTACTAAAATAAATTCACAACTTAGCTCCATAAATTACAGTTTAAGTAATTGATTAAAACAAAAGCTGGAAATACGTGCTCTGGTTATAAGGCTTTTAGATTCACATTTTGTTAGTGACTTAGAGAGAGACAGAGAGACATTAATAGACAAGAGAAAGGAAAACAAAAAGACATTCATCATAATACAGTTGGATTGCTCTGATCATAAACAGCTACTTCATATGACATATAAAAAGCTTTTTCTTACTTTTTCCTCTGTTAAAATGCCATTTACTATGAGTTGTATTTGTTACATATTTTAACATTCTCCTGAAATATAGCAGTAACAATATAAAACATATTTCCTGCTCATTGTTATACAATATTTTTACCAGTCTCCCATTTAGATTAGATGAATACTTAGTGTTATTTTTGGTTTCATCTTCTAAAATAATTGGTTTAACTAAGCCTGCAGGAGATGAATGATGATTTAGAGCTATACTGTAGTTGTACAATGCCTTCAGTATCATTACCATACATTATGTCTCCATCTAACACTGTTTTTACATCCTCATTTCAGGTGGAGAATCCATCCCAGTTTATTCAAGGCTACCGTGTTCTGTACCGGCAGACATCAGGACTGCCCTCCCCAGGGCCGTGGCAGATACAAGACTTGAAGGTCGCTTCAGAGAGAGACATAACTCTCCCAGGTCTGAAGAAAGGCATCGTCTATGAGATTAAAGTGCGCCCATACTTCAACGAGTTCCAGGGTGCAGACAGTGAATCCATGACTGCTCGCACCATGGAAGAAGGTAAGCGACAAATTACTGCACGTTTCTTACAAAAATCAATTTCTCAGCCTATTTTGTGCTGCAAGAATGGCAAGATTTAGTAACCCACAGATCAGATGTTGATGTTCTCGTGTAAGTGATGCTACCTACTTTTATATTTAGTTGCCCCTAGTAATGGCTTCGTGGCTAGATGCTAACAGATAATGGCGTTTCAAGTACACCCACCCACCCACACACGCATACTGCTGCAGTGCCATGTCCCCTGTGTGTGAGAACAGGTCTCCCATACTGCGCAGTAGGGGTCTGTGACAGGCCTGGGACTATGTGGGTTGGTGGGTAGAGGGGGAGGGGTGGAACTGTCTCTTTTGACATCAGGCGAACTCTCTCCCGGCTCCTTTGTGTACTCCAACTGCCATGTCCCCATCATACACCAGGCAGACCTGCATGATATGATCATGCTCTGCTCACCTACATACATACACATTCTGCATCTCCACTAAAATGATGCTTGATAAGATATGACGCACATGAACATTAGCATTCATCATGTAAATGCATCACATTTATAATGGGTTGTAGGTTATAGGTAGGTTTTACAGGGTCATTTCACCTGCAGTATTTGCAATAAATATCTCTGTTTTGTCTTCTTGGTATATTCACGAATATCCTAGCTGCAGATTACTTTTGGTTGTTTTTTTAAATATAGTTTCGATGATGGTTGAAAAAATTTTTTTAAAGTATTTCTGTGACACACGAAAGGGACACTTCAGAGAAGTATCACAACATGCATCTTTTCTGAAGTATAGAGAGAAAGACAACTCACCACACTGGGGTCCAATTATAATGGCCATACAGGATCATTGGAGGTCTTTTTGGACGAGTGTGCATGCTCTCATTACATGGAATTCTGGAAATAAGCCTTCGTGGTACAAAAATAATTGGTTTGATCTACCAGTACACTAGGGTGTGGAAATGTGCTGCACTGCAGAATTTAGAGGAGAAAAAAAAACATTTGCTTTCCATCAAAGTCCATTTGTGAATGGTGAAAACACAGCAAAGGCTGTCTCTGGGGAGTCAGAGGTCAAAACAACTGACGTCTTTCACTGCATATTGCAGTGGATTGGTGAGGAGCGAGGGTGGAGTATCTTGATTAATGGCCCTCACAACTCGGTAAGGGTTTGTCTGTGATAGCAATATGACCATAAGAAGAAGCCTCTGTGATGCCAATATCAACCATAGGATATTATGCAGGCTATTTTTCCAGTGCTCAAATCAAAGAAAATGTGTTACACTTCAAGGAAATTCAGAAGTCAGTGGTGCTTTCAAGTCCCAGACAAGAAGAAGAGATGTTGAGATTAAATTATGATGCTAGAGTATGATGAGATGTTAAGATGAAGTCTTCTTGTTTAATTGAGCATCTGTGAGTAAAACTGAGTATAAAACACCACAGGCCTTATGAGGAAGAATGATGGTAAATTATCTGTCACTGGTATCAGTAGCAGTGGTATGATCAAGAACACACTAAAATCTTCTGATGTAGTGACCATTTGCTGTAATGTTATCCTGAGTCATTATGGGCAGTATAGTCATTACTCATCCTCCGGGATGGCTTTACATATGGAAATTGCAGAAGTACGCTTAATGGTTCCTGTCTTCTCCTAATGTAAGCCTTTAACTGACTGGACAAGCCCCATCAGTCTGCTGAAACAGCACCACTGAAATGAAAGCTGGGACCTACTTGCCTGGTTATTCTTATAGCATGCAGTCACAATAGATGTATAGATATTATTTTTGTTCTTCATCTTTTCACTTTCCATGTATATCAAATACATATGTGATACTTTTCATATATTATGCTAAATGTGCATTAATAAATATACAACTATATGAGCAAAGAGTTGGTGACACTACTGTAGATTCAATGAGTAGAGGTATAACAGCAGCTCTACCATGGTGTACCCCATAAATAAGAGGTTTAGAAGTACTTAACTGTGCATAAAACGTCACAATTTTAATTCATTGTGAGGTAAAATGTATACTTATGTTTAAATGAGAATGTCCACTGAAGTCATAAAGGCAGACCAAGTAAATAAATAAATAACACCATAATAGTAAATATATAAACTATTTTAAGTTAAGTAGTCATTTATATATAACTACTATAATGATAATTTTAATATCATTAAAGTTAAAATGATCTGTATAGGTGTGTATTCAATTCTTGTGTATATTTCAATTGTACAAATATTGAGGTAATTATAGGCCATTAGTGTTGTGTTGCTAATCATTAATCAGTATAAAAAGTGTTTGTGGTGATACTTTAGAGCTTCTAGATTCTTTAGAGTTCAGTTTGATTTAACCTGTGTGAGTTTATTGCTTGTGCTGTAAAATTATGCAGATGGACTTAAAATGGGTTCAGTGTGGTGAGTTAGCTTCATGAGTTGGCAAAACGTTTTTTACAGTGGCTTTCTCAGTGCTTTTCTAGTTCATTTATTGTTTTCTTTTTACCAAGAAACACAAAACTCATTTGCATTTTGGCTGATGCTGCCACATGTTTTTGAAATCCAAAAAAGATTTTTCCACAAAAATGTCACAATAATATTTCTGATTGTGTAAAATTGTATTAGAATCAGAATTTGATTCATTATCATTCCCTAAAAATCATGTTTTAAAACGATGACATGATGATTAGCAATTTCAATAAAATATCGGAGTAAAAAAAAAAGAAATTAAAATGCGTATATGCAGTAATGTACATATTCTCTCTCTCTCTCTCTCTCTCTCTCTCTCTCTCTCTCTCTCTCTCTCTCTCTCTCTCTCTCTCTCTCTACACATTATCAGTAGTCCCTCAGCCTACGTTACCTCTGTTGCTAATTTAGGAGGATGGTGAAAAATACACTGCATTGCACATAACATAACATCTGTTATTGTGAGACAGTCTGACATCTTTGATTACAAACTACCTTGGAATGAGTCCATATAAGTTTGAATAATAACACTATGTTAAGATCAGGTGTGGTATTAGCTCCTCCTAGAGAGCTCCACCCTCCTGCTAGCACTGCAGGGGTGTTAAAGTAACGCCAAAATTAACACCAATCAAATCAACACTGGAAAATTAACAGGGCTGGGTTTGTGTGTGTGTGTGTGCATGTGTGAATTATACATCATTTTGAAAAAGTATGCATTCACTGCTTTTATTCTGGTGCTTTTGGTAGAAAATGACAGCTTCATGTTGATGCCTTTGTGAGCAAATATCTAGAGTATGAGTTTTGTGTCAATGGTTGCTTTTTTTTCCTAGAAAGAAATGTTTTTTTTTTTCTTTTGGTTTTTTTAATATGATTTTCTGTCAGCAGTCCTCAGCATATCATCAAAAATAAACCAGGGCAAATGGGTTTAATGCAAATCTTTTTATCCAGTCAATACAGATTGAATGCCTGAATATAGATGCCCCCTAACTGGGTTGCTTCAATTTGTGAAATTTAATAAAACCTGGAAATTGTTTACCAACATGCCATGTCTGTTTAGAGCTTCACTTTGAATCCTAGGCAAGGTTATTTTAGAGATTTTTTTTCTTCTGCTGGAACCACAAAAATACATCAGAGTTGTTGAGACTGCTTAAACGTGTTTTTTTTTCCTTTCTAGCATTGCCTGGCATTAATTTGAAATGTATCTGCAGTCTCTGTCTTCATGGCTTGCTGTCGCCCCAATGAGATTGTATGCACATGTTCATTGAATCTCTCTCCAGCCATTTACAAAACCAAGCCCATCTGGAGATTTCAAGTCACAACAACCATGTTGCTGTCTGGCCAAGTAGCAAATAAGACAGTTGTATCATGGCCCACCTGTCTTGACTTCTTTGTACTGCTCTGGAGTTCACTGCTTTGCTTACATGAACTGCAGTAGATAGGATTATTATTTTGCATCCCTTTAATTGGGCTCAGAGTAGTTAAGTCGTCCAGTCAGTAAGAACATAATGACAGTTTTAATGGGAATAGTGAGAAAGTGTTAGCCCAGAATGGTTGTGTAGTCCACTCAGTGAGAGATGAGGATTCTCTCAGTAGCATCGATATGTTGCTCGCCTCCTGCTGCCTGCAGTCTTTTTAAATCTCCGATGTGTCCATGGAGGTTATTAAGCCAGTTTAATACATTAAAAAATACCCATTAGAGGGAGAGCTGGAATTTTGTGTTATGAGCATAGAAGCACATTTTTGTTGAAAAACCATCTCAGAATCCTCATTATAGTAGGGGAATATTGTCCATTTTCATTCAGATAAGATATGCAGATTTGAATATTGCTTCTTTGGAAGCATTTACTTTTGGTCATAATGGTAGTAATTTATTACAGAGGTGATATTGGTTATTTCTTATTTGGAACACTCCCATCTAGACTTGCTGATCTTGTCTGTTTGGAATGGCTATCACTGGTGCAATTAGTAAAGTAACTCTTGGACATCAGACGCTTCATCTGTGAAACTTGAAATGCCAGTAATATAATAGAATATCTAACAGACAATATGAATGGAAGAGTTCCACATTCAGTTTTTGCTGCATCCCATTGAGGCAAAATATCTTACCAAAAAGATGTGAAATCAGATGAAGTGCTCTGGTAACCATCTGTCTTGGCTAAGAAAATACATTCTTTTATTGCTCACTATATAAATATAAATGTAGGTATTGCAAGAATTAAGTTGTTTATTGGAGTTAAAAACTTAAACTCCTCTTTTTTTATTTCAAGTGATATTTTGTGATGTTTGTTTCTATTATATTTTCATCTATACCACCCTCTAACTCATCAGCTCCCAGTGCACCTCCCCAGCAAGTGGTAGTATTGACAGTAGGAAACCACAACAGTACATCCATCAGCGTGTCATGGGACCCTCCTCCCTCAGACCAACAGAACGGCATCATCCAGGAGTACAAGGTATGATCAAGCTCTGCAGCTGATGCACTATACCACACTGCATATTTTACTGATATACTGTCTAACCTCGCAATGAATTCTGTCTGGCCCTGTCTATCTTTGTCAGATCTGGTGTTTGGCCAATGAAACCCGCTTTCATGTCAATAAAACTGTGGATGCAACCATCCGTTCAGTTGTTGTCGGGGGTCTGCAGGCTGGAGTGCAGTACCATGTGGAGGTAGCTGCAGGCACAAGCGCAGGGGTGGGGGTCAAGAGCAAACCCCAGCTCATCATCTTGGGTAATCCACTCATACACACACACACACACACACACACACGTGCACACAGAACCACCCACCAATCCTTGAGTCAAATGAAACGAACTAGTAATGGGGTCCAAGGACTCCATCACAGAACGGGGGGTCTAGAAAAATGATTTATCAATTTATCGTACTTGAAGAAAGAAGATTGCGCATTACAAGGAAGACGTCTAGTGAGAAATCAATGGGCGTTCATTAAGTGTAGTGTCTGTTAACACTTTGCCAAGTTCGGTTAGCCATATCAATAATCCTCTTCAATATGTGAGCAGCTGGCACTAACAAAGTAGACAGTGTTTTTGTTGGAGCTTATCAGCCTATCGCATCTTATCAAATACCTAAAGGATGCTCAGATCATATAAGCCCGGAATCAATATCACAGCCCAGGCCAGCTGCTCTTCATCTGTGACTTTTGACTGATATTTAATAACACCCTTAACACACAGAGAAAGGGAAACACAGACCTGTGGACTGAAGCTTAATGATGGGGGGGGGGGTTCCTGCTGGAGACTGTGAATCTAATTTCACAGCACAGTAGCCGCAACAGAAAATCAAACTCTGTCAGAGCTGCTCTGTCAATCTTGTGTCTTGCAGCTCAAGTTGATAAGTGCACTGCTGAATTGATTAACTCTTCCTACATATTGGATGCACTGATGCCTTTTTTCGGTTTTTGTTTAGCCACTATAGTCTGCCTTTTTTTGCTTTATTTATATATATATATATATATATATATATATATATATATATATATATATATATATATATACACTCTCTCATTGTCAGCTGTTCGTGTAGTCTATGAACCTTTTTTTGACCTAGACCCTATTCTATGCACAATTATGGTTACAAAGTCACAGAGATTGGCTGCTTGTGTGTTCATGTTTTTCTATTTGTCTGTGGTGCTCCCAGGTGCAGAATTACGGGACGTAATGACGGGATCAGAGGGCAACAATAGCATTTCAGATGTAGTGAAGCAGCCAGCCTTTATTGCTGGACTGGGGGGAGCTTGCTGGATCGTCCTTATGGGCTTCAGTGCCTGGCTGTACTGGAGGAGAAAAAAGAGGAAGGGACTCAGCAACTATGCAGGTAAAAATCAATTTACATGGTTATGCATCAACACAGAATCTCAAAGCACAATAGGTCCCCCTCTCTAATGAAAACTGATGTCATCATGGATGCGACTCCATTTGAGCTGGCTAAAATGCAGAACAAAGGAAATATATTCAGCACCGACGGAAATAGGCCCTATTTACTTTAATTCACTGTGCACTGATGTGCATCAACTGTGCTGGGTTCCATCAGCACTGCACCTCACCACTCAAATACATTCAAGCGGGATAATTTAACATCCCCTTCCATTATTGGGCCACGGCTGGTGTTGTTTGCACATTAACGTGAGGCACGTGTATGTTTAGGTAGGATTTTTGTTAGTCCTCTCTGAGTCTAGCTTATAGGTTTATATCATTAGCATAAAGTGGATTGCAGCATTCATTGTAGTGACTTGGGAGAAAAGTGCAGTGATTTGATGGAGTCCAGCTTCTCTTATCCCTTCTTTTGCAGAGCTGAATTAAAAAAACTCAATTTCCATCACATTTTAAAAACGTCTTTATAGGTATTCACAAGAGAAGAAATGGTTTCATCAGTAATATTTGTGAAAATATCCGTCTTAGAATAAATGTCAGCAGCTTCAGTGTATTTGGGAATACTGGTGCAAAAACATCAATCAACATACAAATGCCCCAGGGCAGAAATGTCAGAAAATCACCCTCATTTGCCCTTTAGCCTCAGAAGAATTGGTGTTATTCAGAACATACTGAAATGCAGTGGTTCAATGCATTCCTATATACAATGTTATCAAAAACTGACCTGAAGTATCAAACAGTCATATATCATGAATGAACAAACAGATTTCATTTCTGGGCAGGATTTGATAATCCGCTAGCCTCTTTTTCATTTTGCATTATTAATAATTAATAACTGTTACTTGGTCTGCCTTTAAAATATAAACTTCTTCTGTACTTTTTTGAATTGCAGTTCAATCCTTTACCTTTACACGTGCAGGTCAGTATGTTTTTACATTTTGCATTCAAGTAATACCTGCAAAATAAGCAACACACATTTACTGTGGCACTGCATACATTAAAATGAAATAGTTACAGACATTTTTTCCCCTTCCTCTCTCATTTTCTACAACACGCTACAGTGACATTCCAAAGAGACAGAGGCCTGATCAGAAATGGAAGGTAAGAATTTAAATTACCTTATAAAAATCAAAGAAACCCACACCTAAAGCTTCCCCGCTGACATTTTCTGCAGCACTCGGTCTCTGCCTTCCCAATGACAAGAGCTCATTGTGATACCTGAAATGAATAGTTCTTTCACGATGAATGGAATTTGCATACATGTTCCAATATTCCTCCTGCTTACTCATATCGGGCTATGATTTGCACTGATGTATACTTGATGAAATCATTAATCACCCCTTTGAAGTGAGTGCTACCAATTAATGCAGGTGGGCCACTGTTTTGTTCACTGGCTCTCTTTCAGTTTATGTGAAGGTGCTGGCAGAGTGAGAGGTCGTGGGAGGAGGAGAGAGGTGATGAATGTGCTGTTTAAAAAGCTTGGCATACAATATGATAGGTTTTATGCTGGTATGGAACAACAAAGTGTTGGACCTTGAGACTACACTCAGTGTCCATGAGAATTATCAACCTGCTCAAAATGCCTAAAATGAAGCCTAACTGTGTATCTGAATATCAAAGAATACTCAAACGGTAAAAGAAAAAAAAAAGACTTTACTTTCGTAGGAGAAAAAATGAAGGTCCACTTCTTTTTCATCACTTTCCTTTGCATCTTTCCATTTGGTTACACCGAAGCAAGAGGATGTAAGCCCACAGCTAGAACACATGTTGCAAATAATGGACTATAAATACACAGATCTTGCCTAACCCATGTGTCCTAGTGTGTTTCTCAACACTGGATGTGCATATATCATGTGTGTTAATGCATTGGTACTGCCACGTGTATTGAGTAAAATGTATGTAAATGTATGCTTGTGTATTTTAAAATGGAAATTATTGACGTAATTGTTTAAACACCTTTGAGCCATCACCAAGTCATCTGTGAACAATTCCTTTGGCACTTGGCAAATCATGCTCAGTGGAAAATTCACTATGTAGATGCGCATTAAGTAAACATATGTGAATAAGGTGTATGAAGCATGTGAATATTTTGCCATTTCAACAGAAGCTGAAGGAAGTGATCATAAATTGCTTTTTTCCTTCTGAATTGCTGCCCACAACTTTCCTACCTTGAAGTCAAAGTCTGTATTCATGATTGTTGTATTTCACTAAGACAAAATGACACGGTAGCTTTTCTAAACCACCTAATGGGCTTTTGCTGTCTCTGTTGCCATGGAGACAGTGCACAAGTGTAGCTGATCTGCCAGAGGCGGTCCATGATTCTCAATTTAAAATGTAAATTTCTGTTGTGCTAAGGCTCTAAAGTGGATTTAGTGTGTATTTAGGCCTGCCTGGTTTCTCCAGGGAGAGTTAGGGGTGGTGGAGTTAAAGGGTGGCAGAAGTCTGATTTATAGACTTGCCATTTTATGTCTCTCTGTTGTTTATTGTCGCTTGTGCATGAGGCTGCTCCACAGGCGAGAATATGCTGAATGAGTTTTCACATCAATTTGTTGTTGATGCAGCAAGGGAAAAAATGAACAATACTGTTACGGTGCAAGCTTGATTTTCAACATTGTCACTCCTTTTCTCTCTTTGGCACTCTCCTCGCTTTGTCTTACTATGAACATCTTCTCAGCCGCCCTGGTCTGCTGAAAGCAGGTGACCCTGGTCTTCCCTGGTTGGCCGATTCCTGGCCATCCACAAGTCTCCCAGCTAACGGGGGCTTAGGCAGTCCAAAAGGCAATAACAACTTTGGCCGAGGAGGTAAGAAACATGATTAGGCTGGGGTGACAAGAAATACAGCGCCTAGTAGGACAGTTTTGACATTCATCCCTCGGAATCACAGTGACAGGGCATCACACATTAGCATGCACACACAAACAACCAAGAGCTAACGAATTAAAACAGCCTTTAAGGGGTATATTTTACTAATTTGATTTGACAAGCCTGGTATTTGGCTTAAATTTGTAATGTTTACATATACTTTATCTCTGTTATTCTTTTTCTTCTTGCCAGGACATTGTGCAGTTTGTGGAGTTTCATAAGATTGAGATTTTAAATTATATTTACCATTGTGTGTTTCAATGTTCTCTAAACTCACTGGACCCCTGGTGAATTGCAGGCTTTATGTGTGCAAGACATTAGATCTGAAGGTTAGCACTGTTCAAATATCCTTCTTGTGAACACTCCACTGGGTCTCCACAGCATGTTGCATACTAATTATGGCTGTAGATAATCACTTTCATTTATATCAAGTCCAGTTGAGACCTGTATTTAACTAATAAAGAGTGCCAGAACAGCAGGGAGTGTTAATGACCTTAAAGATAGTTAACTTCATGTCAACTTATCTCTCCATGATCCCTTTTCCCTCTCCCATTTTGTTCTGTCCCCCTCCTCCTCTGTTTCAGATGTGTTACCGTCAGCTGCTGTGGAGAAAACGGGCACCATGCTGTCTGATGGTGCCATCTACAGCAGTATTGACTTCATGGGGAAGGCAGGTTACAGCAGCCCAGCGCGAGGCAGTCAGCCCACCCCCTATGCCACCACTCAGATACTCCAGTCTAACAGCTTCCATGAGCTGGCTGTGGATAGACCAGATCCACGCTGGAAGGCTTCTCTCCAAGCCCAGCAGGAAATAGCAAACCTGGGCTACTCTCTAACTGACAGACGCCCTGGAAGTGGTATGAGCCGTGATCAAATGTGCACTATACAGCCTCTTCCTTGTATATGTGTGTTTATGTGCATATGCGTGAAGGGTTTGGCTTCATTTGCATGTATATTGGGTGGAACATGCTTGAACTTATGTTTATGAATTGCAGCATTGCTAGAATACTCATCTAAAACCACATTTTACAAGAAAGTGACAGGTAGTCAGTTTTTCTATGAAAAAAAGGACTCCTGCTACAAAGTTGACATATAAACTGGAGAAAGAGCAAAATGAAAAGAGGGGAACATACTTATATATTCACAGAAATTAGACCCTTAGGATAATGTTCTTAATTACACTTCTGTCTTCATCACCATTCTACCCTGGGAGCTCATCTAGCCTAGAAATGTCAGACAATCATGATGCATTTCTTTGGGTTAACTTGATTAGAGATGGCGGAAAAACCTTCAGCATTCGCAGTTATTAATGGAGTATAGATTTACTGTGGTCACTGAGGCATCTCCTTCTCTATTTTTTTTTTGTTTTGTGCAATGTCTATTCTCAGTTAAATGTCAGACTTATCCGAGATAAAGCAAAGCAAGTGTAGGAATCTTTATTGAGGCGGGTAAAAGCTGTTTGCTGCAGGTTTTGATGCCTCTTAAAGAAATGTCAACATTGAGAAAAAGTTCTAATGCACTGTCAGCGCACAAAAAAAAAGAGACATAATGAGCTCTTGGTGGTAGACAGATTTGAAAAGTTGAGATTGCAGAAAAAGATGGAAAACCGCTTTCAAGGCAGAATTGTGTGTGTGTGTGTGTGTGTGTGTGCGCGCATGTGCGTGTGTGTGTGTGTGTGTGGGCGCGCGTGTGTATGTATGTCTGTAAGTGTGGATTCACGGTAGAATAAAATTTTGTCATTACAAGTCTTGGTAGGGCAGATTGTACTTTGTTTTGGTTTTTTACAATTGTAGGAGACTATTTTCCTTTTTCTACTCACCTTCCCTCAGGTGCAAAGGTTGGGAAGAAAAAGAAGGTAAAGGGTGGAACAAAGACCTCTAAATCAAATGGGACATGTTGGGCGAACATGCCTCTGCCTCCACCACCCATGCACCCTCTCCCTGGTACGGAGGTTGACCTTGACCGTTACCCCCAGGAAAACCATGGAGGAGGGTAAGATACATTCATATGTCATCAATCTCTGCCCTGAAAGAGACACGCAAACACAAAAAACACAGATGCAAACACAGAGGTCACAATATACTGCAACTGTGCCTGTTGTGCACATTTTCTAACAGAAGCCCTGGTGTAAAGCCTCACACAAGTTATCACAAGACGTCTTTTTACTACTCCATGTACATTTTTTGACCAATCAAAGTGATTTATTTTGTTAAAATGTCAAATCTTTTTCAATGTGACAGATATGACAGCAACAATTGGGCACCACCCATATCTGTTCAGACCTACCGTCACCAGACTCTAGACAATGAAGTCGAAGAAGAACGAGGTCCCACTCCTCCACTGAGGGGAAGATCCTCATCACCAGCAGCTGCTCCCTTCAATCAGCCATCCTCTTCTTCTCTCAGCTCAGCTCACCATGAAGAGATGCAGTCTATTCTGCAGGCCCACTTGGATGAGCTGACTCGAGCTTACCAATATGAAGTGGCCAAACAGGCATGGTAAGAACATTCGTGGTTATTGCTAATTTGTTGTCATTTTGATACCCAAAAGATTCGAGGACATCCAGTTGCAGTATTTGTTTTTATTTTATTTAGTACAGCTAAAGTCAGGCGCTGCATTGATTTTCTTTTCTGTACTCATATTATTTGCTTAATTTGCATAATTATAGCACTGATTATGAGTGATTTTTACTTTACTGCATTCTACATGTGTTATTTTTTCTGAAAAAAACCTGGCTACACCACAGGCAATTGTGTTTGTGCATCACCATTTTGTACAAATACATTTTGGTTGCACAGCGGGAGAAATGGCTGTAATTTTATTCATTTCATTCCATTCATAGTTAGAATTTTGCATATCAATGGCTAATGTTTGAGCAGCTTATAGTGTTGGTATTTACATGTGTCAGCTCGAACTACGCCACATGTTCCTTGCCAGCGATAAAAACAGCTCTCCATTGATTACACCTTTGATGGAGCATTGGAAAACTTGACAAGACAGTGGCAACACGTGTTGGAGGGTAATGACTGGGTTTACTCTAACATGCTGTTCTGACATCAGTAAATAGAGTTGATAATTATGCATGCATCTCCTCTATGGTGGGATGTGAGCCATCATGGAGGACAGCTGTGGGGGAGATAACAGGCATGTTGGTGACAGCCCTGCCCATCCAGATATCCTTTATCCAGTCCAATTACAACTCCATTGTGTTAGCACAACACACACCAGCACTGAGAAAGTAATCAGTGAAATCACTGCAGGCATTTATAGTCTCTGCACATCGCATCTCTACCTTTGTGAATATGCACTGATTTAGCATTCTGGAATTCATTTTGCAATATTTTCTTTCCTTATTATGTGATCTCGATTGATTTTTAAAGTGTATTTTGTTCAGTAATATTCACTATTTTCCCACAATTAATTAGGCACATGAAGAGTACCCCAAATGTGCCCAACACCCCCATTCCTCCAATGGAGTTCATGTCCAGTACACTCGGCTCTGATCTGGGTGCCACGCTGCTGTCTGAAGATGAGGAGGAGGAGGAGGAAGAGGAGAGATATGCTGTAGTGTCGAAGAATTTATGTGGCTTTGAGTACACGCCTGGTCACAGTGTGGACAACCTTGAGGGTTCAGGTAGGTTTCACAGGTCGCCAAACTAATTTTAGAGAAGGCATTACTTTTAAATGCATAGACCACCAGGTCATTGGCAGCAAGAGACAACCTCATAAATAACACTCCTGCAAACCACATCAGGAGCTTCCTGCATGAAAAATATATTGTAACACTTGTGAAACATTGCCCACATTGATGAAGTTTTGGAAACTATATAGATCAATTTTATCACATAACCATTTCAGAAAAGGCCATAAATGGTCTATCATTAATGTTAAGACTATACAACATTGCACATTTTTATAATCAGTAACATATATACTGTATATAACTGGTGAAACTGTTAAAATGTGCAAAAAAATATTAACAAATAAAAACATTGACAGTTAGGGTTCAAAATTCTCATCTTTTGCCATAATCTGGGATTTTACATATTTGTCTAATGTCAACATTGGGACCTGCCAATAAGACCTGGAGTCTTTGCAGCAGAAAACACAGTCTGATGCCTGGCTGATCTATCACGTATAGACACCTCAAATAAAAGAGAATCCCCCCAAAAAAGCATACATTAGGATCTTTAATCAAGCGTACAGTGGCTGCAGTTGTATTTAACGTTCCCCAGAAATGAAAAACCTGTATCGAATAAATCCAAAAGCTGATGTGGGCAAATGGAAATGGAAAAGTTTCACAGATATTCAAAGCTATATTAGTTATGCCCTTTCTTTCTGGGAACATTCTTTGTCACTGAGATGTTCAGACAGCTTGTTAAGGTATTTGAAGCCATGCTTGCATAGGCGTCAAAATCATAACATAGAATCTTTTTATACCCATGGAAGACTCTACTTAAAAGTCGCATGTCCTGCATTTAAGATTTGATGCATTTATAAATAGGGTGCTGTCTGAAAGAGTTTCTTTAGAGGTAAACTTGAAGGCTTCTCCCACAGGAGTAGTATGCTACTGTTTTTAGACTTTAGTTGTTTGATAGGTTAAGAGTTTACCTTGTATATTGAAATATGTGTTTTCAACACTTAAAAACTGTTTCAGGGCAGAGCACAGGTCACTATTACTAAAAATATTTACAAACATTAGCAATGCAAACATTTTAAAATCTCATTTTTAGCTGTCAAATATTATAATTCACTGTCATTGCAAGGCATGTAAGCAGATAAAAAAAAAACTACCTCTAGTTTCCAGTGAATATAAACAAAACTGACGTAGAGCTGGTATTTCCAATGGGGCAGCCATTTGCAATTGCAAATTATGCCCCAATTTTACATGATTTCCTACTCCATATAAAACATTTAATTGAGGAGTGAAATGAAAAGATTCAGACTCCAAATATAAATGCCGCTTTTAGTCTTCCTTAATAAAGAATTCAACACACTTTTACAACTGATTTATTGCTGTTAATTTGTATAAAAGTCTACTGTATACACCAATGCAACATATGAATCATTACCATGTTCTGCATCCTTCAAGTATGTTATCTGGTAATAAATAATATGATGCATTTAATTTCATCATAGACCTACTCATGTTCCCCTCATCTCTTTTTGTTTGATAGATAATTTTTTTTACTATACTCTGCATTTACAGGTAAAACCTCACAGAGTCGTTCAGACACCTTGACCACATCAGACCACGGTGCAAAGAGCTCACATAGCCTTGGCCACAAGAGGGCACCACTAACAGGCCTCAAACACACAGAAAAAGTTGGGACTCTGCCGAGACGAAGAGACACCAACACAGATGGTGTGTTATGCCCAATATTTGTCAGAGGATCATGTATTAAAACAAATAGAAAAAGAGGTGCCATTGTGGTGATATCTCATTGTATCTGTTATCTCTCAACAGCCCACACATCGGCCATGAAGTCTTTACACAGTGTGGGCTCCCGTATGAACAGCTCATGGGCAACTGCATCCTCTGACCCCCCTGAGGAGTGCATGGTGACTGTGTCGACACTGGAGCGGCAGCATATGGCATCCTGGAGTGGCACAACCGCATCTGGTAGAACCACCCTGGGTAGGAGTTCCCACAAGAGACCTGGCACAGATCCATCGGGACATCCACCAAACAGCACAGAGCAAAGGGAACATTGTAAGTGGTGGTACTCATGAGTGCTTATCAGTATGCATATGTTACACCAGTTCCAATGTGTTGCATGTGGTTTTATATTAAAATCTCTCAGTTAAGTCATGGAGCATTTGGTTGTGTGCAGGGAATTGATTGCACCTATTCCAAGCATAAAGTTAATGGATTATTGAAAGTTTAACATGAAGACAAAGTTGTTGAAAATAAGGATTTCAGTGTCGTCCTGAATTTACAGTTTTGTTTTCGATGTGTGTACCCGCCTCTCTTTCAGAGTCTTTGTGAAGCCTTTCCCTGCAGTTGCTGCTTGTCCCAGGACACCTTGTTTATAAGCGCTATGAGATATTCTCTCTGCAAGTAACACTGAATGATGTTTGGAAGTTGGAAAGAAGACAGAATGAAGACAGAGAGACAAAGTGTGAGATAAAATGCAGAGCTGTAAATGTCATGTACAGACACAGACACCAGTCACAGTGTTATTTTCATCCCCCTCTTCAAAAGAGTAAACAGTATGTTATACAGTATGTCTGCTTCTATTTCCTGTCACATGGTGTACTTCAATTGACACAGCGGAGATGACGAAGAATCACAACAAAATGACTAATTAAAATGAAAGGACTTGCATAATTTGTAAATATATTTTTTAAATGGTTTCTCTTATTTTGCTTTGCTATGCAAGCCAAACCTGATGTTGTCTTTTTTTGTGATTTATTACTGTGAATCATTTTTCATTAATGCTCAAACTGTTAGCTTACTTTGGTGAAGCTACTGTATTGTTGTACTTTGCACAGAGCGTTTTGGTGAAAATAAGCACAAACTCATTGTCAGCTGAGCTGAAGAGAAGAATCGTAATGGCAAAGAGGGAAATCTATGTTAAGCAGAACTTAAACAGAACATATACTGTACATTTGGCTGTGTTAATTGTTCTGAATTATACCCATATATCGAAAGACATAAGGAATAAACAGGTAAATGCTTTGGAAATAATATGCCAGAATAAGAATGCTGTTATGTATTGTAGTAATGGTGGTTCTTGGCAGTACAAGAATATGTGTTTATACTAAGAAGCAGCACATCTGCTACGATATCCAAAGTAATGACCTACAAAAGTAGTATCTTCTCTGCAATTCCCAAAAAGAGTGTGTTAATAGGAATATATATACACAATATATTTTCATTTTGATCATTCTTTATCAATTACATACAAAAGAAACTTGATTGTGCAATATATAAAGGATAACAGAACAGTAAAGGGAAATGTGTCACTGGAAGGTAGTTGGTAGAAGCCATCGGCCTTGGTGAGGCAGATAGGTATGTACAAATCTCTTCAATACCTGAAGACAAACACATTTCAGGGTTTAACTAAACACCACAGTAATTCTACCAGATTAGTTCTAATGTGCTATATTGTTGAGCGGTTAATGGGTTGCACTATCGTCTTACACGGATGTATAGAATTGACTTCCTGCCAGAAATGAGGATCTTTGAGACACCTTTTCCAGATTGAAATGAAGCCAATTAACATTTTCTGCCAATGAGATTCACAATGCAATGTCTTTACACTTGTTTGGATGGTTTTGTTTTGATCATTGTTCTGGTAATGGCTCTCCCTTTGAAGAATCTTTACTTGCCAGATTGGTTTGCCCTCAGGAATACACAGCCACATACAGTAGGGCAGTTTTTCAATCCTTTGATGCAAAATAAAATGTGTATATGTGAAACTGACCCATTCTCTCATCCACATGCATTTGGGATTCGTCTGATATACTGCCTACACGTTTTCATTTGTAGAAATTTGGGAGAGCTTTTAAGGGTAATTCTTAAATCTGCTTTTTGATGTCCATTATCTGAGGTATGCACTATGTTCTGTTGTAAGGAATGGAAAATGCTAATTCTGAAAAGGCATGAGCAAAATACCAAAACAAAATATGCATAATGTCAGTTACTTTTGGTGTTAATCACAATTTTACACATACTTTTGTACAAGTATGAATTAATCAGTGATATGTTTGTCTTTGTAGTAAATTAGAGAAAAACACTGTTAACTTTGGATTGCATGGTAACTATAATAAGGATTTTAACACAGATATGGACAGAGAGCAATAATCGCCTTGGGCCATAGATGCATTCAACAGTCTGGGAATCCTTGTCAATGTTTGTATCTTGAGAGGGATAGGCATGGATTAGTAAGGTCTGCAGATATCGTACAGACAAGGACCAACATGTGCAATCCAGCATGTAAGCATTAAATCCAACCAGTTGAATTTAAAGGTACTAGGAGGACTAAAGAATCGTTTCCACTTCTTTACTCACTTTACCATCGTTTGTCTGCCCGCAGAGGGACCATATTTGCTCCCTTAACAGTGCTATCACCCAGTTGCGCTGGCTCTTCTTGATTTACCCTGCTTGTAGTGCATGCGAATTTAATAGGAGCACATACAATAGCCAAATCCACAGAGCCCAATTACAAGGTTCCACCTGCAATCACAGAGCTCGAGTTCTGTGTCATAAAAACTGAGTGTTATACACATACTCTTTGGTTGGTGGTCACTTAATGGTCTGTTGTGGTAGGAAAAAAAAACAGTTTACTGAACCGTTATTTATTGCTGAGGTGCTTTTTTTCCCCTTCACCAATCGGGGGAACAATTGGGACCGTTTTTCAAAGTTATAAACAAGAGGAAAGCATCTTAAAGGATATTAAACAATACCAGGAGAGAGCAACATATTTATTCGTTAAAACACTGATTATGTTTTCCATTTCACTGCAAGAGCATTTATGGTCTTACTTCAGTTTTGTATGATTCATGTTTAATGACTTGAGGTCAGCAGACAGATCAGAGTAGGTAGTCTGGCAAAGAAATGCATCAATAAAGTAAAGTAGATCCATTTTGGGGAGAGTTGACACTTTGAAAGGAACTAATAAGTAAGGGATAATGTATTGCCCACGCGTGACTATCAGAAAAACATTTCCCGACAGGGCCAAACAAATTGTTCCACCCCGAAGGGAAATATTTTTCGATCATCATGTGGGAAATACATTATCTTGCTTATTGTTTGGGTTATTATAGCTTACTACTGCTTATTTTCAGAAAAGATAGGCACTTGTTTACCACAATGATTAAGAATTTATTCATATGGACGATGACCTCTGTCAAGAAAAAAAAAAAGTAGTCCAGTGTGAACGTTATTGTTCCTAAGCAACACTCCACTGGCACTGTATAGGCTACTTCATTGCTCCGTTTAGCCGCTGCTGCTTCCGATTTGCTAAAAACTACCTGGACCCTACTACTCTAAAGCCTGATTTATACCCTCCGTTAATTACGGAAACTGGCACTTTCATCCAGTTCCTATTGCAAGCCAAATGTGTCACATTTGCGCTGTGAAACTGACACTTCATCCGTAAAAAAAACAGGCGCTTTCCAAGTGAACATGCATAAAAGTCAGGTGTTTTTTTTCCCCCCAGAGAATGCATGTAAAAGATGAGTGTTTTTACCAAGAGAACACGTGTAAGATGGGCATTTTCCAATATATGATAATGTCCATCCTTCTCTTCAACCAACGCATTTGAAGTGTTTTCACCCAATCGCTGATCAACACCGTCAGACCAGAGCAGTTCCGTACAAAGCCTGTTTCTTACCGTTAGGAATATGCCAGACCAAGACAGACGTGACTGACCAAAGGGATCAAGGATGTTCAGTAAACGTCAGAGGTGTTCAAAGTATTCACATTCTTTACTGAAGTAGAAGTACAGCTACATGTGTGAAAACATACTCTGGTAAAAGTAGAAGTACTGATTCAACTCTGCTACTTAAGTAAAAACTTCTCAACTGTAATAACTTAAAGTAAGACTGCTTTTTTTTGGCCATGAATGCATTAATACTTCAAAAATAAAATCAGAGAAGTGTAGATAACTTGATGGAGTCAGTTACTCAGTTTTGTAGATATGGATGGGAAACTTACCAATAAAAAAAAAAAAAGGGAAAGAAAAGTCATAATTTAAATAAAAAAGTTGTAAATATGTGAAAATGCATAATTTTCAGATTTAAAGTCACATTTTTTGATTAAGAAGTCAAAATAGTAAGATTAACAGTCAACATTGTGAGATAAAGATATATAAAGTCAGTTCTCTCGGAAGTGACTGATTTCATACAGTCACATCTGTTTTGTAAAAGTAATGAGTCTATTCTGGAGTATAAACTACAGATATTTATATAAAAATGTAGGGAGTAAAAGTTGCAGGAAAAATGAATACTCAAGTACAGTTGCTAAAAAAGCCACTTAAGTAGAGTAAGTACTTTTACACAATCTTAATACAGTAATTTTTTTTTTATTGAACCAACACAATGTATTCAACAATGGAGAACACTGCAATATTGACATAACCATGAAATGACAACATTAAGTAGACCCAACGCAATGCATTCAACAACAATGAGACAGCAATAGTTACATAACCATGGAATGACACCTTTAACCAGAAGGTACAATAGGGTTCAGAGGGTCCAGAAGCCTGGTGTAAGGGTTAACCCTAACCCAAATGTCTTATTCACAATGTCACGATTTATTTACACTTTCTGTAAGAAACTGCTTCTTCTGGACCTGAACTAAACCAACTGGACGACTTTCCCTTCCATCCGGTGGTCAGTTCACTCTTACTGGAGCCTCTTCCATATTGTGTGGCGCCATCTACCGACCGAAAGAGCTATCGGCAGGCTGCACATTCCTGCACATAATTTCAAAGAAAGTTAGTATTTCCGTCCACAAAGACATGATGCACCACCATTTCATAACATGAAACTATTAAAAACCGTGAACTGCATTTATAGGCTATATTCCTAAAAGTGAGAAACAGGCTTTGTGACAGTATGATAACATTGCTACAATCTCGGCGGAGTTTGCTTCAAAACTGCTCTGGTCTGACTGTTGACTAGCAACTGGCTGGGAAAAAAAAGGACAGACATTATCATATTGGGAAAATGCCCGTTTTTTTATGGATAAAATGTCCGTTTTAACGCGTTTAGCACTGGCGTAAATGTGACACATTTCGCTTGCGATAGGTTCCGGGGTAGTTTCACCCGTCATTTTGTCCATTGGTTAAGAGTTTAGCAACCCGGTGAGCTCCGGGCAAAACGGAGCAATACCACAGGAAATCGTGGGGGCAGTAGAGAGGCCGGAGTGAAAAATTTTGAAATTCCACCCACGAAGAAGGTTCCCGCGAGGATCTGTGCATAGGTTAGATATCAGTATTGCAACTTATGATTCGTTGCGGAACTGCTCAGTTTGTTTGCTTAAAAAAAACAACATTAGCAGTTAGTCAATGTAACAATGCCATTAAAGTTATCCCTGAATGTTTGCTTAAGACTATCCAAACGGTTTGAAATATGGTAGTTTACATCCCATATTGCCAGGGTTAATTGTGAAATCTCTGCAGCTCGATGGCGAAAGTACAAAAAAGTTTATAAGAATGATTACGAGAAGAGTTTCACCCATTCAGACTCCTAAGAAATACAACTTCCTTTACTGAAACTCAGTTTTACTCCGAATTGAATTTTTGAAGTTCCCAACTCCACCAAAAGCAAAATAGATGCATTTTAAAACCGTGAATATAACATTTATCCATCAAAAGAACAGCTACTCCACACATTTAATGTAGACTAGAAGTATGTGTTCTGCAAGTGACTCGTTACAGACTCCTAGAGGATTTCAAATGTAACAATATGGACAGAGGCATAAATACCAGCTCTGGAAGCAACGTCAGGAACGGAAAGATGAATTTCATCCGGTTCCGGATATATAAAGCAGGCTTAATAGATTGGATAAAATAGCCGATACAACGTAGTGAATACAGTATTTACTTTCAAAGTGGCCGAACTACCTGCACAGTGATCAGTGGCGGACTGGCACCAAAAAGAGGCCCTAGCAATTTTGATAGAGAGGCCACATTTGTGGGCACATTGTCGGGCACAGGCTTTTTAGAGAATAACTCTACAATATTTGCGCTTTTCCCAGATTCAGCCAATAAATTCAGGCTATTTGTCCTTTATAGGAAAAAACTGTCATTATTTAGTTTAGTAGACCTATTATTTGTCAGGGTTAACTGGCTGTTTTGTTTGTTCCACCCCCCCTCTTTTTGTGGCCGCCTTCTGCTCCGCTTTATTAATTTTTTATTCATTTATTGATTTGCCATATCACACAGTACTGTGAATCTGAAGTGAACACTCGTTGCCATTGGCAGCAGGTGTTAATGGCGCAGAGGGCGGTTATCGAAAAATATCCGCCCGCAGAATGCTGGGAACGTCTATTCAAAGTGAATGGGAGCTGTCGCAACGTTCTAGAGGGCTGCAGAATAAAGAACAATTAGGATTAGCCTCAAGTTCCATTAATAGATGAATGCCACCCGAGGTGATTTTATAGAGACTGAGAAATTACCTAAACCGTATTTAGACTATGAAATAAATTAGTTGTGAATATGGGGATATTTACTGATGCAAGGAGTTAATATTTCACTGTCTGACATGAGCAATACTTCAAAACTACTGTAAAATACTTTGTTACCTTCATTTCATAATTACCTCAGTCAGGTTTTTTTTTTATCAAATTGTGATATCGACTTAATTTTACTCTTAACACAGCCATTTAATGTTATGCATGTGTCACACTTTGGCCCAAGATATGGTTTAGGCATTCATTTAATCTATGAAGCAACAATATACAAGTCTGTAAACTGATGCATAAAGTCTTGCACATGTTGCTTAATATTAGGTTACTCCTTTGCAGGTGCCAACTATGAAGATGCTAAGGACATATTTTACAATAGCATACTTGCTCATTTGGCTGTAACTTTATACTAGTCTTTTTTTAAGGTTCCGAGCTATAAAATGGCTGTGCTACATGGTGAGACAGGACCTTAGACTACTTTAAAAAGCAGTTCATTCTAAGGTGACAAAAACACAATGGTTATTATTTCCAGGTGATTATCCCCAACAAAAACAAAATTTGGATTATTATATTCCATTTTCAGATATTAGATTTGTCTGAATCTTACACACTGAACATTTAGTTGTCTTGTTTCAGTCAGTCATGGGGGGGGGGGTCTTACTCTATTAACACAATAGCAGTTTCCAAGAAAAGCAATCACATATTAATATTGTCAGTGGTAATAAGGTTCATTCCATTTATTTTCAAGCTGCACTGATGTGATATTTTAAATACAGACCTCACCTACACTCTCATTTGGGATGACTTGCCTTTTTTATAACCAATATGTGGATATGTAAACAAGATTCACATTTTAGACACAATGTTTCACAATACCCATGTTTCTTCAGTAATTTCTTTTTGATTTCTCCAATCTCACAGTGGCAGACATTTTCATTCGACTCAGTGGGCGAGCTGCAACCCCCTGGGTGGTATACGTATATATACACACACCTTTGTGCCATTTAATTCATAAATGCACTGGGACAAAGTGGCCATATAGCTACAGATTCACGGATACATTTTAAGACACTAAGTCAAGTGAATTTACAAAGAAAATTGTTTTTTATAATCAGCATAATCTGAAACTGTATATCACATAAGCAACTTCAGTATTATGTATTCAAATAAGTGAATGCTTATTTTCCCAAACTAAGACCTCATGGGTGCACTTAGTCACATGGTGAAAATTGGCATATTACAACACAGTACAATGCATGAGTAGTAGAAATGCTGGGATATTAAGTTCCATTTCAAAGCAGTTATGAAGTCAAGGTGTTGGGGGGGAAAAAAAAAATAAATAAAAAAAAAAAAAATTACTCACAGCGCAGACTCCACCAAGGCAGATCAGCCCCCACTTCTGAAAGACATCAATTTCCTGAAATGTTCAGCCAAATCCATCCAGACATTTTTTGTTATGTTGCACACAGTCAGACAAACAAACTGATAAATGCAGACAAAAACATAACTCAGCCATTCCCTGGCACAGTAAAACTGTCACATGACTATCTGTTCTGTTGCCGGTTTTCTCTCTCTGGCCCTTTAACACTTCCTTATCAGTTAACTCTACTCACCTGGTGCATAGCTGCAGCTCATCAGGCTGAGTGCATTTAGTCACTACTTTGCTCTGTCCTTTGCCAGATTATAATTCTTCAATACCTGATAGACTAGCTTTGTTTTGTGTTCACCTGTTATCTTGAACCCCATTTGTCTACCTGTCTCCTCAGTCCTGTTCCTCCATCTATCTGACGGTCCCCTGTTGTACCTTTCCGTCTGTCCCTCAGTATACCTTCTATTAGCTATGCAGGAACTACATCTCCTCTCCTACACCACTGGTTTATCAATAAAGACACTGTACCACATCCTACTTTAGTATCTTAACTACCCCCTGTGCAGAGGTGGCAAAAGTATTTCAATTCTGTGCTTAAGCAGAATTACAGCTAGTGTGAAAAAAAAAAAATCTTGTAAAAGTACAGATTCAACTCTTTCACTTACCAAGTAAAAAATGAAAAAAAAAGGTACAAATTCTCAATTGTAAAAGTAAAACAAGTTTTTGCAATGACTCAAACAATAATGGATTGGATGTATATAGCACTTTACATAATTGACCCAGTCATTAGCTCTCACATTATCCCTCTTGTGGTGGTAAGCTACATTTGTAATCACAGCTGCCCTCTGGTGCAGACAGAAACATGGCTGCCAATTCATGCCGAATGGCCCCGCTGACCACCACCGAACATTCATACACCAATGTGGGTGGCACGGGATGCATGGAGGGTGGAGTGTCATGCCGAAGGACACAATGGACTAACTAGCATAGAACACGCTTTAAACTGCCAACCCTTTGGCTACTTTTGAAACTTTGGCTCAGTTGGTTGAGTGGGTCATTCAATAACCAAATATAAAGCCCTTAAAAGTGAGTTACTGTGTTGCCAATGTGTTTGAATATGTCAGAGTACTTTGCTTTTTGGGCACAGGCAGGAAATTTTGGAAAAAGTGGATCCATGCAGGACTGGTACTGACCCGGTGCTCCTTCACTCCACCTTCTGAATTTACGTATTTTTTCATACCGTCACATCTGCTTACCTTGAAAAAGTAACAAGCCTATTCTAAGAATATACAGATATTTATGAAAAAGTGTAGGTAGTAAAAGTAAAAAATTGCCAGAAAAACACTCAAGTAAAATACAGATTCCTACCTACTATAAGTACGTTATCAAAGTACTTATATTTTGTCACTTACCAGCTTTGCCCCTGTGACAGTTTTCCTGTGCTTAAAAGTGTCATTCTGCAGAAAAACGCTTTTCCATGCTCCTTTTGGAATCTGATGGGTCAACCCGAGTTACCAACTCATGCTGCCTTTGAAAGTGGTTTGTCACCTCCACTGGCTGCATAAGGCATTCACAGAAAACAACGAGAGGAACGAGAGACCCAGAAAAAGCCGGTCTATCTGACGTCAGACCGACTTGCGTGTTACCCACGTGAGGTTAAGCCCGTCCTTGGCAGCAAATCTGAAGTAGCATTAGCATCTACAAGAGAAGCTGGAGCCACAGTAGCTGCTGCACAAACTGGATGAAACTGGTTCATGTGCTCCCTGTGGAAATAAAGCCTTGTTTTTTTCCCTGCACGTTTTCAGAACAAGCAACAGCACAGAATGTAGCTGGATGCTACTTGGGTAAAGGTAAATACAGGTAAAACATTCTGAGTCAATCAGAGATGCCTTGTGACCGCGTCATGGACATGTATGAGGAAGTACTGGTAAATTGTTCGACCTCAAGTCATTTCTCTACCATGCAAAATGAGCTTGAAACAAAGCAATCCGGACATTTAAAAAAAAAAAAAAAAAAAAAGAGAGAACCAACACAATGTATTCAACAATGGAGAACAGTAATATTATTGAAATAACCATGGAATGATACCTTTAAAATGCCAACTTTTCTACAGTACTGAAAATGAACAACCTGAAACTCAAATGAAATGAGTGTTACTATTTCTTTCTTGGTTAACTTTGAGATAATACAAAGCAACCATTGGTAAAGATGATTATAATGTTCCAGATACAAATTCTGAATGCAGGGAAAAGACCACTTCACATGTACATGACAGTTTCCTTGTGCCAGTGTTGAATGTTATTCCAATCTCTCATGTCTCAAAGATAAAATCCAGCTCATCAGCACATTGGATTAGGCAAGGCAAATTTGTATAGCACATTTCATATACAGTACAATTCAAGGTGCTTTACACAAAAGAAGAAAATAAAAGAGTCAATTAAAAAATGGATATGTATTGCAAGATGACCACTATGTACAGATGAGACAAGCAAATTCCAAGGAAAGGTGGTTACAGTGGCAAGACTGCATGGACTCAGACACACCTTTCAGTTCACTGTTGTTTTAACAGACGGTTTGGCAGAATGGAGGAGGAAGAAGTGGGTGTTCACATGTTAAGGTCTGAGTAGTTGAAGTAAATACAACAGAAACTCTGTTTGCTGAGGAACAGTCAAACTAAAAGCTAAAACCTTTGGACCTGCAGGCCAAATAAGGTCCAAAGGTTAAGTGTACGCCCATTTCTATAGAGATCATTTTACTTCTGTGTCAATCAAAAATTAATTGCAATTAAAAACATATTTGTGACCAAAGATATTTGAAACCAAATACAATAAGTAATTAAAATAATTTCCAGATAGAAGTCAGTACTGTGAGTTTCACCTTTTTAAACCCCAGAGCTCCACCCACACAGGATAAATCATCATAACTTTATGCTTCATTGACATTTGTTAATGATAAACTATTGCAGATTATAAATACACTTAACCCATACATTACAAAACATACACATACCCAGAGAAACAGCCACACATTATATATATATATACACACACACACACACACACATATGACATCACATAAGTAACTACTCATTTCATACAAAAAAAATACCATTGATAAACAAAAATTAACTACCCTCTATTAGTCCATTTTCACTCCTCCTTAGCAGCCTTTCCAGGTCATCACCAGAAGGAAATGAGTCCTATGAGTTTCACCCTCTTTTAAACCCCAGAGCTCCACCCACCCAGGATAGACCATTATCATATCATTGTTTTTAAATTAACCTTATCTTTAAATGGGGTAGTCCCCTCATAATACAAGTTATTTTATTCTCTCATATACTAAGAGCATTTATTAATATCTTTTTTCCATTCACAAAAATCAATATCATTATTTATTATTATTATTATTATTATTATTATTATTATTATTATTTAGTATTAAAACCCCTTGAACATGGTGTAGTCCACGTGCTGCAGGTGGGGACAATCAGGAAGCAATTGGTCAACTTTGACCTATGACCTAGGCCACCAGAGGCAAGACTGAGCAGTGGAGCTTTTAAATGTGTATCACAGTGGCCATGGGCTTCCCAAGGCTACAGATACCATAGTCATCAAACCATTTCTGAGCAGTTCTGACACTGTGCAGGGGCCAAGTCCTGCTGGGAATGGAAATCAGCCTCTCTGTAAAGCTTGTCAGCAGATGAAAGCATAAGGTGATCTGCTGTAAATCACCTGGAAGATGACTACATTGACTTTGGACCGACCACCCCCCCCCCCCCCCCCCCCCCGCTCTCTCTCTCTCTCTCAGCACATGTGGACTTGAACCCACACATTACTGCAGCAAAGGTAGCCTTCACAACCACTATACCATTTTATAGGCTGAAAAGCTGATCAACTCTTACGCATAATTATGCCTCTTTGTAGGTACTGTATAAGGTCAAATGGACACGACCACAGTTCTTCAACATCACCACTCTAAGGTACTTCGCTGAGAACCTTGCAGTGACTCCAGTGGCTTACTGGCTTAATCATCACATTTGTCACATATAGGTTATGGGTTCAAATCCCATCTGGACTCTTATTGTCAACTGTTTCTTAAATGCCTCAACACAAACTGTAAAATGCCTACATGACCTACATAGCTTTTATCACTTTTTAACATCAACCTTATGACCTTTTGGGAACCATATATGTATATTTATTTATGGTTACCACCAGATAGATAAATAGAAAGATAGACAGGCAGAGAGACAGACAGATATGTTCTTCAATGCCCTTTGAATTAATGTTACAGACAGTGGACTTTAACCGACATTGATCTACTACCTTACAAGCATTCCACCTGTCTAAGTTACTGAAGGACGTTACTGACCCAGCTATTTTTTAAGGTTTTACATCTACGGTTTGGTGGGGAACTTTAAACCATTGACATGCATGACACTTCAACTCACATCTGGTATCTACCATTCCTTGTACCAGCTTGAGCCACAGAGGCTGGTTAATATTTTTTTAAGGTTTTACATCGACTATTTGGGTGGTGAACTTTAAAAAAAAAACACAATACAAATTAAACTTTCACAACTTAAAGCAACCGGTGATGGGTACAGCAGCATCAGTGGTCATGCTAGCAGTCACAAGGCAAGCAATGAAGCTAGCACAGCTACCGTCTCAACACCTAGCCTGCAGGATCATGGACAGTTGGCCACGGCTGATACCAACAGTACAGCAGCGAATCAGTCACTGGTGAACTAATTAAAGACACTAACATGTAAAACAAACCACCTGGCTCACATTATAAGGGTCTGCACATGTGGTCCCTACATTGTCAGGTTGAAATATTAAGTGTAAATATGCTCAGCACTGAACAACAACAACAAATTATAACCAGCCAATGGTTGTTATGGTTACAGCAGCTGTCATTTTCACTCCGAGGGAAGTGACCATGTGTGGCCACTGTGCCACACACAAATACTCCACTGCAAAGTATTACCTCTGTTCACCTAGGTCATAGGTCAAACTTGACAGATTGCTGCTGATTGTCCCCACCTGCAGCAGGGAGGGGTGCAGGTGGAGTGGACCATGTTCAAGGGGTTTTCACACAAAGTAATTATAATAATAAACAGTGTTATAAATTTTTGTGAATGGGAACATTTTTTTGTAGTAGTTAAGGAGAGAATACAATAACTTGTGTTGTGAGGGGACTACGCCATTTAAAGATTATGTTAATTAACTTTTTTTTATGATAATTGTTTTTTCCTGGGTGGGTGGAGCTCTGGGGTTTTAAAAGTGGGTGAAACGCATAGGGCTCACTTCTGTCTGGTGATGACTAGGAGAGGCTGCTAAGGAGGAGTGGAATTGGACTAATGGTAGGTCGTTAATTTTTGCTTATCCATGGTATTTTTTTTGTGGGAAATGAGTAGCTATTGATGTGATGTCATGTGTGTGTCTATATGTGGCTGTTTCTCTGGATATGTGCATATTTTGTAATGTATGGGTTAAGTGATGTATGGATTATGATCTGCAATAATTTTCATTAATGTCTATGAAGCATGCAATAATCTTCAATACTCTGTATACTGATTAATGGAGTAGTGGACCATACTGAGATTTTTGTAAGGATACTTTTGTTTATAACCTCTGTTTTTGGAATAATGTTGGGATTTGTGGGATGATTGTTGGGTATTAAGGCCCGTTTATACTCCGAAGCAAAGTTGTTTGTGACGTGTCGCCGGTACGTGACATACTCTTTTGCCCCCTTCGCAGAGAATTTTGCGCAGCTCTCCAAAAAATCTATCCGACAGCGTTGTGGTGAAGATGAGAAAAGACCTCGGATTGGTCCATTCTACACCCTCTGTGCTGCCAGTGAGACTGGGCAAGCGGAGGCGTACGGATGAAACAGACTTGCAGTCACACCTGGAGCAACTGGTGAAAAGCCAACAGATGCTAAAGCACAGTCTGACTGCTTTTCTTTTGGCTTGTTCATGGTGGACATGTTGAGGAAGGTTTCGGTTGACTTCAGGGATGGTGTCTCCAGGGCCAGCATCTGTAATGTAATGAAATGTATGAACAGATCATGTGCGGGCAGCAGCTAAGGACTAACGGTTTATACACACACTATGTGACACCATCTGATATTATATTCACTGTTTTCATTACTCGTGTTCAGTTTGTTTACATTTTGCATGGTTCAGTGTAGCCATTTTGTGAGACTTCCCCTCATGTTGTGGAGGTGAATTACGCTGCACTTCTCCAGATGCAATTTGAGCATAAATGGGAAATGAAGGCGAAAATGTGACTGCACCACTTTGTTGCAAGACCATGCAGAGGCCTTTACAGGTTATAGTTTCATGTTTGTTGATGGAATGTTTTGTTTACTTTAGGTATACTGGTCTGCCATCTTTGCTTAACTTTACCTTCTTACCTTTGCTCAACTTTACCTTTTATTTTTACTTGCCTTACTTACAGGTATCTTTTGTCTTTCTATTGTTGGACATTGATTAAACTGTATCACTGAATCTGTAAATGAATCACCATGAACCCTATGAGCATCTGCCACCTTTTACCTTTATGTAGTTTTGTCCAGTGCCTGGTCTAAGGGTGCTTTAACACCAACATGAGTTGGTGCACACTAAATGACCCATTCGAACCAAAAGCTCTTGGTTCGGTTTTTTTGTTGGTGTGAAAGCATTAATCGCACTCGGGTGTGCACTAAATCAAGCGGACCGAGACCTCCAAAAAGAGGTGGTCTCGGTCCACTTGACACCGCACCAAATGCCAAGCTTTGGTGCGGTCCCTTTGGTGTGAATGCGAACTCGGGTCCAAACCATAGGCCTCTGGTCAAAACTACCTGTTCTTTGTCACATAGTCAGCATGACCACATTCCTGTAAATGGCGAGTCTCCTCAGCCTGAAATGACGCACTATGCGTCTTCGGCAACTCCAATGCATAAGCACGTTGTTCTCCAGACGCAGCCTTGATTCACTCACAAATTGGATATTTTGCCAGAAATGTCCAATACAGAGAATATAATAAGCAACTATCAGAGAAAGTACCAATGTGTGAATGTGTTGCTCCATTTTGGGTCAAAATTGGCGCTTATTTCTACCGGAAGATAAATGAAACGTTAATCGAACCAACTTTGGTTCATTTGCTGGTGTGAAAGCGGACCACATTGGAACCTTTATAAACATAGTAAAAATGTCACTGGCTAGTGCGGACCAAATACTCGAACTAGTGGTGTGAAAGTGCCCTAACACTACCTTCACCTAGACCTAGGTGTGACACGTGACTATGTACGTCACATCCTATGACGTATAACTGTGGAAAAAGTGTTTCCTTTGCCCTTTTGCAATGGGTTACAATATTCAAACGTCTGAAAAATCACCTCATGAAAGCGTGAAAACTTTTTGATAATTTAGTGGGGGGGTTTTTCAATTCAGGTGTTTCCGTTACCAGTTTTTTTTATAGTGACATTTACATTTTGTAAATTTCCAAGGGTAATGGAAATGCAGCTACTGACAGCTCAGTCCCATCGCAGACTTTGCAAGAAAGTCTGAAACAAACTGCAACACATGTGTTGGTATTTGCTCAGTGGAATTACTTAATTTCTGACACTAAAAACAAAATGCTGTCTTAGTATTTCCTTGTTTCAGTTTAACATGACTTCAACCTTTCCTTGTTCAAGCCAGTGGAAAGGACGTCTACTTGGTATGAGGTCACAGGGCATTTTCTAGAAAAGGAATGGTGGGAGAATTAACATAGAAAGAAATTGGTAAATTGTATGACCTCACCCAACAATGAGCTTCCCCTCTTTGAAAGACCAGCAGCTGCCACTGAACTGCACATATTCAGTGCTGCATGAGCTGAACCTTTTCATGAAAATTTCCCAATATATGGACAGCCTTTTCAGTACAATTATCAGTAACCTTGCCTTGGAAGGCTGATTTGTGACTCATGACATTTGGCTAATTGGAACATTCAAACTGTGTGCTGTTTTACATGCACCCCACCTGAGACCATAGGTCCTACTCTGTGACTTTGCTACCCTGAGGGCAGACTAAAGGCCAGTGGTCTCTTGGCTTTTATCTCCCTTAGTGACCAATTTATTTTCATCTCTATCACCTTGGTGGTTTATCCCCTTCTTTTATGTTGCTACTTCCATTTGTGTCACTGACATGTGAAAAGCCATGAGACCTCCTGGACCTCTCTGATAAAAGGAAACCTGTGTAAAGGCAGGCTCAACATTTGACAATATTAAAAATATATGTAATTGTTAAAAGTTAATTAACTAACTTATTGATCCAAACACCTCATGGGAATTTAATCCAAGCCCTATTATTTGAGTATTTCTCAAGGGATCAGGTTTTTATAGCTTCCTTCTAAGACATATTACAGCCAATTTACTGGTATTACCCCTTTACATTTAGTAGTGGTAGCACACTTAAGGGTTTCATTAAATTACAAAGTGTTAAACCATTTTTAAAAAGCACTCAAATCAGCCTCCCTTCTGTTCTCGTATAGTTTGAACTCCTGCAGTAATTTAAAATGTTGGCATATTTCTTATATTATTGTATCTACATATATTGCGACAGCCTTGTTGTGGAAAATACCCCTTTCATAATGTTTATAACTCGTAGACAGCTTGTGAGCACACATTCTCACTTCCTCTGATGCCTTTAGAGCAGCTTCTGCCAATTTTGCATTCCCTTCTCGTCTGCCGCAGTAAGTCCTCTCTTGGCATCACAGGACACATCCTCCCCTGGTTCATAGTCAACTTTTATAGTGACAGACAGTGATATATCTCCATAAACAAATGTGAATTTACCACTGCTGCAGCAAGCTCTACCTCACTACCAGATTCATTATCTCTGACACCTCTTAATTCCACACCAACTGCCTGCTTAAAAAAAAAAAAAAAAACAATCTTTCTCAAACAAAACAGCAATATATCTTAAATAATACATTTGTAGTCTATTACATACCCCTTTCGACTCATAACTTTTTGCTTTCAGGTCACCTTTTTCTAAGTCCTCAATCTTGGTGCCCTTCTATCCTCTGAGGATGTCAATGACAGGAAAACACTACCTCAGAAAAACAGAGGGATGCAGCCTATCTCTGACACCACCTGTTTATTTCACCACTCAGAGCATAATCAATGTCTTCATCACCTCCAGAGTTTTTTCTTGCTACAGTGCTTCTGCACATGCTCAATGAACTTCATTACGCTGAAATCCTGTTACCTGAATGATTGAATCTTGTACCTGTTTGGAAGCCCTTAGTGTGCCAGTTTTACAAAACCTCTAAAGACTTCTACAACAAATGCTGAGGAATAATTTGGATCATGTGGAAATTCAACATTTGGTGTTGTATGATGGGAGAAAATTGAACACCTAGACGGCATATGGTGCTGTTCAACTGCAAAGTCATAGGAGACAGTTTTATTTGCTGTACAACAGGCAGCCATACTGTCTCTATAGATCTGCTCCCTTACAAAAAGATGCTCAGGTTGACAGTAATCAGTTTTACTACTTCTGTCAGCCTTTCTGCAGTTCTGCCACATTTGCCCTAGCTGTCATGGCCAGCTCTTTGTCAACAGATTGCAGAGAATCTGCTGGATAAACATGGCAAAATTGAAAATGAAACTTGGCAGCACACACACACACATGCACAGTCACACACAGAGGAACACACATATACTCAGTATCTTAGAAACCAAGACAAACACTTGTGAATAACCTACTGTAGACGGTTGTCCTTGAAAATAAAAAGAAATAAATAGTGGGATGAAGACACTCGCAGCCTTGAGAACTAGTTTTGTCAAGAATAACCGCATTGCTCAAACAACTAAATCTTGTTCAGAATTCTATCAATCAGTTTAAAGGAATAATTAATGAGGAACTAACTGTATTTGAGGCAATGTGAACCCCAGAAATATGATGTAAAAATAACTGAATATTGCACTTCAAAGCTTCCTTTTGATAGTGATTGTGCACACATTATGTAAACATCACATCTGACAGTCTAATGATAAGGTGTGGATTATCTTTCATGCTTGGGGTAAAAATGACTGATCATGGATGACAGAAAATCATACTTTTATACCTATCATCTACACAATGTCCCCATTTGTGAAACATAATATTCAGGTCAAATTAAATGGGATATAATTCTACTTTTTTGTGACAAAATGCAACAATAAATATAATAATTTTACCAGCAGTTGCAAAGTGCTTGAGTGAATATGGCTGATGGACTGTATCAGAACAAAGTGCACCTGCAAGTTACATAATATTGTGACAGATGAAGTGACTTCAGTCTAGGTTTGTCATGGATCAGTGAGTCGAGGGCTTGTAAAATAGACCCTGTGAGTGATTGTAGGGTAAAACACCTGAGTAGCTCAGCTCAGGGCACTTTATTCTGCTCTGTCCACAGAGTCTATTTAGGATTGTGTGGACAGAGGCCTAGACAAAGACCAAGCGTCGTCAAAACACGCAGGCGATTATGTCCCTCTAGGACTGAAGGACTTTTGTTTTTCTATCACAGTGACTCAGACTTGTTTCTGGCTGTTGTGTTAATGTATTGCTTGCTTTTTGAATAGTGGTAATTGATTGGGTTTTTTTTTTTTTTTTTTTTTTCCCCAACAGTCCTTGTTGCCCTTTCACAGAAGAAACTACTCTGGCAATGAGTCTGAAGGCAAGTAAAGAAAAAGACTGACGTCATTCTACCTTCAATTCTCTTCTCCTTGGCAGTTATGTGTTGTGAAAGCTGAATTTGTTCAAGTTGGAAAATGGCCAAGGAGGGAGTTTAATTGTTCTTAAGTTGAGGTGAGCCCTTGACTGCAAGAATTTAATGTTTCATTACTGAAAAGCTTCTAATTATTTTAATTACATATGGAATGTACTGTGCATCCAGGGATACAGCTGATAAATCTTAATGTGGTAATGTGTCACAGGTGAAATGTCTGGTATACTTTTTAAATGAGCATCAATCACACTTTAATTTACATTTAAAGTAAAAAAACAAAACAAAAAACAAACATCTGCAGCAAAGGTTATCTGAATACAGAATGATGAAAAATAATTAGACCTGATGTAAAGGTTGGATATTAACTGTGTATAGTTTTTATGTATGTAAAGGTCATTCTTATATTTTGAGGTAGATCTATTTCTTTGATCACTTCTTCCAGGTTGTGATGAAGCATATTGGTTATATTTGAGCCATGTTTAAACTGTTGTAGTGTAGATTTTGTTTCCTTCATGCACCTTTGTCACATTAAAAGGATGATACAACATATATATTTTATTCATTCTACTTTACCATAAAAAAATCATCTACATGTATATAATCATAAATCTGTTCTCTTCATTTTTGTCAGTCTATACCTAATTGATACTTACTTATGCCTGTATACATTTTTAAATTACTAACATTTATGCTGTATTTTCCATCTTTCATTTATTATATAAATAGGCCTATTCTGACCAGCCAAGTTAGTTATCTTTACTTTTGTGATAGAACCCAGAGATTTATGATTTACTATTTAGATCGTAAGACTGATCAATTTCATGACTAATTATTTTTAACAAATTATTAGATTAATTCCACCTGTTCCAAGACAAATCAAGTCAGAATTTAAATTTTCTACAGTCTCATGTTAAAGAAACCCAAGAAGTTCCTTTCCAAATGAAACATAATACATGAATATTGGGCTGTTATTGTTACAGCCTCCCAGAGAAAAGTGGATGTTAAAACATTAAGTAAAGCACTATTCTATGTATAAATTACAGCAATATAAAAACAAACAAAAGTCAAAGTCACAGGACCTATTCACCTGACGTACCTCTGCATAATAGAGTCATTGGAGGGTCTACACTCCCTTGTTAATGCATCACATTAACTTCTACATATATATTTATTTAATCTTTGGAATTGTTTACTACAGCCTTTACTTTGTGGACCTGGGGATAGTCACCTGACACACACACACACACACATATATTGAAAGACATCTGTGGCAGGATTTACAGCACTTTTTTTTTCTCAACAGTGCACAGCTGGTCTCGTGATGAAAGTTCATAAGTGAGGTTAATTAAACAGCGTGTCTCACAGTTTTTCGTTCTTGTGTCTTCCATACACGCCGTGTCTCACAGCTTCAGAACTGAATAGGTTTTCCTTTGAGATGAACTGCCAAATATTTCTGGAAAATCGTAATATAATTCTAAATTTAAAAAAATATATATTTGCAAATTATACATTGAGTTGACATGATGGAATACTTTAAACTTGTGTGTGTATATATAGAGATAGATAGATAGATACTCGTAGGATTTCCTTGTTTCAGTTTAACATGATTTCAACATTTCCTTGTTCATGTCCATGGAAAAGACACTTGTTACAATAGGGTCACAAAGTATTTTATAGAAAAGGAACCGGGACAGAATTTACGTTTAAATAAAGTGACAAATGCCATGATATAAGCTGATGAGGAGTTCAGTCTCTTTGAAAGATCAGCAGCTGCCACTGGGTTCTAAAATCTGTTTTTATACATTACTGTAACAATACTGTAGTGATGCAGCTATAAAGAACACACATCCATAAATAAGTCAAAACATGGATTATCATTTTAGGAACAGCAATATTTATTAAACAGAGTATTTAATGTGACATATCTGTTCCATATGTAGCCTGCTGAATAAGGCTGGACAATGGGGCCCAAAATCCATATAATAAATTAATTACAGCATGTGTGGTTCTGGCTCATTATTTTACACTGGTTGAATTTGCTGTGGGATGATGTACTGAGTGTGATCAGATTTACAGATTCACTTAAATATATTTATGGAAATTTGCTTTGGGTCTCAATTAAGATTAGTGTGAAATTCATAAAAAGGTGCTTACATAAAATGTGGCTTATTGTCCAGCTCTATTCAAAAAGTTATGGCCAAGGTCACGGGAACATTGGACTAAATGATATGGACTCATTGGAGTGAAAGAATAAATGGAACCAGTCCATGACCAGACTATTCATCATCCTAAATGGAGGACAAAGTAGTCAAAATGTTAAGTAAATCCTCCTACAGGTGAATCCGCATGCAATTCTCTCAGTACACACAATAGATATTTCGAGTCTGAATGAAAGCAGCTCAAATGTACCCAACTGAATGCACAACCACAATCAACAACCATTTTCTCAGCCTGAAGAGCACTGATAAAAATGATTGGCATAACAACAAAGACTGATCTCCTCCAGACTGAAATTCATATAACGACTTAGAATAAAATTAAGTGATTGTGCTTTTATAACCAAAGTAGAACAAATAATTAAGAGACAAGATGTACATCACTTATAAAACATTAACACTGTTATATAAAATTTGATTTTGAAGCACTTCTGTGGCAGTAAACAATTTAAACAATTTACAAGATGGCTGGTAATGACTGACTTTCAATTACAGTAAAGTAACAAGACAACTGACAAGAAATATCATATGGACTGCATCCAGCAGTCATCATGGACAATATTTTTGTAGACACTCACAACCGCCATCAAATGTGCATTCATCATACATAAGCAGGCAACCTGTTGTTCAGGGTTATGGAAACTGGTTACCCAACAGTTAACATGAAACTGTGCATCAAACTCAAGTCCACAGACCGAAACATGAAAGCTCTTTTTCTTTTTTCCAACACCTAATAACAAATTGAAAATAGAAAACAATAGCATGAATTGTGCAGTATTCTTAAGAGTCCTCTTTTTCCATATAAGTATCACAGTCCTGTGTCTCAAGTGACTGAAGGACATTCCTGTTTTCCTGTTGCTTTACCTCTTCACGAACTGTGGAAAGAAAGGACAGAAAAAAAAAGAATAAATCTTTATTGTCACTGTCACTGGAACAATGAAATTTAATTTGGTGTCTCTGTTCGGTTTAGCAGCCAAAAGAAATTACTACAAAAGGTCTGAATGAAATATCACACAAAATACTAAAAAGTGTAAGCAGTGTATGAAAATTACAAGATAAAATATTAAACATGTTATATTATTTATATATATATATATATATATATATATATATATATATATATATATATATATATATATATATACACACTACAAAAAATGCTGAATGTACAAAAAGCTATATCTATACCACAGATAAAAAATATACACAACATATAGGATATATACAGGCATTATGAAAAAGTATAAGCAAAGTAAGACCCAGTGCTTTTGTAGCATTCCTCTAGTGATTTTCCTCTATTTTTTACTTTTATTAACAGTCCTTATTGATATTTACTCTAATATTACACTCTGTATTTTCCATTTCAACTGAAAATCTGTTATTTCCCTATATTCAATGTAAAGATCATGTATATGCTTATTGAAGTTCAGATTAAAGTTGAGGGTTATTATATCCAAAACATAGAAAGCTAAAGAAAATATTTTTCCCTATAACATGTCATTAAGTGAACGTCAAATAACAGTTGCCATCTGCTGTTATTTATCAAAATCCATTGATTTTACTGGTGAATCAGTGTTGTAGAACTGGGGTCAACAACCCTGGAGAGCCAGTATTCTGCATGTTTCAGATGTTTCCCTGTTCCAGCACACCTGGCCGTGGTTATCAGGCTTCTGCAGAGCTTGATGATTGGCTTATCATTTGAATCAGGATAGTGGCTTTCCAAGACCAGGTTTGATTAGTCCTGTTGTAGAAGGTGGCAATATTTTCACGTTCACGACTGAGCATTTGAATGTTTTAATGCAAGGGTGTCAAACTTATTTTCAGTTCAGGGCCACATACAGCCTAATATGATATGAAGTGGTTTGGACCAGAAAAATAAGTTACATAATAGGATGAGAACATGGAAATTTTGACAACTCCATAGTTTTCTCTGTATATTGAGTGAGAACAGTAAGGTTCCATTATGGAAATGTTTACATCATAACATGAACAACCAGAATTATTATTTTTTTTTATAAAAATAAGTGCAATGTTAATGATATCACACTTTAGTTTATCATTTATACATGTGCTTTGCAATGTACAGATCACATCTACGAATGGGTCAAGATACAAAATAAGCATTTTATATTGGTAAATCACCAGTTGATGGTTGGGTCTTGAAAGGATTTAATTACTTTCATCATAAATAAAGGTATTTCAACTGTCTGTTTTTAGAGTTAATAAAATACATTTTTGCCCAAAGTGTATTTTATATTCTTATCTACCTTCCACCCTGTGCCGTGGGTGCCTCCTCACCTCCCTGTTTGGTCCGTAAATCTCCACATGGCATGAAGCTGGAGGAGTTACTATCATCAGGCTCCCTCTGAGTCTGACCTGATGGGAAGAAGGGACGACTGTACAGAAGGATATCCCCAAATTCTAAAGGACAGAAAGGAAATAACAGGTGTAGACCATTTCAGACTGTTACATAATTACATAATGGAGAATACAGAAGATGCAAAGTACTGCACGCATTAATCCGATCAGTACCTGAGTGCTGTCGGCTTTTGTTGCTTCCTTTTGCTCCTACTGGAGTTTTGTGCTTTTCCTGGCCCTCGTTTTGCTCACACATACCCTCCCTAATCCTCTGAGTACCAGCACTGCCTCTGCGACCTCGGGTCTCCCCAGAGCCCATACGAGGCAGTGTGGCCCCCCTCACTCTATAATCACCATGGGATACCTCTCTAGTAAAACTGAGAGGCATGCAAGTGTCTGGGAAAACACAAAACACACAAATAACAGAAGGGAGGGTTAGTGTTAGTACGGCTAATACAGTAGCAAATGTGTAGCTACACACTTGATTCCATCTTTACCGTCATTGAAGACGTCTTTGGGATGGTAGCCATGTTGACCAGACTGGTTCTGTTTATGCCTGCGGGGTCTTTTATGTGTTATTGCAGGACTCATGTTGCTGTCTGTGGACATGGGGCTGCTGGGCCGCTGGTGTCGTCGAGCTTTAGATAAATTCACATGTTAATTAAGAGAAATAATGCAGTATGTGATAGATGTGAGAAACTGTAAACAAATACAGTCATAAGTGTTGTGTTGATATAGCTACTGATTAATGACGTAATATATGTCCCGTCTCATCATCTCACAGGGGTCACTGGGGGCCTAATACAGCTACAATGGGTGAAGGCGGGGTACACCTTGTATGAGTCTCCAGTTCATCTCAGGGCTGAACATATATAGACAATCACTCTCACATTCACACCAATGGGCAATTTAGATTAACCAATTAACCTATCAGGTGCATGTCTTTGGGTGGTGGGAGGAAACTGGAATACCTGGAGAAAACCCACACAGACATGGGGAGAACATGCAAACTCTACACAGAAAGGTCTGATGTGGGAATCGAACCAGGGTCCCTCTGTCTGTGAAGCACAAGTGCTAACCACTGCACCACACGTAATGTGATATGTGCCTATTTTAAGTACTTCACACACACACGTTCCATAGAAAATATATTTGGAAAACTCCGTTAACCTATTCATACCCATTTACACTTTGATTAGTAAGTGTAATTTAAATAGACATGTTTTAATAATGACTGTAAAGGTTAAACCCATCCACTCTCCAGTGCCAAGGGTCATGGAGGGATGGGGGCTCTATCCTGGCTACTTTTGGGGGAAGGTGGGGTACATGTGTCACCAGTTCATCACAGGACTGACAGAAGAGCAAACATTCCACTTATGGATGATTTAGACTGACCAAGTCACCTGTTACACACATGTATTTGGATGGTAGATGGTATATCTGGAGATATCATGTAAAGTCCACAAAGAAACACCCATGCCAGTCAGTACTGGAACTGAATCCTGGACGTAACCACTGAACCAGTGTGCTGCGCTAAACTTACTTTTATAATAGAATTCAATTAATATAGCACTGTTATATGCCACTAGTTCAGGGATGACCAAACCCTGGTTCTGGAGAACCACTATCATGTATGTTTCAGATGCAGCCCTCTCCCCAACACACCCGATTCAAATGATAAGCCTATCATTAAGCTCTGCAGAAGCCTGATAATGACCATCAGCTGTGCTGGAATAGGGACACATCTAAAACAAGGGTGTCCAGTCCAGTCCTGCATGTTTTAGATGTTTCCCTCTTCTATCACACCTGGAATCCATTACATCAGTATCAGGCTTCTGCAGCGCATGATGATGACCTGATCATTAATTGAAGCAGGTGTGCTGGAGGAGGGAAATATATAAAACATGCATGATATCGACCCAATGAAGACAGAGAGTTTGACATTTGTGATGTAAAAACATGCAGGATAGTGGTTCTCCAGGACCAGGGTTGGCCACGTGTACACGTGTTATTCCCAAACACTGAATCACAGTATGATAAATCTTAGTGTGAAAAAAATCCCTATTTCCATAAATGCATGTTGTGAATACCATATAAATTGAGACACATGAGATAATCCAAAAACTCTAATCCAAAAAGTCGTGCAGTGTTTTTCCCTCACCTGTCTCTTCAGGGTATCTGCTAACACGCAGACCTACTATATCTCTTGAAGATGCTACTGCCTGGCTGAAATCTCCATCTGTAAAGAAGGATCCCTCTGAGGTGCTGACAACACTGGACCTGCCTGACGAAATGTTATCCTCAGATGCTGAGCCCCAGCTGTTAACCATAGAGCCTGTTACTGATCTGTCCAGATCCCCAGTGCTGGAGGCTGGGGTTTGCTCCAACCCATGGGGGAGCAGCTTGTGTTGAGAAGGCTGGGGTCTCTGGTGTTTGTGCTGCTGCCGACTCTGGAGTTGGCTATAGGGGCTCTCAGAGAGCTCTGCATCTTCGTCCTCTTCTATTTCTTCATCATCCTCTTCCTGCGCATCAGTATCCATACTGAAAGATACAAAATTGTAGAAGTATGTTGGTGAATATAGTTGTATTTGGGTGCTATTTAGAACAGGGGCATCAAAAATACAGCCTCTGGGTTAAAACTAACCCACTAAACGCTCTAATTGGCCCATGGGATGAATTTGTAAAATGCAGAAATTATACTGAAATTATTAACAATCAATCATTTTAGATTGGAGGCCAAATAAAGTCAGATTTTGGTCTCAAATGGATATGGTTTGGGGAAAAAAAATCATAATAACCTATAAATGATGACAACTTGAAATCTTTTCTCTTTGTTTTAGTGCAAAAAAGTATACTTATATGAGAAGGTGTACATGTACAAAAACATGAACCTAAATAAATATGAAATGGGTTAAGAGAAGTGTAATTTGTTTGTAAAAAAAATACTTTGTGTATTTACATATCCAGTGCAATCTGTAGGCTGCAATGCACATGTGTAAATGATAAACTGATTGAAACATGAATATTGTTAAAATAGACATTTCAGGTTGTTCATTTTATTCATATTTTTTAATGGATAGTTTGCAAATATAAATGTAATTTTGGTTTTCACTGTTATTATTTTACTGGTCAGGCCCAATTGAGATTATATTGAGCTGTATATAGCCTCTGAACTAAGATGAATTTGACATCCCTGCTTTAAAAAATAAGATGGCATAGTGCAATAAAAAATGCATTATTACATGTGGTGTTCATTTCCATTGTGCAAGCCTTCACTCAGGTTTCCATGTGATGAGTTGATGGGTGGTAGGTGACTACAGGATCCCTCAGTATGTGTCGATGCCACCCCTCTAGTTGGAGGAGTGGGGCAGTTTTCTCTTACTTCCTCAGGATTATAACTGAAAGGAAAAATAATAATTATATTTTGTATTTTATTTTATAAATGCTTCATACACCAAGCCCTGGGTATTTGGGTATCTGTGTTTCATTCCTATCATGTCACATGGTTAAAATGAGAATATAGCTGAGTCTGAGTCTAAATAAAAGAAGATAGAAAATACTGCTGTATATTGGTCTAAAATTCACCCATTTATTTTTGATCAAATGCATTCTGGTGTGCTTCATATGGAATTTAGACATAAAATAGATATAACTGATTTAAATGGTTTTATATTGAACATCTGTCTGAAATAGCTGCTTGTAATAAGGATTTTTTTTTGTTGAAAAAGAAGGGTTCCAGGTGTTTACAGGATGTAAATAATTACTCTGAGTCAGATAAAGTTAGTATACAAAGAAGTTTTCTGTCAATTAGTTGGATAATGCTTGCTAAAGAGTACACAAAAGCTGTCAAGACTAATTTAGCATTATCAGTGCATCTCTACGTGGTGCCAGTTGAGATTAAAATTTGGTATCATATTTGGTGCAGACTGGTAAATATCAGAAGATATTTTTTTAATTCTGCCTCGACTTTCCTTCAGAACTCAGACCCTTTGTTCGTGTTTTCAAAAGGGCCTATGCAATGCTGTGTGTGTCTGTTTATGCCTTGCCTGTTTTCCAAGGGTAAACTATATTCATCACAGTCCCAGGCATTAGCATGAGGAGGAGACAGTGCTTCTCCCCAGCTAACAGCATTATGTTTTGGCATCTTCTGAGCCCGCACCCCCTTCTTTTGATTTTGACTTCCTGAGAAGAGAAAATACACACAAAAACACCAACGTAAATCCAACTAGAGTTGTGCCTCGCTATATTAAAAATCTCTCCATAAATACACAGTTGCTCTTGGTCTTACCTGAGGTGCTGCTTCCTCTGTCTGAGCTGTGGTGTGAACTGACAGTACTCTGATCATGCGTCTGATTGTATGGAATTGTTTTAGGATGGATCATTCCTTCAATTCCTTGCAAATGATCTGCAGATAGAGTAAGAAGAAAATTGCAGTGTGTTTCTATTTCATGTATATGATTTTGTGCAAGCGGAAATGAACATACTTTACCTTTATTTAACATGTTCTGCTCAATTATATTGTATTGCATCTGTGCTACCATCTCCTTAGGTATTGGAGGTGGATTGGGAGGCTGTTTCCAGCAGGGTATATCAGGAGGCTCTCCTATAGCGCCACCAATGGCTGCTTTATTTTTTATGTTAGACTGAATGAGCTGGGTGGTGGCATAGGGGATGGGTTCATACGTGGCTGTTGATCCTGGACTTGCAAAGCACAGACTGGAGTTGTTAAATGTCTTAATGTCATTCAGTTTGTTGGAGAGATTTACATCACTGTAAATGGGCGTCTCCGAACTAAGCTGGCCTCCTTGCTTGTTTTCAGGGTGGCTTCCATAGTTTGCTATACAGTCAGCTGTGAAAGGAGTGAGACAAAGCAGCACCTGAATCAACAGCAAGTCCCACACCTTCTGTATGACTAGAAGATTTTTTTATTAGACAAACAACATGCAACCCAGAAGCTCTGCAATCTGTCTTGCACTAACCTGGTCGGCTGTACGTTGTCATGTTGCTGTCACTGGTGCCATTGCCATTATTGCAGCAGTTGATGCTACAGTCTTTGTGATTGGCACAGGCATTTGGCCAATTGTCAGGCATCCACAGCTGGTTCAGGGGCTCGCCCATGCTGAGGAGGCCAGGTCTGCAACAATGAGAACCCCAGTGCTGTCAATCAAAACCTGCTGCAGCATAAATCACTGAAATTTCGTTGTGAGGTGGGTACATGAGTTACAACTTTTGGAGAAGGGAGACATCTCCCCCTAGTGTTTCCATAGAATAATTGCATGACATCACTTTCACCAAACAAAGACACAAAAATATCTCTAACCTGCCAGCACTGCACACAGATTCTCCTCTTTGATAGGCAACTGCAAAGAGAACAGAAGAAAAAACATTAAATCTTGATGAGCCGTCAAGACGAGAAACAACCCAAGGCAGCCCAAGGCAGAGACAAACATTGAGATTCTGAGACAAAAACTAAAATCAAAAGTGTACACATACTTCAATACATATTCTTATTCTTCTATAAGAAACACTCTAGAGTTTACTGTTAAATATGACAACACAAATAATTATCAGTGACTCTACCAACTGCAGCAAAGAAGAAAAAACATTATTTTTCCCCGTCACTAGCTGTGAACGATCAAACAAAAAGTATTTCTCCTATAAAATGAATTCCTCATACTCTATATTTACCCTTATTAAAATAACAATGAGCCTAACTTTGTTAACAGCTGGGCTCAGGGCAAGTCTGTCTCTTACAGCTTACAATAAGTAATTATTTGTATATTTTTGCATATCTACCAAAATAACATCTGTATTTGTTTGGCACATTTCATATTTAACTCACTCGTATTATTATTTAATACTAAACCAGTACACTTTCTTTAGGTATTTATATATTCTACAGTAGCCATGTTTACAAAAGCAAGACTGCCTTTGCTGAAATATCACAGATGTTAACATATATTATACTTTTCTTTATTTATATAGTTACATACCTGTTGGAGTAAAGGTGAATGATGGAACTGTGGGGATAGAATGATGTGTGGAATAACAAATGAAACAAAAAATTAGTGGAATACACATAAGTATTCAAGTCTTGCAGTATTTTTGTTTATGCATGTCCTGTCTGCACAGTGCAAAACATGTATTGATAGACGTCATTGCATAAAGATGTAGACACTTAAGCCACCACATGCAAAAATAATCTTCTTTGCTGCTGCCACTGTCTTTGACATGAGTGTCCAGGTGAAGGTTAATGGTTGACAGACAACCCAAGGGGGATGTGGTAAATAACAGTGATTTTGTAGCCGATACGGTAATGGCAGGTTGACAGGCCTGTCCTTCCAGACGCTGTGTTGTGTTGTGGATATGACACTACAAATGAGCAACTAAAGGTCAGCCTTTGAATGTCTGCTTATTTGCAAATGCAAAGTATCTAATTTGCTTCTGAAGTCTGTGTTTCAAAGAAAGATTAAACCAGAGTAGTTTGGAGTTTTTTTATGTGCTCTGGTTATCAGCTCATGAAAATAATTCCTAATAGCATTGAGATAACTATTTATGTTAATATAGGAGTAACATGTCAGGGCTTGAACACATCTGACATTTAAATGTGTAGACCATAGAAGCCACACAACTGGGGCTTACTGAAATCCTATCAGAAATATGTGTTTGTATTGTACTTAAGTGGCAATATCTTTTGAAGATGCACACATATGGTTGTCTTAAAATCCATACCCAAAAAAACAAACACACAAAAAACCCACTTATACCCTTGCGGATGCCAGTGTAGGTACTGCTAAGGCCACTTCTCTTCTTGCGGTGTCGGTAGAGCCATACACTGAATATCATGAGAATTATCCAGCAGGTGGCGCCAATGCCAGCAATAAATGCAGGTTGCCTCACCACATCTGAGATTTGAGACAATGTGTCTCTTTCCTCAGTGATATCCATCATCTGACCTGCAGAGTCTGAAAGTCAAGAGGGACAGAGCTACAGTATTCATTTCATGTGCAGAAAAATAACATCAGTAATGAGGAAAAACAAAAATCCTCTAAGGTGACACAGAAGAACAAAGAAATAGAAATCTTTTTCAGTGTTGTTTTGGGAGTATGTTCACAATAGAGTTTATTGTAAATGTAGAGACTATTTATAGATGGAGTCTCACCTAACTGAAAGAAAGTGACATCACTTTTGACTCCAGGTCCGGCGCCGTTGCTAGCCGCAACCTCAACACTGTAACGAATTCCTGGAGCCAGACTGGAAATGAGCACAGTGAAAGTGGAGCCATCCACTGACTGGTTTATATGATACCGACTCTCATTACCCAGGCACCAGATCTGTCAGAGAAAAGTGAGGAAGAAACAAGATGACAGTGAATGCCTGAGGGACACATGCAACAATACAAGAGGCATCAACGGTTACACAGAGAAAGAAATTGCATTTAACTGGAAAAGACATGATTCAGTCTGCATCGACACAAGCCTCCTAACTTTACCTTGTACTCCTGAATGACTCCAGCCTCTTCTGGTCCTGGGGGTGGTTTCCAAGTAACAAGGATGGCAGTCCCATTGGCATCACTTTTTGTTACAGTAACACCCTGGGGTGCTCTACTGGGAGCTGAGACAATGGGGAATACAATTAACCATGGAGACATATAGACTGTGTTTATGGGTGTTCTATGTGCTTTAAGTCCCCTACGCATTGAATAGCAGTATTGTTGAATTCATAGCTCTTTATAGGTATATTTAATGGCAACAGTCACCTTCCTCCAATGTCCTGACCACTTTCACATCACTGTCAGCTCCCTGGAACTCATCAAAGAAGGGTCTCACTTTAAACTCATAGATGGATCCTCTTTTCAGCTGGCTGATCACCACTCCATCCTCCTGAGGTGCACGTACTTCCAGTACACTCCACTGCACCTCAGGCTGGCCATGGTCTGCAGATGCCCTATATAGCACCTTATATCCTTGAATGTACAGGGACTGCTGTTCAACCTTTTGAAATGCAGAGATAACATAAATGAACGATCAGACCACTTCTATAGCCATCATGTGTAAGTAGGGATACTTTATCACTCTTATTGTTTGATTACAGTGACTGTGACACCCATTAGAGAATCTGATGTACACAGTAGTATCGTCATGTCAGTTAAACAAACACTTTTGTGGGCGGCCAGTGCCTTATCATGTGTGACAGTGAACTTCCTGTAGGAAGGGTTTGTTTAAATGATTTCCTTGCCTTTGGGGTGCTTTAGATTTTCCCTCTATCTGTGAAATCTCAGTGGAAACCACAACATGAGGTCATTAATAGTTTCCTTTCAACATAGTTCTGGTTAAAAACACACCATAAGAGAACTAAGTGTATTTCCATTTAAGCATCAGCGTCACAAATCTAACCAAAGATGCCTTAAAAGAATTTCATCTGAGCATCCAGCTGGCATAACGGAAAAACACTCAGCCACTTTGCTGACTAAGTTTCATGCAAACCAACAAAACACTGTGTCATACTACTTTGCTGGGGTGTCTGTTCATGAGGTGGGAGGGTGATACAGTAAGAAGTGTCTGGTGGAGAAAGCTCCTTCTTCCTTATGCTGTGAAAACAGCCAGTATTGTTTTATGTAACTTAAATGGGGGATAATGTAGACAAACACTGCTATAAATTCTAAGGTGCTAGTAACAAAGTGTAATATATCACACTGAGAATAAAATTACCCTTCTGCACTGAGGATTTTTCTGCGCTAATACTTTAAATGTTTAGAGAGAAAACCACATGCAATTCCAGCACAGAGTAAATCTTTTGAAATATATTCACAGTGGACACTTTTAGCCCTGAAGGTTATCTTGATGTATTTCATTTGTTTCATTGCATCTCACAAATTGTAAAGTCATTAAATTATAGACAATGTTGATTTTTTTTTTTAAGTTTAAGTTTCTGGTTTTATATAATTTCAATGTAATGTTTGCATTTATATTTACTGGTAAATCATTTGACCCTTGCCCATATTTCCCCCAACAGTTGAATTTAATTTCCATAGAACAAAAGCGCAGATGTTTTGTAACACGTTTTGCTCTCTCACCATCCACTGTAGCCTAACAGCAGTAGATGACAGCACTGCTGGTGTGTGCAGGTGAATCACCACATCTCCTAGTTCCCTCTGGATATGCCTGTGATCGACTCCCAGGATAGTAGAGCTGCTGTCTGTTAGTACCAAAGAAAGAAAAGACAAGTTTATTTAGACTGAAATGCTGTACACACTCAGGTTCTTTGATGGGTTGACCTGCATGCATTGAACAGAAAATAAATCAAAAACTCCACTGACCCTGTGTTCTGACAGAGTCGGAAATTGGGCTGGGATCACTGAGGCCGTGAGTGTTCACTGCTCTGACCATAAATAGGTAGATAGTTCCAGGCTTCAGATTCTTCACAACAAATATTTGTGTCTTCACATGTTCAGCTAGGGTCATCCATCTGTTGCCCAACATATAACTACAAAGAAACCATAAGAAGTAACACAGAAACATAGGTTTTCAGACCTTATATATGTATTTTAGGTTGTTAAAGCCAAATACACACTGCACATATCAAACCTGAAAGCTTCAATTATGTAGGACGAAGGTGTCGCTCCAGAAGCAGGAGCAGATTTCCATGACAGTGTGACGGATGTACGGCTGATGTCAGTGACCTCGGGTTTTGAAGGAGGACTGGGAAGTAGGTTGGGGTCTGTAGGATGACTGGATTGGACAGGAACGCCAAACTCTGCCAAAGAAATGTATAAATGCTAATCTGCTCTTTACTGCCAGATTTAGGGTTATGCTTTAGAATTATTTCAGACTTTTTTGACTAATTTACCTTCAGTGTTGTATAGTAATGAAGTACTTCACTACTCTACTTAAGTATGTTTTGGGAGAATTTTTATTTTCCAGTGTATTTTTGATTATGTTTACTTTCACTTTTACTTCATTACATGTCCGAGTTCAATTATGTACTTCTACTCTGATATATTTTTAACCCTTTAACTCCTGAGACTTAAGCAATTCCACAGTAAAAAATAAAATAAGCAACAAAATTTTGTAAAATTTTAACTTGAGTAGTATTTCAGCTGGTAACTTGAACCTGTACTAGGATACCAGTTTTTCTACATTCCAGTATTTCATGCAACCCTGCTTACCTTCCACTTGTAAGTATGACGTCCAGGAGGCCTCTCCGGTGGGACTAATAGCTACACAAGTATAGAACCCTGTATCGCCAAGCTTAAAAAGCAGAAATAGTGACACATTTGTGAGATGATTTCACTCAGCAAAAGACCAGCTATTTAACTAACATTACATTGTCTCTACCTTGGCATAGCGAATCTCCAGTGACCCTGTTTCAGCCAGGGACATCCGGGAGTCCACTGGAGACACCACCGCACCATCCTTTTTCCAGTGGATTTCTGGAGGTGGAGTACCAACAGTTTGGCATCCCAGGACCACCGTGCTGTCCACAGGAACTGTCTGATTGATGGGGCCTTGCCTTATTATGGGAGGAGGATGGTCTGACCCAGCTATTAACAAAAAAATTTAAAGAAGGGAAAAATAATTTATGATGAGACTTTCCTTATGGCAAGAACTGCAAACACTGCATGTTTAAAAAAAAAAAAAAAAAGATAATGTGCTAATTCGTAGCTGGTGCAACTTTCTGGCATCAAATGAGCAACAACAAGTAACTGTTCAGCACATGAAAAATGGAAAATATTAAATGTTCTTACATTTTTCAGCATTTTTACTGTAGAAGCTATAACTCCAGTGACAGATTTGTTTTAAACTTATATTATTTATGCTCTGTATCATTACTGTATCTATACATACAGTATATCTGTAAAATATGCAACTACACAGTAAATTTTGCAGTGTTAAATCAACACTTAGAGAGTTAATTTGGAGACAATGGGACCAAATACACTCTAGAAGGAGTTAAATAAACTCTCTAAGTGTTGATTTAACACTGCAAAATTTACTGTGTATATGCATATATAACCTGGCTAATACAATATCATTTGTCACAATAATGTAGCAAACACGACTGTAGAAACAGAAATTTAGAATGGTATGAAAGGGAAAACTGGAAGTCGAATTTCTCCCAAGATCAGTGGTGTGATCACAGAAAGTGAGAAAAGTAGAAGATAAAAACTGAGAAAATGAAAATGAAAAGCTGCCAAAAAATGAAAGACTGATAAGATGTGAAAGATGTTGAGAGGGAAATTGGTGGAGAGAACAATAGGTTTAGGTGGCTGTGCAGGCAGTGGCGGAAAAAGAAATCAACTTTTCCCCTCCAGCGGAGAGCAACTAATCGTTCATTCGGCAGTAGGTAGTGCTGCAGGAGCCATCTCCAATCACAACAGCAAAGCCCAACTAATAACAAACCCACTTAGATAACACAGCGTTTTTCCTTACATTAGAAAACCTTGTGGATTGGGGCAGGGGGCTCTAAATAAATAAATAAATAAAAATACCAAACTAAAAAAAGATGATGGAAACACAGCTTGAAAACCGCCGGAGGTAATGCAGACCGGTTATTTCCATACAAATACACCACTCCAAATGGAGGTGAGAGGAGAGTGATGGGCTGGAGAAAATTTGGGGGAGGGGATGGATCGTGGAGTCAACTGATACAAGCTGCAGAGGAGAACAGCAAGAGTGAAGTGCTATACGCCACTGACAAAATTACATCCCACATGACCCTGTCTCTTTTTTATTTCCATTACCTGTATCAGACTGAGGGGATGCCACTCATTTCTCTATTGAGACGGTTGCAGACAACACTGTCAATTTAAGCTGTGGATTATCCATTTTTGCTAATAGGCCTGTACTGAAGTCTGTGTCTATGAACTAACTATCTGTATGAGCCTAAAGCAATGTTCATTAATTTAGTGTATGTATAGTACAAAGTTATACAGACACATGTATTCGCGATTACACAGGTCATTAAATTGGGAGCCCGAAGACTCTACTGGTGATGTGTAATTACGGGTGTAAGCCTTCGAGCACATTTAAATTACTTTTTTCCCAAACAATTGGTGCAATTACTTCATCACATAGCATCTGGATGACAGTCGCTCAGACAACGGTAAATCCACCTATAAATGATGTTGCACATCAATCTTGAACTTTTAATTGATGAATGTTAGGGAGACTCAGTATAATTAATAGGTTGTCCAGTTCCTTAATTTTTACTGGTCTACAGCTATTGGAATGACTTCAATAATTATAGTCTCTAGTCCCAGGATTTGTTATCTCTATATGTTCCAATTGTCAGAGCAGAACTGGGTAAGGAATGTATTACATCTTCTGCTCCTACTGCCTGAATCAAACTACAGAAGGAGATAAAAAAAAAAAAAAAACTAATAAGATGCTGCTGTTTTTTGACACAAATATAATTTTGAATGAATGGGAAAATTATAAATTTGGATGTAGACGTTTTTCAAATGGACTTATATAAGTTCTGCATTGAGATACCTTGTTAGTACTGTTATATGTATGTTCTATATATGCTTTTAGTGTGCTGTTTTATGTATGATTTTAGCACTGAAGTTTACCATGTGCTTTATTACATTTTTTAGTGTGGATTTATGCCTGAAACTTCTACTTTCTGTAACTTCTGGTGCTGCTGTCTTGGCCATGGTACTCTTGCAAAGCAGATTTTTAATTCCAGGTTAACAGGTTTCCATCCTATTAGTGTAAAATGATGTATATAATATTTTCATGGTCATCAGATATGATCCATTTGAATCAGAGGCTCCACTGTGTACGTGGAACCACCGTCATCTTCTACAACAGGGGTGGCTAACCCTGGTCCTGAGGAGCCACTATCCTGCATGTTTTAGATGTATCGCTCTTCCAACACACCTGAGTAAAATGATAAGCCTATTACCAAGCTCTGCAGAAGCCTGATAAGGACTGTCAGGTACGCTGGGAGAGGAAAACATCTGAAACATGCAGGATAGTGGCTCCCCAGGACCAGGGTTGGTCACTCCTGTTCTACAACACTGATTCAGCAGTAAAACCCACAGAGCTGGATCAAGGATAGTGGATGAACATGTTTGTTTTTATGTTCAGTTAATGATATCTTTGGTGAAAACTTGCTCTGTTTTGAAATAATAACCTTTGAATCAACTCTGACTTCTCATGACACCTACATTAACAAGTAATGCTCGGCACAACACATTTACACACATTTTGTCTGATTTGTCCTTCCTCTTATAATTGTGAAACCCCATTTTTTGTGACCTTGACCTTTGACCTACATTCACCAAAATGTAATGGGATCTATTCTGGACTACCTTGCACCTCTCCTGAAAATGTCATGGAAATTGGTCCTGTAGTTTTCGTGTACACCTGCTTAGAAAATAAACAAACAAACAAGAAGTTGTACATAGGACGCTAATTAACCAAATCAAAATGTCATGATGATGTCATATCCATAAAATCAGCACGGATCTTGAAAGCACTCTTTATTAGTCGAGTATGAGGTACTACTCGATATGGTGGAAATGTAAACAAAAAATGGTTAATATTTGGTCAAATTTGACCATGGGCACTAACTGTGAAGGTCAAGTCTGGAAGTCTTGAAGTATATTCAGCGTGATGAACCCTATATCTATCTTACCCAAGAAGTTTGAAATTGATCGCATTAAAACTGTTCAAGTACTGGACACTGACCAATTTTTTTATTGACCTTGACCTTTGACTTAGATCCATGAAAATAGATCCTGTACTGCAGGTGACATGGATGAAACTTCTCATAAAATTACAGCCAATTTGCTCCAGAAATCGCTAGAGTGCAAAGAGACAAACCAACAAGCAAACGCTACTGATCAACATACTTGCCCAAATTTGATTTGGTCAAATGACAGACAGACAGACAAACTGACTCAAAAACAATACCTCTCTCATCTTCAAGGGGCAGGGTAAATATAGGACAATATATGATTCACAGTTTAAAAAAAAAAAAGATGATAATGTTATAGTAAATGGTTATAAATCACTTAAGAAGGCATAAGAGAGAATAAAATCATTTGGGAACTGACACAAAAGTATCACTGGGTCTTCATGGGTTAAATAAAGGTTAATTAAAAAAGCTAATAGATATCCATGAGTATTTCCTGCTTCTAATTTCTAATTCTATTCATATACAATGAGAGCGAGAGACATATTCAAAGAAAAGACACAACAGATGTTCTTTACACCTTATCTCAATGACAGCAGAGACTGGGCCCAACATAAAAACTCACCCCAAGCAGTTAGGATCTAACAAATGCCCTCTTTGATGAGAATATATGTACTAACATCTGAGGCAAAGTTCAGTTTGCAGTCTAAACCTGAACATCAGTGGAGAGAAAAATGCAAAAGAAAAGAAGAGATTGTTTGTTTACCCAAAGGATAAACCACTTAAGCTACAGTGGTGCCAAATAAAAGTCCCCCCGTTGCTCTTTTCTTGTACTCACAGTCGGTGACCTCCAGCAGAGCTTTGGTTATCACACTGCCAGCGATGTTGAGAGCCTGGCAGCTGTAGAAGCCACCATCAGAACGCTGTACATCCGTTATGGTCAAACTGCCCATTTGGGACACAGACAGACGGCTAAAGGGTTGTGGCGGCTGGTAGGAAAACAAGAGGCTCTAAAAGGAGAGACAGAGATCACAGAGTTAAAAAAGCCCATTCATTAGCTTAATTTGCACTGAGTGGTGATTTAGTGTAATGACAGACTGAGGGTCAGTCTCACCTCGCTGCCCTCCCTCTGCCAGAAGATTGCAGGCTGTGGGTTGCCAGTGGCCTCACACTGGAAGGTGACCGTCCTGCCCACTGTCACCACCTGGTTCCTGGGGCGTATTGCAAATGCTGGGGGCACTGCAGAGGAAGAGGGGCCCTAATTACCTGGCCGCCTGATATATTTCCATCACTGCTAGTTTTAGAACATCTCACTATATATAAAATGATTAAGGAGATAAGCTTAGTGCATATACAGGAAATAGTCTATATTTACCTTTTAACTCAAAGAAACTGCAAATTTATAAATGTTCCCACATATAACATAAACTACATACTGTATTTGTGGATGGAATTACAGTGCAGACAAGACAGTGTGGGGGGGGGGTTCATGATTTCCTGCGGCTGTCTGATGGTAGATGAAGGATGGATGACAACTTACCAGTGTTTACTACAAGAAAAAAAGACACACAGAGAGCAGTGTAATGAATAATGATGTCTGATGCTTTGCAGGAATCTGCTCTGTAGAGACACACTTATAACAGGGAAACTGCTGTTCATCCTGACATCTGTAAATTTGATTTATAGTGAAATGAATGACTATCTAACCAGCTGGTTTTGGAAGAACTGCAACAGGATGACTGTGGCTGTTGCTTAGCATTTTTGTGTTTAAAGAATGTTTTTTAAAAACAGAAACAACCATGATTCCATGCTGTGTTGAAAAGCTAGCTTCAAAAGATAGATACAGTATGTCTTATTTATAGGCAGATTTTATTTCACGTATCCCACAGTCTCCTCAAAATTCAATGTGCAACACTAAAGAGTCATTACATTTCAGGCTTGGAACCTGTGAACCTTATAGTGAGCACGCTCCTTGGCCCGCCACATCTGTCTCAAATAGCAAAAGTTTAATATTAACCAAATGTTCTAGGTCAGTAAAAATGACTGTTGTAAGACTACCTCTATGACTATGTGGCAAATAGAAGAAAATTATGTCAACCCATATTAATCCAAAAAAACAACACAAACTAACTACCTAACAAAGATACCATATCTTACTTCTTCTAGTTCCCCATGACGACACTAAGAACACTTCGGGGCCTACTTTAAAACAACTAAACCAGGAAAATATCTGAAATATACATAATGTATGTTTAATTTCTTACTGGTTGTGAGTACAGCCAGAGGGGAAGACATTTCATAATAAACCACACATGGAGATAGGCCTCTGTTTCTGTCACTGTAGCAACTTCTACTCATCTACTACTTATTCCTGTCCTCATGTATCCAGTGCCCGAATTAGTCATGGTCTCCCCTTCTACACTCGTTTTCTCAGTTTTTTTTTTTGGAGGAAGAGGAAGACGATGTAATTGGAACCATGTCATTTCCCAGCATGCAGCCAGGCCTCCCTTATCTTTAATTAAGTCCTACTGTCCTCAGTCTGTATCACCCACTGTGTCACTACTATGTGTTTATATTGGTCTGTGTGGAAGTATGAGAAGTGTCTTACTGCTCATTTCCTGCAACTGATTTAAGGACTAAAGGGCGTCATTGTGGCAGGACAACTTTAACCAAATGAATCCATTTTCTGCGGTCACGTAAACGTTTATCTTGCATGCTCTTCTCCTTTTACACACCATTACTGACAAAAGCACTGTCGACAAACAGCTGCAATGCTCTATATTGCTTGTTATTTATAATAGACAAATGTAGAGAAAATTTTATGTACAGGAAGTTAAAAGGAAGGAGTCCATAAAAAATGTAAACCTACTGACTTTATAGAAGCAAAAACTAAGTGAAAACTAGGTCTTGATAACAAAACAGAGTGAAAGTACTTGTGTGCTAATTCGTGACAGTGAGAGACAGGATTAGTTATCCTTTTAGGGTAGAAATAGCTGCCTTGCAAAAAAAATCTTGTCTGTGAAAATAAAAATGTGTGTGACAGAGTGAGTTTTATGAAAAATTGAACACAGTACTATGGATAGAGGACATTTTCATGAGTATGAAGTTGGACTGACCATGTACAGTAAGCGTGGCAGAGGCCTCAGACTTTCCAACCATGTTCTCTACCACACATGTATAGGAGCCCTCGTCTGAAGAGGTCACTTGGCGAACAATCAAGGTATGGTCCTCTTGGATTTCAAATCTGTAGGCAGCATGGACACAGAAAATCAAGAGATGAAAGAAAAAGTTGACATGCGTGTTTGCATGGTAAATTACTGCGTGTGGAAGTCCTTTGTGCATTACCTGCCCTTAGGCAGGTCAGAATCATCTTTCCTCCAGCGGATGGTGGGAACAGGGTCTCCTTGAACCACGCAGTGAAACTCCACGCTCTCATCTGCCAACACCACCACACTGCTGGGCCGCTTTACAAAGGTCGGCCGCTCTGGAGGACAGAACAAACAAGATGCAGTGCAAATGGTATTGCAGTTATCAATCTGAACAGATCCTGATAGATACAGCAATCTATGTAAGCTCACAACCATTTTGAAACATTCTGAATTGTAGTGATTATTATCTGTTAGTTTCCAAAGTCATGTATTATGCACTCTGTGTAGAAAACATGCTTCTGAATGAATTGATATTATTCCCATAACCTTGAATTACTTACCAGTGTACATCTATATTCAAGGTCCTCTTGTGATATTCTTATGGCAATTACATGAAATGATATAGATTTCATAATAGAGAAGTAGTTGTCTACACAGTAAATTTTGCAGTGTTAAATCAACACTTAGAGAGTTAATTTGGAGACAATGGGACCAAATACACTCTAGAAGAAGTTAAATAAACTCTCTAAGTGTTGATTTAACACTGCAAAATTTACTGTGTAGGGTGTGGCAGAAGTAGCCTAAGGTCTGGGCTACATCAAGTGTAAGGGTAGATATTCACAACTTTGATGGGAAAGGTTTTTATGTACAGTAGATGGTAGCACTGCACACTTAACATAATTAATGGGTTATTACATCCCAGTGACAGACCTCACACAGAGGCCTAGCCCACTAAACTAAAACTGTGAACTGACAGCAAACTTAGACCAAGGAAAACACTTCAACATTCATGAATCCACAAATCTGTTAAATTGTACCTAAAACAGTGAGTTCAGCAATCTCACTCTCCCTCTCTCCCACCATGTTGGTGCCAACACAGATGTACTTCCCTGCATCGCTTTTCCTCGTGTTGGTAATCATCAGCTTGCCACTGCGTATCTAAAAGGAAGCACAGGAAACATTTGCACAGTTGTATTTGTACAAAACCTTATTGCGTGTACCCTTCATGAATTGCTGAGAGCACAGATGGGCTCATTTAAAGCACATATGATCAGCATTTGAAAACTTTTGCTGAGATTTTGACTATATATATGCACTGCACTGCCAGTTAAAAGTTTGGACTCACCTGTTTTTTCTTTATTTTCCTTACTATTTCCATTGTAGATTCTAACTGAAGGCATCAAAACTATGAATGAACACATATGGAATTGTGTAGTTTAAAAAAGTGTAACATAACTTGAAGCATCCAGTATTTTAGATTTTAGATTCTTCAAAATAGCCACATTTTGCTTTTATTACTGCTTTGCACATTATTGGCATTCTTTCAATGTGTTTCATGAGGTAGAGACCTGAGACCTGTTTTCCAAAAGTCTTAAAGGAGTTGGACATCTGTGGTCCATCTCATGTCATTTAAATGAAGACGTGAGCCCAAACGTTTGACTGGTAGTGTAGTGAGCCACATATTTATTTTATTTGCAACAAACAGATTTCATTAAAGCTCCTGCATTCTTGAGCATAATGCCACATTTTGGCCGCATTTAATTTGTACTCATTGGATGGTGTGACAGCAGGTGGCGTTTCGCATACATCTTAATGACTCTCTTTACATATGGATAGGTTTTGCACCGCCTTTCAAACAGCACAGAAGGTCATCTATTATGAAATTACATAATTCATACCTAGTGCTACATTAGCACAGAACCCTGGGAACAAAGACAGTGAGTCTCTTTGTAGAGGCCTTCCTCAGATGTTCAGTCAGCTTACTTTGCCTTTCTGAAACTTTCTGCCTAACTCAGATACTATATGCACACACATACACAAATGCACACCCGTTCAACAAAGACCGGGTAGAGATATGCGCTTCATGCTGTTTTCATTCTTTTCATATCCCTTTTCGCCACATGCCCCCACAGACCATGGGACCTATGTTCATGGTACTTTGAATGCAAGGCTACTGTACTTGATCTGCAGCTTCCCAGTGTTACAAGGGATTCCGGAACTACAGTGAAGATGTGATACTACAAGTGAGTAACATGCAGATCTGGAGACATAAAACACAAAAAAGGTCAGTTAAATTTGAGCTCCTTTAATAGGATTTCCATTTTTCCTTTGTTTATCCTCCTAACACTAGCCATTGGAATCCATCTATTTATAGACACAGTCAGTTATAGCCCGGCTCTGTTATTTCTTATAGAGGTCAGAGGTCAAGGCTGCCTATAGTGCTGTGCCCGTGAAGCAAGCAGAGACTTCAGAATCAAGCTAGACCACACCTGGGTTGGTGGACAATCTCAGCTCACCCTATAGAAAGAATAGATCATTAAATAGCAGCTACAGGGATTTAACTGTTACATTTATTATCCAGACTCTATTGGCTAACTTCCTACCATGCTTACAAGAATTAGAAATATTTTTAATGAACTCACAGATTAACCCTTTGTCGGTCACACTACAAGTCACAATAAAAAATATATGTTTTTTGCTTTTTACATCTCACAGGGGCTATTATAACATAAAACATCAAATTTTTTTACTGACCCTAAATTTAACTAAAGTATTAAAACTCAAACATTACTCCTTCGCCAATCTTACAAACATAATGTGTAACTTGGTTCAAATTAGATCTATTAACTCTTTGTGTTTGTATCATTAGTGATTAGATTAGCAATTAGCATTAGCATTAGCATGTCATGACCCTTTACTATCATCTCTACAGTTTGGTTCAGAAAAAAAATGTTACATGAATACCAACGTATTTCTGAAACACAATGAGGATTATTTATGTAAAACAGACTCTCTAAAAGTTAGTAAAAAAAAAAAAAAAAAAAAACGAACTTGCCAATTTTGTGTCCAAAAAAAAAAGATCATAGCAGAGGTGTTGTCACAATTATGATCATCTTCCTTGGTGGTATATATACTAGCATGGCATGAATATATAATTGACAGTGCCACCCAGTGGTGTTTTTCTGCATTACATGCTTCTTACAAAAGGGGGAGACTGCCCAAGAAGTTTGGTGTCAAAGTAAATTTAGATTAGATATAAGGGTTCAAAGTTACCTATACCAAACGGTTGAACTGACCAACAAAGGGTTAATGAACTTTGCTTCGGGTACAGTATTGTGGGTAAACTCACTTTCAGCAACCTCAGTAGCATCAAACAAAACCGCTCACAATGCAGACTAAATAATTTGCCTTACCAAGGCTGACATGTTAGATCTGTTGCAAATGATGTGGTTCAAGGAGTAAGATCTAACTGACTGTGATGTGACTGTGGTCATGTGTACTTGCCAAACGCTGCTAATCACAATAACCACACACTGTATTATGTAAATTTATACATTACAGACATTTATTAGAGTATAATAACACCTTTTCTTCGCAAAGTCATATCTTATTTTGCAGTAAACATCAATTTACTTTGGTTCACTCTCAGTATGACTGCAGTTCAATGTATTCCACACAGACACAAAAACAGGCTTAGTGAGAGAATATTTGCAGATTAAAAAAAGAAGAAGGAAAAAAAGAAGAATGGCTAAAGTGCTTGAAAAATTCAGTGAATAATTGAAAAGGAAGCATATGTGTTATTAGCACAAAATATACCTATACTGTATTTCACAATGTAGGCACTAATATATTCATTGAATGAATATTAAATTCACGTAATTAAGGTTTACTGGTTAAAAACTGAAATAATGGAGAAATGTGGGTTTATCTGGCATGGGCATTACAATGACTGCTGAATCTACTATATAATTACTGCTCCTTGATGAATCAATGTGAAATTTTGTGGTAATGTCATGATTCCAGTGAAGTGTCCTCAATGGCTACAAAAATCATCTTACTCTATCCAATGCAGATGACTAATATTATACTGGCCTTCTGCAACTTTTGCTGTTTTCTGTAAATACTGCTACTCTAGTAACTTTAGTAGCTGATTAAAGAGCAGACCGAAATGTTTTTTATTTCCTGGACTAGCCGCTCCTCATTTTTAGCAGCAATTCCACCACTTAGACATCCAAATGTGGTTTGTCTACCCTCCATCTCGGACACTGAAACCTCAACTTTCATTTCTGTTCTGTTTCACTGCCGTCTCTTTCTTCTTCACATAGACTTGAAAACCCTGTAGGCGAGTACATTTATATTTTGTCTGCAAAACAGAATTAAACATTTTAATTGAAATCACATCGTATGTGCCAGAACTTTCTGAAAATTAATTGCAGATTTTATGTACATATCAGTACCAATAAATAACAGTGCAGGACTCATCAGTAGTGTTAGTTTAAAACAGCCATGAATTACTTGTGGGGGACTCCTAATCCTGAATGATGTCTTTGAACAGCAAAGACATATTTCCATATAAAAAAGGATGATTAGGCAGGACAAAGACGGGCAAGTAGAGAGTACAAAGCAAAAACAGCCTTTGTGTTTTATCTCAGAGGAGCCTCCCTCTGGCTCTGATCCATGCCGCTCCTTAAATCAGAGATGCTGCTCTGTCCATCACAGTCCCCCAGAGAGACTCTACCTGTCACTCCACACTAAGATGAGCTTTGAATCTGCTCTTCTATGTCCCCAAGAACATGCAAAGACACTCATATAAACAAATCAACACACATGCATGCATACTCATACACACTAAATGATCTGGCTTGCTGAGACCCAGCGCTACACCTTAGGTAAAGCAACAGGAAGCCAGACCTCACTTTTACACACACACCTGATGCCTCTGGAGTGTGAATTCTCTTCAATGTATACAAAAAACTGACAAGAAAATCAATAGTGTATACTGGTACATGACAGTTATATATATCATATTAATATCACACTAGAGCTCTTGTTATAGTGTATTTTTTACCACCTGTCAGATATATTATATTGTATTATGCACACTGTTGTATGATATAGTGTAGGTTTATAGCACCACTAAAACAACTACATGTCAGAGGTATTAAATATGATATAATAATTTAGTTTATTTAGGATAACAAAATAATTATATTTTCTAAATTGTACATAATGTGAAAATTACTGTAAGTCCCACCATATTAATGTGTGAAAAACACTTAATGTCACACTTAATGCTTCAGTGCTTTTGAAATTATGACAAAACAGGTTTTTTTTTTTAATGATTCCCAAAAAGTTGATAAAACTGACCAAAGAGCTCAGTTGTGTAATACATTTTTTGCGCCTAAACTTTCAATTGCAATGATAGCTCACGAATGTACTTATTTAGCATGTGTTTTGTGTGTGACTGATACATGTATCTCAGAGGTGTCAAACTGGTTTTAGTTCAGGGGCAACATTCAGCACCATATGATCTCAAATGGGTCGGATCAGTCAAATAATAACAGTGGGGGAAAACAGTACAGTGACATTATGGTACAACGTTTCCTTAAAAGTCTGAATAACACGAAAAACATGAAATGTCTTAAGAAAAACGGGTGCAATTTGAACAATATTTTGCCTCAGTTTGCCTCAATTGCAACTAACATTACAATTCTAAAAACATAGCACCTTTAGTAATAGACAGAATATTGGTAAAATTACACTTACGTCCCCTAAGACATTTCAGGTCGTTGACATTTGTTCAGGTTATTCACTTTTTTGTAAAAACATCGTTTGTCAATATAAAGATTTTCATGTAAATTCCCTTTTTACACTAAAACAAAGATGAAATCTACAGTTTTTCATTATTTATAGGTTATTATCATCATATTTTACTGGTCTGATCCATTTGAGATGGAACCTGAATTAAAATGATTTTTGTTTGTTATTAATATATTTAGTGTCATTTATCCCATGGGCCTGGGCCTTATGTTTGACATCTCTGATGTATCTATTACATTTTAACCAGATTTAAAAGGTTGGCTATGCTATATTCACTGGATTATCAATCAATCAAAACAATCCAATATACACTGTGTTTCAAAACATTTGACATTTCATCACCTAATAATTTGTTTGTTTCATTAGTTTTTTTTGCTCAAAAATGTGTAATTACTTTCAGTGTTCTGCTTCTAGGAATAAAAATGCCATTTAGTATAATAGAAAAGGTGTTCAGTGTATTGAAGTAAATCCAAGTTTAGTCAAATGTGATGTGCAACGTGAAATTGTACAAAAATTTCATGAACAAGAATCAACAGGAAATCAGATTTGGATGTGGCATCATAGATTTTTAGAAGATGGCAGTTTACGTCATAAAAAAAACACCATAATAACTTTGGAATATTGTAAAATTATCATTCCCCAGAAGTTTTCATTTGACATTTCAATCAAAGGGTGCACATTTTTGGGACACCCTGTACTTTGTCTGGCAGCAGGATATGCTGTGATTGTCTCATTACCCCGCCCTGCCGGGTTATTGTGTCTGAGTCTGTCTGTCTGTCTGTTTGATTCTAAGCAGGTTTACGCAAAAACGACTTGATCAATCTACATGAAATTTCCAGGAAAGGTGTGAGGTGGTCCAAAATAGAATTCATTAAATTTTGGTGAATGTAGGTCAAAGGTCAAGGTCAAAGTCCCCAAAAAATGTGTTTTCAAAATGATAAGAGTTAGGGCAAATCAGGTAAAATGTGTGCGAGGGGGCGGGGCTTGTTTTACCAGGCACCACTTGTTTGATTGATTGATTGATTGATTGATTGATTGATTGAAGTATTTCTTTTGAATGTGACTGTCAAAAAAGAAGAAAAATAAATACACAAACAAAAGATTTCAACATGCAACACAAATTCAAAAAGGAGTTAAGAAGAAATAAAAGATGTGAGAAGATCTCTGCAGATATCTTACAGTGATGCGTTCGTCTCTGTCATCCAGGTTAGAACCATCTTTTCTCCAGGAGATGGTGGGTTCAGGATGCCCACGTGGTGGTTGACACTCCAGCACCGCAGGTTCACCCACTGCAACCATAACATCGACTGGATTCTGTCTGAAGTCATCACGTAAAACTAAAAAAAACCACACAGGCAAAACATTAGTCAAATAAAGAGGAACATATTGATATTTTTACTCATGATTTGATTTTTTTTCTGCTCACACGAGTGGCTGACATTCATGAGTATAAAATGTAAGCATTGCTAGTCCTTTTTTTCACTCTGTACATGACAATAAATGAGCAAAGTAATACAAAATAATCTCTGATCTTTGAACAGAGAACAAAGAGAACATTTTGTTGTTTGTCACCTAGCAACAGTGATCTTAACAATTAAAGAACTTCAACAGTAAGATACTGTGCAAATGTCACTGACAATCTAACCTCCCAAGTTCAATGTAATGTTAAAATAATAAAAGGGTATACACAAGATCTGTCTAATTTTTTTAATTATTTTTTAATCCGAAAGGTGTAAATCTGCATTTTCTTCATTTTTTATTATTATTATTATTTTTTAATCTTAGGTAATAATTATTTCTGAGTATACTTTGTGAAAAAGCTACTTGGCCTAATGGCAGACAGTAATAAAGATGAGAGGACACAATGCTACAGAGCAGTGCTGAAAGGTGAAATCCAGACGGCTCCACTAGCAGGCAGTGGAAAGCTACCACAGCAATTTATCATCTTTCCACAACGAGTAGCCTACACACAGGAAAAAAAGAAGAAAAGCAGAAGCTGAACTGGAGACAAAGCAAACTCGCATCCAGTCCAAGAAGTCTATGGGATGAGTGTGATTTCTGGTGGCCACAAGCAGCTCCTTCCTGTCTCCAGTGCAAAGCCTCAAGTTCTAAACAGCACGAAGAGATGCAAATTTGAGTTGAAATGAAATTGATTCTAAAGGCTGCGTCAAAAATGGACTGGAATGATCTCATGGCTGTTATTTGTATTATTACTGCTTATTGACAAGATAGGTAGAGGTCAAAGGCCTTGGTTTAGCATGAGCACCAAGCAAAAAAAAAAAAAAAAAAAAAAAGCATGAGCACCAAGCAGAAATACGTCTTGATTTGTCATCTTTATCCTCACTAGGGTCACGGGGGTCTGTGGGGGCCTAATCCAGATACAATGGTACGCCCTGTATGAATCTCCAGTTCATCTCAGGGCTGAACATATATAGACAAACAATCACTATCACATTCACACCTATGGGTAATAATAACCAATTAACCTATCAGTGCATGTCTTTGGATGGTGGGAGGAAACTGGAGTACCTGGAGAAAACCCACACAGACACGAGGAGAACATGTAAACTCCACACAGAAAGGTCTGGTGTGGGAATCGAGCCAGGATCCTTCTTACTGTGAGGCAGGAGTGCTAACCACTGCACCACCGTGCCTGCCCTAGAAATATGTTATCCATGGTAAAAACAGTGACTACAAGCAATAATCAAGTAAATGAATTCAGCAATGTGATTCATGAATTATTTACTGAAGATGTATTAGTGATTTTGTGTGAAAATGAATATATAATTAATGTAAGGTAAAAGAACATTGAGAGGATTATTTATTTATTTGTGATTATAACGGTTAACTGTGTTAAAAGTGTTAAAGGATGAAGTTGAGTGAACGTTACAGAGAATTAAGGAAGTTCAAGAAAAGCATTCCTTGGAACAGGCATAGGCTCAGAATGACTATAGTTAATCTTGGCAAAAGGGGAAGTAGGTAGCGCTATGCCAAATCTATTACACACTTGTTGGGCCGCTAAAGAATGTAATTTTTTGTGTTGAAAATCTTCACTGCATTAAATACAGGGCATGATGTTGTTCCAATGGCATTCCATGAACTTCTCTCAATTTGCTATAACAGCACATTAGTTTTTGCTCTACATCTTTTAGGTGTTGCTTGGTTACCCCCAGCCTAAACTCACCATTACTTGTGTCATTGTTCAGATGTTACCAGTACAACTTCCACGTTTTACTGGTTATATATATATATATATATATATATATATATATATATATATATATATATATATATATAATATTGGGAAAGGGAGTAAAACAAGACAGAAAAAAATGTGTCTTTTGTTGTGTATCATGGTGCAGATTTCTGTTCCTGATGAGGTGAACAACATGTGCTAATGCAGACGCCTAGGCATGAGTGACTGCCGTTAAGCATTCCCAGTCTTAAATTACAGGGATGGTGGTGGTGGTGGTTGTGTGAGGTGGGGGTGGGGGGCTTAGAACCTGAACAGGCCAAGGGAGCTGAGCCAACAAAGAGTGAGCAGAACAGCAGAACTTGGTGAAGCTGGACTGGGGTGAAAAGACAGGAAACAATGAGGAAAAAGGCATAATCACTCCCAGATGGCGGCAACCCATTCACCTCTGGTTGAGGATTTGTACGTAACACTGGGCGAGCAGGCTTGAGATGCCTGATGAGCACCATGGACATGGGAGAACAAATTGGGATGACCTTCTAATTGGACGCATTTTGGCCCCCACATCTCTTTGAGCTCTACTCTGCTGCTCTGCCCCTCTGATCCTCTGAGCAGAGTTGCAACTGGCTGACTTCAGTTGACTGAGTACTGATGGGAAACAGCTGTCTGACAACCCCCTCCCCACTACCAAGTCCGCCATGTCACATGATAAAAGGCATTCCTCGTGGGACACCAAAACATGGCTGAGGTTACTCCAGACAGGAAGAAAGTAAAACCATCAAACTGTGCGTACAGTGTGCATATGTGTGCATGTGCATGTTGAATGATTGACTGATACTATCTTCTAATTCCAATAGCAATCAGGTTACACATCTGTTTTTACTATCGTGTGAGGTCTAAATCTCTCTATAGAATACCAAAACTTGAATAAGAGAACAGAGTGTTTCCTCTTACAGCTTTGTTAAAGATTTAGTTTTGTTAGGCGAGATAAGGGTTAAAAGCGGGAAGAGGCTTATGAAGGTTAGCAAAGAATGTTCTCATAATTCCACATGTTTCTGTGCATCTGTGAACAAGGAAAAGTTGGCTGGTTTTTAGATGTTATACTGTGCAAAGTAAGCACACAGAATAATCTGGAACATGTGTTTTAAAACTGTTTGTTTATATTCCCAGAGGAGAAAATATATCTACTTATTAAGTTATGATAAGAAATTGTGCATGCCCAACTTAAAACAGTACAAGCATACTGACATGTAAATACCCTAAACTATGCTAAGACTGTTTTATTTCTTCCCTCTTTTTCTACGTAGTGTTAAAATCCTCCTTTTCTGCATTACGTTTCTTTCTGTGACAGCTAGTAGCTTCATACAATCTATGCAAACGTGGCTTATTAATAAACACATCCTGACAATCTATATCTAAGATTCGATGTAGCTAACACTGCTGTGCTAAAACAAGCTAATAAGTGTTTGTATTGTAAAGCTTGCTTTCATAAATAGTGAGAATGAGGAGAGATGGATGTACTAATTTGATATAAACAAAAAAAAAAGCTTCATTCAGAGATACATTTTGTGCAGCGGCTATAACAGCATATTGCCGCGCCCCTTCCTGTTTTTTAAGTCTGCTCTGAAAATACCGACATAATACTTTTGTCAGCGTGCTTTGATTTGGTTTTTTCTGTAAATGTTGTTTACATTATAAACCCATTAAGATACACCACTGACACAAAAAACACCTATTGATCTAAAATGTTTAATCATTTTAGAGTCACTCATCCCATCAATCTTTGCAAATAATTGGTGTAAAATGCAGTTTGTCATGTTTTTAATGGTCATCAATTATGACCCATTTGGATGTTCAGAGGCTCTGGAGTGAACGTGGAAACACTGTCATCTTCACCAGTAAAATCCATGGAGTTTGATCGATGACAGTGGTTCTAAACACTAGGTTTATGTTCAGTTAATAATATATTTTACTGACAAAGTCACTTTTTCTCAAGTTTTCTCTGTTTTTGGCATGATAACCTTTAAATGTAATCTTAGCATAGTGATTAAAGTACATGGTCAATAATATAAAGAAAGGAAAATACCTGATTTTCACAGTGAAAAAAAGTAAAACGGAAAGTATATTGTGATGAATGATAACAAATCACTTAAAGGGGTCATATTTTGCCAAACCTACATATTATTATTATTATTATTATCAGTCTTTGGTACATTTATGTGTGTATTAGGACCCTTCTGTAAAGCTATATTTATATTAATTTTGGAAGATATTGAGTGGATTTCTACATGTTTCTATTCCAACTTTATTTATTACATTTTATAACTAGTTTTATCACACCATTTTCACATTTAAGGTCAAAACTTCTGTCAAACATTTCTCAAAGAACAGCACAATTGTTTGTCAGCAGAAGCACTTGTATAACCTGACTGTCACCATCTGGTATTTTGATACCATCTGGGACTCTTCCACAACCAATCTGTTTTCAAAGTAGGGGCCTTATCTAAAATCCTTGCATGTGATTAGATGAAGAATCTGTCCGTCATCTTGACTGAAGAGCCATACTGTAAGCGGACCATCAAAATAAATGCCACAGTATGGCTACACCTTGTCTGTAAATGACTATTGTTGTATGTGCAGAGAAAATCTGAGGATAAAAGGCAACATTAACAACAGCTAGCAGATATTCCTTGAACTTCCCTATGGAAAATGGGTAGACCAGCGGCTTGCAGAACTTGGTCTTAACGTGTTAGATGTTCCATAAAAACATCAGCTGTGGCACAGACAGCCACAACACCGGCCAGTCATGGGAAGTCCCACCTGGCAACACTGATTGGCTCCTTTGTTTTTAAGAAAGCCTGAACTAAACGATACTCAGATGGTTGTGTGAGCCTAGAAAAACGCAGCCAGATGACATGAGTCAGGTTAGCGGTTGTAGCCTACACTGAAAATATATCCAAACTTTGGGCCGACTACCTAAATTGTTCACTTGTTGGTTATATTAACAAATACAAGTGGTTGAACAGGACAGAGCAGCACAGACAATAACCTGGAGATGGTGAGATGTGAAGTGGCTCATTTGCATTTTAAAGAGCCAGCACTCAAAATGACCTTTCTGATGTCATTACTCTAAAATAAGGATGAAGATGGACCTGTGGAGTGGAATTAATGAAGAATTCAAACCCAAGTATAGCATTTACAGTTTATGTAGACCACAGGGAAATGTTTTAAAATACATTTTGAAAATGCAGAATATCACTCCTTGAAGAAAAGTTAAATAGTGAGGAAACTTTAATTTGGGAAAGTCGGATTTTGTTCAGAATTGTTTTCCATCTTCTTCTTCACCTTTATATCCACATTTTGTTGTATGTACACTGTCAAGTCAATCCCTTATGTCCTATTCCCAAATTGTACTTGTTTACAATATAATGCAAGTTAGACACTCATGATCTTCACAGGTTTTCATAGATTCAAAGACATCTGCAACATGTACACTCTGGCTCCTAACTGTGTAAACCATCTCTACATCTACTAAAGCCAACACAGTTTGCTCCAGCTCCAGCCTGTTTAGCTGGAGCTTTGCACCTCTTGCTATCTTCTTTTCTCCCTCCATCTGATCCCTCCAGATGAAAATCTCATAGCCCACTTCAAAGCATCAGCCCTTGGCCTCACTACCCTGGATCTGACAGTGTCTGACTTGTTGTTAGTCCTCAGGAGTCTGAGCCAGTGCTTGAAAGACCTACTGCTGCAGAGCTCCAATAATCCTCTCTGTAGAGTCCAACTGGATGAAAAAGGAACACAATCTAACTCTAAAAACAGGGACAGAAAAAGGCCATACACAGTAACCTTATCATGCTACATCACAGCATGAGATAGTCAAAGGCTCCTTTTGTCACCATAGTCAATACTAAAAGTGCCTTCTTTCTCTGTTTTAGACTTGAAACCTTTTCATATACTGCAGATCCGGCTGTACATTTAACATTATTTTGGCACTACAGTGATTTAAATGTCCAAAATCAACTTCAACATTAGTGCAATGCACTGATAGTAAATCGCAAATTACAGCTAAAATCTGCCAAATGAAGGAAAACAGCATCTGCCTCCAAAAGCATTCCTCTGTCTCTCCAATTCTCATGGTAATGGAAAAGTGCAATTAGCAAGAACCTAATATATGAGCAAAATGGCACTGACAGATTTTCGGAAAGTACTTGAGCATTTTAATGTTTTTTTTAATAATATTATACAGACAAAGCATGTAAATCATTACTGTCTGGATGAATTAATTCCAAAGACATAACAGATGCTGTGTATAATCAATGAGCTTCAGTTTATGAAGCTACGATCAGTGCCAGTTATTTAAAATTAAAAGTTGAAGCTCAGTGTCAACACACCTTAAATTATCTGCCTTGTTGACAAATGTTTTAACTGTCTTTGATTTTTTTTTATAATAGACTTACTTTCCAATTAGACAAAAAAATTTCAAAATATAGTCAGCAATACTATCTACGCACACCTAAAGCATTCAAATCTTCACTCATTTCTTAAAAATAGCTGAAAAATAAGCCATGTAAGAAATATTTGACATTTTTATTTATTTAATTACATGACTGATGAACAAACAAAATAGTGATTTATTAACAAATGCACACGTACATTTTCATATATATATTCTGCAGAAAAAAAACCATAATAAACCCAGTCAAAATGCTTATTGGAAAATTTAATTTCAAAATTAAATAAAACATATGTTTTCCTTATGTTTCGCTAGGCTGTCTCAGCTGTACTCTATTGTGTAAATACTAAAATGGAAAAAGGCAGAAACAGGAGCTGGAATTATGGTTCCTTCCCTGTTCCATTGCACTCTGGACTGAGACCACATAAAAATACACTATTTCAAGAAGAGGTTGTAATAAGTAAAAATAAGCACTGGCATCTATTACACTGTCTGAAGTCTTAATGTTTCCCAGTGCCTAAAAACCAGTCTACTTTGGCTAAAATATCCCAGAGCAATGAAATATATATAACTATATAAAATACCCCCAGCTAACCTTAACAATACAGCAATCATCTGATCCCAAAAGATATGAAATCCTTGACATTCTCACCATCTCCTGACCTTTCCCTGCCCCCTCCCTTAGCTGCTTCTATCCGTCACCCCCTCCCTCCTCTTCCACCTCTCATCCTACCCTCACAAAACTGAAGTCTGAGGAGACACAAAGCTGTAGGTGCAACAGCTGCTTCACAGGGAAAAAAAACCCCACACACAATATGTGCAGCTTGAGTATAGGCGGTCAAATTGATTGGCAGAGAAACAGACACACACATGTATTCAAAGGGGAAGTCCGCCGGGTCTTGTACCCTTTTGCTAGCCCATACTAAAGCCAATAACATAATGTGAACTGCAACCAAGCAAATCCAATAAAGAGTGAAGGTACCACACATACAAATTAGGATACATGCATTAGCTCATGCAGACTATAACTATGCCACGTGAGGATTGTAGAAAACACACTCAAAAATCCAGGAGACACACACTGCTTATAAAGGAAACAAAAAAAAAAAATCCTGCCTGCCGTCCCTGAGCTCCACTATTTGAATTTCATTTTCTGCAAAGAATCATTACACAAAAAAGTCCCAAGGCAAACAGATTTTTTTTGCATGCAGGGCCATAAATCTATCTTATGCTTGCTGAGCCAATTAACTCAACAAAGGGGCTCACTTTACTACGGTAAAGCTGCAGGTTATATTATTTGTTAGCCAAAATTGTACTCTTTTTCCTTTTCTTTTTCATCTTCTCTCAGGTTTAGGGAACCTTCCTTTATACATCACTCTGTCCAGTACAGCGGACAAAAACATTTACCCATATAAGTGTCTTGTGGTACCAAGAATCTTTACATTTCACAGACAATATAACTCCATCATATATGGCCAATTACCATAAATGTGTAATATTGGTCATTTTTTTTCTTTTTTCCCCTTCTTCCTTGATTTTCTGATGCACCCTAATATTGACACTAGTTGATTTAGAGTTGATTCCAGAGTTTATTCATCATTATAAAATAAAAACTGTAGTTGACAGTTTTCACATTTGCTGTACATAGAAATACCTTGACTACACACTACACACAATTTTACTTTTACATACAGCTCTCATTATATTATAATTTCAATTTAGTGTGTATGATCCAGGGTAGGGATGGTAATCTTACTTGTAAGATCAATACAATATGCATCTCAATACAGCATCTACAATCCCATATATTAAAGATATGTGATACAGGATGCAGTACGATAGGCTTCACACCCAAATCATGATACAGAGTGACTAAACCCATTCTGATTCAACACATTTATTGTATTAAAAAACAAGTATTCAGAGAATGCCTAATCTCGCCCCTTTTAATTGGCAATCTCAAATTTCTATGACAACCCATTCTTGAAAAAAGAATGGGTAAAGCCAATAATGCGATTTTGACCTTCCTGCTAAATGTGACCTTGACCTTTGCAATATTGATAATTTTGTTATATGTATATGTATGTATGTATATATGCGTCAGTGCATGTAACATTATAATATATCCAGTATTGATTAATTTATAGAGTGATATGTCTATGCTTGACACACTCAAACAGTGTTACAAAAGATAGTTTTGTGATATGTCACCTTTGACTTACAGAAATCTCAAAAACTATTGGTCATAGGTGATAACACCAACTATGAGAATTGTAGAAGTCTTCATTCCATATAGTTTGGTACCAATCTGAATGTCATATGACCCTTCGTTCTTGAGTTATAACCGATAATGTGATTTTGACCTTTTAATTAATTGTGACCTTGACCTTTGACCTTTCCTCAAATGAATCATTGCATCTAATGCACATTAGCTATATGTATATGTCCATGTAATTTCATAGTGATATCTCAAGTATTTATTGGGTTATAGCATGATATGTCTCTGTGGACACACACACACACAAACACAAACACACACACTGATTACAATAATCTCTCCCAACCAATATTGGGTGAGATTGAATATGCATTGCAGTTCAATGAGCTGGATTATTTATTGATCAAATAATTCCATAACAGTTTCTTTAGCTCAGTTTCAGAAAACGTGCCTCACATGCAGTGAAATAATTCAGACTTTGTCATTAGTCATTTCTCTACATGTGTCTAACTAAACGTCTTGCGCAGAAAAAAAACAACGTCTTGGTCAGAATCAATTTATACAAGTAAAGTAAAGTATGTAGGTTAAACAGAAAATGGTTTTGTCACTTTAAGAGATGCCTGCACAAGGTATTCTGGGATGCGCTGTTGGGTACACATGTCACTGTTTAAGGAAGTATCTACGGTATGAGTCTATATGTATGTGGTATGTACGACACATTTTCAGTACAGCTGATCAAAAGCACATGTTAATAAACCACGTGTTCACCTTCTGTCAGATATACAGACTTTATAGCATCCATCCACGGCACATGCCCATAGGCTCGTGCCACAGCTCATCTGTAGCGAATGTGTGGCGCACACTAACATGGGTCTAAAAAAAAAAAAAAACTTCACTCAAAGGAAGACAAACACTTTTAAATGCAACGAAAATTATATTCCATTGAATTATCGAATTTTATCGCTACAACCGTTCAGTAACTCATTCCAAACTTTTCATTCACTCGCAGTTTCTCTACCAATACCCTCACGTCGTGCACGCGCGTGTCGGCATATCGATACATATCAGATAACCTTCCCATCCCTAATCCAGGGGGATTTAGCAGACTCTACTTGGAGAAATGGAATATGTTTGTTTGTGCACATTTGCTCAAGAGTCATGGTGTTTTGTTTTTTTCGACAGATTCTATCGACAGGTAGAGTAGTCCTCCTACACAGACGCTGCCATGTGATTTATTTATTTAGTCAGTCAGAATGGATTGGTGGATTGGGATCAAGTCCATGAGTTCACAGTAGAGACAGTTCTCAGTGTTTCTCTGTCATTTGGCAAGAATATGATGTGAGCCAGGACTGGATTGAATGTCCAAGCTGCAACTGAATTGTTTGTTTTTCATTTTCTAAAAGGTCAACTGTTTTGTCATATGAGGTGTGCTTTAAAGGTGCCTTACCACAAATGTTTCATTTCTTTTGTGAGAATGTTTGCAGTTCTACCATAAACTCTGTAATTCATGATTTTTTTGTGGGAAAAAAAATCCTTGGTTACCAAGTTTTAACCCATCCTACTGTATCATGGTGTAGGACATCTTGGACAATGTCAATAATCATTTTCATCCTATTCTGACGAATCAGAGGAGCAGGAACACGAGGCGTTACAGAAGATTCCTTCCTCCACATTACTATCAGACTGACAAATGCTTGGTTAATATTGTTTTGGTTTGGATATCTTAGTTTTCTTGAGCCAATGAAAAAGTGAATTTGCCCTCGAGGATATGTTTATCTTTATTCTGTATCTGTATTGTAGCACACATCTTTTTTTTATTATTAGTATTTTTTATTTATTTTTTTTTACCAGGTTTCCAACTTGTTTTTAGTAACAGAAACCATTTTCAAGCCTGTAGAGATCATGTAAAACAGGATATAAATGTTTCATCACCACAAGTGTTGGTAGTTGTCTAGTTCTTCCACTGTCACAGGCTGCAGAAAGTTTAATACAGGGACCGTTTCAGTGTCTTCATTCTGCTGTACCTACTTTGTATATCAAGTCCATTCATGCCATATACTGTATGTAGTAACGTGCACACTAAAATGGACTTCTTTCATGTGTTGTTAGACAACTACACAAGCAGTGATTAATATACTGGACTTTAAATTATGTAATATTATGTGCTTTTGGTGTTTTTCCTAATGTCTGTAATAACTCTAGCTTACACAGCTACTGGGGTACTGTCATTTTATTTATTGGGCACCTGAGCATATGTCTACATACTACAATTCTGAGCTATTAAACACAGCAATGAGGCAAAAGATGAAAGTCAGAAGCATGTCATGATGACAGAGAAATAATGGCAAATTCACAATAGACACGACTCCTTGCATGCAGACAGCAGTTTATACTGTATGTATGATAAATGTGTGTCTACATGTACAGTAGTAAGAGTATCATATAGTGGTTCATCAGTTCTTGGATGTTCTTCTGACACACTAATCCTGTTGATGTACGTGCAGAACATATCACTCGTGAGGAACGGACATTAAAACCAGCTAAAAGGATTGTGTAACCTCCATTTTAATCTCCACTCATCCTATCCTCCTGTAAGAAGGAAGAGAAGAGAGAAAAAGTATTGGTGAGAACAAGGAGAGGGCAGATACGAGGAGACAGACTGACATGAAGCAGATTAGAAGAATTAGTGAAATGGCAGAAGAGCTGGGTGAAACAGAGGTTGAAATGGCCTGATAACAGTAGGGAAAGTTGTCAATCACATACAACTGTTCAAAGTTGACTTTCATTTCTTGCTCCCTGTTCCCCGTTAGTACAAAAATATCCTTGATTTCTCATTTTCCTCAAGGCCATGGAAAAAAAAAAAAAACAACTACAAAAACAAAATGAACTCCCTTAAGAACAAGACAGATGCACATTTGAGCTGCATAAGTATTTAGGCCTAAGATTTAATATTCACTTCTGTGGACAAGCTCCAAAGGATTTTTTTTTTTTTTTAGCAATTTTTATAACTCCGTAATGGATGAAAGATTAGTGGAAATAAAATCCCACACAGTTAAGAAAAACAATAATACAGTCATACATGCAGGCCTTTACACTTGTTCTTTTGTTTGAAGAGTAAGTATTGTTTTTAATAAAAACATCTCCACATTTAGAGTTATGTGTGTTATTCTAGAGCCGGCAGTGAAAAGCATGACACCGCATTGATAAGTTATGTCATTTAGATGAACACAAGTGCTGTATTAAACTGTGATATTTAATGCACCTTGGGAAAATGTGCTAATACATGTAGTGTTAAGTGGAATGCTCTAATGAAATATGGATGTAGCATAATGTTTATTTAACACCATTGTTGAGTCTTCTGTCACTTCATTGTTGTTAAAAAAAATATGCATGTTTATATTCAGGTGAAAATATGGTGACATTTCAGGAATATTCGTCCTGTTATTCTAATCTGAGCTTTACTTTACAGTTCTATGACTCTGACTACACTTCAGACTTTTCCCTAAAAATGGTGCATGTCTCCCACTTCCAGCTGACACAGAACACCAATCTACACTACCTATATTTTTTATTTCTGTATTATGAATCAGCTCTGACTACATGGATGAGTCTCCTCCTTTATCATCATTATGTAGATATATTCATATTTTGTAAATTATCCTGTGGTGAGCTGTAATGACAATCAGATTAATGTGATTGAACTGACCATGTGATCCTTTTGCTAATGTATTATTACTGTGTGTACTAAAAACTTTAGTTACTGCACTACTTGGAAGGAGAATTTCTGCAGATTTCAACATTCAGCTGTATTGCTCAATCACAGTAGCGTGTATGACTCAAAATGACTCCTTAATGAAAATAGACATATAGGGAGTATGCACAAGCTCCATGGATCGACTTTGTTGGACTTCTGGAAGACAGGATAGTAACTAAACCGGTATGTGACTGCTTGCACAAACACATTTATAGCAACTTTTCTGTTCATTCTATGGTGCCAGGTGTTTTCTGATGTTGTATAACTTGGGTGATATTTGATGTATGTTAAGATATTTGAACATAATGGAAAATTATGCCCTCTGTGTCTGTTGCGCTGCTTACTTCTCCGCTCAAGAACTCTGTCACAGTTGGATCAAAAATTGACATGTCTTTGCTACTAACAAGTCAAAAGTAGATTGAGCAACACAGCTGAATGTTGAAATCTGTAGAGATTCTCCTTTAAAGTCTGGGATATGGAGGAGGGTGTTAGCAGGCGAGGTTGGACCGGCAGAATGGAGCCGGGCCAGAGTAAGAACCAGACCGTCCTGGTTGGTGTGTGATCATCCACAGGCCACCTGTAAACCTATTGTAAATTTAAAAATGAACTAGAAAAGCACTCTGAGAGCGCAGACCTCCGCCAAGGGAGACCCTCCCCCCACCCTGATTACCCCCAAAATACACACAAAAATCATTTGGCTTTTACAGTACAATACAATACAGTAGAAATGAAGAAAAACAAATATTCATAAAAAAAATTTACTTTGACCTACTTTTTCCAAAATGCAAAGATGTCTATTCTGGGTCACTGGCAATCTATAAACTAAATTTGATATCAATTGACATGATAATTTTTCTACTAGAGTGTTAACAAAGAAATAAACCAAACTAAAAACAATACAGTTTACCTCCACTTTAAAGGGTGGGGTAATAATAATCACCAGTATTATCATCATCCAAATGAAGAAGAGTTTGAAACAGTCCTAAATAGCATATGCATAAATAGTCCTGAATATTATATATAATAAATGCATTGTGTGTCAGTGGAAGAATCCAGTTCCCCGAAACCTGTCATCTAATATAAAGCAGAGACCACTGCAGTTGGCCTCTATTTTACTTTTTATCCAGTCTTATATTTCCAAGGACTAAGCACTGACTTTGTGTTGAGCACAAAAGGGCCATGGGATAAATACACACAGTTAAAAGCTATTGTGAAATAAAAAAACATATACTGTAATAGGGATGATGACTTTTGGATATAAAATAATTTCATAATGAGCAACAATTTGTTCTGTAATTACCTCTGTCAAGGAGGTTATGTTTTTTCTTGTGTTTATCTGTCTGTCTGTTTAACTTTGTACAACATAACTCAAAAAGTTACGGACAGATTTCAATGAAACTTTCAGGATAGCTTGGGAATGACACAAGGGCCATTCGATTAGATTCTGGTGAAGATCTGGAAGAGATCATGGATTCTGGATCACTTTGAAATGTATTCTCCATGTACCACAATATAAAATTGGTGATTATCTCACAATAAAAAGATAATTATTTCAAAATGATTATTAATTAATTAATTAATTAGTAAAAGATAATCTCTTTAAAAAAAGTACATACTAATTTTGCTCTCTTCAATGTTTGGCTCAGCATTTGCGTAATTTCTAAATATATTCACTGTATTTGTTGTTAGTGTCTCTTAGTTATGTTGTGACAGTGGACTCAAATGCATGGAACTGAAGGGAGTAAACTCTTTTATTTAACAAAAATTAAACATGGCAAAGGAATGAACAGAAACTATGAGACGAGAAAACTTCAGAGTTCATGGTGCGTCTGTGTAGCAGTAGTAGAGGCCAATGCAGCAGAATGTTACAGCTCTACACCTGAGCAGAGAAGCCACTTAAATATGCTCCAAATGAGACCTGACTCAGGTGTGGTGCTAACAGGTGAAGTCAGTCTTGCACCAGGACACACTGTTGCTCCATTCTATTGTGTTCCATGCAAATATACATTAGCCTGCACTATGCAGACCATGAACTCCTCTGATCACCTTTGGTAAATAACATTACCTGGAGGGATGTCTTTTCATTTAACCCCAGTCCATTAGATATGTCCTATTGGGAAGTGTGGCATTTGTCACACAAGACCTGTCGATTCATTATTCCAAGCAAAATTAAATGGACTGCCTGTTACACTGAACACAATAGGAGATAATAGGAGGCAGAAGAGCAAACAGGTCAGCTGGCTGGTTGGAAGGCACTAATGACCGACAAGCAGGTGGATACAGAAACATGCACGACAGGGTGTTGACAGCAGCACCATTCAAACAATATAGGCTGAACCAAAACCAAAATGACCTACATACAGGGATCTGTACTAACAACACCTTCCCAGAGGGACCTGACCTCTTGTGGGGAGATACCTTACAAACTGGTTCTGCAGGGCACATCACTCCTGACACTGAGGGCCCATTCGTTTTGATGGGGAAGAAGCAAATCTCTGGGTTCATGTAGATAATCAAGATAACAAAATAAAACTGATATCCCATTCAAAACAGAAATCTGGTTGTTAATCATGACAGCTATGGCAGACACCTGAAACCTCTAAATGAGAGGAAGTGCATGCAAAATGAGCATTAGAATGGAAAATGCTACAAATCCAAATCAAGTCCTCTTCTTCTGAATAATGGGGAGAGCTGGAGGCAGTAGAAATATGGCCTTTTCTCTCAGGGGCAAGAGTCCCTCACATGAAAGCAAAGAAAAGCCACACACACACACCACCCTTTAACCCTCTCATTAGTGTAATCCTGCATGAGAAGAGTAAATTGTCATGAATAAATCCACTTAGAAGCCAGTGAATGAAAGACTTTCACTTTGAGATGGTTGCATTACCATTTCAATAAGCGTGCCATGCTGCAAAGCGTTGGCAGTGTTTGACAGAGTAATTGGGGACATTAACGAGTAGATAAAATATAGTTTGCAGAGGGAGCTATGCATGTAAGTGTGTGTGAGAGTATGTCAATTAATTTTTTTTTTCAGACAAAAGCAAAAAAGCATTCCTAGATTTTTCCACTAATAAGACCAATAAATCCGACTGTACCAGTGAGATTGGTGAGAAAGACTTTGGAGGCTTTGTTTGGCAAAACAAAAGAGATGGTGAGTAGACAGCTGTCAGGCATTGAGACAAATGTTTCAAATGTAGCAGCCACAGAAAACCCTTGTTTGAGGAGTATGACCTTAGTGATGGGGTTAGGAAAATCTCCTTGGGCTAGGCTGAGTTCTAAATAAGCACCTTCCATGAACTGTACACAAAAAGCAGAGAGGGGTAAACTTCAGGGTGTGTGCAATAACACATTGCAGACAGAGCATTAATCTGACGCTTAGAAGGCTACTGTTGCTCTAAAGTAAGTCATATTAAATGAGCTTAATTAAATGAGCTACCTGACCTTTGTTTGTGGAAGAAGACAAAGTAGGTACAGACAAAAATAATACAGAGTAAAACCCAGGAGGGATGCTGCAAGGGAGGTGTGCACATGGGTCACAGCGAGGTAGAGGCATTGGAGAGGAGGAAGAGGAGGAGGATGAGGAAGAACCGCTGGAGAGGAGGGAGATATTGGAGAAAAAGAAAGAAGTGAGCGAGACAAAGATGTACAAGCACGGGTCGGGATACAGACACAAAGAAACAAAGAGCTACAGTATACAGTGAGCTATGAGACTTAACATTTATTCATTGCAGAATTGGGGGGTTTTTTTGTTTCATGGTGAGAAGTGTGTGAAAAAAATAGGAAAAATTACAACCACCCCCTACAAAAAAAAAGACTCACTAGCACACAAATCACACACAATACACACTCACGATTACAGCTATGTCTTGCATCCTAATATACTCTGAGGTGCCCTAGTCCTTCCCCCTGTCATCAATCTGAGAGACAATTCAGGGCTCACGAGAGAGAGAGAGAGAGAGAGAGAGAGAGAGAGAGAGAAGAGGGGAAACAGTCAGGTATATGTTCTCCAGTACAACAGAAAAAAAGAAATAATATACTGTAAATTAGACTCTAGACAGAATGATAGGCTATTTTCACAGAAATATTTGAGACCATGTGGCATTATATTCCAAAGTTTATTATGTGGAATGACAGGCACACAATGTGCACTGTACACAACGTAACACAACAATGCTTTTTATTAAACCAAGGAAAATTACATTATCATGACAGGGAAAGATGCTGACAGTGCAGGTACAGATAGCGGAATCACATGGCTCCAAAGCATGTACCAAGGCAGCATTTGACACCATTCTATACATGGTTGCCTGACAGATGATGGATACTTGAAAAGACACATTTTCAAGGTAAAAAATAAATAAATAAAAAACCTTGAATGCGTGATTCATTTAATGCCAGTCACTTTCCAGATGCCGGATAATGATAATGCTCTCCGAACTTAAATTTCTTCCATGATTTTACTGCTTTCTATTTCCTCATCATTTATGTTTTTTCGTGATTTCCTGGAAAGATGTGCAATTTGTTCTATAGAACATCCCAGAAGCAGGAGCTCATCTTCAAACCATGCAAAGGCTAAAGACACATGATTTAGAGTAAGGATAGGAAGAGAAAACGAGTATAGCGACAAGCTTGTTTGGTTTGGATCAGGCTTGCACCGGGGAGGAATGAATGGAGAGAGAAATGAATGAGGGGTGAAAGATGAAACTTTAATGATCCCTCTGGGGAGGCTGGTTCATTGCAGCAGCAGAGAGAAGGGCATAGATAAGAACAGAACAAATGCAGGGTGTTGCAGATAGTACAATAATTAACAGAGGATAAACATATTAAGCATTACATCAGATACAACAAACAGCAACTAAAGCACCGTTTAAGAAAAGGATCTTTGCAAAAATGTCTCAATAAATAGACAAATTTACAAGGTGGAAAAAAAAAAAAATCCACTAAATGACAAAAGAAAATGACCAATAATCAATGATAGAGGAAACCTAACTGGAGAGGCTAAGGAAGAGAGCAGAAGAAGAGGAGATAGATTAAATAGAGAAAGGAGGGAGAGCGAGGGGATTGTGCTGAAGCAGTCCCCAGCCCCTTTAATTGGTAGGAAACAAGAGGTCTCTGAATAAACACCCGCCACAAGAGAGTGCCTGGCTCATTTTTCCTCCACACTCGCACTATCCCTCTTTTCTCCTGAGTAGTTTAACTGAGGCAAATGCAGTCATGCTCTCCTTGAAATCTTTTCCTCCACCTCTTCACGCTCCCCTCTCTGTCGTCACCCGCCCCAGCTGTCTATCCTCCATCCCCTCCTGTGTATCTGTCTGTTGCTGGGACGACAAACTAAACACAATCTCAAGATTTCCAAATATAACATCACAGAGCTCTCGGAGTAGCTGTGATCCCCTTCCATCTCTGCACCTACAGCTCTCTATAACCTCTTCTGTGTCTCTCAGCGCAGGCCTGTTGTCTTCCCCTTACTTCTTTTTGGTATTCTCCCTAATTATCTCACTGAGGACGAGCTAGCCCTTACCATCCCCCACACCTCTACAGCTCCGACACTGAGAGACCCTGATGAATAATTTCACGTTTCTCTAGCCTTCTCTTTCTCTCGTCCTCAAATTGATTATTGTACAGAAAGCACAGCTAAAAGAGCAGCCCACGGGGTAATTTGTCTTTCTGACGAACTGAATCCGTGGATAGGTATGGGGGAGGGAAAAGCAAAGGGGCTCAAAATGATATGCAAAAAGAGAGAAAAACTTGATTATATGAAAAAATTGATATTGGATGCTTTGCCAGTCTTGTCTCTGATAGCTCATTCTGTTTGATGTTGTGGTCAGAGACGCAAATGGGGCGAAGTGGACATTTTATATGTGAAAATGTGAGCAAAGTAGAAAAGCACATACCTGAGTAGCATCAGTAATTATATGAAGGAGTTTGCAAAATATAGCTAATGCAGCAAAACGCAGCTCTGTCATCATCCATTGTGTTAGTCTGTAAATCCCTATGACAAACACCGCTGCAGGCCCTCGGCTATAAACATCCGTCTGTCAATGTTTGATTCTTCGCAAATATGACTGACTGATGTGTTGTTGGATTATACCAGCCAGTCTCCAGGTGTTTCCAATCTCCTTCACAATGACACTCCGGCTGGTTGGCATGCAAAGCTCCAGTGATGACAAGGGGACGGAGGGTATCATTTGGCCACCACAGGAAAGATCACTAAGTGTGCAAGCAGAAGCCCTGCTATGTCATTACAGCAGTATGAGGTATGCTATGAGTAACCTCTGTTGAAATACATGCATCTTCCTGACTTAATTCTCCGCAACATTATATGACTCATCTAAGTGGATGAGGGAAAATTAGCGGGCCAAAACCAGGTCAAAGGTGTGCGTCACTGGCAATTGTGGTTGAGGCAAGTGTACACCTGAAAATGTATAGAGCAACATGTAATAGGGTGTTGCGAGTCTCAAAAGTTTCAGTTATAGTTACAGTTTCAGCTATGCAGCTTTGATTCTCCACCTCCAAAGATAGCTGAATCAGCCCCCCACCAACTAGCTTTTATCTCTCTGTCTTTTCCTGCATGTATACCCTCATCACTTTTCATTCTCCCTTGTGTTTTCCTGTCTCCAACTTCAATCTCTGCTTACTCTCATCTCCTTTGTTTCCTCTAAGCTATCTCACTATCTTTCAAGGTTTTGCTCCTCCCCGTATCCTTTTTCTTCTCTCCTGTTTCGGTGCTATTACGTCTCTCCGAGGCGCTAGATTTCCCTCACTGCTTTTTAGGCCTACGCTTCCATATTTTTTTCCTCTCCAAATCCTGTTGTGTGCTTTCAACCCCCACCCCCAAAAAAACCTTCCTAATGGATCCCATGTCAGCAGAATACCAGAGTAAACCACACAACTGTACTGTGGCCTCATGTCTGTCTCTGCCTTAAAGTCTCTTTCTTTTTATATATAAAAGAAAAAAATCTCCACTGACAGAAATTGAATAGAATCAGTACTGGCTGTACTTTCAGCATATCATTTGAGTATTGCAACATATTATTTTATCATTACAGGATTTAGTTAATTTCTTGTTTTGTTTGTCATTTGCACAGATACATGGTAGTATAGGTACATTGGAATTCTTGTGTGTTTCACAAACTCAAAAAGCAAAAATGATATGACCAAAAAGAGAAGAATGACACAGAGTTTGATTCGGAGGGCTAAAGGATATCAAACACAAGGGAATGCCATTTTCTCTTTCTTTTAATTTGTAACTCTGAGCCCTTTATTGGGAAAGTGACTATTTTGGGTCATTTTTGCACACATTTGTACACACATCAACAGTCAGTGAGGACAGTGAGTTAACAATCCAATGTGGTCTACAGGGTCTGCACAATTTGCATCTGCATGAACAATGTGTGTAACTACTTTGTTAGGTACCATGAAGTAATCGTACTAATGTAAGGAATGATGTTCAAAGAGGTAATGTGAATGTGGACAGGGGTCTAGAGCAACACTTATGCTCTCATGTTCTACTGTTCTAAAATATAAGTTTCACCTTGCATGTGGTTTTCATTATATATTTTATATATATATATATATATATATATATTTGCCCCTTGGATTTTTTTTTGCTATGTACAGGTAATGAACCATATATGGTAACTTCATTGACTTTGATTTTCTAAATAGCAATAAAACATTTTGAAATAATTCACAAAAGTAACATTTTGAATATAAGGGTATTTATATAACACTATTCATTTTATACAGGCACTTGGGTGAATGCCACTTTACCACAGGATGTTGGTAATATAAATGACCAACTCTCACAGAATAAGAAATATCAGTAAAACTACCACAAGTGGGAGGGGTAAATCCATTCACTCATCAGGTGCATATGATGTTGCTTTCCAATTCGGCTTGAGTGTCCAAAATAGAGCCTGCATATTTCTATCTGATCACCACCCGTGCCCGTACCCAAACCCGTCAGGCACTTCAATGTTTGTGTCTGAACCAGATCAGTAAAATCCAGCTGTTTCCAAATTCCTGTTATAGATTGTTATTAAATTTAGTAATTTATACATTTGTGGTATATAAAAAGTACCTTTATTAAATGACTACATGTGCAACAAATGACTTTGTGTTGTCACTACAGAAACAAATCCTAAGACTTTGGGTGACAAAGGTTTCACAAGCACTTGTCTGACTGTCAAAATGGAGTGCTTTTTTAAGAGACTCCATGCTTGAAAATCTGTGACAAACCACTTGTAAACAGGATAGGACAGAACATCTACAAATGTATTAACTACTGGTCTATTCGCATGGGATTAGTATTACCTAGAGTCATTGTCCTGGATTCTTTTACAGAAATGAAATGTCACTGTAATCGTTACTGACATTGTGCAGTAAAGTAATGATTACTGATATAGCATATTCAAATGGGACTAAAATCTCTGGTAATTAGTACTTTACACTATGTATCTATGTAAAATTAATCCTGTCTGAATAGGGCTTATGAGTGGCCTTCAAAGGGTGAGGTATTTAACGATAAAATATATATACTGTATATACTATCATCTCTGAGTAAAAATATGGATGTTGTAGTTTAATAATGGACAGTAATTCTATTACATTAATGCATTTTGGTTTGCCCCCTCCAAAGGCACCTATGTGATATCGAGAAAGTGGTCACCACTGAACGACCAGATGGAGAGACTGTTACTCATTTGGATAAAGGAGAAAGAAATTGGAGGAGATACAGTGACTGAGAAAAAGCATCCGTCATATTCAGTGATCTGATGATGGATGGTGGGGGTGAGGGTTTCTTTTACTTTTAACACATATTTCATACAAAATTGGTAATTTTTTTTTTAATTTTAAAGGGTTTTATGGGGTAGTATTTGAGGCCTTTGAACGAATCAGGCATTTTACATGTAAAATGCGACTCTATTTACAAAAAATTCACGGTACGAAAACACTTCTGGATATACTGCATATACTTTCTTTTTTTTGTTTTCAGGCTGTAGTCAGTCTAGTAGAATTCAGCTAGCGTTTCCTCACAGCAGCAGATCTAACTAGTACTAAGTCTTTATAAAGAGTATGGAACAAAACAGCAGGAAGTGAAACAAAGATGTAGTACTTTGCCTTGTTCTCTCCACTGGCAGTGCAATGAACCAGTAGTAGCGTGTCTAGGGGGCTGGTTCTGTTTCAGAGGGATGTGTGATAGACGACCTGATAAAAGAATGACAGGGACACACTGTCACATCTCTGCTGGGCTCTGGGCTCTACATCCCAGGCAAACACTGGCAGTGACAAATGGACCCAATTTCCATTTATTTATCTATCTGTTGTGTGGACCACAGAGCACATGTTGGTCTGCCCCCATAAATCTTTACCCTGTTAACACAACTCCAATGACCAGACACGTTAGCCCTCCTAAGAAGCACAGACTAATCAAGCACACAGTCATAGAATGTGTAAAGAACAGCAGCACATTTGGTGTAAAATCCTTCGCAGGAACACATCAAAACAACAATTATAAAAACCGCTGCAGACAAGTGACCTCATGCATGCATATTTGCACACACAAATGATGTAAAGCAGTCAGGCCTGCTAAACAATTCTGGAAAGAAAAATGGAACGGATATACTCACAGGAAAAATATCTGGGGCTAAATCCTCCTCACTTATAACCCAATAATGTGTTTTTACTGTGGAGATGGAAAGGTCTAGAGGAACGCCAGAGGAAGTGATGGGGTCAGGGCAAGGGAAGGCACACATTTATACTACTTAGATTTGATATGGCCTGGAAATTGTTTAGAGAGGAACCCACTTCTGTAGACACAAGCAGCCTGCCAGTCTGTCTCCAGTGGGGTTACAGTACTGAGTAGGTCTCACATAACACGATGCCCCTCCTGATTAACCCCAATGACAGAGGCCTGCCTCTTACACAAACAGCTACATCATCATTATCCAGAGCCAATCGGAAAATACCAACCACACACCCCCAGACAACAATTAATAGCTCCTTCTCTGTAAGCCATCCCTGAAAGTAGCACTCCTTTGCTATTACACCCAAGCAACTCATTTTACAGTTTCAAACCCACCCCCTTCTCACTTTCTGGCATTAACACACACCCTCATAAACTCTCCCTGCTGGTTTTGTCACATTACCTGACAGGACACCAACAGATTTTTTTGCTCGGTGCCAAGCAGCCAGTGGTGTGAATGGTTGAGCCGCTGGATTTAATTAGTGCTTCGCCCATATGGATTAGCAAACAGATAGACAAATGAACAAGTATGTCGCATTCCCACCTGATCAGCTCTCAACATTGCCCTTGGTGGCATGCATACAAGAATGCACACATGGATACACACACCAGAGGGAGAGAAAGAAGGGGGAGAACTCACCAGCTTTGTAATCAGGTGATTTCTTTGCAGTAAATTTAATTGCTTTTAGCAGCAGTGCAAAGAAAACGTTAGGGTTCGCTTGCTGCACCATGTGTACAGAGACAGCTGCTCTGATGGGCAGGAGGTAGGAGGGAGCAGGGTGAACATATTGCTAAATAGATTATTTTAAAAACCACCAAGGTTGATAAAATAACATACTGTCATTCTGGCAACAGAGAGATGCAGATGGATGAAAGGACAAATATTTGGACCAAGCTGTGTGAATATTCACTTTCCCAAAATTCCTTGGGAAAAAAACCCGACATATTAAAAATGATTCCCTGTGCAGTCACTCAATCGTTTAAGCTTCCTGCCAATTCTCAAGTCATACAATCCAGTGAGATACCTACTGTGACTCTTATCCCACACCATTTTATATATAGTCTTAGTATGTATGACATTCCATAGTATATGATGAATCATATCCAGACAGATTTGCTTAGTTGAAAGACAGGAATAGATGGTACGAAGGGTATCTGATGACAGATGTTTGTTTGTTCAACGTACTTCGATTAAATTTGAAACTGTGTTTAGTATTCTTTACGGTACGTAGTTTCACGTAGAAAGCAATGGGCTCAATCATCAGAAACATGGAATCACATTTGGTTCACTGAAAGCACAAATAAAATCAATTAATAATGAGTAAACTTAAATAGCTAAGAGACTCCCTTTACAACATATCCCAAACCATTGACCATCATTCCTCTATGATAACATAGACCCATTTTGAGGGTTTTGCTCTGTCTTCGAGGGTATTTCAATAGCTGAAGAGAAGAAAGAGTTCAGAGATGGCATTTTAATAGTGTTTTTTCATGCACACATTGACTGCTTTTAGCATAATATAAGGGTGTGAAGTGGAGGAGAACAACACAGAGGCACTTGGTCAAACCAATAAAGCTTTACTCTTTGCTTGAATGATCTGATTATCATCTTATGGACAGCCCATATAAGAAATTGTGCAATCCACCCAGGATGAGTTTTAGTGATTGATCTTCAATCTAAATTTCCTCATTTCTGTCTAATAATACCTTGAATGCACACGTCAAATGAAGTAGCCAGTGATGCATTTATGATTGAGAAAAGATATATATCCAGGTAATTTGGTTTGGTTTGGTTGTTCTTAACCTTAGAGGGGTTATTTAATCTAAAATGTGGTATTTAGTGTCAGCTCCATAAATAGTGAATAATAAATACCATATTGATAAAAGCTCTGTATTGTGACATGGTTAAGGCATTTTGTGCAGCTAAGCTCTATATGAATAACAGCATAATCCACTACAATTATGGATAGAAATCATATAATTAGTTCACTTTAATCCCTCCAGCTGTCTCATTCATAGTAGACTCAGCACTGTCTGGATTCAAATAGGAAGAAATGAGAAAGAGGGCAGTTGGCAATGGGAGAGATTTTTCTGGGAAGGCCTCTATAGCATTATGGAATAGAATTAAATGTTGATCTTTGGGGCCAGTTCTGAGGATTCATTGAAAAAGCATTGCATGTGTAGAGGAGGAAAATAAGATTGAGTCAAGGTCACTGTTAATTAGAATTCTTGCTTCAGTTTGAAGTGTTTACTAGCCTAAGATCTAGTCTGTCCCCAGTGGCCGCAAATTGTATTTGCTACGGGGAGACAGACTAGACAGCCTCGGATCTGAAAATCCAAAATGGACCGGACCAATCAAATCGCGAGGGGCGGGATTGGAGCCCGCCCTGCCTCATGACGACACAAATACGACTCGTAATGTTGTAGTCGCAGAGACGTAGCAGCTAGCAAGCAGCTCGCACACATTGCTGTAACACCAGTTGCTAGCTGCTAGACAACATGGCTCATCACCAGGAACAACCATTCGAGCTGGCTTTGGCAGCAACGCAAGGTGATTTAAAATTACAGTTTTCCCTGCGAGAGGAGCAGAAAACGGCACTTAAGCTGTTTTTGGAAAAAAGGGACATTGTCGGAGTTTTGCCCACCGGGTATGGCAAAAGTTTGATTTGTCAGCTGGCTCCACTAGTGGGACGACGCATGGGTCTGCACAACCCGCTGGTGATCGTTGTGTCACCCCTTTTAGCCCTAATGGATGACCAGTTGCAAGAGGCAGAAAAACTGGGAATACGAGCAGCACAACTCGGCAAAGGCGACCCGGAGGAGATCCGAAGCGGCCGGTGCCAAATAGTGTACGGGAGTCCTAGCTAAGCTGCTGCACTCGTTGTGAGACTACATTCTGGTGTGTTCTTCCGGTGACGCTGTTTACGAAATCCATGTTCATCGCTCTGATTGGTTGGCTCTGACTGGTTACCCATCCAATGGCGTGGCGTTGTGTAAAGAGAAAACTTGACAGACAGCGGTTATCCCGCCCACAAATTCGCCTAGACTTTCTAGACTTTCCCCCGTAGCAAACACCATTTGCGGCCACTGGGGACAGTCTAGATCCTAGGCTAAGTGTTTACTACATCTCTACCTTCATTAAAACACTCATATATACATACTATAATACAGACAGGGTTTTTTTCTGTGTGGGAATGGTGATTTTAACTTCAATTTATTGTCTGAAAAAGCAGCATGTGTCCAAATTAATTGGTGTGTTGTTGTATACACTATTTTCCTATTCTCTGCTTGATATATGTGTGTTAATGCTTGGGGGCTTCAATGAAAAAGCAAGAGGTCGGTCTACCTCTACATCTCTTATAGTAATTTTCGTAGCAAGAAACAGTAAGTTTTACTGAGACTGGAACCCTTGATTAGACCCAGTAGGAGTCTCTGTTCAAGTTAGCCCATGTTTAATAGTGCTCATTGAAGCACATTGACTAACATGCATGGGCTGTTAAAGTCGTCATGTTTGTGAGCTTGTTGTTTTGCTCAGAACCCAAAGGGGAGTGACAGGGAGGGCTATTAAACATGGCAGTGTGTATGTGTATACTGCAAACAATGTACAGAACTCCCCTGCTGTGTGTTCATGGGAGTGTGAAGCTTCGTGCACTTCTCCCACCCAGAAGCAATTTGGTACTGGAGTCATCTAGCTGTGCTGTTGCTCCTCATTGCATGCAGAGTGAAAGCATTAGTAGATATTACAGTTACATGTCTATTCCCTACATACTATGGAGTAGGACTAAACTGAAGTGATGCAAAAAGAAAAAGTCTTTGGGTTATTTATTCTTTTTCGTACTTAGGTTACAAACAATTAGGAAACATAACAAGTTACTAAAAATGTCTTATATTTCTTCTGAATGGAGTTTGTAGAGCTTCACATGTCCCCAAAAGGGTAAAAAGACATTTATGTAGTTGCAAATTGTACTATTTCATGCTCAGCCTGAAAGTGTGTTAAAAAAATACACACACACACACACACACACATATATATATATATATATATATATATATATATATATATATATATATATATATATATATATTTGTTTTTTTTTGTTTGTTTGTTTTTTTTGGGGGGGGGGCAAGGAACCAAATAAAATAACTTGATTGACCTTGGCTTTCCACATGACAAGAATTTTACAAAAGTAATTAGAAAAGCATTCAAGAGAGTGCAGATCCCCCTCATGCTCTTGAAAGACACACGTGTGCACCCGCCCCCTCCAATGATCACCACCAAACTTGTATCACTTGTTGCTTGTGTGAGTAACACAAGCAACAAGTGATACAAGTGATACAAGTTTCATACATCTCATTTCCTGAAAATTTCAGCCAAATCTGCCAATAACTTCTTGAGTTATTTTGCTATGAATCAACCCTCCCATATATTTCCACCAATCACCACCAAAATGTAATAATTTCTTCCGTCTTCCTATATCAACATTTCTTGAAAATTTCAGCCAAATCCATCCATAGCTTTATGAGTTATGTTACACACAGTCAGACAAACAGACACAGACAAACAGATAAATACCAACAAAAACATAACTCCACCATTACTTGGTGGAGTAATAACGTCTTGTTGTGTCCTCCAATAGCATAATGAGGTTTCAGAGTGTTTCTTTGAGTGACCTATAAGCGTTAAATAGGTATTTTCTTTAAAAATATGAGTGGTTTAGCCCTGGACCTAAGAATTATTTTCATAGTCATTAAATTGCTATTCTGACCACAAGTCAATTTACACCACTTTAGTTGCAACCATTCTCTGCCTAATGATATGTATATAGACAGCATGTTTATTCACAGAGCATTAAGTAGGCGCAAACAATGTGCTTTGTGCAGTTTTGGCATGATAATATGAATTCCAGTATATACACTAACCTTGTATTTGCCACCAAATTGACTCCAATTAATGTGAGGGCAGCTGACAGCTAGCTGGGGCTTCAACCAATTGTCCAAATGATGTGAAAGAATGGCCCATGCATCCAGGGCTCCATCTGATAGATTACACATTTGTATTATGACTAGGAATGTACGTCTAAAAACAATGTTTTTCTTATTCATAGCAGTCTTTTGTGCTGTTTATCTGGAAAGGTTTATATGTATGATTCCAGATATGGTGAGGAAAAGCATACATTCCTTTCAACGCCTGATTAACCATGGTTCATACTGTCCATTTAAGTGATGCGATAAGCTATGGTTAACGTCTAGTGTAATGGTTACAAACCCTTCATGAATGTGGACCAAAAAAAAGGATATTTTCTGACTATCTCTTGAAGAAATATAATTCAATTAACTTAAAATGGGAGGGATTTTGAGCAGTGGAGTCAAAGGGCTAATCAAACAGATAGGATTTCACTCATATCTTCATATAAGCGGTGCATACTCTCATCCTTTGCCCTCTCCCCTATTTCTTCCTCTCTATACTTCCCCACTATCCAACATTCTCTCCATCCCCCATGGCAATGCAAGGCGGGCAACAGTATCTGCTCTATTACAGAGCCTCTAGAGATATCTGCCTTCTCAGCATGCAGCAGAGCTAAAGATGGTGAAACACACACACAGACGTGCACAGACACACACTCAGTGGATACCTCAGGTCTGAGATAATCAATGCTAACAGAGCAGCAGCAGATCGAGATGGTGGAGCGAGGCAGACCCAAGGCCAAGTTCTACTCAAACAAGCAAAACCCAGACAGAAAATAAAGGAGAAAAGAATGCCTTGACCAACCAATAATATTTACAGGGCTTTTGTCTGGGTAGTGCACTTCATATGAATTCATGAGACCTTATATTTTATTTATTGCATAAAGGCTGATTAAAATGGTAACATATGCAGGAAAGGGGAGTTGAGATGCTTTCAAACATACAGGTGAAGAAACTCGAGGACAAAATTGCGATTGAATACAAGAAATGAGCTTTAAAAATAAATGCACTAAATGAATATTAAAAGAAAATACTTCTAAATGAATCCCTTTTGAGTGACAGATGAAGTGTTTTCGTATCTGCCCTTGGTATATGTGTTTCTTGTTTCTTAGAAGATCGCAGACCAATAGAAATGCACACCAACAAACACACCACATGGCTTCGACGCTATTTATAAATGGTACTTTGTGTGAGCGAGAGAAAATAGGTGACAGAAAAATATAAGACATCAGACTGACAGCGCTCCTACATCACACTCGCTGTTTCTGCACATGCTGTCAACAAACCTCAAGGAAAAACTGACAAGACGTGCAGGTGTCCAATGGCTATTAGTGTAAAAACTTGCTTATCTGTCAGTGGGGGGGGGGGGACCAGTTAGTGAACCAGCTGTCAATTAAAACAACCGCTCATCTTGAGAAGCTTTTCACACTTAAACAGACTGGTCAGAAAAAATGCATGTGTCAGTTTTTTTTTTGGGGGGGGGGGGTGTATGTTTCACTCCTTATCTATATTTCAGGTCCTTTTTAGGACATTTCTTATGACATATGACAAACATACATACAACAGAAGGCCATGACAAACTTGTATGACAACATCAATAAACATGTGAATGTCATGGGTATGAATTTCAAGTACATTTTTTTGTCATAGCATGGAATTGTTTCTTTTTTTTTAGGTATCCTTGTTGAATTTCTTTCTTTATTCAGGTAGTATTACAGTACTGACATGTTGGGCAATTGCTGATTGCTTAAAGATAACTGACACAAAGGCAGTTGTACAAAGTATGTACCTGAAATAATCAATAAACAATTTTGGAGAGCAATCATTAGACCACTGTCATAAAGTGATGAAAAGTCATAAATGTGCATTTCTAATTAATATGATTTGTAAATTCAGCAGTGTGACACAAAATTGAGCAAGAAACATATGAAAGGTCATCTTTTTAGATAAAAAAAATATATATATACTGTTATTTATATTATTCACAATAAAATCACAATTTTCTCAAAAATAACTAAGGTCAATTTGAAGAGCTTGCTTATTGAGCATCTATATAAAATCAAAAATGTACTGTTAATGATGAATATGCTGTGGTACTTGTACGTCTCTGAAGTTTTCATATCCAGAGAAACAAATTACACAAATGGGCTTCACAGGAATCCCAGGACTAGATTGATCTAATTATCAGTCCAGCAATGAATCCTAGCTCACTTCACTCACACCAAATGAATTCAGTAAGCCTATAATTAGCCTCTACTACTTGAAGGCCACAGGGATCACATATATGGGCATTAAGGCTGAAAAGGTGCTCCAGTTTTATTGGTGTGTGAATTTTTTATGAGAACACAAATGCTGCTTGCATATAATAAAACCAGTGGATTGAAAATCTGAAGGTGAGACCTGTGAAAGACTATATGTATTTTAAAGACTCACTATTAAATATTTAATACCAACCTGCCTTTCCTCTCTGGTTCTCAGAGATAATAAATGTTATTATTCTGAATTGTCGTGTTTTCTTCCTGTTTATAACCATTTTATTGTATAAGCCCAATATTACACTAGGGTCCTATATCAAGAGAAAAAAACATGCAACCAAATACTCAGCTATTATGCTTTTAAGCCTACACAAATGGAGCTTTTGTTCTGCAAAGTAAACATAGTGGCATACTTACACTTGAAAGCAAACAATGGTGATGTGCAGCTGAGGCAATTTATGCTCCAGGGTAGGCAAGCCCACCTGTCGTTCATCTGCCGATAATTTGACTCTAGAAAAATAGTCTTGCCGACTGACAAAAAAACTGTTTTGCTTCATTTCTTTTTCTTCTTTTTTTTTTTTTATTACATTTTTTTAATAGCTATTGATGTTTTGTTTTTTTACCATTTATATTTCTGTTCTTTCATATGAGTCTGGAGGTATTTCATTCAACTTTCATTGCTCACTTAGCAGTGCTTAGAACAGTGCGTGTATTCAGTCACACAATGCATTACAAATAAAAACACATACATTCCATAAGAAATTAATGGCATATTTTAATCTGTTTTATTATTATTTTTAAATCTATGACAGCATTAGGTCTTATCTTATCTAAACCTGAAAAGGTACCAAAATGTACCCAATTTCAAAGAAGCATCCAGATGCTTTTGTTTGATTTGTTGCTATTTGGGTTCAAGTATATTTTAAATAATAAGAATAAGAATAATAATAATAATAATGATAATAATCATACTACTACTACTACTACTACTACTACTACTACTACTACTACTACTACTACTAATAATAATAATAATAATAATAATAATAATAATAATAATAATAATAATAATAATAATAATGATGATGATGATGATGAAACTGGAAAATTAAAGTGGAGGTGAGCTTTCCTTTAGCATTAGGCTATAAATTTACCAGACAGGAATTTCCATTCACGTAACAGGTGGCATTTGTCTCAACTCTGTCATATGACTGACACATGCATAGACACATATTCTTCTAGTAGTGCCACAGTTGCTGACAGGTTGTCAAACAGTCAAATCAGCTGCTCATCCATCTGACCTCAAAGACCTCAAACAGAAGTGCCACCATCTCAGACTGCAGAAACAAGCTCAAGTGTCATCAACACGTCTTCATCACTACAGGGCAGCAGTGCAGAAAGCCACGCAATGCATTTATTTTCCAACCTGGATTACATCTGGTTATGAGACAGAATATGATGCATTACACTAGACAATTTCATAAGATTAATATGTATAGTATAGTATATATAATTACAAAGCCTTTCTCACTGGTTCTTTACAGCATGCGACATTAACCTGATAACAGACATGTAAACTTGAATTTTTCATGCTTGTGCTCATGCATGTGCTATTCTACAGATACAGCTAGTGACAGGAAAACAAACGGTATTAGATTATACAAAGTACTAGACTTTCGCCAGAATCATGCACATTTTTCAAGCTGACAGTAAATTCTAAAAGTGTGTCATTGCATTGTTGTCGGAGAAACCCAAGGTGTAATACATATTACACCAAAAAATTAATTTCAGTGGCATAATAGCATATTTTTCATGCTTGATTGTAATAAATTGCCAGTAGATTGCTGCTCTGAAAATGAGTTGAATCCAGATGTGATTTGCATAAAGTATATATTCAGGGTGAAGACATAGATTAATGCTTTGAATGCAGCATGAAAATGTAAAAACAACACCTTTGGGAAGCTTAGTGTATGTGTGTATAAGGGGCAGTTATATGTCTATAAATAAATAAGTCAGTATAAGCTAGATTGCTCTGACAATCCTTTTAATTAGCTCAAATCTCTCTTCAGTATCTCTTGGTTTTCCTTCACGTCTCTGCTTTATCCTACCCTTCAGCTGGTAGTCCCTCATATCATACTCTCTGTGTTTGTGTTCCTTTGTTATATTTCTGCAATAGCCTTGGGAAGTCTGGGAGTAGCAGTAAAGGGAGTTTTCCATAGAGAACAACAGCGAACAAGGGAGTCTGGGCAAACAGGGAAGAGGGTTTTATTAGCAGATGGAGTTTTGCATAATCAAACATTCTATTTATTTCATTTTTTATGATATTGGAAGACAATGTACTTTAATATGTTTGAGAGATTGGATAGAATGGAGCACATAATGGGGGCCTGTAGATATTTGTACACTAGCAATGGTCTCTCATCTTTCCTCTTTTTGTCATAATGAAAGTGAGACCTGTTTTTCATTACTCTTGAACAGGGACAAAAATAATAATTTAGTTGGTGGGTGTGAAAAGGAGCTGTCAGCAAAGCAAATACAAAGACTGTCAGGAAGCAATATTAGTTCATGCACACAGAGCACCACAATTAATGGGAAAATATTGAAATTACTAAAATCCACACTGTCAACATGACAAGGAACTATTCATGTGGAAAAGATAGGAATATAGACATTTACTACCACTGAGAGGACCATTATGCTGTTAAAAAATGATTAAAAAAACCCAAAAGTAACATTAATCAATAGATATTGAAGATTTAGTCACTTTAATCCAACATAAATTTCACATAAATACAATCGAAATTACAAGATTATGTACAATACAAATACTACTGGTGGTTTTATGCATAAAAACACATAGACACACCCATGTTTGACAGGCTGCCTGGTGTGCACCCCTGCATATAGACATGCATACATATTTTAGCTTGAATGACAATTCTATAACAGTGAACATACCACTGGTCATCAAAGCTTTCAATGAACGGCTTTGGCAAATCAGCCACAACAGCAGCTCCATCACAAACCTGTCTGCACATTCCAAAGTATTCCCAAAGGGCAAAGATGAAGAGATGCTCCAGAAGGAAGAGAAGAAGGAGGAGGGGGGGGCAGAAAATAGAGGGTGCACAACTGACAGCCAGGCACAGGAATGGTTGTAGTGTCTTGGAATTGTTCATCTCATTATTCACTTTTCCATTGAGGAACCACCCGTTTCCCTCACTCTTTGTCCCCTACTTGGCTGCATGTTATAAATCAGCACTTCTGCAGCCTATTAGAGAGGATGCCAGATTTTTTGGTTTTGGTTGGTAAGCTGTGGGAACAATTCTGCATAAACAGTGTCTCTAGTGTTGCACCAGTAACTGCAATGAAGAGATCTCTGCTTCTCTGTCATGTATTTCTCTCTATAAACCTCGGCAAAATGTATAAGATTGAGAATTAATATTTTTTTATGTTTCTTCTCTCCTCCTAGATAATCTTGTGGTTCCTTTATTTCTGTAATTTTGATTTACTGTTATTCCATCAAGCTTTTTTTTATTATTATAGTAAAAATATCTACTGTCTTTTTAACAAAAAGAAAAAAAAGAAAGAAAATAATCTCAAATATCCTAGTAACCTACACCATATTACATATTAAATGAGCATCTAAAAGCTACTGTTTATTGATCTCTGTGATTCAGCCTGCCAAAAATAGATATACTTGGTGTAAGCTTATCCTGTTACAGTGCTATACATTTTTAAAAGAAAACTCAAACATTAAATGTGGTAAATCTTACATACTTTAATAAGATGAATCAGAAAATAAATGACAAAAGTGCTGGTTTGCTCATGTTTTAAATATATATGATGTGTTATTACACATATATAGTGGTGTATGTACATGTACATACACCACTTGTAATGGATTTCTAAACATTCCACTAGAAAGAACCTGTAAAGTGAATGGATTATAATGTGCAGACAGTGTTTGGAAGTAGATCTGAGACCAATATTTCTTCGGACTAAAATCTATTCTCTTGTTAATTCAAAGAATGTCACATTTTAACCCAAGACTTATCTTGGAAACTTGATCCAACCAACATTTAAAGGTGTCATTCTGCTGAAAACCATTTTTTCACACCCCTTTTGGAATCTGAAGTCACCCCAAGTTACCAACACATGCTGACTTTGAAAGTGGTTTGAAAACAACAAAAGGAACAAGGGACCCATAAAAATCCGGTCCATCTGATCACCCACGTGGGGTTAAGCCGTCCTCCATTGCAGCGAATCTGGAATAGCATTAGCATTAGCATCTACAAGAGAACACGGAGCCACAGTAGCTGCTGCACAGACTTGAAAAAAATGGCGGATCAAACTGGTTCATGTGCTCTCTGTGGAAATGAAACCTCATTTTTTTCCTGTACGATTTCTAAAAAAGCGACGGCACGAAACCTAGCTGGATGCTACTCTGCTACTGCTTGATGCTACTCACAGAGCCAGAGGGGAGGGGGAAGTGTTCCTTCACGCATTCTGAGCCAATCAGAGACGCGTCATTACTGCATCATGGACATATATGAAGAAGTACGAGTAAACTCTGTTGTTTGACCTCAAGTCATTTTTCTAGCGTGCAAAAATAGCTGGAAACAAAGAAATCTGGCCTTTTTTTTTAATAGAACCAACATACAATGTTTTCTATAGCAATGGAGAGCACAGTAATATTAATGAAGTAATGATGGAATGACTCCTTTAGCACTTAAGTTATAATTATCAGTAACACGTGTGGTCAAATTTCATTAGTTTTATTCTGGAAGCCTTTTAGTGAAGCAGTGTAATTATTATCTGATGCTTTGGTAAATCTGTCCATTACATTCATGCTAATAGAGCTCATTAAACTGAACTGGACTGAATGTGATCAGTTCATCTGACATATAGTAAATGAAAATTTCTGTGTGAAGTGGTCATGAAATGTGATTTGGTATGGATATATTGGAGTGGTATTAGGTTTAGAATATTGTGTTTATTTGTACTGTACAGATCAAGTCATATTTTATGACAAGAAGAAATGTTGATTCCTATTGTTTGAAATCAAATGAGGATTTGTTCATTTCTGTACCATTCATCCATACGGAGTGAAGTAAAAGAGCATGCTTCTACTCTGCTCCTCAAACATGGAATATGTTGCTAAAAGACTTGGAAGTGTCTGAACTGATTTCCTTGAATGCTTTTAAATCCAAATTCAAAGTGCTAGAGACTAACTCAGTGACTATTGCATTTGTTTTTCATGCCCTGTAAATTATTGTATGTTGTAACTGTGTTGTATTTTATGCTGCCTCTTGGCCAGGACTCCTTTGACAAGTGGTTCTTAATCTTAATAGTATTTTTTTTTGTCCTGGTGAAATAAAGGTTAAATAAATAATAAAATGACCAATTCAAGCAGAAGATAAAAAAAAAAGTTAAAGGTTTCGCATCCATTCTTGTGATTTTATCTCTTAAAAGATATTATGCTGGATGTGTTATTACTCTATATCACATGTATAAAAATTGTCAAAAACGATTGGCAGGTAGATCTCAAAGGTAGAACTGAAGGATCATACTCTAAAAAATGTTTTAGATGTTAGTCTGCCATCTATTCTCCCTATGGCAATTAAAACTTGATTGATACACAGGACTTTTTTGTGCGTTCTTCTAATCTGTCTATCACTGTTGTTCCAAAGAAAGGGAACAGAGAGGAATTTTAGAACCTGAGCCCATAAATATTATTAATTTAAAACACCATTCCACTATTACTGATGATGTGAAAGTGTGCTTAAGGCTGGTACCTGACTATGTAACTGTGTATGACTCCATTCAGTGCAAGTCATCAAAGTAAAGGCCTGTACATACTCAGTAAGTACAGAGAAATACGTTCCTTTGCTTTAAAGTGGCAAGAACGACAACAAACTTAGTTCTGGATGAGACATCTTATATGTCATGACCAACTCAACTGCAGGGAAATCTTACTTCACCCGCTTCAAATTTCTGACCAATCACAAAATAGTTGACGAACACCACATGAGAAAAAAAGTTCTCCCTGGATGATGTATTAAGAACAAGCTGCAAGAACTGCCAAACCAAGGCTACAAGAAAAAAATGACATCATTCTTATCTCACAGCCCAGGAAGAGAGAACTAATGTCTCTGTTCTGTATGTAATGACTTTAAAGTACTGAAGAAATCATAAATGTATTGAACTGTATTGTACCATAAGGATTTATACACTTATGTAACATGTGACATATTTATGACTGTAGGTTAGTCATTGTGACTTGATCAAGTAGATGTTTGTCAGCATGGTTCATTTGCATATCTGATTTATATGTTTGAACAATCCTTCCAAAAATCAATGTTTAAAGATCAATACTGAGTGAAATTTTAATGAATTTGGAGATCTTTGATACCTGCACTCCTTCTCCTATATGCAGTATTTTGTAAGACTCTGCATTTATTGATTCTCTCCCTAAATCAGATGGTGACACTAAAGTTAGCATGTTTTATACTTTGAGACAAAGTAACAAAAGGAACGTTGTCCTTAATGTGTTAATCTGCAGGAGGTTTGTGCCTTGTGTGTGAATACAGCAACAGCAAAAGCAAATAACTGGTGGATTATTTCACAGCTTTGAGCAAAGAGTGAGTATGAATATATGTATACTGATCTCCTACTGTTTAAAAGCATACAGTAAAGCTGAGTTTTAATTTGACTGCAATTTTGCTGTCTAGATTTAGAATATTTCATTATACTTGGCACTAGCAAAGCAAAGTGCCTCTCTGTGCTGGTTCACATATGAATTTTGATTAGCTTAATGATAGCTCACAAAGTTTGCATTTTTATTATAGACACTTAACAAACCATAATTAAAGTACAATTACACAGTATACATCTGGGACAATGTTCATTTTTCATCTTCATTCCCTGAAGGGACTGTCATAGTATTGCCTTTTTTTTTTCTTATGAAATTAAAGTTAACTTTTCTGCAGTGACATGATGCCAAATAAAGAAGATGCTAAATGAAGACAGGCAAAAACTGAGATGAAATGAAAACTAGGTTGAAGTGAATAAGTAGAAAACCTTTGACATGTAGGGAGGATAACATTAACCCTGAGCAAGGATACAGCTGGTGGAGGGTGTTGACTGTGGTGGTGTGGAATGACAGATAGAGGATGGATAAGGCTAATATCTCAGCAAATGCACAACAATCCCTCTTCTCTCTCTGACAGCAGGATTACTCAACCATGTTGTAAGCCTTTAACACTTCCACACTGACAAATTCACAAGTAAAATAGTGGGTACTAGAGACACGTGTTTACCATATCATAACTCTTACTAGTTTAGGGATTTCTGCAAGTTTTGACTTAATGATGGGTTTTCACAGTTAATTAAGTTTTTCTAAACACCTTCACAGCTAAGATCATTTGGCCCTCCAGGTAGTTACAAAATAATCAAGTGCATAAAATACACATGACATCAGAGTAACTTGACACAACAAGTATTGGGTTTTATTGGAATTGGATAAAATCTGGTTACATTACTGTTCTGTGGCTGAAGGGAAATATCGGCAGCCCCATGTTCAGGGCTGAGTGGGAAGAGATTTAGAGTCAAGGGAAATGGGCCAAGCCAAACAGTGTCTCCACAGCAACAATCATGAGGGAATACATTAACCACAGTAAAATGACACCAAACATGATCTGAAAAGGATGAAACGGGCAGCTAACGAACAGATATTCTTCATAGTGCCTACCTACTGCAACTGCATACATTGCTGATTTGATGCTTTTCCTCACATGGCCCATCTGTTTCCTTGTCAGCAACATATTCCCCAAAGATAGACTTTATAAAGCTACAAAAGCATCCATTCTACTTGACCAGTGAAGAGGCTTCATATTATATATTCATTGTAGAGTATATTAAACCATTAAAAAACTAGAATTATTTCAGTTTTGACTTATTACATCTAAAATCTAAATATTTGTGATTTTTTTTTTAATCACTTACAATGAAATTATGACCCCCCACCCAGTGCAAATCAAGCATAAAGACTAAAATACAATAATATATAATACATAAATCTACATTTTCTTTTACTTTTACCACATATGTCATACAAAATTGGTAATTTTTAAATAATTTTTTAAAGGGTGTGAGGGGTAGTATTGGGGGCCTTAGAACGAATCAGGCCTTTTACATGTAAAGTGTGACACTATTTACGAAAAATTCACGGTACGAAACCACTTCTGGAATTAATTAATTTCAACAAGGTACAACTGTATATCTGATTTAGCGAATGTTCTCTGACACTTAATATGTAAAAACATATCAATGAGGTTATGGTTAATAGTAAGATTCAGTGTTTTGCTAATGAGGGTGGAGGTTTGATGGGCTGTCATTACATATATGCACTGTGTACATAGTACTGAACTGACATAATATACACACAGGCGCACACGAAAGGCACAGCTTTACATTTGGATAACAGTGCCACACACTCACCAGCCATATGTTCTATGTCAGGAGCTCTCAACTACGTCCCCCTCTCCTCTTCCCTCACCATGCCATTGCAACCCAAACAAACTCTTTCTCTATGTCCTGACATTCTGGTGCAAATCTGGCACTCGGAAAAGCTGAGCCTAGGGGGAACAAAGTGACTGAAATTGTTTATAGACAATACTTGCAGTGCACTCGCCCCAGTCTCTACACTGTAAACACAAACCAGCTGTCCCCAGAGTCTAATACTTATTCACTGACTGATCTAACCATAGGCCAACTGGGAGAAAAGACAGTAGAAAACAGGATGGGGAACAAGGGGCCAGTGTGGTATTCACAAACTGTCACAGAAAATTGGAAATAAATACTGATATCAGACTTTACGGCTGTAGATGAAGAGTATAGTTAAAAATGTGTCAGTGTTTGTCTATCAGGCCATATCAGACCTCGTCCACATGGAGAAAAAAATGACAATTTTCCTGAGCTCCAGTGCTGCTTTGGTCCCTTATTGCATTTATCCAGAGTGACTACAGACAGGATTTTGTCAGTGACAGTGACAGCCAATTGAAGTGAGGAGCTATTAGTTAATGGGCAGGGGCAGGCGAAGAGGGAACGTGACCTGTGAGATTCCGCCTCTTTGCCACCGTATATCTCCTCCACAAGCTCACTGCCAGCATGAGATTACAATCAAAGAGGAACGGACGTGGGGAGGGACCAGGGGTCCCACCTCCAGCTGTCAATCTCCAGACTTGACTGAGCTGTGCATATCCCATGATTCACCTCTGAGGAAACGACATTACAGTGAACATGCCTGTCATGTTAATGCATTCATAAAATCACCATGAGCACACATTGAAGACAGAAAAAAGAGAAGATTTTTTTTTTTTTTTTTTTTTTTTTTACTCATTGTTATGCAGGTCAAAAAAATAAGGAACACCTGACTCAAACTGATATTTTATGGAATGCTCTTTGGATGAGATCCTCCAATCCATTCCTTTATTAAACAATTCAATTAGCTTCACCACAGGCTTGGCACAACCTTAGATGAGGATCGATCTTGATTTAACTTTTGGTATTCTTTTCAGAGGGATCATACATGGAAAAATCAATAACAGCGCTGTCAAAACTTTTCTGCTCAGCTAACGTAAATTTTAAGTGGCCTATTTATTAGCATAATTCTAGAATTTGATGAAGATCATTGCAGTAATCTATGGGTTGTAGCATTAATATTGCTAGCACACATCACTATGATAATCAGTGTATTTCAGTCCAATAATAGTGTTGTTTGATCATCCAACTCTGCATTGCCTTGCAGTGTCTGTGTAATTTTTTTATTTTTGCTAATGTTGAATTAAATGACGATGAATAATTATTGTCCATCAGTTGCGGGTCTGGTCTTTGAACTCTAACATGCAGTGAGTCTGAATCTGATTTATGTAGATGGTTTAAAGCTATGGTAATGTGAAATGTTACTGAATGATTATAAAACTCAAATAGGGTAAAATGTGATCCTGCAATCTGGGTAATTAATGCAAACACTGCAGCTGTATATACACAAAATTGTGTGTGCTTGTTTACTTCATCTCGACACTGGCAAACATGGAATTCATTTCAGTCCAATATTATGTAAAAATGCAGAGTTTCTGGTTAGATAGCAACTAAAAACTATCACACACAGACTACGATTCTAGAAACAAAGAAAACTAATGTAGAACTTATAAAGTGACTATAAGGGGAGAACAATTTGATTAGTAAAAGGCCTCAAGATTTTTATTTTCAGCAAAGCCTATTTTTAATCCACTCTGATCTGTGCATGCATCACCTTCTATTAACAGATTCTTAACTTTCTTTTTAAATGTTTAATTAATATTTATTGTATTGTACTCTGTTGCAGCACTATGACTTTTTAAATCTAAAAATATAAAGTGTTTTAGAAACAAAATTGATTATTATTGCTATCATGGATTCAGATTTTACCTGAAAAGATCCTCATCAGATCCTTTGGTCAGATCATCCACTCTTACCTCACCATATCAAAACATACTGAATAATATGTCTGTCTTCTTGATTTCTTGCTGAATTTGGTTTGTCTAGCGTAAAGGATTGAAGTTGTTTTCCCATGTGAGATGCATCAAAGGTATTACTGTGACATACAGTATACAGCTAAAAATACTGATTGGTGGGAGCATTTCAGCCCTTCTGGTCACACCTTTTAATTCATTAAGAGTGGCATGTCTGTCGTGTACAGTTACATTTGCTTGTGGATTATTATTTCATCACGAAGATGTAGCATGCAGTCCTGCCGTGATCCTCACATTTTTCTAGGAAATAGCAATGTCCAATTAGTTTAAGAATATCATTTATTCCTTTCCTTTACTGGACCTAAAAGAGGTCTTCTATCCAATAACCTTTAAAGTACACAGGCTGTGACTTTGCCTTCACCTCAATAAAGCGCTTCATGATTGAATCAAGTGGCTGAGGTCAATAGGACATATGTTCATTTCCCAGGGTCCTCTAGGGTCCCCGCAGGCAGGAAAAAAAAATATGCTGAGTGTCTTCTGTGACATTTATTGGATAGGAACTCGGTTATGTCTTTTTTTTTTTCCCCCTTTTTCCCCATTTCATCTCTTTCACTTCCAGAAAACAGTCCAGTAGTCTATGTGTGTACGGACACACGTGTGTATGTGTATTTTGTGTGTACTTACACAGTATCTCAACCCTGTGGTCACGCTTCAGGCACCAGCACATACTACATCTGTCACTGTCTGTACCACGTCACCTCAATTTTCCGCAAACAAGTTTCACTTCTTTGCCTTGAAGGACAGACAGTTCCTCAGCTTGCTTTTCTGTTTCCGTCTGTCTCTGTCATCCTTTTCCTGCTCCCATCACTTTACATCTGTCAGTCTCCACTGCTGTCTTTTGTCAGCCTGCTTCTCTTTCTGTTACTTATGTTAGTTTAATCATAGTGGCATTAAAATAAGGCGTACTGCACTGGGTTCTTCTCAGTTTAGTCAGGGTTTTATACACAATTAATTTCACAGCGAAGCCTTCTATTTTGCCGATAAAAGATCAAATAAAGTATGGTCTGTCTGAGTTATTGCAGCTCTCTTACCGCAGTGTCTTTCAGTGAACTTTTTGCTATTTCGTGACAACTAATTATTTTCTATTAATAATGAGTCTTTAATGTAAATTCTTAGCCAAGAGTAGAACATATAGTATAGATTAGCACAAGTAATTTAGATTGGTTAAAGTACATTATAATAAATACATTAACGTAGCTTTCATTTTCAGTGCTCTTGGATTTTGGGCATTTGCCAATATGATGAAGTCTATTTTATTTTGGATCATTAAAATGATTAATAGTGCCCAAATCTGCTTTAATCATGCGGAATATTTGTGTCTGACTTGGCTTGGGATTTCTCATTATTGCTTTTATCACAAGTTGTAGTCTTTGTGAATCAATAAAATGTAAAGGGCTAATTATCTCCTTGAGCTGTTTTTTTAATATAATTTATACAGTATACATAGAAAAAATTGTGGTGATTATTCACATTAATGTGCACTTAATTATAAATCAGCCCAAAAGCATACATATTTTACATGAAACAACTTTTAAATAGCAAAAAAAAAAAATCACATAAAATGTATAAGTAAAACATTAACAAGAGTGGATAAATGATCTGACATGCTTATCTATTGGCAGAGTGAGGTCAATCCTCCTTTTAACACTCCCAAGCTCCTCAGTTTTATCCTAAACTCTCTAACTCAGCAGCATTTGCCCGAGGGGGTTCTGTTTTACTATCGAGCCCCAGGGTGACCCATGAATCTGTGTGACCTCTGAAGGATAAAGCAGGGAGACATAACTCATCCAGACAACTTCAACAAGTTCTCTCTGTGTTCCACCTCGACCTTAAAACTAGGCAGTAAATTTAGTGAAGTCCAAGTAATAAACTCTCCCCCTTGAGGGCTTGGCTTCTCACAGTATGAGTGCTGATCTAGCATTATCATGATACCGTTTGACCATGCCTTTCATTATAATTCAAAAGGTGAAATGGATACTAGAGGGGAATTATTATTCTAAAACCTTTGCAAAATATCTGCCCAGGAGACGGAGCCTGTGCACGCTGACACAGCTGAGAAAAGTAGTAATAGATGTGGAGCTGTGCAGTATGTTAGGGCATGACTGTGGTTGTTAACCTTTGTCACAGACACTTCCTTACATCAGTGCATTCTTTACTCCTCTTGTTTTTCAGACACATTCCAATGTTTTTGGACTTGTAGAACCTGTGCTCCAAATGGATTAACGGACCATCTGCACTTACTCTATTCTGATAGCTGTAAGTCCTGACCTTTTGCTCTTCGCCCTCCGTCTGCTTCTCCAGAGGCTTCATTCCATCACTCTACCAAACATACACGCACATACACTTGTTTTCTGTATGCAGTCTGACAGATATCTGCTCACAACTACTCCAGTGAAAAGCTGTTTAACTAGTAATGCCACACACTTGACACTTGCAACTCTACGATTCAGCAAGTTGACACTGTCACCTGTTAGGAACACACTCACCCCGTGTTTAAAACTTGGGATTAAAGCAGACACACAGCTGCTGCATGTCTGACAGGTGGAGGGTCACACACTGAATTTCCATCTGTCCCTCAACCATAAAAATGACATTTAAACCATAATTGGAATGAAAAGTTACAAAATAAAGTAGGCAATCATATTTATATTATGTTTGGTATCAGTGCGGCATTGGATTGAGATATGATTGAACCTAATGAAGCCAAAATTGAAGATAACAGATGACGATACATTCCATTCAGAGAGAAAATAAATATATATACATATAGAAAAAAAATAATAATATGTGTATTTAATTATATTATGTGAGAAAGATAGTTATTTTCTGCTGATGTTTTCAAGGCAGGTGTTCTTTCAAAAAAGCAGATTACTTTCTTTGAAGAAACACATTAAAATTCCAACTGTCATCACATTACCAACTGCAGAGACATTTGGAATGCTTAAACAAGTTAAGAAAATTATTATCTTATCATTATTCCTGGGCTTTCTGGATTTAGCTCTTCTCGTTCACTGGTGTAATAATTTAGTACTTGTGTTAGATTGTTATGCCATGAACAATGAACGGTATTGTGGGTAGAAAATCTCATTATTGAAATAAAAATGGAAAAAGCTGTCACCAGTTAACAAGTAAGACCAACACACTTACGGGCTACTTCCAGAGACGCATTGTGACTAATTGCTTGACCCAAGTAGTTTCGCGCCACACAAACGTAGCTGCCATCATCAGGTTTGCTTCGTCGCCCATGGACGATGCGTAGAAAAAAGAGGGACCCACTGGGCAGCAGCATACGGTGGGAGCGGGGGTTGTCACGGTCTGTCTCAACACGCTCTCCATCTTTGTACCACTCCACCGTAGGGGTTGGACGTCCCTCTGCCTTACAGTTTAGAGTGGCTGGTTCCCCTTTGGACACAATCAGGTCAGAGGGGTGCTCTACAATGCGAGGAGGGAAGTCTTCCTGACGGAGACGAGACCCTAGAGGAGTACAAAAGAAGAAAATTAGTTCCATGCTTCCCATCCATCTCCAACTTAATCACACTAGACTTTTAAAGCGTACTGTTGTGGATAAAATGTAATGACAAAATCACCACAAAGAGACATAGTGAAGCTTATGAAATAATCCATCCATGGAATAAAGAGTAGTACCATTCACAACAGCAGACGCTCTAAAAGAATTAGCCACGGCACATTATCATTTTTTTGCGAGTGCCTTGCATTAACAATAATCCAGCCAGACAATATAATTACCAAACAATCTCTTGCTGCTCATAAAATGTTTTGCTTTTTGTTTCACCACTTAGAACCCCATGAGGCACTGTAAATTAATAAACAATCCTGACATGTGGAATCCTTCCGGAAGCAGAAGATGCCTAGCCTTAAAACATATCTGAAAAGACATATTTACATATAGCAGTGAGAAAAGTGCCAGGCTTAATTAAAAGAGGATTAGTATTATCAATAAACTAAGTTTCTGTTTATTTCACTGCTTTAATAATGGAATAGCTTTTGGGTGTAATAAACATTTACTGTTTATCATATAGTGTGTATTTTTAATGTGTTCATAGTGACTGAGGAATTAATTATATTAAAAAAATGTCATCCTATCCATCACCAACATAAAAGTAATTTTTAGATTTTTTTTCTGCGTTTAAATCTGAAAAAATCTGAAAAAGCCAATTATTTTAGGAGACAGCAGTGTCACTGAGACTATATTTTTTTCTATCGCTGACAGAACATTATCACACAGGATGCTTTCCAACAACATAAGCCATCACTGAACTCTCTCCTTAACCATATGGGGGTAAATTTTACACATGTGTAAGACTGTGTCCACCATTTAGAACAAACGGAAGCCGAATCCCTGTTGTCATTACATGAGACAGAGAGATATAAATCAATACTTCCAACTGTACCTTCACTAACAACCACAAACTACCTTTAATCCCAGATACAATGATGAGACGTCAATCTCTCAAAGAAAGTGTGACAAGCCCCTCTGAGGCAAAGGACAAAGCAAACCTTCCTAATGAGACCTAGGTAGGCTGCACAACTCTAATGCCTATCTTCTACTCATTACATCTCTTTCCAACCTCCAACACAGCCAAGCACACATAAATGCCAAACCCCTAACCATGGCCACATAGAGTCATGTTTTCTTTTACTCCGTCCAGTATTGTGTCAGTGTTGGTTGGATCTGGTCTAGATTCAGTGCAAAACCTCATTACCAAAATATGTTATGTGCCTTAAAATGCCTGCAAGTAGGGGGAAAAAGTCAGGTATACCTTGGTTGTATTGTATTTTTAAAATGATTATTATTTATTATTTGTAGTATTAGGTATTATATGTATTTTTAACACTCTTTTGCAGAATTTTCTTACCCCTAGCCATGCAATTTTTCCTTGAAGATGGAGGTACAGAATGTTAATTGCCTGAATGTAAACATTACTGTCAAATATATGTCTAAAATTATAATGTTTTGACATAATAAATGTGCATATCTGTGTTTTGGCAGCATTTTATTCTGGCAGCTGGACTGCAGTAAATGAATCGTAGGTGTTGATATTTTATATAACACTGACAGGATTTGTAATCAGTGTTAAAAGTGCTAAAGCTGCAACACAGACACAGAGAGAAGGTGACAAATAGTGTATATTAAGGAAATCTGCCATAAATGTCCTACGTGCAGCCACATTTTACTATTTTATTGCTGTGGGAATAAGAGAATGTCACTTTTGTGTTCTTTGACTTATCTTGAACAGCCTTCAGCAAGCCATGCTTTAAGGTACCGATGACCATGTAAAGCAAATAATCACCAACATGTGAGGAAAAGATACGCTCCTATTCCTGCTACAACCAGTAATTCCCACTCAGACACATGTTTACTCAGATTGAGAACAAATCACGTATTGTTAAGGGAGTGAGAATTTGATCCAGTGGGTAGTGATGTAGGTTTTTTTTGCAGAAAAGCACCATCTAATGTATTTTTCTCAATCAGATTAAGGTACAAATGTGATGTTATTTTAGCACTGAGCACCACCAGCAATCCTATTCATAAAAACACAGGAACAATATGAGAAACCTTATCATTATGAAAAGTGTGCTGACATTTGCATGTTTTTCCCCCATATTATCTGGTTGTGGGCAGCTGAGATAAGCCCTCATGCTGCCAGACTATTACTTTATACTTAATTTACCCTCTTTGTTTCCCTTTCTCACTTAAATGCTGATGATGATCGACTGTTAAAGGGCTACTAATGAGTTCAAATTTTAACAAAGGCTGAAAGCAGATTCATAGTAGAACAAATATGGCATTTCAGCCACCTTAAATAATGCTCACAGGCTGACAAATAGTCTTTTTGTGTGGTCAAATTTTGAGGTGTGGTATATGTTTGTTGACTAATCGCCCCCCTATGAGTATAATGGAGGTCAATAGAATTTCATTTACGATGGTAAAACGCCATAAAATCAATTTAACAGCAACTTATGCAGGTGCCTCTGTCAAATGTCAATAATTATCTCCATGGATGAGGTAATATAACTGGATGCATTTGTTTGTTAGTTGTACTGTCAGGAGGAATAAGCAAAAACTAGATTTTCATGAAACATGGTAGAAGACTAGACTATATGACTAAGAGAAAGTCATAAGCTTGACGTTTTCTAACACCATGAAATTTGATGAAATTACAGGAATTGAAACAGGTTTGTGACATTATGGTGTGCCAATAACATTTTCAACAATAACATTTTATAATATTCATATATTCTGTGCCAAATCAATCCCTTAAATTGCAAATAAGATGATAATAAAATTGCCAGACTCATTTAGATGGGCAGGCAGGGTTAACTGTAAGTAAACTTCATTCTTTTTATCTCTTTTTCTTCAAATATTTGAGTTTGTGAGACTTGAATGATTTCAAATGAATGTTTAGTGAAGGGCAAAATCTTCTGTCAACCTCTGGAGGGGATCAGGTGGGACTGGGGATTATATTGGATTTTCAGCTGTACCAAACTAAAAAGTGTCTTGATAGCAGGGGTGAAGATTAAGGTGACTTTATTACAAACACTTATAAATCTCACAATGCTTATGTAATACAATAACACACCATATAATTGGAATAAACCTGTGTAATAGCAGATCACAATTCTTGATCCTTTTTGTGTAATGTCTCTATGTCGACATGGAAAATGCATTTGTGACAGAGCTGTTGTGTGATGCTGCTGCCAGCTGTGAGAAACAAACAAACAAACAAAAAAATCACACTTCAAATAACACCCAAGCAACATTATTTTAGGATTAAGATGTTAAACTTAAACATGCTTCAGAACTACCCAAGGACACAAGCAGAAAATTAACTGTAGCCTGTTTTGACAGTCATTTCAGTAGGCTTTCTTATATACTTCAAATACTAGACATTTAAAAGCAAAATAGATGAAAATTGGCTTGAGAATGTTGAAAGCTGTCTGTGTACGTACCCTGTGCATGTGTTAAAGACATGCAATTTGAGATGTTTTGCTCTCTACAGTATTCATTATGGACTAATATGTGTGCTGAAATGTGGATAAAAGCCTGAAACATTAGAAACTCTACTGCAAAACAAGGGAAAATTGCACTCAGGTGCAAAATGTTGCCACACATGTTTGTGCCAGCATATCATTAAACACAAAATCTTTTCAAAACAAGGCCTCAAAGTGGGTACAAACGTGGCACAATTCATGATACTTTTAGTGGGCGTAATTCATTCTTTGTGTATTGCATCTTAAGCGTTTGTCAGACATTCAAGCAAAAACAAAAATAGTATAATCTGGTGTGAGTCAAGAATATACCTGTCACATTGAAACCTATACGTCAGCATTCTGCTCAACACCAATGAGAGTAAGAAAGAGAAAGGACATGAGAAATAAGAAGCCACCCCTGTAGCCAAAATCATGCATATTTCATTTAAGTTCAAATTTACACATTGTCTAGACATTCAAACCTACAACACAACAAACATGAGCAAGATAGCCAGTGTGGCTATTGGTCCTTGGTTGCAGCATACAGGCCGCCTCCCTTGTTCTTAATTGTGTTGGGCTGATGCCTAAGGGTCCACACAGCTCCCTAAGCTCCCTGGCATTACAGAAAGGCAATATCAGACCGCCACAAGTGGGCCCCCAGAAGACCAGGCTTTATCTGCAAAGGGCCAGCAGCCAGTATACAATAAGTATGCAAAAAAAACATGTGCACAGATTCACAATGGAGTACATACACGCACACCAAAGGTCATTTGTAACACCTGTGCCCCTACAAATATGTTTTTTTTCCTCCCATCAGTCATCCCAGAGGCAGTTCAACTGTCTTGTGAAGATCTACGAAGGGAAGAGAAGTGAAGAACAACAACATAAAAAGGAAAGAATTACGTCTATATACTAGACTTTTGTCTTGACAAAGAAACAAAGAAAAGGGGAGAATTTGAAGTATTTTTTCTCCACGTCTACGTGCTTCCCCTGAAAAACAAGTAAACGTGCTAAGAAAATCTGCAGAATGTTGGAAAACCAATCTTTGTGGAAGTAATATTACCTTTTATTCAACTGTGACAAAGACAAAACAGAAAATACATGCAGAAAATAGAGCAGGAAGAGGTAATAAAAGATGAATCGCCTTTAAAATAAATCATCTACACTGAGATTCTTGGAAATATGAGTAAAATTTGTTGATGTTGAATCAACCCACTCTACTGCCGTTTATAGTAAGTACATCATTGGATATATTTATAGTGTATGAGGACAGCCATGACTGTCTGGACCTACAGCAAAGTAATATACAGAGAAAATATCAAGTAACACAATCAAATTAGTCTCCGTCACTGAGGCGACCCTGACTGTCAACTCAGTGTGAAAAATTACCCCCTTCTGAACAGACAGGTCGACACATAGGCGCTCATACACTGGCACACATTTTCACAGCACAACTCTGCGGAGCCTTCTGGGCTTAGGTTACATATTTCAACTCATATTCATAGGCAAAAGCACAAATCTGGCCTTAGAGAATGTGCATGCATCCTCAGTTTTGTCAAGCAACCAGTCCTACAAAATTTGTGGGTGACAATCAACTTGTTAACCCACCCAACCAAAACCATACTGTTGGAAAACACAATCTCACCCTGTGCTACTGTGGGATTACCTGTGCTGGAGCCCTAGTTCCACTTTGGAAGAGTAGCAGTCAGACAACAATAAAAGCAGGCAGATTTTGTAGGAGGCTTAAGTGTGTGCAATAAATGGAACAGCTATGTCTTGTTAAGGAAATCCTTTTGTTTCTGCCTGTAAAAGTCATTTCATTTTCTTTTTTTTGTGACCTGTGGGCTAGACTGTGGATCAAAGTCCACACTTTTAATGGTGTGACTGAGATTTGCAGGAGCTTCTTTGTTCAAAGCGCTGCCCTTGTAAGTTAAATGACACCAAATGTTTGAACAGATAGCTATTCATATGGGCAGAGGAACAGGCAGACAGATACCGGGAGATAAAACAGGAATCAGGAAAATGAAACACAAGATTTAAAGAGAATTTAGATGCAAGTGTAAGGACAAAATGCTTCCTGCACACCAACCTGAGATATGTTATTTAGATTTTTGGGTTTTTATTCTATACAGTGAGAAACTAAATACATATCTAATAAAAAACTGTCTGAATTTCATTTTGTAAGAATAAAATAGAACACTGTATACAGTAATGTATTTAAAAAATGAAGAATAAGGTGAAAAGATGTGCACAAATTCCTATTAAAGCTGTCATTCCATGTTTATTTCATTAATATTACTGTGTTCTCCATTGTTATTGAATACATTGTGTGTTGGTTCTATTTAAAAAATGTCCGGATTGCTTTCTTTCCAGCTGTTTTTGCACGGTACAAAAATTACTTTAGGTCGAACAACAGAGTTTACTGGTACTTCCTCATACGCGGACACGAGGCGTCTCTGATTGGCTCAGAATGCGTGAAGGAATACTCCCCCTCCCCTCTCACTGTGTATGTATTTAGCTTTACCCAAGTAGCATCTAGCTTGGTTTCGTGTCGTTGCTTGATTTGAAAATGTGCAGGGGAAAAAAAACAAGGCTTTATTTCCACAGAGAGCACATGAACCAGTTTGATCCACCATTTTTTCCCAGTTTGTGCAGCAGGTACTGTGGCTCTTGTAGATGCAAATGCTAATGCTACTCCAGATTCGCTGCCGGGGACAGACTTAACCCCACGTGGGTGACGCTAAAGTCCCTCTGTCGTCAGATGGACTGGCTTTTTCTGGGTCCCTCGTTCCTGTTGTTGTTTTTTGTGAATGTGGTATGCAGCCAGTGGAGGTGACAAACCACCTTCAACGGCAGCATGTGTTGGTAAATCGGGGTGACTCATCAGATTCCAAAAAGTGCGTGGAAAAGTGGTTTTCAGTGGAATGACACCTTTAAGCACAGGAAAAAAAAAAAAAAATCTTATTTGTCTAATTTCCAATCTGAATACTGCATTACACTCATTATATTATAATACATAATCACATAAAGAGTAACTTTTCAGTGAGATATAAATAACTTATTTTGAGACAATTTTTTTTTACTTATTTTTTTTATTCCAATGGAATGAGTGAAAATTGTCTAGGTAATATTTCTTGAAATAGGATTGTCGAGATCTATTGTTTAAAAATAAGTTCTATATCTCACTGAAAAGTTACTCTTTGGATGATTTATTTTAAGAGTGATGAGATATTTGGAATAGAAATGACAAAAATAAATTGAGTAATATTTTCATCTTTCTTTGACTGAGTGTGTAATTGTACTGCAGAGTACTTCACAGAAGCACTTCCAGGTACAACTTTTTCATTTTTCATAGTTTTCCATCTGAGTTACCACAACATCTGGCACTCATCTTCTATAAAACAAGGCAGGGTGTTGGATACTGCTTCTTCCAAATAAGCAGTAAAACTCTCAGTTTTTGAAGGATTAAGTATAGTTTTATGCATCCTATGTCTGAACCAGAAATAAGTGCTGTCAGCATTTCCATCTGAAATGAATGCACATGCCAAAACTAGATAACCCCATGACTCTCTGTCACCTTAAGCAGCAAAGTATTAAAGTGACAAGTGGGTTATATTGTGCAGGTGTTTGCTGTGCATCACTGCCCGACCTTTGGTATTTTCAGCACATGTGAGTATGTACGAATGTCAGCAAAATATCCAACAGAATTCTAAGTCCTGACTACTGTGGATTCAGCATTTTATCAAAGGGACTATAAAAAGGATAGTCACTACATATTTATATATAAAACTCCATGAAACATTGAAAGGAAAGAAACTGTTTATGTGTGTGCTTGAAATTGTGATATATAGTTTCCCTTAAGGCGAATGCAGGCACTCTTACAAGTCTGTTTTTAATTGTATTTATTCATCTAGAAAAAGAAAAGTGTGGAAAATCATACATACTCTTCAAATAGCAGACAAAATAATTATATAAACAATTTCATAACTTGGAATATTTAGCAGATATTTTGCCAGATAAATGACTTGTACGGTCATTTGTTTTTAGTCTGATTTATAATCTATCAGTTACTTAATAAACTTCTCTTCTTCTCTTGACATTTTCACTAAGAATTTGAGCCTGCTTTAAAATTCTCCCGAAAATAAACCATTTGAGTGGCTCATCCCTTGGAAACACGTACTCCCAACATACGTACACAAACGCACAGGGACACACACACACTAATTCATTTGTAAAGTAAAACACAGGGAACCAATAAATACCAGACATTCTTTCACAGGCTGTATAAACTACAATTAAGTGGAACAGTTGAACACTGTCATTCAGACAAGTATGTGGAGAAGGAATGTGAATGTGTTTCTTTGCCTGTGTGTGGCCAGGACAAGGTCTCTCAACAAAAGCTAATACTAATGCTTTCGATTTGCAATATGATTACTTTATCACATGAAATGAATGTGAATCTGCTGGCTGCAAAACTGAAAATCGGTCTTTCAATCTATAGCCACCTATGTAACAACCACAATGCACAATGTCCCCAGTCTCCAGAGAGGAAAGTCAAGGTCATGGATGTGATAACACCTCCTAACTGCAGCAGATGTTCATGGCAGATTTGAGTGGGGTGAAACTGTCCAACAGCATAGGAAGATGCAAGAAATGTCTCTGGAAGAAGAGCAAACTAATTCTGAGCCTGTGCTTCAAAGCGTCCGTTATTAAATTTATGACCAGCAAATTTATGAATGTCCTTGAGGAAAAACTGTGTGCAAATAATGATCTATTTTACTTTCCATTTACTTTGTGGCTGCTTCTCTTCTATTTCTTCAACTAGTTTAGTGTAGAATGTAGCAATAGTCTCAGCTTTAATTTGAAAAAGTGATTTTAATTCATGGCATCGTAGTTGGGGTCTGCAATGCCGCAGTAGGATTATTAAAAATAAATTAAAATAAAATAAAAAAATGTTTGGATTGCCATCTGTTAAATGCTCACTGAGAAGGTAAGAAAGAATAAAGTCCCCAGGGTGAATTCAAACCAGAACATTGCTGGTACACGATAAACATCTGAGCCAACTAGGTCACCAGGACACTTTAACCAGAAAACACATGCATCAGGCTGTCAGTGACAAAACATGCTCCAATTTGTTTTTGAAAATAAAATACAATTAAAAAAAGTAAATAAATAAAACCCACGGGAAGGCACATTTTAAATCTGTAAACCAACAATAAATCTGTGAAAAGATTGATAACCTTTTATAGTTCACTCAGAAATACTCTGTAAGTCCAAATTTCAACCTTGGTGTGTTATTGGAGGACATACAAGACTTTATAACTTTTATCAAATTAAAAGAATATATTTTGTTATATAGAAAATCAACATCAATGAAGGTACCATATTTATTTTCTTACACATAAGCCCCCCCCCACACACACACACACACACACACACACACAAAAGAAAAAGCAATAAGTAAGTATTAAATGGACAAGAAAAACACATGCAATGTAAAATGACCATGTATTTTAGAACATTAGAACCACATGTTTACAACATTTAGACCAACATAAGTGCTGATCCACAAAATCCTTTGGAACATCATTACTTACATTAGTACCATTACTTCATGGTACAAAGCAGGTACACTGTGTTCATGCAGACGTTGACTTTACAGACTCTATAGACCACATTGGACCTAAGATTGTTGTCTGGAACTGTTGCTGTCACTGTGTTGTAATATTTAGATAATACCAAAAATAGTCACTTACCCGATAAAGGGTAAGCACACACAGGGATTTCATAGCTATGGTAGTGGTCGTTTTTGGTCATTCCTGACTATGCTCAGGATAATCAGTGCTGTAGATGACTATGTGAATGTGTCCATGCCTGTATGTACTGGTATGATATATACCACTGAACAGGTAAGCTGACGTGGCTGATAGCCAAAAGCTTATCTACTCTATTTGTGATGAGAAACACCTCAGGAGCACAACTGCCTGGAAAGGCCAGCAGCCCATCTGAGAGGCTTATCCTCACTCCATTAAATGTTCAGTGGAAAGTAAAGTGGCTGTACAGGCCATTGATTATCACTCAGGCAGAGCTTGAAAGTCAAACTTCCCACGAATAAAGCAGACATTAAAATGCAACTGCAGCAATTTGTCATTAAACAAGTAACCAAACACCTACTTTTGTGTAAATGTGCATGTACAAGTTTGATACAGTAATATTTTGTGGGTTTTGTATTAGTATAAAGCAGGGGTGTCAAACATGCGGGTTCTATGGGATGAATTTGTAAAGTCCAAAAATAACACTGAAGGTATAAATAGTCAAAGGTATCAAAATAGTTTTAGTTGTAGTCTCTAAAATGTTAAGAATATTGTACCTGTTACTAAATGTTTTGTTGATTTGGAGAATCACTGTGATGTATAATGCTGATATATAAATGACAAATTGAGGTTTAAGATTAAAATATTTTTTTTTGTTTTCTTCAGATTGTTTGGGTTACTCAGATTATTTTGTCCTTAAAATATTTTCATGATTAATTTACCTTTTTTGTACTCAGAAATGAGTAAGTTTTGAGAACAAGCAATGGCACGAAACCTAGCTGGATGCTACTCTAGTAAAGATAAACACACACATTATCAGCCAATCAGAGATGCCTCGTCACCACGTCATGGACATGTATGTGGAAGTACCGTTAAACTCCATTGTTCGACCTCAAGTAATTTTTGTATCGTGCAAAAACAGCTGGAAACAAAGCAATCTGGATGTTTTTTTGTTTTTTTTTTTTACAACCAACACACAATGTATTCAATAACAATGGCAAACACAGTAACATTAATGAAATAACCACGGAATGACACATTCTAAAACATTCTTCCAACTAAAAACTTACTGAATCAATATATTAATATTACATTAGCTTCCTACTGTGTCATTGCATGTTACAAGTGCATGTCTGCATGACCTACATTTATTTTTTTTGTCTTAATTGTGCCTCTGGTAAAGGCAGCCCAGATGTGAACTGACTACTGTGAAGGGAGAGACAGTTTGCCCGGAGCATTAAAGTCATCAACAAAACTGAAGCCTTTTTAGTTCAAAACTCATTCTTCCATCATATAGTACACCACACACACATGTTTTGGACAGGCTCATAATCAATAACAAGCGCTGAGTGGACTCCTGGTCTGCACCTCTGTGCTGAATGAAAGGCCACAGTCATGGATAAAACTGGCCTAAATTAGTTTAATAGTCCAAGAGGACATTAATATGAGGATGCATTCAGTCACAGGCGATTATAGGTCAATGCTGTATAAATTATCTGAATTTCTGCTGGGATTGTTCATAACCTGTGTTGTAGAAGCAAAAGATATGATTCACTTAACCTTGCAATGAGCACCAAAGTGCAAGACAAGTCTTATACCTACAACACACACAGAATTAATTTCCATTGTAATCACAATGACAAATAGCAAAGAATTGAAGGAGCCTACTCATAGATGCTGTGAATAGTGGCTGAAATCTGCTCCAATTGAAGATCATGATACTAAAACTACTGATGTCACAAAAAAAAGTTAGTTAAAAATATTTAATGGGTGAACTTGGGTAATATTGTCCAAATATGGTACTTTTAGCATCAGGGTCTTCAATTAAAAGACAGATTTCCCAAAAGACACCAATGAATAATATTCAGATAGTTTTGTACCTGAGCCACTGTAAGCTCAGATAAGTTAAGTTGACTTAAAAAATTAATTAATTAATTAATTATTTTTTTAAAAATTGAGAAAAGTGGTTGACTTAAAAATATATATACATTTAACTTAAAATCTTTTGTAGTATCATATTTTTGCTTTATTATTACACTTAAATAATTAAGTTCAATGCACTAAATTACAAGTTCATTTAACAAAAAAAATCTAAAAATTTTAAATTAAATTTATTTTCAAAGTTTACAAATCATTACATATTTTTTTAAGGCAACCACTTTTTAATTTATCTGGGTTTACAGTTTACAGCCTCTCCTCTGAGAAAAGTAGCAAGTCTCCTCGCAGGCACCTAACTAAGAGAAAATGCCTATAGGATACAGTAGGTCAATGGAAGTGGTGGACAATTTAAAAAAAAAAGTTTTGAACAAAAAAACAAAGCACTCCTCTCACAGTTAAAGGTGGAGTGGGAGATCTTTTTTCTTTGGAACATTTTTTTTTTTTACCAAATTGCTTGAAAACTTCTTCACAATCCCATATCACACACTGAAATAGAATGTCTGCAAAAAAATTTAATGTTTTAGTCCAGTCTAGAGGGTGGAACGAGAGGAAAACTCTGGCCAATCATTGTTCTGATCATCTTTACAATGATTGATTTGCTGATACGTCTATCAAATATCAGTCCACCCGTCCCTCCCCCTTCATTCACATAAACAGCTATGGTGGAAAAGATGACAACCGGCAACAAAAACAAAGTAAAAACTGCTTGAAAAAGCTATGGCCACGGAGAAGCTGACCGAAGAACAGAACAGGACAAGTGTGGTAATCACTACGAATTTCCAACACTGGCATCAACCGATGCTAAGGTGGCCATGTTTCTACTCCATAGTTAAGATGATACCGTTACAATTATATAATATTTGGACATACTAATCGCTTATGGGTATCGTATTCATCCCATCAGTGAGAAAATTAAAGATATTGACCAAACAGCAGGTTTTGCTAAGTTACCAACACTGTGTGTAAACTGCTAGTGTAACACTATAAGCTATTGTCCTTATCCATTAGTTTTCCCATGGTGTTTATTTCATGCTTCTAAACCATTTGTTAGCAAAGCTTCATGTGACACAAACTGATAAATGTTGCTTATTGTTTTGTTCTTTACGATGATAATTGATGCTGAGATCTCGTGCATGCTCGTGAAGCTCCATGTTCGCTCCAGACAGCATGCACTTTGATGTATTTTTGAAGGCATGGTTTCGAGGAGTGGGCTGACGAAGAGGCATGGGTGTGTATACTTTCAAAATATAGCTTGCAGGAACCCTTTTCCAAGATCTCCTACCCTACTTTTAAAACCAGTCAGAGCCACTTAGAAGTGTTTGTGAGTTGTATCGTGTATGATAAACACTGAAACTCCTACAGCAGCTACTCTGGCTGAAAGCACTGAGGCTAACGTGTGCATATGAATGTGCACTAGACAGTCATCATAAGAAAAATAGGTGTGGTCATAACTAAAAACTATGAATTTAAATCCATTTAACTAAAATTTTATCAGACACTGACTATATCTACAAATGAGTTGACTATACTTAATAGTTTCTAGTCATCAAACTTAGATTATAAGTGCATTCTAATTAATTGTTTTAAATATATTTAACATCATAGCTTACAGTGTATTTATCATTTTTGTACGGACATTTGAATTTTTTTCTCCAGATTTCTGCACTTAAATTAACCCTGAAAATATGTGCCAGAGACTGCTAGAAATTTAATATCCAATCAACACAATCTCAATCCAAAGATTTCACCTTGATATCATTAAATATTAACTGCACATCATGCAAGCCTTGCAACCTTGAAGATATGAAGAAAAGAGAGAGAGAGAGAGAGAGAGAGAGTGAATGAGTGAGACTCAACGTTACATGCAGCTTTCTGCAGGTGTTAATTGCACCCGTGTGGCTGCATGCAGCAATTAGTGGTGGCCTTTCATGAATCAAACATGTTTTGCAACATGATATATTTGCACAGAAAAGGATGACTTTGCACCAAATATATGTTACCTTATTTACATCTACTCAAATGGCACAGGTGCAACATGACATAATTTGCATGCAGTACACTTTGCATTTCTGGGTGAATACCACAACACACACACACACACACACACACACACACACACACACACACACACACACACATTGTTTTTTTCACCTTCAGGGGATATGGTCTGGTGTTTTCTGAAAATTACTTTATACACAATACCAAGCAATACTACAAGTGAAACAAAGCACTAAGCCCATGTATGTCAATCACTTTTGCTGGCAAATGTCTTTTTAACTGTGTTTTTCCTCTGGCAGTAATTTGATCATTTATCTGTATGAACAGCTTCTGATAGGACTCCATTTATCCTGCTACTGTTGATAACACATGTTGGCAGAGGGCTCTGGGGCTAGCTGTTGACAGAAAGTATATGATTAAAGCCCAGATTTCAACAACAGTTTGTTGTGTGGATTTAATTTGAGGGTGTGGATGTTATAGAGTTATAGACATCAGCCTCTCTGCGATTTCCAAATTATCAGGGTAAAACAGAAAACTAAAAAAAAAAAAAAAAAAAAAAGTGGGTCCACTAAGGTAATTTATCAGGTATATGTCTTTTAATACAATTTTTTTTTAATGAATAATGCTGCAATATGGAAATCTTGCCAGAATCTATGACGTTCTGTTTGTTGTGAGAAAGATTCCATTGAACAGTTAAATGTAATTACAATGATTTTTGAGCTGACAGTAACAATTTGTCACAATTCTCGTTGCCAAACCAGCACTTTTTGGAATGAAGCAGCTATAAGAATCTAGCTACAACCCACACTTGATACCACATCTTGCATATCACAATGAAGCAGCTGTTAGAAGCTAGAAAAACAGTCCATTTACTTTGGTCAAGTCGGTCTGCTTCCATTTTAATGCAATTTAATTCACATTCTATGGGAAGAAAATGTGATCAATGACTCTGGCTCCGACTCTGGCATTCCCTTTCATCTTCATATATACAAACTCTCAACAAGACTTAATTACTACCGCAGCTACATACTACTGATGTCAAAGACCAGACATCTCAGTGGTAACCTCCCAACACCTGACACTGCTTCTATACATGCCTTCTTTCCTCTTTGCTCTCTGATCAACCTGAGGCACTTATTTCAAACAGGTTGCGATTTCACTGGCTATCTCACCACTCTGCAACCTCTAGTGTTATAGGGAGTTTGAAAAGATGGCCTCTAGCAACATGGCAACCCAGCACAGCAGGAGAGAAAACAGAATGTAAGAAGTTGCCCTAGTTCAATGGAATTTTTTTCCCCTTTCTTTTTATTGACTGACCTACACATTTTATAGAGAAGGGGGGGGGGATTAATTGGATACATTAGCAGTTATATTCAATGAAAGAAGCTCAGGATGATGCAATGATTATCATTATTTTTTAGAAAGTTAGTGGTTATACATTGCACCACAGAAGTTGAAATGTGATTCCACATTGTTATGTTAGTTGACATTAGCTTTTCATGTCTAAGAAATAAATTACCTATATGTTAGAATTATAGATTAAAATGAGCAGCACAAACATGGCATGTAGTACAGTATGCATTTAAAACTACACATATGATAGATAGATAGATAGATAGATAGATAGATAGATAGATAGATAGATAGATAGATAGATAGATAGATAGATAGATAGATAGATAGATAGATAGATAGATAGATAGATAGATAGATAGATAGATAGATAGATAGATAGATAGATAGATAGATAGATGGATGGATGGATGGATGGATGGATGGATGGATGGATGGATGGATGGATGGATGGATGGATGGATGGATGGATGGATGGATGGATGGATGGATGGATGGATGGATGGATGGATAGATAGATAGATAGATAGATAGATAGATAGATAGATAGATAGATAGATAGATAGATAGATAGATAGATAGATAGATAGATAGATAGATAGATAGATAGATAGATAGATAGATAGATAGATAGATAGATAGATAGATAGATAGATAGATAGATAGATAGATAGATAGATAGATAGATAGATAGATAGATAGATAGTCTTTTTTATTTTGGAAAAGTCTTGTTATGTTCTGTAATAACACACTATGGTTCAATGAGTTCCCTGTAAAGGGTTAATAAATACCATTAGGTGAATCATGTTTTGATGACAAGGTCATTCCTGTGGGAATTTTCTTCATCCTACAGATCCACCCTTCTGGACTACTAGATGAAGCAATCTGATCTCTGGATTTGTTTCCTTCCAATTAGATATGTGTAATATATTAAACTAATTTGATTAATCAAGGTTTTATTGTCAGAAAAACTCAATATGAAACATTTTTGCTTCTTGTAATATATCAAGTGTGAATGTGTTTTTTTCCAGACAGAAATGATTAGTTTTAGTGAAGAAAGATTATTTTGTTTAACATGTGTCTCTTCAGTTCATGTAATCAGAAATTAAGTGATTACAAATTTTAATCATCCAAGAAATTGAAAAAATCTACATCTTATGTTTGAGCAGCTCTACATCTAGGTTTTACATTTAATGTGGAATGTATGGTCTTATTTTCACTAATTAATACACTGAAGCTGTTATCTGTTAAATATTACACTCTACATTCATTCCACAGGTTAAGATAAAGCAATCAGATCTAAATTTAAAATCTCAATTGTTACTGAATGCATTGGAGTGAGCTCCAGTCAATTACTTCTATTATTGGAAAGCATAACATTTCCAAGCTATTTTTTTCCCCTGCTTTCCACACTCATCTACCTGACCCCCCCACCCCAACACCACCACCACCATATGTGTTGTTTATTATGGTATATGTCATACGTGAATATTATCACCTTGTTTTTGTTGCAATAAAAAAAGCTAATATTAGATCTGCTAATTAAATCAATGTATGCATGTTTGGGGCTTTCCAGTCAGAAATTCTCTGGCGGGAAAACAATTCTTGCCGCCTTAGTCTTCACTCAAAAAGCTTTGAACTGTATATCTCCACTGTCACTGATGACAGAGAATGACAGGAGACAAATGAAGGAGAAAGATAAGACGGGTGAAGGAAATGGCAGAGGGATAATGAGCATTAGTGAAGTCTTCCCTCATATTTTTGAGTCCATCTCATTTAATAGTCAGAAGCACCTATGTGATGGTATATGTGTGCGTTTATGTGTGACTGAATCAATTCTAGTGTGCATCTAAGAGTGAAAATGGGAAAAAAAAAAAATAAACGAAAGACCTACCAAAAGCATATTGATGTTATTGATTATTAGCCGCCTGACTGGAGCAGAGATGGCTCACACAGAGGTTAGCTCGAGAAGAATCTGTGAGGTCAGGCTATTACCATGACCTTTAAAGCTGTCCTTTCAAAATATTAATTCTACCAATTACTCTCAAAGCTGCAAGTCCTTGAGGAATATCATGGGGCATCACTCTAAGAGGAAGTACTCCAACACTTCAGTCAATGTGAGTACAGATGGAGAAGTTGAGGAGTCACATGGGAACAGCACTTTGTTTTAACAATAAGAGACAAATGTGCCTGTTTCAGTCCAACGTGACTGGCACAAGGCAAAGTGTAATTCATATCAGGTGTGGAAAGTCTTCACAATTGTAAAACCTCAAGATTGTGAGAAAGATTATTTATTTACAGAAGCAATTATCCCAAGTGCCTCAGCACACAGCCATAGCTGGACACTGACCTCAGAACAGGAAACTAAACCAAAAGAGAACAAACAGGCGGAGAAAACCACAAACCCAAGGGAGTTTCTTAGCTTAGAAGACAGTGCAGATCCAGATCTGCAGGACTAGACATCTATGCTCACTATTTAAGGATATTTTTTTTTTGACAGAATTTTGCGATGGATTTAGAGTTGAACATGAGACTTGAAAAAGCACGTGTAAAATATTAAATCATTTAGCTTGGTTTTACTTAGTCCATATTCACTGATTTATTGAGACATGTTAGGGTGAAAGCATATTTTTTCTATTTACTATAAACTGCAGACATAACCACACACTATCAATCCACTTTACACATCATTGCATGACAGAATTATATGGTTGTTGCAAATCATGTTGGGTTATTTTAATACATCACAGCAGTGATAATGAAAAAGCACTAGGTATTCATATTAAAAAAAAGTTACTACCATCATCATTACAATATAATAACAAAACTAAGTTATAGTTGTGATATCTTTTAATGCAATAATAATTAGTTTCACTTCATGCCTCAGTTCCTGTGACAATAAACGAAACAATAATTACATTTAAACAAAGGATTGTTAGTCTAAATAGTTTAAATCAAGGTAGAAATATGAACTAAAACGTGAAGGGAGGAAACAGCAGAGTATACAAGGGAGAGGAAAAAAGCATTACATTCATAAGGTAGGCAGTTATACAATAATAATCGATCCTGCTCAATATAAGGATTTGTGGTTGTATGTGTTAGTGTGCTTCTGTGAAAGTGTGATGACCTGTGAACTCTGGGCCCACAGGCACTTGTTAAACACAGCACTGTATCTTCCCCCTCACAAGGGTATAAGAAACTCCATACAGCTTCACAGCCCCACAGGAAATGAGTTGAGTAAACATGGGAAGCAATCAGGAATCACACAATCATTTGAGTGTGCACAAACACACACAAGAATGAGCTTATGCTAACATCATTACATATGCACCCATACATATTCACTCAGACAAATTCAAACCAAACACTTCTAACATCTGCATGGATTTTAGAGGCAACTGGGAAGATACAGTTTCTAAAGGTGGAAAAGATGTGGAAGACCAAAATGTTGTTTTTTTAGTATTATTATTATCATGTTTATATGTTGGACAATATAATTTCTTCTGAGGAATTAGTGTAGACTTTGTATGTCAATAAAAGCATGATTTATAATTTTAGCGGCTCATGAGGTTCCATTGTAATCCACAGTGGAGGAATGAACCTGCCATAATTCAAAATATAAACATAAATATAAAAAATGCTTGATAAAAAACATTTAGGTACCACTCATTTATTTTTTCCTTATTTCAGCATTTATTTCTGCGTTGCTTTCTTGATAAATCAATTTCCATATATCAGTTCCTCCAGGATTTCGCAGGCCTTTTTTGAGATTGTTTCGTCCTAAAATGTCTGTTGTTGCATGAGCTTTTCTGAAAAATTGCGATGAAAGTTACGGTGCTTTTTAGGCTTTTATTGTGGGAGGAAGTGACAGTTGTGATAAATAGTTGCGATTTTCCCTTTTTGTAATCACAATTAAGTAATATTTCAAATATTTAGTTAGTGGAAATTTAATTCAAAGTCATTGTGATATGGTCCTCAAAACTACCTTTTACCGAGACGGCAAATAAACGATTACGAGGATTATAAAAATTCAACAAATTTTTTTTCCAAATGCACCTGTTGGTTCAAAGGTTAAAGTTCATATGACCTCACAACGCTACATGAAGTTGTAAAACATAATATAAATGTCTCAGCCAGTCAAAAAAAACATTCCTAGTACTGTAGCGACAGTTTCTCTGACAAAAATAGAACAAAGACACTGAGATATTAAGACAACCTTTCAAATATGGCAAATAAAATATTACCTGTATGACAATGCAGCAAAAAAATTACTCTTCCAAATGCACCTTTTAGTACTAGTGCATCATTTTAGTCATCAAACGTGAACTGCTGGCCATGTACATGTTGCTTCGTACTGTAAACAGAAAAAGGTGGAAGGAGCAGCTCAATACGTCGCCAATGATTGGCCACATTTTGCAGGAAAGTCGCTGTGATTGGTTAAAATTGCAACATCGCGCTGAATTCAAGGGGCTTGGCTGAATTTGTGTTGAAGGTTCAAATTGCAACATTGCGAAATCTTGGATGGTCTGATATTTTATAGAAATAAATAGCTGACTTATCATCCTTTACCCATTTTCTATCATTCCTGAAAATTTCATCAAAATCGGTTCTCAACTTTTTGCATAATCCTGCTGACAGACTGACAGACAAACGAAATTGAATTGAATACCTCCTTGGTGGAGGTAATAAGTGACACAAATAAATAGGTGACGGAAAAAAATATGTGACAAAAAATGAATTAGTGACAGAAATAATTATATGATACATAAATAAATAAAGGAAAAAATGCAAAAGAGGGGATACTGAAGAAAATGTCAATGGAAAGCAATGCAGAAATAAATGCGGGATAAAATGAAAGAAGGAAAAAAAGAAATAAGTGCTACCTAAATAGTTTCATCAAGCATGTTTATATTTTTAATTATGGGAGGTTCAGTCCTCCATACAGTACAGTATAAAACTGCAAAATATATCATTTGGGTAATCATTGTCAATGTATGTATGCGCAATAGATAAACTCCAGATCCTACAATGTAGGAAGCAAATTTTGATTTATTTTGTTTATTTGTAGCATTCACAGAATACATTCAAGTCAAAAAAGAAAAATTATGAATTTTAAATCATTCATTAACACTAGAAAAGAAGTGGAAAGAAGAAAAAGTTGAACTTGAAAATGAAGTCAATGTGTTTTCAACTAATTTGAAAACACATGGCATGCAGCGATACACCAATTGCAATCGTTCTCAGTTTGCTGGCGCAGACCATCCCCTTGCACATGGAGTGAGTCACTAACATCATTGAAAAATGAGCAGCGAACAAGGGAAAATCACCACAAATTAAAACTTGGCGCCAAAAAGGAAAGCAACGCCAGTTATCTGGATTTTTGTCAGCTGCAAGAAGGATGATACTGAAACACGTGATATTGAAACAATGCCTTCCACCTGTCACCACAACAAAAGGAAATAGAAATCATTTGTTTAACCATTTACCATACAGTTATTACTGTATTTTTCGGACTATAAGTCACTGTTTTTAATAGTTTGGAGTGCGGTTTATACTCTGGAATGACTGAAATTATGAAGACATTATTACACTAGATCACTGCGAGAGTGCAGACCTCCACGAAGCAGCGCAAGTCTGCCAAGGTTTGGATCTGGATATTTGTAACTTATTTGTAAAATAGTTTTCTGTGTTCGTGAACAATTTATTTTAACGGTCATTAGCAATCCCCTAGAAGGTTAAAATTAGAAATCCTTCAAGAAATCCTTTTGAGATTTGACCATTTCAATATTTGAAAATGTACGACGTCGCACAATGACCAAATTTCACATGTTAGATCTAACGTGTAATGGATCGTTGATGCCAAAGGGGAAGTGGAAACAGACTCTGGCCGACAGCCAAGTCGTCTATGAAGGTGCACCACTTGAAGATGGCCTACCTGCGGCAACCCCAGTGGTGGTGGTGTACCGATCATGGCAAAGCGACCCTCAAACATGCATAGGCCCAGGAGGGAGTGTCAGAACAATGGGACATCGGAAGATCGGAATGTCGAAATAATGCTATTATCCCTTCTCAAGATGAAATGTCTGTTCTTGGCGTTGGATTTTATCAAATAAAATTTCACCCCAAAATGCATGTTCAGAAAATACAGTAATAAATCTCCTGAGTATTTTTTTTTTCATATAGCAATATAGCTATGTCACAGGTTTTTAGGTTTTTTTTAATCGCAATGTCAGTTTTTTTAGGGTTTTTTTTTGCAACATCATACAGCCCTAGCACAGTATCTTTCCAGTCCGTTTTGATGGATCACATGATGAATGGGTGAAGCAGTTATTTATTAAATCACCTAACAGTATTGAAAGAGTAAGCCATACTAGATCCCACTACAGCAGTACTCTAAAAGACAACACTTTAAATTGCAAACAAGCAATGCGCCAGAAAAACAAAATCATATCAGCACGTTCTCAGTCAGTATTCATGAAGACGTAGGCAAAGTGTCATAAGGCAAACGAAGAGTTCTGGAATGAAAATGCAGCTGATGGAGAAGGGGACACACAGTGGACACATTTCCTGTTCCTGTTTCATATTCTTACCCCATATGTTTATGCCTTTCAGCAAATAAACAGCATTTATTGAAAATGTTTTCCAGCCAAAGTAGTCTCCAGCAAAGCTTATTAGTCACATTATTTCCAAGAAGAAAACAGAATTTGACAATTCTATCTGACAAACAAAGGAAAACTCAGTGGTGTACAAAGATGTCCTAGCAGCCCCATCATCCATGGCGAAGAACTCCTCATTAGTAGCAGGACTAAGCTCATCACTGTCACCATCACAAAGACAACAGGGAGTCTTGTTAGTTTAGGAACAGCACAGCAGGCCAGCCCCTCTCCAATCAGGCTATTATGACTTAAGGTCCAGTTTGCCATCAAGTGCCATCCAGAAGTTTGGGTCACAACAGTCAACCTCTTGCAGCCATGAGTGTCAGTCTCCCAAGCAGCACGAGTAAGTACATGTGAACTCTGACCTGTATATAACTAACTCCAGCAGACCAGCCAGATGCCGCAGTCAGACTGTTCCCCATAGACTTGCAGCACACACCACTGATGGAAGTAGGCTGTATATTTTGCTGGACTCTGATTCCCGGTTGCATGTGCGTCTTCTCTGGCAACACATAGACATTATGGTCTTCTCCTTACACAAGCCTCAAAGGGCCTTTGTTTCTTATTAGTTAAGCAATTACCATAAATTTGGCTTAGCTAGCCTAGTTCACCAGGTATGTCTTTGAAAGTATGGTTGTAATAAAACCATAATTACAAAAGAAATACAAGGTGAACCTTTCTTTTCTTTTCCCCAGGTTTCATTTTAGACAATGTTTACAGACCATCAAACAAAGCAGGTAAAATGGTGAGGCAAGCCACAGCATTACTCTAGGGATGCATAATTAGGATCTGTGGGATTTCAGGGACAAAACCATCTCGACACTACCATATGCTTTTAATGGTCATCATTTAAATGATTATGTATTATCCAATTACCTTTGTTGGATGTATTATGCAAAGACTAAACTCTCAGCTGTGGGTTGTTCCAGGTTCTCCACAGCTCTTCATATGATAAAGGTACTTAACAGTGCCCTTGTAGGAACTCAGTGTTTTAATAATGGACTATGTTTTTATGCTCTGTCTAGAATGACAAAAAAAAAATTACGACATTACATACGTTGATACATGTTGAACAAACTGAGATGACATTCAAGGACAGACATGAGCCTGGCAGCAATCACAGCGATAACATCTAGCCTGCTAAAATCCCTATAATATGTGGTGGGATAAAGGTACAATAAACACACACACATATACTTACAAGCAAAAATAGAGATACATTATTTTTCATGCACATTTACTGTACACCTCACCTCTTCCATCTCACAAGGTCAATGACACATATTTGGCAAATAGCTGCAGTGCTGGAGCCATCAGTGAGTATTTGACAGAAGTCTGGCCTGGTTTATGGGTGTTTCAGCCAATAAAAGAGTAAAGAAGGGGGAAAAAAAAGATCAGTACTAGCCAATATGCAAGATTGCACCTGTTTACATAAGACTACAACAGAAAGAAAGATCCCAGTGTTCAGTGATCAAGAGCATTGACATATCTAGGCCTCTAGTCAGTGCTCTTGGGTGAATACAATTGTTAAGGGCAGCTCAAAGATACTTGAAACCTAAATTGCAGACGTGCTGTGCAGTTTAACAAGAAAAAGGTGTGACTGATGAGTCTTCTGGTGAAAATTCACTTTGTAAATACACCTTATTTTCAGACTCAGACCTCTTTCTTCAAAATCATACCACAGGACATTCCCTCTGACTCCAGGTCTCTATAAATGCATTTAAACTATGTGGTTCTACCAAATTAGTCAGTTTGGGAATGTGATTTAGAGACAGAATTGGAAAATTAGTGTCACACACATTTTTGTACCCGTGATGTGGGCAGAAAAACCTGAGCATGTTTCTTTTTCTGAATTAAATTGAATTAAATCTGAGTCAAATTGAATAAAAAGTTACTAAAAAGGCTGTATTATCTGCATATGTTAACCTTAACTATGATTTGAGACAACAAAAAGAGCCTTATGGTAAAGTGACCATTCATTGAATTTTAATGATGGAAGTTTTAATAATAATGATACTCATTATTACAGTTTTAGTAGAAATAATGAGCCCAAAAGGTTAAGTCATTCTTAATAGCATATGTTCTAGGCATTATTGGAGCAAAATAATAGCAAATGAGTAAGTCTAGTGTCAAATAAAGTCATCATTGTTTTATGGCTTGTTGTATTTGGTCCAATGATAATGTTGCAGTTGTGATTTTGCAATAGATCAGCCAAAATTATGATTACTTGTATGCCTTTGCTTGTGGTCCAAAGAAGCCATGAACTTAGCTCCGAAATGAGATAATGCCTTTTTTCCTGTGTTTGTACTGTTTTTGTTCATATAAAAGCAGACTGTAAGTACATGCTTTTCTTTAACCTAAAATTATCTCAGTAATGTTTAAAAAAAAAATGGTGGAGTCATTTAGGACTTTTATTCCCTGTTTGGTTTGGTGCCTCAGTATCCATAACTACATAAGTATCCCTATAAATCATCACTCCAAGCAGGTCTTTATGCAAAATGTTTTGTTGTATTGCTGTAATAGTTAGTGTAGTCTGTAATAATTTGTATAACTGATGGTGATTCTGAATTTTAGAGGTATTGCAAAGAATGCTTTTAAAACCTGCTGAGCAAGAAAAGGGTGATACCCACACCTCTGTTTTTATTAAACCTGCCGGCCTGTTGTCTGAATCAAACAGGAGTGGCTCATATTAACAGTGATCAAGGATAAGGGAAGTCCTGAGCCAATAAAACCCAGTGAAAACCTACTATATTGTCAGCACTCGATCAACAACTTTAATAATGTTCATTCTGCTGCACCTAACTTAATATTGGTGACAATGTGCAGTTGACTTTACAAAGGTCATCACTTACATTTCTACAAAGACAAGAAATGATATTTAATGGGAATAAGTGAGTCTGACTATTTAAGTGCAGTGTGTGAAACGAGGGGGGAAAAAACTTCCAAGATAAGCAAAAAAAAGAAAAGAAAAAAAAAGGTATCCAGAGACAAAATAGACTGAGCATGCAGAATAACACTGAAGGCATCTACAGTATTTCCATCCAGTGAAAGATCCTTCACAAATCTGGATGGTGCAAAGGGGCTGTCCATGTAAAGTCTCTCTGTTCCTCATTAACCTGCAGCTCATGTGATGTATGCACCAAGTGAGAAAAGGAAGATAACCTACTGCATGCCCTATTTTGACTATTTATATGCATTTGGGTATAGGGCTGATCTGATACTGGCCTAAAACATTATTCTAAAGTCATTTGTATGTTTCCACACAATTAATAATTGTGTGATTACAACTGGTTCACTGCACTATAACAGAGGATATAGATAGATGGGTCACTCTGCGCAGCCAGCAGAAAGGTCAGGGGGCATATACCGCTGGGAACACAGAGAAAAGGTGACCGAAATATCCGCAGTGCCTTCATAGATGAAAGTTAGCATCATCACCTCTTTTTTTTTTTTCCTCTTCTCCCTATGTCCCAGCAGTTTATGCACCAGCAACGCATTATGTATTTTAAATCTGCCTTGGAAAAAAAAAACTGCTTTAGAAATAAATCCCCTTCACACATGTCTTACCTGAACAAATCTGTAGAAATGCCAGTAGACAGTAAATCCCCGTTAAACAGACAGGCATCATTCAAGAGCAGCTGAAAACGGTGTAATCCACTGTTAGAACCCTCTTTGTTTCTCTTCTATTTCATCTGTATTACAACTTCTACTGATGAGTATCAGGGTGGAGGAGAGTTCCTGAACTCCGCACAAAACGAGAGAAAGATTATGATGATGATGATAAAAAAAAATAATAATAATAATGTCCAGATCTGCTTTTCAGAAGACGGATTCCAGTCAAATCTCAAAAGTTCAAGTCACTTAGAGGCATCTTTGCGGGTTACTAGAGAATTAATCCACTCGTCAGCACTTGGATTTTCTCTGCTTCTGTTCAAGTCCTCACTTCCAAATGTTAAGAACTTCGCGGAATTCATCGGTAATCACATCCACTGTTTTCACTTTAGACGAAGCTTTCCATGACTGGTTAGATAGAAACCATACAAAAGTGCAGATGCGTCCAGTTGCAGTCACTTTAATGGTTTAAATGTGGAGTTTTTCTCCTCCTTTTCAGTCCGGTTTCGTGAGACTGGCGCTGGTTGGATGAGGCGCCGTGCGTCTCTGCGCACACTGCTTGTTTGGTTTTCCTATCCAGTCAGAGGCTTTTTCTGTTGTGCTGTGGAGATTCCTGCTAGTCAGGCAGCATTTAACCACAGAAAAATACATTCACAATACTAGGTTCCTTTCTATTTTGCATCAAACTCATTCTTTATGAAAAAAAAGATGTGCTAAAGAAGCCCAAATATTGAAAATACCACAAATTCTGCCATAAGAATGAATATAAAAAAGGTTACATGAAGTTAGGCTTATAATGAAACTAGCAGCACTTAACATTCTTAATTAGTTTATGACAATAGCATCAAATTGATATTTTTTATTAGTCTTTTTTGTTCCTACAGGCAACTGACAAAAAAATAAATAGTATCAAATCGATATTTTTTTTATTACTCTTTTTGTTCCTACAGGCTACTGACAAAAAATCTAATTCCACCTTAAAATGTGTACTATTTTTATCCCTCTATTAAGACACAGCGTACGTTCTTTGACTGTCCTTTCTAAAATCCTAGAGGGACCACCTCAACCAGCATATACTATAAAAAGAATATACCTTATTCTTAACGAACTAGTGAAATGCACCTTTATCCACTGGGCAGCTGCAGCTTTTCCTTCAGAAGACAAAAATCGATCACATTTTCACCCCGTGACCTCTCAGCATACCACTGGGAAATTAGATGACATTCAAGTGCATTAAAAACATAATCCTTACAATATTATGTGTGAACATCCAACATGTTGAAATAATAATCACATTGGCTGAGGGGGTGAGTTTTCTACTTAACTTACATGCAATTTGTTAAGCAAAAAGTTTAATCAATTTATTATTATATACTGTGGTTTAATATTTCTGACCCAGTGAACCTCAGAAATCATCTTTGCTGTCTGAGTAGGTAAGAGCTCCCTCTGCTGGATGAAGGGCTGCAGCACATTATTGATGACACAATTGACCAGATGTGTATCTTTGTTTTTCTACTGTGTTATAGGACTGGATTTGTATCATGAATTAGATTTAATTTACTTAATTAATCACTGTTGAAATCTTAACTGGCTTAGTTCATTTAGGTTAAATAGACAGACTAATGATTTTTAACTGATATAAAACTATAGCAGTGCAGCAGATGACACACACAAAATGGCCAAATTATGCACTTTTGAGTAAAATCAAGAGAGTTTGCACAGTGATTCTTCATTCAGTAGGAAAGAAAATTAGACATGGATGTATTTGGGGAAAAAAAAAACATATTTTACAAATGGCAGCCAAACAAAATCGAGATTTCTTCACAGGACACCAATTTTAAATGTCTTTCTGATAAATATTTGAGAAGTTATGTATAGTTAAGAAAAGCGACTGAATGTGTCCCACACTACCATGCATTATATGTAATGATGGCACAGTGACAGGTCAGATATTTTATGTTGTCAGTTCACAATTACATTCTAAAGTCTTAGCAACATGAACAACAAACAGCCAAACCTGTTTTCTGCAAACAATGAACAATGATCAAATGTTATATTTTCTTACACTATACATCAATGCAACTCAAGCACAACATCAGTACCGGCTAACTGCTACTTAAAGCTGAACATGTTTGAAAACTCTCAACCTGCATCATTATGAATGTATGAAATGCCACAAACAACACCCAATTGTAGCATATTACAAAATGCTTACCATATTACAACATGCTTACCCTAGATTTCTATGATAGGAGGTATATAGACATCTGTACTGCAAAGTTCTTAAAACCAGCAAATGTATGAAAATGTATGTTGAAAATTGTCATTTTTTGCAATGCCTCCATCTCTGCCCTTCTCGGAAGGCTCATGGGGCCTGAGATCGGAAAATGAATAAATGGGAAATAAAATGCTAATATCGTATTTGGTTTGTCATGTTCCCTGAATCACACACACGTTGTACCTCATAATAAACTATAATTATTGATGTGCGGTTCAACGGCTTCTGTTAACCAACGGCTGATTAATTTGCGAGTAAAACCCCGTTAATAATTTGGACTACAGACCTGGCGCGCATATGACATCACTGCAAACTCCACACCAAAGCTGGGCAGAGTGTGACGTCATTTACGCGACGCATTGTAGTCTCTTACGAACCCCACATGAAACCTCACGTCACGTTTGCTTCCCATCAAAAACAGGTGGTCTGCCTATGCCATATCAAATATTTCTTATTAAGCCCTATCATATGTGAATTTCAGAGCACTTGTCAAACGGAATCAGAATTTAGCTTGACTCGCTCCATTCACTCCCATTATTATTTTTTTTGCTAGCTAAGCACCCATGGACCGGAAGTAGAAGCCTCCCCGTATTAATCAGCATATCTTAAAGTATATACAGACCAAATTCCATGCTTTTGCTATTAAGTGAGCTAAGACTCAACTATTGAAAATTCGTGCCTCCAAACAGAAAAAAATTACAATGGATTACGAATTTAAATAAACTAAATCAGAAGTTTGTTTGTTTTAATTTCTCCAAAGAAGAAACATGCACATGCTTGCCAAAAAGATTAAAAAAAACTAAAATAAAAAATTGCCAAAGCACATTTACTATAAAAAAAACATAATAATTCAACTTCCTCAGCCCGCTTCCTTCTGGGATGCTGTCAGCTTAGTAGGCAAAACATATCACTGCAGAAAAGACAGAAACCCACAACAACACAATTGCCAAGCATACATGTTCTTATTCCAAACAAATACTCCCTTGATTATTTGATTCTTTGGTAGCCCACTATAACACTGCAGGAGGATGTTCACAAACATGTAATAATAGCAGAATATGTTTAATAATAACAAGCTTCCATCACAGTGGGACTACAGCCCATATAAGGGCAGGAATCTGGTTCACTACTGGAGTTCTTACTTTTATGCATGTGTGTCCTGAACATAACAGCAGGTATTGTGTACACAGATAAATACCGGGTTTGTGATTTCAGTCATGCATCAACTATCTGCTCACAACTGCTCACATCTCCAACACAAAACCGTCTTGTAACAGATGGTTAAAAAATAATAGACATGCACATCTTTGTGGCAGCATTACACATAGAATGGCAATGATTTCAAGGAAACAGTGCCAAGTTCTTTATTTATTTTCCTTCCAAGGTAGCTCCAACTGGTTTTCAGCCAAGGGGTAAATAGCTCCAAAAAGCAAAAAGCCACATCCAAAAATATTTATGAAGAAAAAAAATAATTTGGAACCTCCACAGAGTAACAATCCTGGCCTGAGTACAGCTCTCCAAACAACCTTGATGAAAAGGCCTATCCATACTTGATATTATTATGATGACTGTTATTTGTGAATTTACACAATTAGTGTCTCCATACTTCTTTTCTCTCGTTGCTGACTGTAGAGAGGAAAATAAAAGTGTTTTGACTTTCATTTTTTATATGCTCATTTATATCTTTCCTAGTGTGTCAGCTGTCATCTGTGCACACCAGTATATACAGCTGCCATGGTTTGTATGACATGCTGAAGTGAAATCAGATACAGCCTTCTAATACATCCTCACAGGAGGGAGAGCACATGTTAGTCATGCTAGTGATTCGTGGCCATTTCTTCTAAATTGGCAAAAATGGCTGGTAGGTCTTATTGGCGATAAGGAATGTTGGACATCATTTCAGCATCTCTCAGGATCATGTTGCCATTTTATATCTCTGTGTCTCTATTAAAGCTCAATAGAAACTCGACCAGATATGCATAGCCTACTGAGAAATCTAATTTGCAATGAATCAATACAATGGAAAAAAATATCCATATGAAGCCAAACATCCCTATTTTGTTGTACACTCTTCACTTTCATGTGCTTTTAATTTAAACATAAACAGCTTCCTTTGTCATTTTTCTAAACCACAGAAGGTATATGGACAGTAAATAATCAAAAAAAGGGGGAAAAAAGGGAAGTTATGTCCCATCCCACTGCATATACCTTCTGAACAGAGGAGGGTTGAACTGTTTTGGCTTCATACACTCAAGGTTTACAGCTGCTGAACCTGCATTAAGTAGTATTACAGTCTCTGTCAGCAAAAGGAAACACAGTCTTCTTCCAGTGAATTGGGTGCACCATTGTATCTTTTAAAGGATAAATAACAGAATCAGCATAAACCTCAAGCACTGCTTTACTGGCAGCAGGTTTTAGTGAGGGTTTTTTTCTTATTTCTAGGAAACTACTTGGAAATTGAAATGCATAAAAGTGCTACTTTTATGAATACCAACCAAAAAAAGTCTGTCTGTAATATTTAATGCCATACAAATGACATAATGAGCATATAAGCTGCAAAAACAACAATTAACTAACAAATTAATTATAGGGTTAGGGTTTGGGTTAGATCAGGGGTCTGCAACCCTGGTCCTAGAGAGCCGCTATCCTGCATGTTTTAGATGTTTCCCTTTTCCAGCACACCTGAGAGACATTTCCAGTCTTCCACACAACTTGATGATAGGCTGATCATCTGAATCAGGTGTGTTGGAAGAGGGAAACATCTAAAACATGCAGGATAGCGGCTCTCTAGGACCAGGGTTGCAGACCCCTGGGTTAGATTATATTACCCAATAATTTTATGCAGATAATTTTGAAACCAAAGAATGTTTCATAGACATATATGTCACCTTTCAGTGTGTTTTTGGGGTGTATAATGATGATGGGTGTTACTGTTACCTTTATAGCCAAAACTGTTGTCCATTTCTGATGCTGGTGCAGATGCAGATGCTGGTGTCGGCGTGATGACCACACGGACCCCTCTATGCTTATCTGGATCTGCTTGCAAAGGAACAGTCCCATTAGGTTATATAAGAACAAATATCATATTGTATTTGCTGTGTCATTCATTTACTAGATCATATAGTTCAATCAGAAGAAGTTAATTTCTACATTAAACATATTGATGTAGAAGAACAAACCAATTGTAGTCTCCGGTGTATGATTTTGAAAAAGCAATTTTAAGTATTGATGGTGTTTTACTTTCAGAAAGTTATTTAATTCACTTGAAATGATGGCTCATCAGATTAGTTTGTAATTGTTTTATCAGCAAATAACAGTAAATACATATTTCCCCAGATGCATGAATTTGTCAGCTATGCTATAAATGTGAGATTTAATTTAATTTATTTGTTTACAAAGGAACTATATCAAACCCTTTGTATTTTACTTAAACAAAATATCATCATAAACTCCATCAAATGGAACATTCTTGTGAAACCAGTACAACCTCGTTTAAGCTATTGATTATTAATTGATAATCAGATTTTCACATATCCATCACTAATAGTCACAGTCATATAATAGTACTAATACTAATACTAATATAATAATAATTGTATATAGTGCCTTAAAAACAGAGTTTACAAGGTGCTTTGACAGCTAAGCAAATTCATATATTTAATAATAAAGTCCACACAACTATAATAAAGTGCTATTTATCAAAAGATTTTAAAGTTTTCAAAGGTTTTTAAATACAGATAGTGACTAATTTTCATATTTGACTGACAGTCTGGGGTGTCATATTAATATTCACCACTAGATAGTGACACAACTTCATTTTCATTAGGCTTTAAGTCAGAAATACTGTAACTACAAACTCATGTAGTGTCTGTTGTTACTGTTGGAATGAAAATATGTTGGTTCAGTGAGATAAAAGATGATGTGCAGTAATTGGCTATAATGAATAAATGACTTGATATTAATGATGAAGATAATAATCTAAGACAATATTCTTTGAGCTTTGAAGTAACATGACTTTTATTTACTCAAAGCATTTTATATTTGTTACACCTTATCTCATTTTATTTTAAAGAAAAAGATTAAAATTCACTTCAGTCAATATTAAGCGTGTCAATGCCTTACTCTATTGTGTTAGAATGGTTATATTTTAAATTAAATAAATAAAGTTGATGATTTCTGCTGCTCGAGGGACAGCAAATGCACCAGTGGATAAAGCTTTTCTATACAGATATTCTCTCTTTTGTATCTTTCTGTCATACAGGTGAAAAAAACCTTCCCCCTTAGCAAGAAAAATAGATGTTAAAAGTTCATAAAGATGGAATGGTATACAAAAAAAAGTGTTTTCGAATATTCAGTCACAGTTTCCAATCACAGTTGGCTAACATTTTGATGTCACTGTTTGCCGACTGTTCCTCCTCAGTCTTTTCTGAAGATTTTTGTACATTTCATGCTGCATGAAACAACCGTGTATAGTGTTCTAGCCCTACTTGGCTCCAGCGAAAGATATAAAAACAACTAAAGAACAAAGCAAAAAAAACACTCTTCCTGTACCCTGTCATTCTGTGTATTTTCTGTGTAGTTTCTGACCTGAAGAAATGTCCATGGTGTGACACTGCTGTGGCCACTTAACAAAGAGCAGGCTCAAGATAAAGAACATGATGGGAGGTTGGATCACCAGCATCATCCCTGGAGAAAAAGCTTTATTCCTTGAAAAGAGAAGAAAAAACTTTGGTTAATAAGGAGGTCTAAAGGTCACACATGATGGTATAACCTTTAAACTAACCTAGAGTCATGCTATTTTGTATAATTCCTACTGTAATAAGCAGAATTATTACTGTATAACAATAGAGCTCTATTATTGCAAACTGTTAGCCCCTTTCGCCATGATCCAGTGTGAAATTCCACAATACAAAAGGCAGGCAGATGGACTTCTCTCTGAAACCCCCCCAGCACACATTCTGCTTGTTTCAGTCTGCTCCAATCCACACATTGTGACGGGCTGAAGCCTCAACAGTATATTTTAAACATGCTTTCTCTGTGCTTGTGTAAAACTCCTTCCATGAGCATTCCCTAAGTACTCAAGGTCTCCATCAAAATCTGACATGGCTATATATTAACCAAGACAAACACTGTGCCAACATGGTCATATTTAACCTGCAACATATCCAAAATTAACCACCCACATTACGCACACCAACACGTTCACAACAAAAACACACCCTTGCTCTCAAGTGGGAATGGTGATGAGACACAGTGACAGCGCCAAGCGAGAGGAACAGGAAGTCAGTTCTACTGATCAGCCATCTGTAGTACAAACAGCTTTGAAACTCATCCTCACTGTCTGATGGACAGCCAGATTCCTGGGATGTCTTGGCACCCTGTTGCCACTGACTCCAAGCACCACTTTAATTGTTCTGAAAAATGCAAACCAACAGCCAACGCTGAATATATGCCAACATTCATAGCAAAAGGTGGCACAAACAGTACAGACTATTACTGTTCTTCTGAATTACAATTACAGACAAATAACAGTATGTTAAAGCCTGAGTGAAAGTATCATATTAGGATGTGTTTTACTCCAGTGAATTAATTTGGAGAGTCTGAGATAGATAGATAGATAGATAGATAGATAGATAGATAGATAGATAGATAGATAGATAGATAGATAGATAGATAGATAGATAGATAGATAGATAGATAGATAGATAGATAGATAGATAGATAGATAGATAGATAGATAGACAGACAGACAGACAGACAGACAGACAGACAGACAGATAGATAGATAGATAGATAGATAGATAGATAGATAGATAGATAGATAGATAGATAGATAGATAGATAGATAGATAGATAGATAGATAGATAGATAGATAGATAGATAGATAGATAGATAGATAGATAGATAGATAGATAGATAGATAGATAGATAGATAGATAGATAGATAGATAGATAGATAGATAGATAGATAGATAGATAGATAGATAGATAGATAGATGTGACAGAGGAACAGGTTTTACAATATTTTGAGCTTCAGAAAATATGCTGATGTTTCAGAAATATTGACAGTCAACAATAATAATCTTCTAAAGTAATTTAATATTCACCATGAATAACGTTCATATTGAAATCTGGTGTTGCAAAAATCTCCACAGGTATATTATTTTCTGGGTATATTACTACCATAATGAACTGAAAAATTGCATTTTGCAGCTGCTGAATATTAAATGTGGATAGTAATAAAAACATGGCATTGTTTAGGTTTATCTGTCATATCTTATAGGAAATAGAGACAGATCAGGGCAAGACCTGAATAACAGGTGTAGATGGGGAAAGAACATAATAAAGCCAGAATGTAATATTAATATATATATATATATATATATATATATATATATATATATATATATATATATATATATATATATATATATATATATATATATATATATATATATATATATATATATATATATATATATATATATATATATACCAGTGAGTGAAAGAAGATATGACTTCATCAAAAAAAAGCTTTGCAATGTGTGAGATGTATGACTACTTAATTTCAGTAGTGGGACAGGTCTTGTGAAAACAAACATGGATACTTATCTTAGGTGTAGAACTCTAATCTGCACAAATCCATGCACTCACACTCTGCCCTTTCTATATGCAGTGGGGGAAAACTGTGGAATTTGTCACTATGTCTGAGCTAATGGGGAAAACCAACACCAATCAAACGAAACAGGACAGCTGATTTCCTTTTTTCCTGTCTTGTGTCTAGTGGGGAATAATCACAGCTTACCATCTAACATATTGTCAATAAGACAGGACAGGAGCTCTCCCTATACCACCGCAGACAGATCACACACTATAGAAAGCACTGGAGCATGAACAGAATCAGCTCTCAGCATCTCTCTCCATACCCAATCTTTTCTCCTGAACTCAAGGAGATAGATACATGCAATGCAATATGTTATGGGGAAACCATATCAAAAGATGCAGCCAGGAAAACACAATTTTACAGTTGCTTTGAGTTTGGACACACTTTTCAATGGAAAGCAAGCATACTATATTTTGATGCGTCTGCAACATATTCAGTATAACTGTTGAATATACTATCTCCCAAGCACAAAACTAGTCTTTAGGTTCAGGCTGTTGTTGTCAACTGCAACATTTTAACCCATGAAGACCCAGTCCTACTTTTGTGGCAGTTCCAAAATGATGTTTTTCCTCTCTGGTTAACCTTTCTTAAATTATTTATCACCACTTATCATTATGTTATATTCTGTTTTATACATTTTTCACTGTAGGTCATGTATTTTCTCATATTTAATGTCATATTTTTGATTTAGATGTTTGCAAAACCTCATCATTTATTTGAAGCTTATCATATCAAAACAAAAAAATGAAGAAAATGTGACTATTTCAACAGAGTTGTTGTTAACTGAACATTAACCACTTGTGTCCATCCACTGTTATTTATCAAACTTCATGGGTTTTCGTGATGAATCAATGTTATAGATGATGATGGTGTTTCCACATTCACTATGGGGCCTCTGAATGTCCAAATGGGTGATATCTGATGATCATGAAAAGATGGAAAGCTGTATTTTACACCAACTATTTATATGAATTGAGAGGATTGGTGGATTACAAGTTATTAAACATTTTATATTAGTCCATAGTTTTAGTCGGTGGCTGTTTGGGTCTTCATGGGTTAACTAAGCTTTTTAGAAAAACATCTGGAAAAAAGCTCAGACCATTTGACTTTAACATCTACAGTTCCATAACTGAGTAAACATCATCTGTTCCACGCAGATACATGCTCAAAAGCTGGATATTAGTTTATCCATGATTTTTCTGGTCTGGTGATTGTTTTCTTTATGTTTTGAAGGTAGAACTCAAGTAGGTTTATTGAGCAATAAAAATAAATTAGCTCCAGAATTAGTCAGTAACATGACCTTGGATTGAGATCATTTTGCCATACTGTATTTATGAGCTAAATTGTGAATGAATTAGCATCATTTAACAACAGTGCAAATATAAATCATGTTTTAAAATATGTGAAAGTAAATCTAACATTATACTTATTTCTTTAATGGGTTCCTTTATGCGTATGTTGGAAGTGATTTAAATGTGACTGCATCTCTGTTTACATTGTACAACTCTAGTCAAATCGGTAGAGTCAACACCATGGGGTGCCGAGTATTTTCAAGGGGCTGTACAACCAGGAAGTATGATTCATTTCATATTCCCGTTCAATAACTACAGTCTAATTCAGGACCACTGTAGGAGGTATCTGGAGAGAAAGCGTTGCACAATATTGAGAACAAACTCTAACATTGAAGCTCACAAACTACCTGCATAAATTACTGTCATTCAATCACAGTCATGTATCATATGTGCTAACGTTGTAGTGTCAGACTGAGGAGTTCTTATCTACACCTGGCAGTTATCACTGACATATTGCTGTGTCTTTTGGGGAAATGGATGGTGAGACACATGCGGGCGTTCATCACTGCCACTGTAACACATTAAGGGAAGCTATCAGAGCAAGACAAAGGATATTAAAAGTATGAGAAGCTGTGTCTGGAGCTCTGTCAAGAAACATAATAACAAGTCATACTAGGTTGAGTAGGCACTGTGGCGGAGAAGAGAACTACCCTGAGGAGTAACAGATGACCGCATGCCTCAGAAAAAAAGGGTTACTGACCTTTGGCCCCAAAACACGAATGACCTTTATATATGTCAGCATCAAGGTATAAAGCAGGATTTAATATAAAGTAATGAAACTAAAATAATTAAAGTGCACATACAAGACAATCAAACAGGACTCATAGATAAAGACTAAAAAAAAGACAAAAGACTAGATATATGAATGCTTTTTTCCTGTACTCCAAACATTAAAAAAAAAAGAAGAAAGAGCATTCTAATGTGGCTATTAAGTTCATTTTGATGTTCAGATTTATCGGTAATATGGAATACAAAGCTTTTTTTCTCTTTTACAAATTTAAATATAGAATTGCAATTTAGTCATTATACAATATTTAACACAATGCAAATTGCATTAGAATGGTATACAAAATAAAGTAAAAAAGATTCTGCATTGTTCTGTTCAATCAATATAAATGTATGGGAGGACAAGGGTTAAATAATTCAGCCAATACACAGTTGACAAAATGCAATTATGAAAATAAAAATAGAATTTACTACAGATAAGTTCCAGCAACACAGCACGTGTTCAGCATCTGTTCCCATCTAAATCAGCAGCCGTGCACAGTTAGAGAGTAAAAGCATTCCAACCTCTCTGAAGGCACCTTTGCCAAATACATGTGCAATCTGAAGAATTGAATTCCTAAAGCCTAACCCTCATCACTATAAAAGAGAGCAACTTTGTAACTTACCCCTACAGGTTATTCCTCCAGAATTACTGTTTCATTTTGTCTTATAAAGGCAGATCTCTGCCAGTGCTGGTTCTGATGCATCCAAGTGCCAAACAATGGTAGCACAGACAGAGAGAAAGAAAAAGAAGCTACAACATGGACCTGCGGAAAAAAAAGGAGAGAAAAATCAAAAGATGAAGCCTATGCTGAAGCAAAAGCCTAAATAATCCATCTGTGATCCAGGAGGCACTATCAGATGGGGTGCATACAAATTACAAACCTACCTCTGCCGCAACCTGGGTCCAATATCCTCAGGGTCCTAAGGCTGCACTTTTTTACTGTTAGAAATTAGATGTGGCACACTCAAGGAGTTAAAAAAAATAATGAGCATCAACTCAAAATGTATAATGTTCTTTCTTAAAAAAAGAAAAAAAGGAGAAAGAAATGCAATAAAAAAAAACATTTCTGTCTCCTTTTGTATTTTTTTCAGTCACACATCCATCTTATTCAGATATATGCATAATGCTTAACTAATGTATAATTAAAGTTTACTCATAAAGGAGTGCTGTTAAGAACTGTATTGGTATATTTTCTATATTATTGTGAGATTTTTTATTTTTTTTTTACCATTTGTAGAGCTGTTCACATCCTTACACGCTTGAACAAATGAAGCATCATTATTTCAGCTGCCTGCAGCGTTTGGTAGTGAACTGAAAATTCTGTTTTTGCACTTAAGTAAAGCTCCATGTGTTACAGTTTTCAAAGCAGAAATGAATCCCACAGGGTCCACATTTACCTGCAGCAGAACCTGCCTGCATCTTGTACCAATAGAAGAATGTGAAGTAACTGCAGTGATGGTGAAGTGAAATGTGAGTCCGACACTGTTTTAAATTCTAAAACAAATGACAAAAACTGCTTATTCATGAATTCACCTTCTTTGTTTACAGGATTTATTTTCAATGCACTTTTTTGGTATAGCTACAGCACTTGTTCATTCCTATTCAGGCATGTGGTGGGGATGCCCTTAGCATGTATACGTTAGAAGGCAAGACAACAGCCAATACATCATAGAGATAGCACTGGCAAACAGTTACACAAACACAAATGCAAAATTTTCTGATCCAAATGCCTTGTACATCTAGAATGTCTGGGAGAAAACACTACCCATTCTTATTGCCTCTTACTACTATGCTCCCTTGTATTTTTATTATAGATTTTTTTTCTATTGAAAAACAGCTGTTGTGCTCATTTCTTTATGGGATTTCATCTTCTTTCATTGACTGCACTGTCTACAGTGTCTTCTGTGTGTAATGAAAGGATATTTGTTCCACAACATTGCTTAGTAGCAATCTTTTCTCTTCAGAGTATAGGACTGAGATAGGCTGAACGGATTATACAAATTAGGAAAATAGTCACGTGCCTTAGAAATAAGTTTGTGCTACATTCTGTGCCAAACAGCACAGCTTCATTGTGTCAAAGGATTAAAGTACAAAAAGCCTGTGTACTATAGCAAATGGAAAGTTTCTCTGTACTCTATCTCCAGACTTAAATGTTTACCTCTAACTGACAGTAATTGCATGGACTTACAGTAAGATCTAAACACTTTTCCACAGGTCTGAGTATACATCAAAGACCGGTATTAATAAATTCAGCCATTTAGAGCTGAAAGCTTAGTTGTTTGGCTTTCAGGTTTTCATAACTATACCTGTGTTAAAAAAAAATAAAAATAAAAAAAAAAAAAGATGGAAAGAAGTGTGATGCTCAAAAAGGGGTTTATCAGGGCATGTGACCCAAAACAATTTTCTTTTCAACCGCACTCTATCAACAGTGTTCTTATCGTGATCCTTCATCTAACTCTCCACTGTGGTTTTGAATTAACCTGAAGTCAATATCTTAGTCATCTATCATGCTGACAGGAGCAGACTTGTGAGTGTGACATTGGAAAGATAACATCTTAAGAGAAAATGTGGTCTTTTCTAGAAAAAATGTGGCTTAACTTCTCAAAATGACCAAGTAACTTGTAGTGTGACCCTGTGGGAATTACACAAAGACATGTGGTATGGGATGTTCGCAGTAATAATGAGGTTTCTGGTTTTTGTTGACTTTTTTATTATTATTATTATTGGTATTTGAACAACACTGAACAGCTCTTCAACATTTTTCAAAGTAAATGACACTGTCTTCACTTAAAACATTTTATCTACTTTTATTAGTTTAACATTTTACCTGCTGCTTCTCTTCTATGTTATCTTTGACAACTACCAAGTGGTCCTCACTTTAATGAAACTGTTCTGTTGCCATCCATTTATAATGATGTTATAAAAATGTCACTGTCACTACACTGAACACTAAAGCAGGAATACAGGGGATCCGTGCACTTTCTTCATTTCCACTTTTTGTAATTGTGTTCCTTTGTATTAGTAAGAAGCATTTTTTTATTCTTGATCACAACCAAACCAGCCATACAGAAACAGCAAAATAATATAATAATTTCCCTGCATTTTTTTTTCTCTGGGAAAAACAAAGAGGTTTTGCATGAGGTCTGACAAACCTAATGACCCTTGTGTTATTGGACCATCTTAGTTAATCTTTATTTCTTACCATCTGGTGAACCTGTCATACAAACTAATGGACAGCCCTGGGGTCCCCTTAAGTGCAAATATTTTTTATTTATCTTGGATGCCAATAAATCATTAAATGTCAACTATATGTGGACTGAGGAAACAAATCCCTTCCCCTATACCTATACCTACACATACACATACATTCATGCCACCACACAACGGCGATTTGCTTCTATCAGAAATGACCAGTGGTGATATTACCATAAATTTATATGGAAATATTTGAGCCTCTTTTGCTCCTTTTTCCTTCTGCTTCAGTTAGGCTGACTGACACTTCAGCATCTACACAAGGAGCTGGAAAAGGTATTTTATTAATGCACCATTATACAACAGTTACATGGGGAATCTGGAAGAATGCAATGCAGGTGTCATTGCCCCTTGGTAATCTCTGTCTTCTTCAGGAATTCATTTTCTCAGCAGCTTCACCTGAAAATGACATTCTGACACCATTTACATGGAAATCACTTTGCCTCTTTGTCTGTGATAGTGGCCTATGTGCAGACAGAACCTCTCAGAGGGCTGAACTATTATTGGACATAAATAGTACAGAGCAGAAGAAAAGAAAAGAAAAGAAAAGAAAAGAAAAGAAAAGAAAAAGGGAAAGAAAAGAAAAGAAAAGAAAAAGGAAAAGAAAAGAAAAGAAAAGAAAAGAAAAGAAAAGAAAAGAAAAGAAAAGAAAAGAAAAGAAAAGAAAAGAAAAGAAAAGAAAAGAAAAGAAAAGAAAAGAAAAGAAAAGAAAAGAAAAGAAAAGAAAAGAAAGATGTAGAGAAGAAGATCAATATACAAAAACATGAGAGTTCAGGGTTAAAGTCAAGGTCAGATCCAAAGGTATTAAGGGATGTGGTGGGGATAGACACACTGGAGGAAAGCATAATGTGAAGAATTCCTTTTGCTCCACTTCAACACATGTATCTTTCCTCTCTCACTCTTGCTCTTTCACTCCTTTTACACATACAGTATAAAGCTGAGATGTACAGATTTAACCTCCGGTAAAGTCTAAAATGGAATACATGATAGAAATACTGCACATAGACATTTTAGGACTGTATAGGAAGATGTTGTATGAAATACTTTAGCAAAGGTATATAAACAAATTGGTAAATTATAAGTGTACATACATTCCTTCTTAACATACAATTCTGTATCAACAACAGACCTGAATTTAAAAAAAAAAGATTGATCAACACTGAATTTACAGCATGAGCGCAGCACAAACAACCATACCAAATCGGGTGACCTTCTACGCTCATAAATAATGTACGCTGTATGTGTTTGGAATGATGATACATTACTATTGAATTCCATTAAATTTCAGCTAAATGTTTAAAAATAACTTTTAAATAAATATCACAGATTGTTCACAGTATCTCTCTCTCTCTTTCTCTATCTATCTATCTATCTATCTATCTATCTATCTATCTATCTGTCTGTCTGTCTGTCTGTCTGTCTGTCTGTCTGTCTGTCTGTCTGTCTGTCTGTCTGTCTGTCTGTCTGTCTATCTATCTATCTATCTATCTATCTATCTATCTATCTATCTATCTATCTATCTATCTATCTATCTATCTATCTATCTATCTATCTATCCTTTAATTATTACCTGATCATCATCTACACATGAGTATCTGAAACAATGTAAGTTGGATTTGTCTTAAAAGTGACATGATATTAAATATGCAAGTTTTATTGGATTAATACTGCCTCCATCTGGCATTATCAGAAGACTGCCCAATAAACATTATTTGTAAACAACTTTAAAACAAGCAAGACACATTTACCCAGTTTGAAAAACTCAATGACATGACCTACAATATAAATAGCAACAATAATGGCAGAACAGACAGCTGGGTTGGAGTAATTCTGTCCACCTTGGCCTCTTGTAAGTGTTGTCTGACACTGATGCACAACTTGACTTTGACTATAACTTTGGATTTTTCTATACAGTTTAAACACAGCTATTTCAAGGAGCATACTTGAACAGGTAAGTTTTCAGTCAAATCTTAAATTTTAGTAAAAAAAAAAGTTTTCCTAGACATTTTTTATTATTTAAAGGGTCTAAACTGCAAGAAGTTAATATGTTATTATGTTTTAGTATATAATATAATTAATATATGTTAATATATAATGAAAAATGAATGGGAAATATTCTGATTCTATTACTCATGTACAAACAGGAAATATATTATAATTATTTCCTCAGTTATTCAGTTAATTGCAACCTGTAGCTTCATACGCACTGCATGTTTCTCTTGGGAATATTGACCATAAAATCTTTTAGCAACAAATTCTAGGTGTCATAATGAGTGCATCGTTAGAATGGAAAAAAAAAACATTCTGAGAGCGCCGCCCCCCGACACACACACACACACACACACACACACACACACACACACACACACACACACACACACACAAAAGGGGAAAAATACTTTGTCCCTCGTGCCAGTATCAGCATTTCCTGAAAAAAAAATAAAAATCTTCCCCCATCAACACCAAAATGTAACCCTTTGCTAATTGTGCCAGTGTACATATTTCTTGAAAATTTCATCCAAATCTGTCTATTACTTTTAGAGTTAACTTACTCACAAGTCAAACAAACAGCAGACAAATCCCAATGAAAACATAACCTCCTTGGTGGCCGGATAAAAATAAATAAAACGACATTTGAAACAAGGGAAAACACTGTTTTTCATCCATATCCCATCATCTGTGTGTTTAGTGTGGCTTATTTGTCTGCATACTGCCGTTGAACGCTTCAGTCTACGACTTCAAAGAAAGGGCTTTTAGTAGATATTTAAGGAGAGATCTTTAAAATTTGTCTAAATAAAGATTACTTTAATCGATTTAACAACTGGTAGTCGTTAGTACTAACGATACGATTTGTTTCACTAACTAATGAGTACGTTTTCAGTCTTTCTGCCAAAGATAAATTCCTATGTAAGTCAGTGTCATTGAATGCAGCATCGTCAAGCGTACCCTGCGTCGTTGCCAAGCTCATAGGTGAAAAAACCTACGTCATCACGTACAATGGGACGTTTTCGAGAAGATAAACAAAAAGGAAGGAAGCCTTCGGTCACAGTCGCGGCAAAAATTGGTTCAAAAATTCAGCTCGCAGGCATCAATTAGCGACTACATGTGTAATTGTGCTGCTTAGATATATAGTATTAGGGATAAACAGTCATGGACGACTCTATAATATTTCGTATGAGTGCATTTTCCGAGCAAGGAGGAAGAAAATACATGGAGGATGTTGTCGAGATAAGAATTGAGTATGAGCCGACGACGTCGCCCGTCGAAGATGATCCAAAGTCGCAGGGACATGGAGGACAGGAAAAGGCAGAGAATGAAGCCAGTAAACAGACTACAAACGACACACACGACCACGCGGTGACTGCAGAGAGTGGCCCGGCTTCGGCGATGTGGGTAGAGACTTTAACAAATGAGCACCATGAGCCGGTATTATCAGAGCAGAAAGTGTCCGAGAATACGGCCGACACTCGCAGGTCTGTGGCGTTTTTCGCTGTGTTTGATGGTCACGGAGGTCGAGAAGCCGCACATTTTGCAAGGGAACATCTGTGGGATTTGTTGAAAAGGCAGCGGGGGTTTTGGTCGAAGGATCACAGTGAGGTGTGTGCTGCACTTCGCAAGGGATTCATTGCTTGTCACCACGCAATGTGGAAACAACTACGTAAGTCATGAAAATTAAATAATTTTTTGCTCTCATTGTTATCTATTGTCCCTGTTACCTTTAGCGCGATATCGTTGCAAATGTAATAAAATAAACGTTACCATATGAAACGGGTGTGTGGTGAGGGACAATTCTCTGCATAAGCCATGACACAGTAATGCTGTTATTTTGACCTAGATTTTAAAGCTGAGGAGATGAGAACAGATGGTATAATCTTTATAACTTAACATGTTGTTGTAAGACTCAGTCATGTGTTCTACCACTGTCTCTCATTTTGTTTATCTTTGGAGCACAGGTCGAGTCTGGTACTGCATCATTGGCTTTTATTTACGATGTCAGTATTACTGAAAATGGGTTTTTCAGTGACCGTTGATACTTGTCCAGGCAAAAAATTCCGTGTAAATATTTGGGTATCTTAATAACTTTTAACCCTTTTAGTCAATGCTTAACCATTCACCTGTTTCCCTTGTAGCGGAGTGGCCAAAGACTCTTAATGGCTTGCCCAGTACGTCAGGCACCACAGCCAGTGTGATTGTGATCCGTGGCATTCACATGTATGTGGCCCATGTGGGAGATTCAGCAGTAGTAGTAGGAGTGCAAGAAAATGACTCTGATATCACGCTCCAGGCCCTTGAATTAACAGAAGATCATAAACCTGAACTTCCTAAAGAGAAAGAAAGGATTGAACGACTAGGTGGCAGGTACGTGCTGTATATTATTTGTTTCTTCTAGTTTGGTCCCAATATAGTTCTCAGTCACCGTTTGAAAATATATGAACATATCTTTAGCATTGATGGAGAGCATACTTTTAGTCTCTTGTAAACAAAGATTTGCTCTTTGTTGTTCCAACCTAAACATTTGTTGAGTGGTGATGCAGTTTAAATGTGGACAGTAAAATACAGACATTGCATGGTTGTACATGACAGGTGAATTTTTGAGAATGCTCACACCTCTGAGTTAAAGTTTCCATTTGTGTTTATAGTGTAATGAAGAAATCTGGGGTGAACCGAGTTGTGTGGAAGAGGCCAAGACTGACCCATAATGGCCCAGTGCGGAGAAGTACTGTCATTGATCAAATTCCATTTCTTGCTGTGGCTCGATCCCTAGGTAAACTACAATTCTCCCTGTCACTAAAACTGTTATGGTCAACGGTATGCTGTATGTTGTTCATACAAATGTTTTTGTTTGTTGAAAGGTGATCTATGGAGCTATGACTTCTATAGTGGGGAGTTTGTGGTCTCTCCAGAGCCTGATACCACTGTGATGACTCTTGACCCCAAAAGGCATCGCTACATCATCCTCGGCAGTGATGGACTTTGGAACATGATGCCACCCAAGAATGCTGTTAACATGTGCAATAGCCATGACAAAATGGTGGTGTGTAATGGCTTTTGGGATTGTTTTAGCTCCCTCTTTTTCTTTTTTTTTTTAATTCTCATAGTCTTACAGGACTGCAAGATCATAAGAGAAATGTAATTTTTTATTTCTTTTGCTTTTTGTTTAGGGACCAAAGGGAATGTCTTGTGCCCGTCGGTTGGGATGCACAGCTCTTCTTTTTTGGAAAGAACGTATGCTCCGTGCAGACAATACAACAGTTATTGTCCTGGCCCTTCAGGACCGTGGAGGCCCTCCGATCCCTATGCATCGAGATGAGATTGTTATTGACATGTCTATGGGTATTGACCATGTTTCGTATCCTGGAACGCCATATAACACGTGTCAGATCCCAAAGGTTAGTGCTGACACTTTTTTTGCATCGTCCCTTTAACATGTTCCATAAAAATGAACCATATGAATCATTTAGCATAATGAGAGATATTTTCCAAATGCAGAGTTGGCCACTGTTTGAAAAAAATCAACACAGAACCACTCGAGCAATGGAATAATATACTGAATATTTATGTTTGTTTGTTTTTGCTATTCACTGTATTTGTCTCTTATATATTCCAACTTTTGATTTTTGTGTTTGTTTAATGTTGCCAGTTAAATATGAAGATCATGTTTAAAAAATCTGAAGCTTCTTTAGATACCAGTAGCTGCTGGCGTAAGGTCAGAGCAGCAGGGTTACATCAGTGGACCACTGGTTCACCAAGTCCTTCTGTGTTTCCCGGGCCAACAGGCGGAGCATGAGGATGGCATGTTTTTTGAAGAAGAGATATTTGGAGAAGAACATGAGGGATGGACATGCCTGGAGTGGTAGTGAGGTGAATGCTGAATTCTAAAAATTTGTCAAATGTCAGAGGTATAATGCAATAAAAATGAATCATCTCAATTTATACATTAGGCAAACAGCCAAGATCCTCTTGTTGAACCTGTTGGCAGAAAATTTGAGGTAAAACAACAACAAAAAATAACTCCCGTAATATTACATCACCTGTCCCTACTCAAGTGTTTTGAGATTATTCATTAAGCTTCAATAGTTTCATTATAAGAACAATGAAAATGAGAACAAGTCCAGTTGTTGTAAATGGGTATCAGAGATATTGACTAAACCATATTTTGAAAAATTAAGTAATGATATAGAACTTAATTGCACTATTTTTCTAGATGAAGGTAAAAGTTTTTAATCCAGAATCATGAATTATGTCAGACACTTAGGTTGCTTTATATGACAAATTAATATGATACAATTACTAATACAATATCTGAAAGAATCTGCATTGCTTATCAGTGCAAATACATTTTCAGGTAAGAACAGTGTGCAAATGTAAAAAGAACTGAGGACATAATTCAGAAACACTTGTACAATAAACAAAACTGGTATGTCTTAATAAAATAACATAGGGAAACAAGATAAACTACATTTTGGGAAAATTCATTCAGGTTTCCTAAAAAATATATTGTTGAAAAAATGGTAACTTGCAAAGCCACCGATTCTGTAAGGTCATTTTTGCAGCAAGAGTTTCATAGTATTTCAAGAATTTCTTTTTTGATCCATTGCCCTAATGGGTCTTTATTCTCACATTTGCCACCACAATCCTTCCTCTAACCACAGGGGTCACCAATCCTGGTCCTTGAGAGCTACTATCCTGTATATTTTAGAAGTTTCCCTCTTCTAGAACACCTACACATCATTATCAGTGTTCAGCAGACCTTGATGACAAACTTATCATTTGAATCAGATGTACTGAAAGTGGGATAGATCTGAAAAAATGCAGTATAGTAGCTCTTGAGGGCCAGGCCAAATGCAAGTTGTTGTAGTCACCAGTAGAGGGAGACAGTGAATTAACTTAAAATCATTGGTCCTCAATAGAAAGTGTTGTCCTTCCACCTCCCTCACCCCTCATACTCTAACTCTGGCAAAATACTGGAACTTAGAACTGCAAAAATGTCCATCTTAACCACATTAATATAAAAACTACAGTTTTTTGTTTAGTTTTTTTAAATCTGTGAATGTAAAATATAGAGATCAAGAGTGGAAGGTTTGTCGTCTCTTAGAAAATCTTTCAAATATTCAGCATTTTTAGATTAAACACTATATCTATATTTACCACCTGTCTTCATTTCATATTATCACATGTGCAGTGAGCCCACCTAAAACTCAATGTGAAACCATGTGAAAGCATCTTAATCCAGTATGGTTTGAATCACTTGTTTGTTTCTTATTTGTCTATTTGCAATATCTTTCACATATTTGTAAGTGTTCTATTATTATTCCTATTATTTTTGTAAATAAATGATGAGTTTGTCTTCTTTTCCTATATATTACATATAAGAAATTTAATAATAATAAAAAATACATAAATAAATGTATGTTTTATCATTTCAGCAGAGTGATGCTGCAAACAGTCCATCTTCATTCAATGAAACTTCCCCTACTCTGGTGCAGGCTATGGGTCTATGTGAAGCAGCGTTCTGTGCCACGTCACAGCTCTTACCGGACTCTGTGAGGGTCATGTCGCCTTGCACAGAAGACTCACTCGATGAAAAGCAAGCCTCAACAAATGAAATGGAGTCTGTGACTTCTCCACCCCTGTTAAAAAGGTCCCGTCGGTCTCCACATGTTGCCCCTGAACTTAAAGCCCCTCATCGCCGTGCTGGCCGTGCCCCCAACAAACGTTTGCCTCAAAAGATGTCACACAGCAAAGTACAAAGTGAACAGTCATATCAAAGTCATGCTCAAAAGACAGAAAATGTCTCCTCTGAGGAATGCACTATGCTTCCACGGCACCACAAAGCTGCCTTATGTGTGTGCTGAATCTTGGCTCACAGAAATGTATTTTGAGACCAGAAGGGTAATTCGTATTATTTTGACTTTGCTTGTGTGCCAGGTATGCTGCAGACCTACTCATAAATGTATACTTTTATACAGTCATTTTTTTTTTTTTTGTAAATATGTGGCAAATTTAAGATTGTAAATGTTGCTGTTTTAATGCCGCCCCTCCTTTTATTTTCTTTTTTTTTTCTTTTTACAAGCTTACGTACTTTCAATTATTTTACCACCTGACCAATTTGAAAATTGAATTATTTGCAGAAAATAAAATTTTAAGATTTCGTTAATTTACGTGATCTATTTTCGTACCTCGAAGTATACAGTTTATTCAAAAGATGTATTTTGACAGCATAGATCTCTAAAATTTGAGCTGTAAAATCAGGTCACCTTTAGATCAGTTAGGATTGTGCAATCTTCCACAAAAGATTTTTATGAAATAAGTATTTAATAAAATTTGACTTGACAGATTCTGTAACATGGCTATCTTCCAATGACTTGGGTCAAAAATATGTTATTACAAAACATTCACATTTTATAATTCCTAATGGTTTGTCGGTTTCTGTGTCTAAGGCTCACTTGCAGAAAAGAATCCTTGGTCATGCTCAGCTAAAATTAGCTAGATAGAAAAATAATGAAAACACCCAAGAAACATTTGACTCAGGTTATGGTCTTGCCATGTTTCACTGTACATGGTTGTGTCTTTTACAAAGGGTAATTATTATTTACTTTCCCTCTATACAGTTAGCTCCTCAATATAAATTTGATGGCACGGGTCCTTTTCCAGTTGTCTGTACTCATTAGTTACATATTTTCTGGTCAAATTAACTGTTACTGAAAGTGCTAATTATAAGTGTATTTGTATTTTATGGTAGAAACATATGTACAGGTTGTTGGTTGTACTGACTGTCTACCTACTGCTTTGGAAACTTACGATCAGAACCTGTGCCTTGATAAATTGATCTTCATATGGTTTTACCCTTCATTTAGGCTGTCAAACATTCATATAATTGTATATGTTCACTAAGCACTACCAGAACTACAATATGTCTTCTTCCTTGATCATCTGTATTGGAACCTTTGTGTGTACTTTGAGATAATAACTTGTGTTTTAGTCCTCAGATAACAAACCTTACGGTATCAGTCTCATTCAAGTGCCCGATTCAGAGTAGATGTTTAATTATAGCTAAATGTTATATATAAAAATATGGCAGCTCAGCAACTGTTGAAGCAGATTTGTTTTGTCTTTTTGTCTTGGTTGCCTTAGTACAAATGAGTCAGTGGTGCTTTTCACATATTTTGATCCCAACATGTAAAGAATTCTCCAGATGTGGTAATATGTGAATCGCTGTGCCCACAGTTTTAATCACTAATCATGCACTTTCCGTTCAGCACCACATCAGTGCTCTGTATTCACCGGTGTCATCTTACCACTGACTATGCTGCATAATGACACTGCTCCATGTGGTTAATGTGTCCTTTGGTGTTACGGAGCATTTAGTTTATTTTGTACAGTATGTCAGTATGCAATAGAAGTTTGTACAGCACATTATTATGCAAGGAAGAAAAAAAATGAGGGGGGGTGGGGTGGGTTGGCATGCTCAGATCTACTTTGTATGTTGTGAAGTGTCCATAGCTAATGGATGTTAATGGGCACATGGTATGTTTTTAACAATTACAATACCTTCGTCTGGCTTCCACTTCAGCCACTTTTCAGAGGAAATTGTTACATACTATGAAAGTGACTGAATATACAGTGTCTGTGTGTTCTAATAAAGTTCTCATTTTTCAGTTGGTGCTCTAATTTATGTTGCCCCTCTGTTCTTTACTTTATTAAGCCATTTGTAATTTTTTTAATATGACAGTTTTGACCAGATTTGTCAATTAAATCTACCTTTTTTATAGTCTTAATACAGTACTTATTCAGTCATAAAGTATGTTTTGTTTTTTGTTTTTTTGGTAGAGTTTAATTCGTCCAAGTCAGTTATATTAGAAAATCACTGCAAATTACAACAATAATTTCATCCAAAGATCTTGTCAGTATGTTATGCTATTTAGTTAAGATATGTTTATATAACTGTTTTCTTTGTGGTTTTTTTGTTTGTTTTGTTTTTACTGTCATTTTCAGGGTTTTTTTTTCCTTTTTTTTTTTTTACAAGTTTTGACCATGTAACTGCTTTTCAACCAGGTATGTACAAAAAAAAAAACAGCCCCAAAACAAAAACTCACTTGTTCGGTGAATTCAGGGAATTGAGCCCCCGGAAACTCTTATTGATATACATTGTGTGTCCTTTATTACTCTCATCCAACATTGGTTGGGAGAGATTGTTGTAATCACTGTGTGTGTGTGTCAGCAGAAACATATCTTGCTATAACTCAATGAATACTTGAGATATCACCATGAAATTACATGGGCATATACATATACCTAATGCGCATCAGATGATCCATTTGAGTAAAGGTCACAATTAACTAAAAGGTCAAAATCACATTATTGTCACTAATTCTAGAACGGGTTGTCATAGAAACTTGAGATTGGCACAAAATAGGGACAAGATTAGGCATTCTTTGAATACTTGTTAAGTATAAAATTCAATTCCTCCCGCTCTTTTTCGTTTTCCACCATTTTTAGACAAATAAAACACAGTAAAGCAAAAAACACTGAAGAAATGGAATCCAAGCACGTGCAGCCACTTTTATTACCTTGAAATACGTTCAGATTTACAGAAGTCCATTTCTCTGAATCGTTGTCTTCGGGGGTTAAATGACTAATAGGTTTAGTTACCCTCTGTAGGTGTTTTCCTGGTTTGTCTGGATGAGATTATGACAATAAGCAGGGCTTAGTACTTTAGTCAGTATGTCTCCACCTTAATGTGACCAGCTTCTCTCCAATAGTAAAACCAGTATTGGCCTGTTTGGTTTGTTTTTGCATCCTTTTGTAAGATGCAGTATATCACTGCATAGGAGACATCACTGCCACTGACTGGTAAAATGTACAATATCTTTAGATAGATTTAAACTATCTGAGCCTCCTCAGCAAATACAGCTGACTGTGTCCCTTTTAGTAGTGCATCAATGCTCAGAGATGAGTCCATGTAATTGTCATCATGCACACCAAGATCTGTGTATAGTGGCACGAGCTCAGTGTTCACCTCACATATGTTTTGTGACTGAAGAGAGTTTAGACTTTTTGAAATGTACAAACAGGTGTGGTGAAAAGAAATCTACAGAAATGACTGAACCATTGGAGTCAAGGCCTTCATAACATATTTTTTTTCACATTAAAGAAACTGTTCTGTGTAGAAGAGTGTAAAATATCCCCTCACCCTGTTTCAGTCATATCACTGGATGCCCAAAAAGTATTTGAAACGCTGGAATGGACTTTTTTTTATTGACAACTCTTTCAAAATTTGGGTTTGGTGATAGTTTTTGCAGGTGGATAAAAGTCCTATATTCCAGCCCTAAAGCTGCAGTCTTTACTGACAGAATAATGTCTCAGTTTTTCATTCTAACCAGGTCAACAAGACAGGGGTGCAGTCTTAAATCTACTTTTTTTTCCTCCACAATTTGTTTGGAACCCTTTGGCCACATCTTTGTCATGATGGGGTGAGGTGGAGATAGGACTCAGATGCTCAGTGTTGAAGGAAAAAGTAATTTAATAACAAACTGAATCAAAATGAAGACACAGACAAAGACTGAGACTGAAACAGAACTAACACCAAACAAAACCTGGGGGTAGATCAGCCAGAGTCTGTGGTGGTGAAGATATGTCCAGGTTATGGTGAAAAGGGAAATGGCTGACGTGCTAGCCAGGAACAGACAGGACACTAGCCGGGATCAGGGTCCATAGAACTGGACTGATGGAAACAGGACTGACTGAGCAACGGGACCAAAAAACACGTAGACCAAGAAAAAAAAAGGAAACGGGCGAAAACAAAATGGGTCCTTTCAACACTGACGGACTCCTAATGGTTGGCGGGACCATTCTGTCATGATGGGGTGAGGTGGAAATAGGACTCAGTGTTGAAGGGAAGAGTAATTTAATAAGAAACTGAACCAAAATGAAGACAGAGACGAAGACTGAAACAAAAACAAAACCCGGGGGTAGATCAGCCAGAGTCGGTGGTGGTGAAGAAATGTCCAGGTTATGGTGACAAGGGAAATGACTAGTGTCCAGGTTATATAGTTATATAGTTGCAGATCAGCAACGGCTTGCAGCTGTGCAATGCGGGCCAGGTGAACCTGGAGTGGATCTGGGGGAAAGGCTGGTTGTGACAGTCTATCAGAGCAGAGTCAAGAATCAAGGGTGTCATCGAAGGAGGCAGGGAGCATAAATTATTTCTTTATGTTGACGATATTTCGGTACTGTGTCGGGACCCAGCCAACTCTGTATTAGTTTTGTTATTGCATTAAATGGCACAAATCACAAACTATGCCAGTGTCCCAAACCTGTTCACATAATCAGCTATCAACTTTTAATTTCAAATAGTTACCAAAAGGGATGAAATATTTAAATATAGAATTTTATCTGGATATAAAGGAAATTATAACAACTAATATGGAAAATGTATTCAATAAAATTAAAGTCTAATTTTTAAAATGAAATAATAACATACAAATGATCAGAAAACATACTTGATGTACAGCAGTAAAGTATAATTACTTAATTACTACACAACACTGAACAGATGTTCTGCCTGTATTACATTTGCCTTCCGTGCATTATTATTTTATGATGCAAAGGGTGTGTTTTTGTGTCTGAAGAACACCCACCAGAGTGAACCACATCCTGGAGTATGTCATAACCTTGAACTTTAAAAAATAATTCTTTTCCCCAGCCATAGCCTGTTTGTGAGTCTTCACATCCATGATGGCAGTGCCTTAACTTCAATATTTCATTGACTGTCAACCCGGCATCTGCTGATCTGCCTAACATGAAACATTGCCCTCTTGTTGCTGACAGTCTGTCACAGCACATCAAGCAGTGGAGCATCCCTGTGTCCACCATTTCTATTGCTATTCTCCCACCTGCATTTTTTTTTTTTGCAAAATAGGCTTCATCACAATAAAGAAGTGATTTATGAAAGATAACTGAGTACACACAGGTTTCTGATAACCTATTCTTTACATGTCAGAAATGCTCTTTACTTCTTCTACTATCTTTTGGCTCAGTCTGACAATATTTGTTGTGTTCCAATAGACCATTGATGGTTTGCCCTCTGACACTCTTGGGTGGGAACTATGAGGAAATATTCCTCCACATAATGGGAAATGACATGTCCAATTTTTGTTTTGTCTTTTCTGTATGAGAAATGGAAGCAAAAAATAATAATACATTTTATTTGTATAGCGCTTTTCATGGCACTCAAAGACACTGGAGGTAGATCAGCCAGAGTCTGTGAATGAATGTATATGACCCAGCATATTTTTTAAAATTCTAATAAATGATTATTTTCTCCTGTATTTTGTAGTTTACTGTACAGAAATCTGGTATATTTAATTAGAAAGATGCTAATTGTATTTTTATAATACTGCAAATCTGGAAGACATCCTGGATTCTGGATCACTTTGAAATTTTACATAACGGTAAATGGAGAATACATTTCAAAGTGATCCAAAATACCGGATCTCTTCCGGATCTTCACCAAAATCTAACTGATTGGTTCGTGTGTTACTCCCAAGCTATCCTGAAAGTTTCATGGAAATCTGTCCATAATTTTTTATGTTGTACAGAGACAGGGAGAAAAAAACACAACGTCCTTGGCGGAGGTAATGGTGGTTACGTTAAACAAGAAGCAGATGGTTTCAAGTGGCTTATTTGACATCCTTAATCCATCCTTCATTACAGCAACTCTGACTCTGAAAGATGATACCTGTCCCTTAATCCAACCTAGTCCATTTGGCTAAAATTTCAATTGAGTAACAAGAACAGTGTCTCCATCACATTATAAGTGGTACCAACAAACCCCGCCCTTCACACATACTGTAGATTATTTTGTATATATATATATATATATATATATATATATATATATATATATATATATATATATATATATATATATATATATATGATTACCATATATGGTAATCATGAGGAGGCAGCTCGGAAGTCAGCCACAGCCAAATACCTACAGAGGGTAAGACAGGTCCTGAAAAGTCAGCTGAACGGCAAAAATAAGATCCAGGCCATTAACACCTATGCCCTGCCAGTAATCAGATACCCAGCTGGGATAATATCCTGGCCACTGGAAGAGATACAAGCCACTGATATCAAGACAAGGAAACTCCTTACCATGCATGGAGGGTTCCACCCCAAGTCCAGTGTCCTGAGGCTGTACACTAAGCGAAAGGAAGGGGGCCGAGGACTAGTAAGTGTCAGAACTACTGTCCAGGAGGAAACGGTGAACCTCCAGGAATACATCAAGAAAATGGCCCCCAATGACCAACTGCTAAGTGAATGCCTCAGGCAACAAAAGCCCAGTAAGGTCGAGGAACCAGAGGGGCTATCATGGAGGGACAAACCCTTGCATGGCGTGTACCATCGACAAATTGAGGAAGTGGCTGATATGGAAAAGACATACCAGTGGCTGGAAAAGGCTGGACTAAAGGACAGCACAGAGGCGCTACTCATGGCTGCACAAGAACAAGCCCTGAACACCAGAGCAATAGAGGCCGGGGTCTACCACATCAGACAGGACCCCAGGTGTAGGCTGTGTAGAGAAGCCCCTGAAACAGTCCAGCACATCACAGCAGGGTGTAAGATGCTGGCAGGCAAGGCATACATGGAGAGGCATAACCAGGTAGCGGGCATACTGTACAGGAACATCTGTAAAGAGTATGGACTGGAGGTCCCAGGGTCAAGATGGGAGAACCCCCCAAAGGTGACAGAGAACAAACAGGCCAAGATCCTGTGGGACTTCCAGATCCAGACTGACAAGATGGTGATGGCCAATCAGCCTGACATAGTGGTGGTGGATAAACATGAGAAGACAGTGGTGGTGATAGATGTAGCAGTCCCCAGTGATAGCGACATCAGAAAGAAAGAACATGAGAAGCTTGAGAAATACCAAGGGCTGAAAGAGGAGTTAGAGAAAATGTGGAGTGTGAAGGCAACAGTGGTACCAGTAGTGATCGGAGCATTAGGGGCAGTGACCCCCAAGCTGGGAGAATGGCTCCAGCAGATACCAGGAACAACGTCAGAGATCTCTGTACAAAAGAGCGCATTGCTAGGAACAGCTAAGATCCTGCGCAGAACCCTCAGGCTCCCAGACCTCTGGTAGAGGACCCGAGCCTGAAGGAGACACCGCCCACGTGGGGCGAGAGGAACATCTTTTTTTATATATATATATATATATATATATATATATATATATATATATATATATATATATATATATGTATGTATGTATGTATATGAGAAAATTAACATCATGTATACAGACCCAGATGACCCAACTATCTATCTATCTATCTATCTCTCTCTCTCTCTCTCTCTATATATATATATATATATATATATATATATATATATATATATATATATATATATATATTTATGCTGAAACCACAAAAAGCACTTGCTGAGATCAGTTTTGTTGTTTACACCATGGTTACAGTAACTGCTTACTTCAAGACGAAGAAATGTGACTCCTAACATGTTCCTTCTCATTGTAGACCTGGATTTAAAGGTTTATTGAGGCTAAGATTCTTAACCAAGTAAAGCTTGGGGGTGATGCACTCATAAAATAGACTCCCTTCACACACTTTGGGACAAGATTAAGTCAGATCAATTGCAGTTACGATAATGGCTATTGCAACCTATTCTACCAATCTCTGTTTGATCACATATTATTTATACTGAGCCATTTTATTTACTTTTATTATAAATGTTATACACAAAGTCCTTTGTCATTAAAAAAAACCTAGTTAAAATGGAAAGTTAAATGTTAAACACAACAGAGTGTCTTCTCCAGTGGTGGCCGCTGAACTTTTATCTTGGGTGGGTGCACTGTAATTGGCAATAATTGGTCAAATGTATCTTATCAAGGCGGCGCTATGGGGCCCTGACAAATATAAGTTAAAAAACTGATCCAGATAGTGGAAAGATTCGAAGATGCTGTTTACGCAGCTCCCCTCCACATTTCTGTGATGTTACCACTTCATTCAGTATCAAAGCACATGCGCCAAACTCAAAACAACAACAATGGTAAAATGTGCACCGTTACTGTGCTTCCTATCGCTATTGTACCAGAATATTGTTCATATTCATTAATACTGCATAAAACACACACTTGTTGAGATCACATTCATGAATTTATTTTGGATTTAGCCCGAAGGACCCGAAAGACAACAAAATCTGTTCCACTATGCGGGCTGGAGTTGGTGTTATTATCCCCCACCCGAATGTGGTGCAGACCTGGGAGAGTAATATGACGATGTGGCCCAACGTAACGTACAGCAAGATTTGTGCGTATTTCATGGATTCCATTGCAATAGACAGGAAAGCTATGGACAATCTGACAGCCTCCGAGGCGGATCAGTATCTGCATATAAAGCACTAATATATAATAATAAATTGTACTCTCTCTCTCTCACACACACACACAGAGATAGGGCTGCCAACTCCATGAGGGGAAAATATGCTATGGCAAATCCCATCAGATTCACAGACTCTGATAATTTTTTTTTAATATATAATCATCAATGGCAAAGTAAGAATTTCGTCTCATTTAAAGCTCAGCTCAATACCGGACGTAAATTTGTTTTTAATATGGGACGATTCCGTATTTAGGGTACATTTGACAACCCTACACACAGAGCACTGTAGGTGACCTGTCAATCCATGGTACACATACAGCTCTACTGTCTATGAACATTAGCTTATATGCTAATTAGCTGTTTTAGCAAAACACCGGTGGCAACGTTAGTGTATGACAACTTCACAATTAACTGTATTGACGGTTTCAGAGCTAAAGCTTTCATTTCATAGCTAAAGTTGCTGAATTTACCATCAGATTGAAGTGGCGGCTGCCTTAACAGCGAATGATGGCTCACTTGACCGCAGTCTCTTTGTGGCAGGTTTGTGGTTAAAACACTCTCTATCTAACCACTCGTTTAGCTGTTTTCTTGAACTTCTATATCCAACGATAGCACACGTAGTTCCCGAACCACTTTTCTGCTTGTCGTCCATAATTTTTCTCACTAAATCACTCGGTGTTAACATGTAAAGTCAACCAGAGATTGCCAGAAAGGAAGTGAACAGCATAATCAGGAAATAAAGCAGAAACGGGTCGTAAACTTGTCTATAAGTTCATGGCGCTTTACACAGCTTTGAGCATGATGACATTCCATATTTGCCAGCCAATGAACAACAGCCAGGCTGCCGGACTCACGTGCATGCGCCCCAATGGCCTCCTATCAAATGCATTATGTCACGTGTTGACTCCTGGTAGAGTGACTCTATGTTAAGTTAATGGAGAGAAGGGTTGGGGCCCCGTTCGACGTAACTTAATGTAAGCAAAGAGTAACTGGTTTTGTGAATATGAAAGATATCGTTGCAAAGGATTAAATGACAAATATCAGAACTATGTTAAATTAATACTTTAATAAATATATCAAATATGTTAACCTGTTGATTTAAATGTTTTGAGATCAAATTCTGGTTTTTTTTGGTTGTTTTTTTTTCCACGTCCGCCCTGTGCCCAAGCGGACCGGCCGCCACTGGTCTTCTCAATAATCTAAAAGTTTGCACTTAGTGTAATGTGATGAAACCTGACCAGACCAATACCTAACCTTTTTTAAACCTCTAGTTGTGCTCATGTCCCGCCACCTACTTTTGTGTTTCCAGTTAAAATTGACCAGTCTTGTTTGAACTACTCTTAAATTAGCAGAAAAAACATTTTCACCACCAAATTTTTATTCAACATTCTTTAGCTGTGAACAGTGCCTCAAAGTAATGTTGAAGATGAATGTATAAAATTAGACATGTGTGTATGGGGATGTTTTCTGTCTGATGGATAAATATAAAGTGGATTCCGATTCATTTCCTATGGCGGTCACACTCAAAATTGAATGAAAGAATTGATCATCTCTTTTATATGTTCAATGGCATAGCATGGAGGATAACATGAGGCCTTGAGGCAATCAGATGAAAAACACAATATTTATGAGTGTTTTAAGTTGTAAATCGGTCAGATTTGACCTGAACTTCACCAGAGGGTGGGGCAGTAAATGTCAATCCTAAGAAGATTTGAAGAATTATGCTCCAGCGATTATGATCATCTGCAATGTGACCTATTGATCCCTTAATGGTCTGTGACTGGATGTTGGTTTGCTGAGACAGTCTACAATTATGTTAAAACATGGCATTGGGCATCTCTCTGATGGGACATTTAGTTTCAAGTTTCAAGTGTACTTTATTGTCAAAAATGTACGTAACAGGGTTAGCACAGAAATTTGAAATTGTGTTTGACCAGTCTCCAATATGCAGTATAAAAAAAACAAAAAACAAAACATACATATATTTATAAAAATACACACACACACACACACACACACACACAGAAGCAGCAGCAGAGAGTACAATCAGTAGTTGTATGGGTTAAGTTCTGTAGTACAGATGCAGTATATAAGGTGCAAAGGGTAAAGTGCAAAAGCATGGTGAATAATGTTCATGGAATGATAAATATTCATGAAATGTTTCCTTGGTATCTATGAAATGTTCATATAGATTTCATCAGTGAGTTGAGGAGTCTGACAGCTCGTGGAAAGAAGCTGTTTCCCAGTATTTACTAAAACAATGCAAAATTGAAAAACACATCAGCCTATGTGTTGCAGCTAAGGGCCTTCATCAAGGCATATCAATGTTTCATATGCCCTAATGAAGGCCCTTGGCCACAACACGTAGGCTGATGTGTTTTAAAATTTAGCATTGTTTTAGTAAATACTTTTTAATCTACACATTTTTAAAATCTCAGACTGCCTCTGCTTTTTCTTCCTCTTCTGGACTTTAAAGTCAGTTAAAGTTCACTCTCTGACGGGACATTACATTGTTTTGACCCATATATAACATCATTGTGTTTAATCTCATGTTAAAAGCTGCAATGTTTTTTGTGGTTGATACCTTCACCAATAATTAAGTGTGTATAACCTGAATATTGGTTTAAAGTTGTTTCCTAAGTGATTTGCTAGTATGACCTTGTAAGTCTGAACCTTCTGAAAGCTCTAAATCTTTGATTAGAATGGAAATCAAAGATGCATGTGAGAAGTTCTGCTGTTGGATTACTGTACTGGGAATCGAGTTATGGGAAAATACCCTCGCTAATGCTGGTATCCTGATATGCACTGTGTGAAATAATCTCATAATCTCATAAAGAGGGTGGCCAAGGCTAAGGACTCTTTCCAGGAACTGAAGAGTTAACCTTGTGGTTCATGCTATGTCCCTTACTCTTAGGAAAGACCCTTTATCCCAACTTGTGGCCATGATAGGATACAACCCGGCACACGTTAGAGGCCAAAATACAAACAGTAGGATTTAGCTTAACTGCAGCCTTACTCTTAATGTATCTGCCCGTTGAATGAACTGTAAATTCGCATTGACCCCAGTGCCACTCACACGGGTGTATGAATGCATATGAATGTACGGTGGTGGTCGGAGGGGCTGCAGGCACAAACTGGCAGCCACACTTCCATCAGTCTGCCCCAGGGCAGCTGTGGCTACAAGTGTAGTTTACCACCACCAGAGGGAGAATGAGAGAGTGAATGAATAATGGTTCAATAATGTAAAGTGCTTTGAGTCCCTTGAAAAACACTATAGAAATCTAATCCATTATTACAAATCAGTGCTTGAGCCAGGCTCTAAGACTAAATTAGTGCTCCTCAAGTAAAGAAAACCCTTTTAGATTTTTACTGTTATATTCATCTTGATTTGAGTTTAACTATTGAAATAATGTAGTAAATTAGGTGCATTCTCATTCTTTCAACTGACTTTCTGCACACTGCGCACAGCACAACACCACACCACATCACACCAAAATACATTTCTCAAAATAGATCATCTACATGTTAAAAATAAAAAGCTGAATGAAAATGGTAGAATAAAAACATATGAGCTTTTTTTTGTTTAGTTTAGTTAAGACAAACATAATTCAAAACATTACAAATACATAAATAAATCCGAGCAAAAAAATTAATATAATAATAAGGATAATAAAAAATAATAATAATAATATGATGTGTTGCTCTCAGTTCTACTAAAAGGAGAATAATGTTGTGATAATGCTCATGTAAGTATGTTTAGTCTAAATTGTCTGAATACAAAATTGAAATACTTCTTCTGATATGTTTGTTTCTTCAAGTCTACTACAATATTATGATTACAACAGTTTAAGGGACTAAAAAGATAAAGCTGTAACTGTATTGTCACTGTTGTACAAATCTATCTAAAACCTTAATTGAATTGTCTGTACCAGTTTTAGGACTGCTAAGCATAAATAAAGTTGTCTTGACGCTAATTAGTTTTATATCAACAAGTGGTTCCTGGCACAACAAACTCCACTCATGTCAGAGAGGAGCTGTAGATCCACACTCTCCACAGTCCCAGGATAGTGCACAGTTCAAAAGTTTAGAACTTTGTTTGGTCACTCTTCTTTTTCTGACAGAGCCTCTGGGCACCATGTTTCACACCTGTGATATAGAGAATCTGCAGAGGAAGCTGAAAACCAGAGTTATGGGTAGGGCACCTTCCAGGCAGCTGAACCCAGCTGGAGGCTTTGGCCCAGGAAGAGCGGACCAAAATGGGAACCTATGGACACTAACAGGATCCATCATCAAGAACAAAGTCTACTCTATTGACTATTAAGAAAAGACATTGGACTTGGGGTATGAATGGTTGAACAGAGCTTTCTTTTTTAGAAACTCCATTAATAAAATATTCCTGAAATAAAGTATGTCTTCAAGTATCATTTGTCAGTATTCCCTCACTTGTGTATCACAGATAAGTCACAAAAAAACTTGATGAAACTCATTCATTTGACCCCACTATGTGGGTAAATCAACTATATATAATGAGATACCAATTTTATTGAGGTGTGAGGATGTAGATGGATCAGGAAATGAAAGGAAAATACTCTGGCCAGCTCTATTTCTTTTGATGCCATACTTGACAAATGGGAAAAATGCCAAGAAACGGCATGTCACACTTTAGTTAATTTTTTCTATTCACTTACTTACCTTTGCTATGTTAATATCAAGTACCTGAGTTATTATAGTGTATATGGAATCATGTGAAATCTATTTCAGTAAACTTCTTTAGCCTAAAATTTGTTTAGGTGTGTAGGTGTGCCCCTGCACAGATATATACACATTCAAATGTATCTTTGGCTCTATCAGTGCTCCCTGCTCCACTGTCATTTACTGGGGGTACCAAAATTGATGTTGCATACCCCCCAAAAAACTGTGTAGGTGTGCCCCTGCACAGATATATACACATTCAAATGTATATTTGGCTGCTTGAAATCACATCAGTGCTCCCTGTTACTACTCCACTGCCATCTACTCAATGTCTTGACACTAAGCCACAAAAGTGGATTAGCTACTTGAGCTAATGAATGAGTAAAATTCAAAGAACGCTGACCAAGAACAGGGTTCATGTGCCACTGCCAAATGGCCACCTTCAGTGCAGTTCAACATTTCTTCATCATATGAGTTATGGGGTACAACTACACACTCTCTTTTTCTCCTCCTTTACTATCTCTCTTTTATCCCAACTGGTCAAAGCAGACATCCATCCTCCAGGAGTCAGGGTCTGTTTTTCCTCAGCATTGTTGCCAGTCAAGTGTTTGCTCCTGGAGGACTCTATTGAGTTTGTGTAAATTACAGTCTGGCTCTAAATGTAAAGTGTCATGAGATAACGTGTTAGGATTTGGTGCTACATAAATACAATTTGATCTGATTTGACTGTTGATATGAGGTTAAACTAAAATATTTGCATCTCTTCTCATGATATGGCTGTCACAATGTGATTTATTCTTGATATATGGAAATGTAACTTGGACTAAGTGTGTGATTATTGCACCTGGTCAAATTATATTACTGATGAATATAAATTGGCTGCCTGTCAAATTCTGGATCACTTTCAAATTACTTCTATTCACATTTAAAGCCATCCACAAGCTCAAATGCATAGAAATGGTGTAAATACTGTACAAAAGAAGGCTGATCTGTTGGACAATGGTAAGAATTTGAGTACCTCTAATAGCTTTGAAAATTAATTTGCAAGAAAATATGCCTTCTTATAAATCTAATAAATTAAAGTAGGTTGCAGTGTTAATAATAGTCTCAAACTTTTTTGGCCCAGGTTCCCCTTGGAGGGGTGAAATTTTTCCATGTTCCCCCTCATCCTCGCGATACTGAAAATGATAAAAAACCACTTCAACAATGATTATTATGAAACAATGATAACTTTTTTTAATAGTGCTTTTGTGCAAACCAGCGAAATTTTCAGGTATTATAATATAAATGAGCACTTCAGAAACAAAAATTGTAAATCATTTTAAAATAATAAACAGAACAAAAGACACAAAAAACCATGTGTGTGTGTGTGTGTGTGTGTGTGTGTGTGTGTGTGTGTGTGTGTGTGTGTGTGTGTGTGTGTGTGTGTGTGTGTGTGTGACTAACAGACAGACAGACAGACAGAGACTTAATGAGAGGGATGGGCTTGTCAAACTCAATATAACTATCAATGTACTTTCTCTTTTTAGGGTTAGGGCGTTTGTTTTTGTCATTGTCATTTTCATTTTTATTGTCATTTCTTTTACCACTTCTTGAGGAACTTGGCGGACAAAAAAATCGATCCATGTTCTCTGCAGGGTGGCTAAAAATAGCCTGTGACTCGCTCCGTCTCAATTTAGTCAAGCTAGCGTCAAACAGCGCTGTTACTTCCGCCCGCTCGCTACAAAATAAAACTTCCGCATTTCAAAATAAAACAGCAAAAAATTAATAAAACAAAAATAAAACAAAACCGTGAATAATTTCGCGTACCCCCTGGACATGCGCCACGTCCCCCTAGGGGTCCGCGGACCCCAGTTTGAGAACCGTGGGTCTATGGTACACAAATGAACTCTATTGGCCTTTAAAACTCTTTATTCATAACACAGGAAGACTGCCTGACATTCTACTATGAGTGTGTAACATGTTTAAGAAGCAAACATTTCTTTAAATGAACAAAGATTGTTTTTTTTAGTCAATGTCACATTAGACTTTAATTTAAAGAGGCTGCTGTGGTGCATGGTAGTGCATTAGCAAGGCTCTGATTGAATTTTAAGCTATTCATAGTTCCTCCAGTAATACTAAGAACATACTTAGCCCTCTGTGCAAATAGTAGTGGCTCCATTTTTGTGTCACTACATTATTTTGGAATCCCAGACACTCCTTGTCTGAGCTTGAAACACTATATAGAAAATGAGTTAATGCAGCCCAAAATTCATCTAGTTAATCTATTAGACCAAGTGTCTCTCTGCAAATGTTTTTTTAAATTGCACATGATCATGCAATTTAGTGTGTAGCAACTAAAGCTTAAGGAGAGTAATGTTTGCCACAGGACTGTTTCAGTGGTTTGTATTGATGTTAGAAATAAGGCAACAGTACTGATGTAACAGGACACTTGACTCATGTTCATGCTGTTCAAAGCTCATCCGTAGCTCATACAGGTGAGGTTAAGAACATAGACCTCCTGGTAAATCGAGAGATTTGTCTTTTGGGTCAACTCCTTCCTCACTACAACACACACAATATAGGGATTATTGCTGATTCTGCACCGATCACCTTCTGTAGATTCCACGCTTCAGCCTTCCTTCACATGTGAACAAAACATAGATAGATTTAAGGTTGTTCACTTGGGGCAGTGACTCTTCATGAATCTGAAGGAAGCAATTCATCTTTTTCTCACTGAGAACCATGGGCTGATCTTCATCCCAATTGTTCCACACCCAGTGAATCCAGTTCAAACTGGAGGTCACAGTCTGATGAAACCATCAGGACCACATTATCTGCAAATAGCAGAAATGCAAACCTGCCCCCCCCCCCCCCCCCCCCCCCCCACACACACACATTATATCCAAACAGGGCATTTGGTTATGGGGATAATGAAAGTTAATTTTGATTTAAGCACATTTTGAACCAAATAAATTTTTGACAATCTAGAGAAAAATTTGATCTAAACTTTTTCATTAATATTATTAAAGGCTGCTTGTACATATTGGTGTTTATCTTAGATTTAATTTAGTAGAGTACACTAGTTGGTGTTTCAGTGATTACTCTTTCTTTGTGTTTTTGCTTTCTAAAGCACTGCAGAATATTCTATGTACTGAAAGAAAAACTGGAGCAGGCAACATGAGGATTTGGGGCCTTTCCTAAATGTGAAGTGACAGGAGAAAGCTTTTGGCTCTTGGGATATCTACAAAGTGGTGCCAAGTCTTCTTAACAAAGACATAGTCTTATTTAAACCTGAACTACAAGACTTGTTTGTCTCTGCTTTGTTCCTAATAGATTAAAAGGTTTGTCAGTTCACTCTGGTGTGACCTCTGACCCCTCTCTCAACAATCAGACTCACTCCTGATGCACTGCACACTGTACAGCCACAACTTGTCATTAGGAGCTGTAAGTCTTTTCTGTGGTTGCAGTGTTGTATTATTGTTTACCACTTCTTGCCATAACCTGAACTTCCCCACTACACACTGGATTCTTTTTTTTTTTTTTAATTTTTTTATTATATTTTTTGTTGCAACATAAAACATAACATTCATATCACACATAGACAGGGGGAATACATACATGAGGAGAAGAACAGACAGACAAAAACAAAAAAACTAAAATAGGGTAAGGGAAGTCGAATAGTAAAACCTTACAGGGTATTGCAAATTTGGTGATTTGTGTGTGAAGTGTGTGTGGGTGTATGGTGCAAGTGTGTATGGCATAATAATAGAATATACATTTATGTATACGTTTGTATACATATATATATATATATATATATATATATATATATCTACACATATATCACAAAACAGTGATAGTGGTATTGTCAATTATCATAATAATAATAATAATAATAATAATAATAATAATAATAATAATAATAATAATAATAATAATAATAATAATAATAAGGTAATGATAAGGGGGGGGGGGGTCTGTAGTCAAAAACAATATATATTTAGAGGATATTATATTAAGTGTCAGGTACAATAATATTAACAATAATAACAATAACAATAATAGTAATAGCAATAATAATATTAATAGTAATATAATATGATTTAATATAAATAATATAATATAATAATAATAATAATAACAATAATAATAATAATAATAATAATAATAATAATAATAATAATAATAATAATAATAATAATAATAATAATAATAATAATAATAATAATAATAATAATAATAATAATAATAATAATAATTTTGTCTGGGTCTGACCACATTCATCCATCCGCTTCCTGTGTCCCACATCTGTGTATGTGTTTCTCTTTTTGTGTGTGTGTGTGTGTGTGTGCTTGGTATTGTGTTGTGCATTAAAAACCTTATGTTGTGTGATGCATTAAAATCAAATAGGATTGCAGGATGCAGATGGATGTGGTTGAACCCTCAATATAAATATATATTTTTTACTTTATATTCCTTCCTTTTTCCCCTTTTTTTCCCTCCCTCTCCCCTCTCTCTCCTCTTCCTTCCTTTAACTATTATTACTGACCTATTTCCTCCTCTCCTTAAAATTATCAAGAATAGCAATGCTAGTGGAAAACAATAATAAGGAATAAGTAAAATGAAATGAAAAGACAAGGAGAGAGAAAAAAAAATAGAAAAAATAAATAAAAATGAGGGGAGAAAAAAAAATAAGAAAAGAAAAAATTAGGTGAAATAAACAATATTAATTATCATGATACCAACATTAAGTATGATACCAATGATATGATACTAATAATATCAATAATACCAATCCTAATAATGGTAACAATACAGCAACAATCATAGTCGTAATACTAATAATCCAAGTAATAATATATGACTATATAACAATCATATGTGCTGTGCGGCTCTATCGTTTTTGCTTCCTATATAACAATCATAGACATAATAACAATATAGTAGTAATAATAATCATATCATAGTAACTATAATAACAATCATAGATCTTATTAGCAATATAGTAATAATAATAATTATTATTATCATTACTATTACAGTAAACATATACAAGAATAATTTAAAAATAAACAGATAAATAATAACAGCAACAGCAACAACAACAATAACAACAATAACAACAACAACAACAATTATGATATTGAGGATGTGAACAGGGTGGTAATTGGGATCAGAGGAAAGATAGAAGGGGAGACCAGATAGAGGTGGATTCTGTATTATGTGTGGAAGTGGTGGATAAATTGTCAAGGGTAGTGGATTCTGACCCCCATCAGCTTTTCATTTGTCTTCAAATAAATCAATTTCTCCCTTCAGCACTCTCCAGGTTTTAAGAGTACGGGGAATTTTAAAGTATTTATTTGCAGATCTGTATATTGACAGTGATGTTGTCAACAGTGTATAATCACAAGAAAAGCTTAACAAAGTGTATCCTGCCTTCACCCATTGTAACTGGATTAGGCCCCCAGTGACCTCTGCAACCCCAGTGAGGATAAAGCAGGTGCAGGTGATAAGATGAGCTCAAGTAGTTTCTGCGTAAACCTACTTACAAACAATACAGACCAAGAAACACACAAACTGAACCAAAAACCAGACCCCCACCCCACCCCACACACACATACACACACGCACACACATTTTATTGCCTTGCCCTATCTCATTGTGAAAACACATTTTTTGTTGACTGTGACCTTTGACCTACATTCACCAAAATTTAATCGGATCTATTCTGGACCACCTTGCATCTTTTCTGAAAATGTAATGAAAATCGGTCTTGTAGTTATTGTGCAAAGCTACTGACGGACCCAAAAACTATACAACTTCTCGCCTCGCCTGGGTAATAAAGAGATTATTATTCTGAACACGTGGGGCCAATATGTAAAATACGGACAAATCCACATGACCCAAACCCTTGTGGACCAACAGGGACATGTTGGCTGGGAAGTGGTAAGTTAGGGAAGCTACAAATAGGATTTTTTTTTTAAAAACCTTCACTCCCAAGCTACAGCGTGCGTAAGGTATCTGTGACTGAGTGGATCTATTGGATTTATCAAGGAGCTTTATGTCATGTGCACTTTGCTCTCTTCGTTTTTGGAGAGACAGCACAACTAGCAGAAAAGTAAAAACAAACAATAATAATAATAATAATAATAATAATAAATTGGTTTCACTTTGGCTATAAATGTCTGTGACACACAGGCTGGAACTTTTGCGGTTCATTTTCAACAGGACACTTTGATGAGGGATCCAGTTTTCGCATAGGTTGACATGGCTCACCATCCTTTTCAAGGTCCTCAGCCTACTTTTTCCGTGCCATTTTTTCCCGCCGCTGAGCCTTCGTTTTTTCCTCCACTGAGTTTCCCTGATGCCTCCTCTCGAACAGAGTCTCCTTCCAACCATGTGTTCTGTGACACCAGGATGCGCGCGGCTCGGAGGCGCGAGATGCAGCCGGTGTCCCCGCACACTTTGAAGGACTCACAACCGCAGGACGAACTGGACGACCCGAATGTTACTCTGGAATCCAAGACTTTATGGAATACATTTCATAAAATGGGAACGGAAATGGTGATTACAAAATCGGGAAGGTTTGTAAATTAATATAATTTGTCCGCAATAGCATCATTTGGTTATGTGTCATATCTATGCAGAGGTGATCAAAGTACTCACATTCTGTACTTATGTAGAAGTACAGCTACTTGTGTGAAAAAATACTCTGGTAAAAGTAGAAGTACTAATTCAACTCCTTTAAAAGTAAAAAAAAAAAAAAAGTACAACTTCTTAATTGTAATAAAATACAAAAGTAAAAGTGAAACGGCTTTTTTATATCATGAACGCAATAATACTTCAGAAAATTAAATCAGAAAAGTTTAAAAAATATCTAAAATAAAACATTAAAAAATGAGTTACTGTGTAGATAATGTGTTTGATCGAGTCACGATCAAACACCTGCCTATATCCATATGGGCAGGAAATGTAGGGAAAATGGGGGAAGAAAAGTCACAATTTATATATATATATATATATATATATATATATATATATATATATATATATATGTGTGTGTGTGTATGAGATAAAATGCATATTTTTAAGAGAAAAAGTCCAAATTATGAGATAATATTCATATAACTATAATATATAAAGTCAGTTTCTCTCCTCCACTGATTTTTCCTCTGAAGTGACTTATTTTTCGTACTGTCATTTGTTTAGTTTGAAAAAGTAACAATTCTAGTCTGACAATGTAAAGAGTATAAAGTCCAGATATTTATATAAAAATGTAGGGAGTAAAAGTAAAAAGTTGCCAGAAAAATGAATACTCAAGTAAAGTACAGATACCTAAAAATATGCTAAAGTACAGTAATGAAGTAGTTACTTAGTTACTTTGCTCCTCTGTATTTATGTGCAATTCATTATGAACTATTTGTAAGACAGAAACTATCAGGCTGTTTCTTTTTCTTCTGTCACTATACTTCTGTACTCTGTGTTGAAAACAAGACTTAAAGTGACTAGTTATTTCAGACAATGAACTGTGTAGACTGGGCCGACCATTGGGAATTTAAAAGTGACATAGTAGAACTGTTGTGCAGGGTACAATGAATGTAAAATAGAAATGAAATGTGATATTGATTCAGAAAAAAAATACGTTTTCAACTGGTACAAACAGGTAAAATAAACATTTCTGTCAACCAAAAGTGATAGTGATCTATCAATCCATGATATTCAACTTGATAGATTTAACTTATTTTAATTGCTCAATGATACATTTATTTATAGCATATTATAGCAGACAGACTAGCATTTATTGTAATAGTAATAGTGGTAATAGTATTTTGTTTTTATTGTGTGCACTGATACATGTGATTCTTTTGTACAAGGGTAGACTCAAGGACAGACGGCTTAAATGTTTAAACAGATCCATCCAAAAGGGGTGGAGACTTTATTTGTTTATTTATTTTGTTATTTATTTATTACTATTCCTTTTTCCTTGTTACCATGGTTAGTTACATTAACTGACAAAAATCTAGAAACCTTGGGTCATAATTTGTGACTTGGTTGGGTTTTCAGTGGGACGCAAATTGTAACCATTTTAATAAATTCATGCCCCGTGAAAACATTTTAACAGGACAGATCAACTTCTAGCTTTCAGCTTTGAACCATATGCAATGATGACAATTAAGTTTTCCCAAATATAGATGTTAATAATACCCTTGTGGTGTCCTATTTCAAGACAACTGCATAATCCGTAAATGTATTGATCTCCGATGACCTCTGTGATGGTCTTCAACATTGTATTTAGGGACAAGCAAATTTGCATGTTACCTCATGTAAATGCACTAAGGTGTTAATCAGATAAGTGACATCTTTACAGCAGCTCATAGAACATAGAGGCCCAGAATTCATATCTCTTATTTATACGATCCAAACCATAGTCAAAAAATAGCCAAACTCAGTAAACATGTGACAAATATATATCACCAAGGCTAAAAAATCTCCACTGCAGTCCCTCATGATTAACTATCTGAAACACTTGGCAGAACTTTGATGTTGTTTTGGTTGACCGATACTGCAGAGATAATTTTCATGTGCTGTTTTATACAGGAAAAAAAGTCAGCACAGTCATTGCTCCAGTTCATAGCTACTAATTAATGCACAGCTTCGATTGTCAAGTATTTTGATCCTTACTGTATTTAATCAATAGTATACATAAAAGCACAGTGTTCCTGAAATTTAAAAAAAGAGTTCCTGACATTCACATCTGTCCATTTTTTTTTTTTTTTACAGAAGGATGTTTCCAGCTTTCAAAGTGTGGGTAAAGGGGCTGCATGAAACTGCAAAGTACATCCTACTAATGGACATTGTGGCCGTTGATGACTGTCGGTATAAATTTCATAACTCCCAATGGGTTGCAGCTGGTAAAGCTGATCCAGAGATGCCAAAACACATGTACATCCATCCAGACAGCCCATCCAAAGGAGAGCATTGGATGTCCAAACCTGTTGCATTTCATAAACTCAAACTGACCAACAATATATCCGATAAACACGGCTATGTATGTAACAACTAACCAATTGCAGTTATTTAAAATTTCCATGTTATCAACTTTGAATTCTGACTTTTTTTCTTCTTTGGCTTTCACAGGCAATTTTGAATTCATTGCATAAATACCAGCCGAGATTTCACATAGTGAAAGCCAACAACCTGTTGCAGCTTCCTTACAGCACTTTCCGGACATATGTGTTCCCTGAGACAGAGTTTATTGCTGTTACTGCTTATCAGAATGGAAAGGTGAACCCAACACCACACTGTTAAAACCAACCTAGAGAATTTACTTAATAAAAGTTAGGTAACAATTTCCATTCATTTTGATGGAGTAGATATTACCCTATATTTTTGAGTAACGTTTAACTAATTTTAACAGCTGTAATACTCTGAAAGAAATTAGGCAAAATGCACTTAACATGCTCCATTAGAGTACACAATAAATTACTCATTAAAGATGAGTAATATTAACTCTGAATTGTTGAACAGAAATATGTTCACTATTGATTAGACATATCAGTCTTAATGTCAATAATATAAAAACCAGAGTGAACATTAGTATCAGATTTATACAAACAATATTAACCATGTGAAGAAGAATTTCAGATTTAGAATTTAGAGTTTACTGCCCTTCCAATATGAACCACCACCACAGAGGGTTATGAAACAAAGGAGAAACTTATGTCATGGTTCAAAAATAATAGAATTTAAATAAATACAAAAATAAAATACATATATAATAATAATTCTTATCAACTCAGAAAACTGTAAAACACATCAAAACTAGTTTGTCCCAATGCATGCTGGGAAATTCCTTCTAGCTGCTCCTCCAATATGTAACAATATTGTGGGATAGATTTTACTTATTATTTTAAGTAGCAACCGTTACTGTTTAGAAATATGTAGAATTTAACCAGTTATAATAGATTTCACTGGTAACTATTATTGCTTATTAAAATGGAACTGATTTCCATAGTTTATATTTACCAACTAACAAAATCATTTTTTTACACTGCACTCCATCTTTATACTTAGAAATTATTTTTTTCTTTTACATGGAATAAAAATATTCCCATATTTTTCACCAATGTTATGTATTTCATAATGGTGAAATGAAAAACCTAGGAAAAATATAAACTAACACATGTGTTCTTATAGTGCAAAAATTAATTAAATGCTGAATAGTGTTGTGAGGTAAGTAGTGGACTAGCTCAAGTTAAATTCTAGTTATCAATACACAAGTGTCTGTGAATAACTTATACACTGTAGATTTTGCAGTGTTAATCTGGAGACAATGGGACCAAATACACTCTAGAAGAAGTTAAATAAACTCTCTAAGTGTTGATTTAACACTGCAAAATTTACTGTGTAGACTTGCTGTTTGCCTAAATATTCTTGAATTTCAATTTATATATATATATATATATATATATATATATATATATATATATATATATATATATATATATATATATATATATATATATATATATATATATATATATATATATATACATATTATACAAGGATGACAAGTATGTAATTGAATTAAACTAAATTAAGAATTGTATTCTCTCCATCAGATCACCCAACTAAAAATTGACAATAATCCCTTTGCCAAAGGATTCAGAGACACAGGACATGGGCGAAGAGAACAGAGGTTTTTGTTTTGCTGTCAGAAAACTAAATAGAGCATTTACTTTAACTACATGTGAGCTAATATTTGAGTTTTGCCCACAGGAATAAACAGTTGAACATTTCTTCCCTCCTGATGATTGGGGACCAGAGTCAAGCTGATGAGAACTGTGCAGACTCTGATGACTCTTGTGGAATGGGTAGTACTAGTGATCAGCTCTCACTGGAACTGGTGAAAAGCCATCTGATGACCATCCCGACTAGTCAAGGTGTGTTATACCATGAAATAACCATTACACCAATGTTAGGGTTTGTGCTACGGTATCAGATAACATTTCCTACACGGTCACTGAACAGAAATGTAACTAAGAAAAGGTATTGAATAGTTTATGTCAACATAAAACTGGAAGTCTTTGTACAAATAATGTTTATGCCTGTCATGTCTGCCCCCATTGTTTTATTTACTTAGTGCATATAGCACTGAAAATTAATGTTTTCCCACAGATGAGAACAACACTGGAAGTGATTCTGATGATGACCTGGAGGATGAGGACACACCACGCACTGGCTGTTCTAAATCTGAACATGCGTCTATTTTGAGTTTGCAGAGTGACAACGTAAAGGAAAATGAGCTTACTGCTTGTAAAAGCAGTGCGAATCAGGACACAGTAAATGACAGAACAATGTTTGGAACGTCAGAAGATAAGTGCTTTGAAGTGATGGATTCTTCCAAAAAACACTGGAAAGGAGTCAAAAATCAAGTTTCTCCAACAGTGTTACAAATACAGAATTCATCACCACTTGGACCTGGGTACCATAACACCTTAGCTTTATCAAACACAGTCAACAGTCCAGACTCTCTTATGTATGGGTCACCTTTGTTATTTCATCCTGGACAACTATCAGATAATACAGAAGCTTTTTCCAGCATGCCTACAGTGCACCCATTTTTGTCTTTCCCTGGATTGAATCATCTAGATGATGGATGTCTATCTTCTCAAAACCTCATCTCTCCATCTCCCTTCATATTTCACATGTTGCAGCACACATTGCCATCGCAGGTATGTCTCAGCAGAAACATATTCTGTATTTTACTGAATTAAATATGAAATTACTCAGAAATAACAATCAAAATTGCATCATCAGCTTAAGCATTACGTTGGTTTAAAGGGTCATTTTTCACAAACTTTAAAAATGTTTTATGACAAAAAAATATCAGGTTTAGACAGTTTTAATTTGATGTAATCCCAGGGTAAAATATTCTATTTTTCACTTTTGGCTCATTATTTTATTCAGTATGCCAATGTTGATGTAGTTCCCACCCCATTTAAACATCACACATTTCTGGTGACCCCAGAAATTCCAAATATATATTTTTGGTTGTCGGTAAAATTAATTTATGCTTGTTTATTATACTGTGTGGCAAATAGACATCAATTTTATATTACATTTAACCTATATAATGCATATTTTTATTGATGGAGGCAGAACAGCCAGGTGTAGATTACTGCACAAAAGGAGAATTTTATTTTTCTTGGTCAGGATATTTACAGTCAGTCCAGCTTGTATTTACAAGACTGACAATTAATACTGAACAAACAATAAATGAAACTATAAATTATGAAAGAGCTGCAGTATCTAAAACTGACCACAGTGAACATTTGACAGATAAAGAGAACCAAAGTGCTTCGGTTTCAGCTTGTCTTTTATGTATTGGGATTGTCTCTGTAACTCACCATATATTTTTACATTGGTATTTTTCTCAAATCAATAACTAGAAATTCCAGGTGACTCCATGTGGGGTCCCGACCCCAATGTTCAGAAACATTGCATTACACTATATAGGAAAAATATTGTAACTTCCTGCTTATATAACATCCCATTTCCTGTTGATTTCAAAGATTATTATCATGTCAGTTATCATCGATAGTTATCACTGTATATATTATATCAATATTTCTTCTCTATTTTAAAGTGGATTTTTCTTCCTGAATGAGAGTTAAAGAAATCAGTCAGTGACTTGTGCTTTAATGTGATTGTTTATGGTCATAATGGAACAAACATCTCAGAAATTTTCAGGTAAAACTTTTAAAATAAGTGGTGCAAGGAGAAATAAGCCCTGCTCCTGGCACATATTGTACCTTATTTTGGCATGGATTTAGCTGATGTCATCGAGACTATGCATGTGGTAATGTCAGCATATCAACTGCCTCTCATCTGGGTTAATGGCAATCAATACAACTAATTTCATATTAATTCAACCAATAGTTTTTCTGCTCCAAACATGAGAAATGTTGCTCATTATAAGTGAATATAAAAAATATCCATGTATATTTTTTAATTAATAAAAACATTTAAATTGTGACCTGCTGTTGCCAAAATGTAATGACATCTATTCTGGGTTACTGGTAATGTAGAAACCCAAACTGGTGTGCATTCCACCAGTAGTTTTGTTCTAGTGTTAACAAAGAAATAAACAAACTGAACCAAAAACAATTCCCTTTCCTCCCTTTCAGGGTGCGGAGTAAATAATTCTAATGACAAAAATATAAATCCTTATTTTTATTATTAATATTGCGTGAGTAAACTCTGAAGCATTGTGTAAGTATTTCATAGGACAGTGTAGATAAATTTTAAAAAAAGTATATTGCAGTGATATTTATTACAAAATAAAATGACAGTTTTACATTTTATTATTATCACTTCGTAGTTCAGACTGTTAACAATAAAACAGCTGCATTCAATACATACCAACTTTTCTCCAAAAAGAGTATACAAGAAAATGTTAAGACTTTGCTAGACTTCTTCGTCTGAAATCAACTAAAATACCAAGATTATTTTAAGTTATATTATTGAATATGTTTGGTCTTTTCAAATATTTTAAAATTGCAATTGTATTCATCTTTTATTCTCTGCATTGTGTGACAGTAGAATACTTATTGAATGTTAAAATACCCACTTTTAGTCTGTATTTATATTTTATTTTCTTGGTCACATAATTAATTATTTACTAATCTTTAAAGAAAACTCTATGTACAAAAAATAATCGACAAAATGGCATGATCAAAATGATGACAGAAGATGAAATCCACACTGTATCATTTCAATGGGACTAATGAACTACTGTATCTTTATACAGGGAATCTCAACCTGTGGAGGAATGGTCCCATATCCACAACGTTACACGGCAGCACCAGCTGCAATCGCTTCAGCTCTCCCTACCCCTTCTGCCACCTCAGCCCTGGTCCGACAACACTCTTTATCCAGTTTTCGACCCTGGATGCGATTCAGCCCTTATCACATTCCCTCCTCTTTGAGATCTGGCCAAAGCCTGCATCGAGACAGATTGAGTAAGGGTTCACAATCTGACCTGTCCAAATCAGACACCAGAGAACCAAGTCCAAAGTCTGACCATCATAAATCTAAACCAATCCAGGGCAAGCATAAGCACTAATGCTTCATATGAACTCGACCACAGATGTCATCTGATATGAGGACTTGACTAAATACTTCTCTTCAACTAACTCTAATGTTTTATACAAAGTAGTTGATGTGATCATGAAAAGACACAACTGATGCAGATAGCTTTACTGTGTAAATATTCTGCAAATAAGATTTTTCATAAATATCCCAAACATTTATGTGTTTCAGCTGCCACACATACAGTATTTTGGGACTGTTAATCTTGCCAATAAGTGTATGCCACTTTTTTTTTTTTTTTTTTTTTTTTTTTTAACTGTGCAGTACTGAATTATTAAGAAGAAACTGAAGATTTGTTTTCCATCAGCCCTTAAAAAACACATTTATTGTAAGTAATTTCTTGCTGCTTTTTTGTGAATATGTAAGTGTGAACTTGGTTTTTAAGTTACATAAAAATGTTACATTTTTGTTGTACACTGTAAAGCCAAATAAGTTAGCAGATACTCAAAAAATGTAAGGCAATTATTTGAAGTTGATGAAACTTAAAAAATAGAAAGTTTCAAGAACTTAACATTTAGATGCTTATTAAAGTATAGTTAAATTAAAACCTTTCTTAGTAACTTAGTATTCTCCAGTTCTGTCAGTCGTACTGGGAGACTAAGTCAGGGTTCAGTGTCTTTGTCCAAGGACATGTGGACAGCCAGAGCTGAGATACGAACCCACTGACCCTTCAGTCATTGATCGACCCGCTCTACCAATTGAACCACAACCGCCCCTGAATAAAATTACTGTTTTGTGATTGTAAGTTTTTTGGTGTTATAGATATTGGTGGTTATTTGGAATGCTCTAAAATTATATTTCAGCATCTACTACATCAATTAAGTGTTTTTTTCAATCATCCCTATTTTAAACAATAGTAATAACAGTATATCATTCTCAGCATTTAATGACTTAATTCCACTTAGTTGTACCTCATCTATATTTTTAAGTTATGTTCACTTATATCCACAATAGTTCCCCTTAATAAAAAAAAGTTGGAAGTACTTAAGAAGAAGAACATGTTGTAGCAACTTAATACATTTGAGTTAGTAGTACTATTTGTGAAATTTTGAGTATTCACAATTTAATATATTTAATTATTCTAAACATTCAGGTTTACAGTGTAGGTGTATTGTACACTGGCATGATTTTGCTATTGTTGACATGTTGGACTCAGTCTCATCAGCTGTTCCACCATCAATGCTATTTTATCCCAAGATATCATACTTAACAAAATGCTAATTCATAATTTACTATTATGGTTGTTGCTCTGTAGTTAACACCTAATGCTCCGAGCAGGTCTGCCTTCATGTTTCTGTTGCTGCTTTGTCTTATATTTCTTCATCATCTATATGTCTGTTCTTTTTTTGTTTTTAATCATGCACAAAACTGTGACATTCCATATTACTGTAATCTAAATGTTAATGTTTTAAGACATGAGATAAGTGACAATGCAACAGCTGCTATTATTTTCATTCACTTCATGTCAGCTCACTGTCAGTTTTCTCAAAATATATATTTTGTGGTAGCTTACCTATGCACTTGAAATAATTACAATAAAACACATTTTAAACTTTTTTTTAGATGACTTGTCATTCATAGCAAAAAATCCTGTTGAAGTTGGGAGCAGGGTGTAAAAAACAGTCTTTATTCTTCTAGCTATGTTCTTTAGTTGTGGAGGCTACATACAGGATGAAACAGCTTTGTTGAAATTTGGACATACAGTAGGTGGAAAAGAAAAAAAGAAATTGTCATGATGCTAAGAGACTGCCATCTAGTGGATAAAAATGGGAAAAAACATGAACACGTTGATAATGGTGCACCTCTGTTTCTTCTATTTCTAAGCTTTATTGACCCTCTCTTCCAAGCTGCTTTGACACAGCAAAGGAAAAAATATGAATAGGAAAAGTGAGTATTGTGATATTCCACACAAGTTTTTAGTGATCGTTCCTGTGTTCACATGAGGAGAATGGTTATCCTAGGTCACAAATCGAAGGACATTTAAACTCATCACTGCTCATCACCATTAGGAGATAGATAGATAGATAGATAGATAGATAGATAGATAGATAGATAGATAGATAGATAGATAGATAGATAGATAGATAGATAGATAGATAGATAGATAGATAGATAGATAGATAGATAGATAGATAGATAGATAGATAGATAGATAGATAGATAGATAGATAGATAGATAGATAGATCATACCATTATTTCATAAACTATAGAAATGACCCACTATCCTACCCACTGTATCGATTTTAAATGTACTGACATCAGTTGACCTCACCTTAGGCTAAAACTGTCCTTAAATATGATGATTTTGCGCAAACAACACTCGCGTATATTCGCCAGTGGTCCAGTAAGTACCATACGACCAAAGCACATGCTGTACCACCGCAGCAGACATAGGCTGACAGGAAAGACACACCCCTTTCCGCAACCCGCCCCTGCCTACACCTCCCCAAACGCAGGCCACGAGGCACGCTGTAATCTGATTGGCTGTTCATGTCAGACTTTCCTAGAATTACAGTAGATAGAAAATACTTCATTTTGTGTACACTGTTTCTGATGCCGTAGACGATACCGTTGTCATTCGACAGAACAACGAGCCCAGGTCATTTCCCCTCTTTTTTTTTTTTTAAAGTGACACCATATGCTGAGGTTTGTGAATTTTGTTTAGTAAAGCTGACAAAGAAAACGAAACATCTTCATCAGAAAATGTGATGTCACTGTATTTATAACGTATACTATTTTTACATTTATTATTGTTCCCACGTTGTTTGGGAGTTGTGGGGTTTTTAATACTTTGAGTGCATCATTACATCGAAAACTAACTTTAATTTATTTAATCATTTTAAAAGTGGGTTTTTTCTAGATTTCGAATTTCTATAGCGGAAGTTGGGGTAGGAGGTCAATGTCCAGGAGTAACCTGGCTGCGCATCATCACATCACCCCACTCTCTGCTGTTGAAACGTCTGTTGGAGATGTGACCTCATCATGATGTGATTTTTTTTTTCATCACTGAAAACAGTTGTCCGATAGACACATTTAACTGATCGGTCAGCCGGGTAACTTTGTCAGGATTGCGTGTCGGCTTATCTCCACCGGTGAGTTGCTAGCTTGTGCGCATATCTCAGATAGTACTGTCGTAAACTGTGTTGGGATGGTTTTAACCCTGCAGTACGACACCGGCTGCAGTAAAGTCAGCAGTGATAAGTGTGTCATTACAGTAGCATTATAATGGTATTAGTCAGGATAGCTAACACCTAGCTGTGTAATTATTATAATCTGCGACTGGGTTTAGCTCAGCCTGTGGTCGCTGCTTAAATAGACAGCTAGCTTCGTACCCGGTAGCTACATTAACTTAGTTGATTGAATATGCTAACAAGAAGTTCATTTGTTATGCCATTAATGTATTAATAATGAATTGATACTGGCGATTCCGTCTGTCTTTGGTGTCCTTTTGCCATGTTTCCCTGGCTCACGTTTTTATTGAGCCTTAGTGCAGTGCTCGGCTTGTTTTTCTGGTCTCGCAAGGTGTGCCTTTCCAGTGAGTGTACGCTTTCAACTCAAAGCAAATATTACGTGTAGCAAAGCAGAAGAACAGACAGGTTGGGCAGCACACCTGCAAGTAGCGTTACATTTATGCATTTTTTTGCAGAACCAGATGGAAAAACTGATAGCATCCTTAGCTTGCCTTAGCGTTGAAGTAAAACAGAATACCTGCACGAGCGTGTAGAAATGCATGTAGTTATTAGTTCATATGAAACTGTGCACCACTATAATAATGAGTAGATGTTCGTCCTGTACAGTGGTTCTTAACTGGTAGCCTGTCCTCTGTGTTGTATATTTGTAACTTGGTAAATGTTTCTCCTGTTAAGTTGATCAAATGAAAAGTAATATGTATTTTTCTAAATTATACAATAACGTATTTGGAACAGCATTACATTTTTAAATATTATCATCTGCTATATGAAGTATAATATCAGATTTAATTTCTGTCTGTATGATATAATACTAATCATAAGAGAAACAGAAGTCAATTCAGATGACATTTATGATAAATTCAAGTATCATCTGTTTTAATTCAGTATTGTTCAATAATGTAACTTTTGTCATATTGTTGTAATTTATATTAATGCGCTCAGTGTTTGAGAAGTGATGCAATATCTTTTTGTGTTATCAAGGTTATTAAGTTTATGGAACCCAATGTTGCAATATGACAAACGGCATCACCTCTAACCTGAACTTGTGTCACAGTGATCTAATACTAGGACTCATTCTACCTCCTTTTTACACATAAATGCCACTGTTCTGTTCCTTTTCAGTATTTGCAGCCTGTTCGTGTCGTCCAGTCATGGCACAGCAGGATGGTGCTGCCAAGAAGAATCCTGCAGTCGCAGCATTGCATTCCCACTTCATTGTGGGATCTGTGTCAGAGGAGAACTCAGAGGATGAAACTCAAGTGAAGCCAGACATGCAGCTGGAAGATAAGGAGACACGCTCCCTATCACCATCATCTGGGAGCTCAGACAGCACTTTTGAAATGGGCTTTGACCACATTGATGGCCCTATACACAATCTAAGGTAAGAATCTAAACCTGCTCTGTCTGTCTGTGTCACTTCATTGATTATTTATAAAAACCCTATACTTGAATACCATGAATATTACATTGTTTTATGAGTTGTCTGTTGGTGTGGGTTAATAGGTTTGCATATACATTTGTTTAAGAAAGTAATTTGGTTTGGAAGATACATTTCTGAATATTTTACTTTTTTGTTTGTTTTTATAAATTTTTTTATATAACTGCTCTAGTCTATGTGTCTCTGTGTTGTTTGCCATTGGCTCATAATGAATATGTTTTGTCTACCTTTATTGCACTAGCTTTAAATTCTATTATTTTTGACATTTGTGAAATGTGCAAATATTAAGTGCAAACAAAGAACCTGCAGTGCACATTGTCACCTTAAAGAGTCTATGGGATTGGCCTTATCACCTATAATATCCTATAGTACACTTTTTCAGAATAGCTCCCTCCCTTTAATGGGTGGTCCCTTGGTTTTACCTCACATGTGAAAAGTGCTCTTTTCACTTAGCCCGTGTCACTACAGAGGATCTCTGTCTCTGGAATCTATGGTGTTTACACTTCAGAATGTTGGTCTAAAAAAAAAAGTTCACATGCATAACTTCCCAGTCCAGTAGTTGAAAGGGAGGTATTCATCGTGATATGATTTTGCCCAGAACATACGTACAGTCTTTAGTTGCGCTGCCAAATTGAGATTTTTCAGTGGAACTCGAGATTTCTTATTTTACTGTCAGTTAGACAGTGAGATGCTTATGTTTTTTTGTAGATTTTTTTCCAGGCTTGGTTTCAGGTATGCCTTGTTGAATTAAAGAGGTGTATTGATGACATTATAGATATGTACCTCATTGATTTTTAAAAATTGTTATTTATTTATTTCAGGCCTGTCTTCTCATATATAAGATGCACATTTTAACAACTGAAATTTAGAATCTTACAATACTTTGTTTTCCCTTTGAACCATATCCTAGATTTCCGTACTTGCTTTGTCCTGTTTCGTTTCGTGTATCAATTGCACAACAACAAAGAGGGTGAGTGGGGGTTGACTTAATGAAGTTCAGACAGACTGTTAAAAACTTGAAATACTTGATATTGGTGTCTGCTTTCTCCACCCCCATACCTTTCTTTTTCATTGGTCAGAAATTCCTCCCTCTGGTCCACAGCTGATTCAAAGTAGAGCCTTAGTTTAGTTTTTTTGTTTGTTTGTTAATTTAGTAGAAGTTGCTCATGCCAGTAGATCTTGCCATGTTGCAATAAAGCAATATGAAGCCATAGAATCCAGCTGGCCATGCAGCCTCAGTCACTGCCACACCATCACACCATACCTCTCTGTGGTATCCACCCCCCTTATGATTTCCATTAGGGTGGGGAGGGCTTTAATACACGCTCAAGCCTGTAAATATCTGTCAGTAGAGGAAAATGCCCTTACATCTTGTGCATACTGCACTCTGCTTTCCCAGTTGCTTATTTAGTGTCTGTTTTTTTTAATGTTCTATTCTATTCTACAAACCAGGGCTGCACAATATATTGAAAAAATACTGCGGTGTGCAATATTCATATCGCATAGATGTGCAATAATTTTTCTTTCTTTTTCATTAACTTTGTGTTTCACACACCATAGGGTACCAGAGTAGTTTTCTCTATCACTCTAACATACAATTTTTTTTCTGGCAAAAATACTGAAGTAATGCTGCTGCTGAATGCAAGTTTATTATTAATGCTGAAAAGATGGGAATATTTTCAGAGCACAACTTTGGGCAAGGGTTGACCACTTATACTTCAAGATTTTATTTTTATATGCAGTATTTACTAAACCAGGACAGCAATTGAATATTGTTTTATTAAAGCTCGAAGGTAAATGGTGGAAATCTGACACTTTTGTTATTATGAAATATATCTATGTCATTTACACATTGCTCTATGCGAGTAAAATAGCAAAATATATGACAATGTTTGTGTCTGAAGGTCTGCAGTTGTGTCATTGATTATAGTAGTTCAGTATTTTGTCTTAAATGCTAAGTAATTGACTCGGCATACAAACGTAACATTGTTGAGGAACATTTTTCTTGGTAGATGAAATTGCTTTAAGTGAACAGGAAATAATGCAATATTATCATTATTGCAATGCTGTACAGCTATATTGCATATTGTAAATTTTGCCAATATCGTGCAGCCCTACTACAAACTATACAATTTAAGACATGACAAACTGTCTTATCAACATAAAGTTATAACAGTGTTGTCTTATCTTGTCGGCTGTATACTTGTACATGAACTCCAATGCTGTTAAAAGGATTCCTTCCCTTTAGGATATTATTTAATATTTTAAGATGTAAGTAATTGCTTAGCTTTTCAGTGTTTCAGTGTCTCACGAAGAGCCATTGTACACATTCCTTGTTTTTCTTAAAACAGGCCAAGCATGTCTGGGCTGCATCTGGTGAAACAGGGCAGAGATCGTAGACGTATTGACCTGCAGAGGGACTTCACTGTTGCTTCTCCAGCTGAATTTGTCACACGCTTTGGTGGCAACAAAGTCATTGAGAAGGTGATGATTGTTGTGTACTTTTTTAGTTTAAAGCACAACTAGTAGAATAAATCATTATATATATTATTCAATTCTATTCATAAGCATATTCAATTTTACCCAAGAAGATGTATAACTGTCAACATAAAAAAACTAAAATATTTTGGTGTTTGTGTGTTGCGTTCCACATCCCTGGAATGTCATGGTGTAAATGTTTAAGTAGCTGTAGTCTTGCTTTGATTTTTAAAATTTTGAAGTGATACTTTATCAATGTGATGTACTGAATGACTTGAACTCTACCATTTTGCCTCATAAGGTGCTCATTGCTAACAATGGCATTGCAGCAGTAAAGTGTATGCGTTCTATTCGACGCTGGGCCTATGAGATGTTCCGCAATGAAAGGGCAATCCGCTTTGTTGTGATGGTGACCCCAGAAGACCTGAAGGCCAATGCAGGTGAGTTGTTGTGTGTTATTGTTAAAGGTAAGCATTGTCATATGATTTGCATTTTTGGGGAAATATGGCTCCTGATATGAACTGTAAGCATCATCATTCAACTTTTTCACGTGATCTGGTGTTAAAAAGGCAAGCGAAAAATCGGGAATATTGGGAATATCGGGAATATCGAAGAATCGCAACTTCAATCAAATCAGCACCCAAAAAAATCATAGACGAATCGAATTGGCACAAAAGCATATCATCCCAGCCCGAATGGATTACATCCAGAGGTATAATTGTGTTGTGATCATTAAATTAAGATTCTTAATTCCTTTTTGTTTTGTTGTCTTTTATAGAGTATATCAAAATGGCTGATCATTATGTGCCTGTGCCAGGAGGGACTAACAACAATAACTATGCCAATGTGGAACTCATTCTAGACATTGCTAAGCGCATACCTGTTCAGGTACAATCTCATTTTTTTATCGTATGTGTTTTTTGTTGCAGCAATTAACATGACACTGATTGAAACATTGCTTCTCTCTTGTCCTGTGCAGGCTGTGTGGGCTGGTTGGGGTCATGCCTCAGAGAACCCCAAACTTCCAGAGCTGCTTCATAAGAATGGCATTGCGTTCATGGGTAAGAAAAGTGCCATACTTTAACTAGAAAGGCACTCAGAGAGTACAGACTCTGCCAAGGCAGATCAACACACACCTTTTAATTTTTGTGAGCAGTGGTCTGCCCCGATCAACCAAATGAAACTCACACATGCCCGCCCCACCTCCACTGATCGCCACCAAAATTTAATAATTTATTCCTTGTGCCAGTATCAACATTTCCTGAAAATTTCAACCGAATTTGTCCATAACTTATGTAGCACACAATCAGACAAACCGATAAATACAGGCAAAAACATAACTCCATCATTCCTTGGCGGAGTAGTTAAGGCTGTAATTAATATATTTTAAATCAAAATCAGATTATTTTATTTGGACAATTTTTTTAAAACAGAAATTGTCAAATTGATTTTATATGTTTCACGTCTCCAGGCCACATGCCTGCAAAGCTACATTGGGCTCCTCCTCCTCTCTGTGAAAACTGTCTTTTGTAGAAGTCTGTGTAATGACCCTGGTGGTTAAGTCTGTAATGGGCCTACAGTAGTGATACCAATGTAAGCCATAGTTTCATGCACAGATCCCCCAATTCAGATATAACTGCATGGGGAACACTCATCTTACATTGTCTGCACTCAATGTCACATTGGGATGATTCATATTACATGGTCCACGCATGCACACCTGATACCTGCCGCTGACTTGTACTGATATAACTTCTGTGGGCCAGTCATGTCAGACTGAGTACACATCACCCCACAGCTGTTCTGCGCTCTCTTCACTGGCTCCCAGTTCAGTTTAGAGTACAGTTCAAAGTTCTATAATACATCTTCAAGGCCATCAATGGTTTAGCCCTGTCCTACCTCACTGAACTTATAACAATCCATCAACCAGTTAGGACGCTCCACTCTACTGAGCACACCTCCTTGGTTGTCCCCAAATCCAAATATAACAAATATGGTGATCATTCATTTGCAGTTTTTGGCCCAAGGCTGTGGAATGTTCTTCCAGCACAGCTACAGTCAATGACTGAGCTAGCTGTTGTTAAATATCAGTTAAAAATATATTTATTTAGGCGAGTGTTTGGCATGTAGCCGACTGTCCATGTCTGTTTTATGTTGTTGCTATCGTTTTATAACTTGTTTTATCTTTGTTTTTATCTTGGTTTTATAATTGTTACTTGTTTTTATCTAATTTTGGAAAGCACCTTGTGTACCTTTTTGGTGTTGTAAGGTGCTATATAAATACAATTTTATTTGATTTGAAACCATCACAGTTTTGAGGTTTGGAGCACTACCTTGGATTGTGAGCTTCTCACAAAAACAACATTCTGACTTGTGATGTCTTTTGTAATTTTACCCAAAAATCAAGTTTTTAGAGATAAAAATTGGAATTTTATTTTTGGCCAAAATTGTGCAATCCTAACTTAAATGTACCAATTCAACATACCATAACCCTAACCTTACACGATTACTTAAAAATGAAATAAATTGCTGTTAACTTATTTTTCTAGGCCCTCCAAGCCAGGCTATGTGGGCTCTAGGAGACAAGATTGCCTCCTCCATTGTGGCTCAGACAGCTGGCATCCCAACTCTGCCATGGAGTGGAGTAGGTGGGTCAAAGTTAATGTGAGATTTCTCGTTTGGAAATCCAGAGGAAGAAAATATTAACTATATAACCTTTATCAGGGCTGACAGTAGAGTGGTCAGAAAACAACCAAAAGAAGAAAGTCATCAATGTTCCTCATGATGTGTACGAATGTGGCTGCATTCAGGATGTAGAGGATGGTTTGAAAGTAAGATTGTCTGTTAATATATATTTGGCAATACCTGGTGGAAATCTCATATTTTTATTATATATGCAGTATGTAAATGCATGCTCATATGTGGTGTATCCCTCACTAGGCAGCTGAAAAAATTGGCTATCCAGTAATGATAAAAGCCTCAGAGGGAGGTGGAGGAAAGGGCATCCGTAAAGTCAACTCTGCAGATGATTTCCCTAACCTCTTTAGACAGGTAGGATCTGAATACATGTCAATCAGAATTCAAATTGTCACAAGAGACCTCCCAACTACAAGGAAAACAACTTACCTTTGTTTTCTTGTTCTCTAGGTCCAGGCAGAGGTTCCAGGGTCACCCATTTTTGTCATGCAGCTCGCCAAGCACGCCCGTCATTTGGAGGTCCAGATCTTGGCTGATCAATATGGAAACGCCATTTCCTTATTTGGTAGAGACTGTTCTGTGCAGCGGAGACACCAAAAAATTATAGAAGAGGCTCCTGCAACCATTGCCACTTCAGATGTATTTGAAAATATGGAAAGGGTAAGAAACGTTTAAGTTTTACTCTTCTTGGCTATAGAAGCATATTTTGAAGGAAACAGGTTTTGAATAATTGTTTGTACATCAATGTAGCTAGTAACGGCCCTGTTCACAACACTCAGAAATCCAAACATCATGTTATTGTTCCATTGATTTGTTTGTTTCCCTTTCATTTCTTGGTTAGTTTTGGTTCCATAATGCAATCTTGTGAATTTTCTATGACATACCTTTTCGATTTGAAGAGGGAAAAATTAAGGAATAGATTGAACGTTGATGCCATTGTTATTTAGATAATTAGAGCATACCAAGGTGTGGGTGTTGGGTGACAATTACTTCACTGTTTGCAAGACATTACACTATTTATTTTTTATTTATTTATTTCATAATTTAGTACATAATATTAATTTTATTTTTTATATATATATATACTGTCATTAATTTTTCAGTCCTGTGGTTGATGTACAGTACCTTGGTCAACAGACGTTTATTTTTTACTTTATGTGCTATGTCAATAAATATGACTTGAACTAACTACGTAATCTGGAGCAAACAAACTGAATAAATCAATTTAAGGACATTTAATTTAACCAAAACATGTCTTTTCAGTGTGCAGTCAAGCTGGCAAAAATGGTGGGATACGTCAGTGCAGGTACAGTTGAGTACCTCTACAGCCAGGACAGCAGCTTTTACTTCTTGGAGCTCAACCCTCGTCTGCAGGTGGAACACCCCTGTACCGAGATGGTTGCTGACGTCAATCTGCCTGCCGCACAACTGCAGGTCAGTGTCATTAACACACAAACCTGCATCATCTTAAAAGAAAACACCATATGCTGCATTATGTTCTACGTCATGGTGTTTGCATCTCTGGTTGTCCAGTAACAAAGAAGTTAGCACGCTTCACTGTTTTCAAATCAAAGCACCAGACAGGCCCCCTGTCTCCATGGCAACTGACAAAAGACGGAGGCAACACACAGATGCATTGTAGATTCTAGGGGTTATAGCACCAATTGGTCACATGGTATGCTCTGCAGTATTTTGGATTGCGTGCGTGTGTGTATATAGGTCAGTATCAGCCAAGCTGAAGGACATTGTTGTTGCTGGAAATCTGTACAGGCACATTCACTGGGTGAGGAGGTCACTTCAGAGGAGTTCACACACTCATTGTCACCTATGGGGGAATAATAACTCTCATGATATGTCAGCAAGATGTTGTTAGTAACAGAAACTAAAATGGAATCAAAAAGCAGCAAAAATGCAAGGTGTCTGCAGAGGTAAAGCACTTGTAGTCAAGTAAAGCTAAGTCTTGCTTTGAAAGGTACAATGTGGCTTCGTACAGTGCTGTAGGCTCCGAACATGGTCTAAAGAGAAGCTAATGCAGTCTGAGCTAGGCTAACAGTATTGTGTCAAATTCTGTTTCCACATAGAGATATCAGTTATTTTTGCCTTTGTGGGGGCCCAATGCAAGACTGTGTTCTGGGGCCCAAACTGCAATTGAACGACCTTAGATAATCTAAATTATCACGAATCACAACCAAAACAGGCCACAGTCATGTTAACCTCTCATATTGAAATTAAACATCTCAAGGTGAATCCCTCAGGCAAGATAACTAATAAAAACTGCAAAGATTTTGAAGAGTCCAGACCTCCACCTTTCGAGGGGTGTTCACATCATGTGTCTATGTGCACAGGATGACTTTTATCCTGCAATACAGAAACCAACAATTTTGTATGTTGGTATCGCTTTCCTCAATATGCACAGATAATTAGATTAGATTAGACCTTACTGTCCATGTACAAATAGAGCTATAAATTGCAGTTATCAGAATCCAAATTACTTTATTCATCCCAAGGGGAAATTGTATTAAAAGAAGAGTCATAAGGCAATAGTAAATGTTAATCTGTAAAAATAAAAATTTAGCAATAAAAATTCCAACCAGAAGTGCATAGCAGTAGAGAAGGCACAATACACATATACACATTTCAGGTTGGATGTAATTCTGGTTTCCCCTCTCGGGATATTTTTCCTTAATCGGGTTTGTGTGTTTGTTTGTTAGCAGCTTTTATGCAAAAACCTACTAGACAGTTTTTCATGACATTTTCAGATAAGGCACAAGGTGGTCCAGAATAGTTCCCATCAAATTTTGCTGAATGTAGATCAAATGTCACAATCATTTAATTTTGCCACTGTTCACTGAAATAGCCAGTTTCAATAAAACTACTTGTGACATGTTTTTTGGCTCCAATTTTGACTGAACATTTGCTCTTAATTTGTGGAAAGAATATCAGGATATATATGTGTAAAATAAATATTTCAGGATATAACTTTTGTGGCCCAGCCCTAGTTGCAACCAATTTCAATGGCTCATATGCATGACAATGAAATTCCTTTGCACAGGATGAGTCCTTTAATAAACAATGGTTTCATTCATAAAGTTCATGTGCTTATTTCACTCTCCTCGGTCAGATCGCAATGGGCATTCCTCTTCATCGGATCAAAGACATCAGGATGCTTTATGGAGTCCAGCCCTGGGGAGACTCTCCTATTGACTTTGAGGGTTTGTCTACAGCTCCATCACCACGAGGCCATGTCATCGCAGCACGTATCACCAGTGAAAATCCTGATGAGGTGATCATTATTGTCCCTTTTGATCAAGAATAATGTACTGTATGAATAATGTCAAATCTTTTTGATCATTCTCTATTTGGCAATACCTTTTTTATTTGGCATTTTCAGTGTTTACATGCAGAATTCTATTTCGTAATTACACTGTAAGAATTTAGATTCATTCATTTTGTTAGTTGGTCTTCGCTTTATGTGAAATTAATATATATATATATATATATATATATATATATATATATATATATATATATATATATATATATATATATATATATATATATATATATATATATATATATATATATATATATATACACATATCTAATTGCAGGGCTTCAAGCCAAGTTCTGGAACAGTGCAGGAGCTGAATTTCCGCAGCAATAAGAATGTGTGGGGCTACTTCAGTGTTGCAGCAGCTGGAGGACTCCATGAGTTTGCCGATTCCCAGTTTGGACACTGTTTCTCTTGGGGCGAGAATCGTGAAGAAGCCATATCGTCAGTATACGTAGCATTTCAAAAAAATATTGTTTCATTATTAGATGAACTGAATCTCACCCAAAAGAAATGTAATAATATTAACATACACTTACAAGACTTGTATTTGTTTTGTAGCAATATGGTGGTGGCCCTTAAAGAGCTATCGATCAGAGGAGACTTCAGGACCACAGTGGAGTACCTCATCAAACTACTGGAGACTGAAAGCTTTCAGCACAACAGCATTGACACAGGCTGGCTGGACAGGCTTATCTCAGAAAAGATGCAGGTGTGAAGAGATGCTTGATGGATATCTACATAATATGATTTCTGAAAACATTATGACAAAGATATGTTTGGTATAATCCAGAAATGTAAAACCACACTATATTGATGTTGTGAGACAACATGTAAAAGATTGAATTGTCATGCAGTACAGATTTAACTGTAATCTGCCTGGGTGGCTGTTCTGAATGTAGGCTGAGCGTCCTGATACCATGCTGGGAATTGTGAGCGGTGCTCTTCATGTGGCAGATGTCAATCTGAGGAATAGTGTGTCTAACTATCTACATTCTTTGGAAAGGTAAAATGATACACGGTAGGATTTTAGCCAAAAGTAGCACGAAAGTGTTTAAATGTAAAATCTAAGACTGTTTCATATCTCTGTTCAGGGGCCAGGTGCTGCCAGCACACACACTACTTAACACTGTGGATGTGGAGCTGATTTATGAAGGTACTAAGTATGTCCTGACGGTGACACGTCAGTCTCCAAACTCTTATGTGGTCATCATGAACAACTCCTCAGCCGAAGTGGACGTCCATCGGCTCAGTGATGGAGGCCTTCTGCTGTCGTATGATGGTAGTAGCTATACTACCTACATGAAGGAAGAGGTGGACAGGTAAGAAAGTAAAGCCTGCAAATGAAAATAATGTTGTATAAATAAGTCACACATGCACATAAGAATAATGAGTAGGTTACGGAGTTGGAATTAAAGTCTTTCATATTGTTCGTTGGCACTTTTTTTTTTTTTTTCCACAGATATCGCATCACGATTGGGAACAAGACTTGTGTGTTTGAAAAGGAGAATGATCCATCGTTGCTACGTTCTCCTTCGGCAGGAAAACTCATCCAGTATGCAGTGGAAGATGGCGGGCATGTGTTTTCTGGCCAGTGCTATGCTGAGATAGAGGTATACTGTATTTAAATGCGTTTGTGTATATGCATAAACTTAGCGATTATATGTAATCTTTACAATTCACCCCAAATTCCAGGTAATGAAGATGGTCATGACCCTGACAGCTGCAGAGTCTGGCTGTATTCACTATGTGAAGAGGGCTGGAGCAGCACTGGATCCAGGGTGTGTTGTCGCCAAATTACAATTGGATGACCCAAGCAGAGTTCAGCAGGTACAGTATATATAACTAATGCAGGGCAAGTTTGTGTTTTATATTGTTCCAAGAGTATCCATATTTTCTGCAGCACAATCGGTCATGGTGTACTGTATACATCGGGTTACTTAATGGTATCAGAGCTGATAAGTATTATTTTTTGTATGGATGTATTGCTTGAAAAACTTGTAAAATTTGTAAATGAAGCACCATATATATCAGAATCAGAATCGTTTTTCATTCGCCAGATACATTTGCACATACATGGAATTCTATTCCGGCAGGTGGTGTCACTCTCAGAATAGTAGAGATATAAAATATAAAAATATAAAATAGTATGTACAAGAATAAAAATAAATATTATACAAAAAGAGTGGTGCAAAGTACACGAGGTAGTGCAAATCAGTGTGAATGTAGGACTTGAATGTATGGCAGTGCAAGACCGTATCAGCTGTTAATTAAAGTTATGGCAGTGGGGTAAAAATAGTTTTTAAGTCTGGTGGTTTTGGTGCGCAGGGCTCTGTAGCGCCTGCCGGAGGGGAGGAGGGAGAACAGGTTGTTACCCGGGTGGGCAGAGTCTTTAATAATGTTGGCTGCCCTCTTCCTGGTTCTGGAGGAGTACAGTTCCTGGATGGAGGGCAGGGGAGCTCCTGTGATTTTTTCTGCTGTCCTGACTGTGCGCTGCAGTCTGTTCCTGTCCTGCTGTGTGGCTGCTCCGAACCACACAGTGATGGAGGAGCACAGGACAGACTCAATGACAGCCGTGTAGAACTGGACGAGCAGCTCCTGAGACAGGCCTTGTCTTTTCAGCTGTCGCAGGAAGAACATCCTCTGCTGGGCCTTCTTCAGGATGCAGTGGATGTTCTTCTCCCACTTCAGGTCCTGAGAGATGGTAGTTCCCAGGAACTTGAAGGTCTCGACAGCTGACACGGGGCTGTTGCAGATGGTGAGGGGGGGCAGAGGCGGGGGCTGTCTCCTGAAGTCCACCGTCATCTCCACAGTCTTGAGCGTGTTCAGCTCCAAGTTGTTCTGGCTGCACCAGAGCACGGGCCGCTCGATCTCCTGCCAATATGTAGACTCATCTCCGTTCTGGATCAGGCCGATGACTGTGGTGTCGTCTGTAAACTTCAGGAGTTTGACGGCTGGGTGCGTGGAGGTGCAGTCGTTGGTGTAGAGGGAGAAGAGCAGAGGGGACAGGACACACCCCTGGGGGGCGCCAGTGCTGGTGCTCCGTGTGGCTGAGGTGACGTTTCCCAGCCTCACCTGCTGACTTCTGTCTGTCAAGAAGCTGGTGATCCACTGACAGATGGGCAGAGACACGTTGAGGTGGGAGAGTTTGCAGGAGAGGATTTCGGGGATGATGATGTTGAACGCCGAGCTGAAATCCACAAACAGGATCCTCGCATAGCAGCCCGGGCTGTCAAGGTGCTGCAGGATGTAGTGCAGTCCCAGGTTGACAGCATCGTCCACCGACCTGTTTGCCCTGTAGGCAAACTGCAGCGGGTCCAGCAGGGGTCCTGTTACGGACCTCAGGTGGCTCAACACGAGTCTTTCAAAGGACTTCATGACCACAGATGTAAGTGCCACCGGTCTGTAGTCATTCAGTCCTGTAATGCAGGATTTCTTGGGGACTGGGATGATGGTGGAGCACTTGAAAACGGAGGGGACTTCACACAGCTCCAGTGAGCGGTTGAAAATCTTTGTGAAGACTGGGGCCAGTTGGTCAGCGCAGGTTTTGAGACAGGAGGGTGACACTCTGTCTGGGCCTGGTGCTTTCCTGATCTTCTGTTTCTTGAAAATCTGGCTCACCTCCTCTTCACGTACTCTGAGTGGGACCGGGGGGGCAGGTGGCAGTGCGGCTGTAGGTGTGATGGGGGCTGTCGTACTGCTGGTTTGGATGAGTGGTGGCTGGGTGAGGGGTGCGAAGTTGTCCCTCTCAAATCTACAGTAAAAGGTGCTGAGGTCGTTAGCCAGGTCTTTGTTTGCCTCGACGCGGGGGGAGGGTCTTTTATAGTTGGTAATTTCCCGCAGGCCCCTCCACACTAAGGCAGGGTCGTTGGCTGAAAACTGGTTCTTCAGCTTCTCAGAATAGCTCCTCTTAGCTGCTCTGACTTCCCTGTTTAATGTGTTCCTGGCCTGCTGGTACAAGGCCCTGTCCACATTCCTGTAGGCCTCCTCCTTGGCCTGGCGGAGCTGGCGCAGTCTGGCAGTGAACCATGGCTTATTGTCATTGAAAGTCCGGAATGTTTTGGTCGGTACACACATGTCCTCACAGAACCTGATATAGGACGTTACAGTATCTGTCAGGTCGTCCAGATTGTCATTAGCAGCTTCAAAGACACTCCAGTCTGTGCAGTCAAAGCAAGCCTGTAGTTCCTGCTTTGCCTCGTTGGTCCACTTACTCACAGTCTTCACCACAGGCTTGGCAGTTTTTAGCTTCTGCCTGTAAGTGGGGATGAGGTGGACCAAGCAGTGGTCAGAGTGACATATTCCATATGTCAGGGAAAATGATTGTTGGATATAGAGCCCAACCAATTTTTTTTTTTTTTATCTGTGAAATTGTGGCTAATTTTTCCATTGCAATTCATCTCAAAAAGTCATGAAGTATTATTTAGTGTTTGTTTTTTTGCATCTTTTTCAACTCTACTAATGAATATCTTTGTTCATCTTGTAGGCAGAGCTGCATACAGGAGCCTTGCCTTCTATTCAGGCTGTAGCTTTGAGAGGAGAGAAGCTCCACAGAGTCTTCCACAACACACTGGATCACCTTGTTCACATGATGAATGGATATTGTCTCCCTGAGCCTTTCTTCAGTGCTAAGGTAAAAATTTATTCACGTCTGAGGAAGCACCAATGGAAACTGCTTTCATTAAGGTGTTCCTAATACACCTCTTTTGTGCCACTTTAGCTGAAAGAATGGGTGGAACGACTGATGAAAATCATGCGAGATCCATCTTTACCACTACTGGAGTTACAAGACATCATGACTAGTGTTTCAGGCCGAATTCCACCTGCGGTGGAGAAAGCCATCAAAAAGGAGATGGCTCAGTATGCCAGCAACATCACTTCTGTACTCTGCCAGTTCCCCAGCCAGCAGGTAATTTGCCAACTCATGCTCTCACTATGCTAACTACACCTTTTATAAAAGTTGTTAAACATACCTTAAAATACCACTTAAGAAGTGTTTTTTTTCCCTCTGTGATTGTTTTTTTTTTTCTCAACTATAGACTGTTGTTGCAATGCATCAGAGTAGAAAACTACTGTGACCCTCAGCTCATGGATTTTATAAAGTATTTTTTTGCAAGCTGATTATTTAAAATCTATGATTTACTTCCAAGAAATGTCATGTCTATCTAAGTAATAGGGTAAGCAGAAGTAAATCTGATAGGCAGTTTTTTCACTCTTTGTCACTTTTATTGTATTCTGTGTCAGTTTCTGGATATACAAACTGGAATACATTAACCTTGAGGCTGTCGGTGTCACTTGGATTGGACACCAGTTTCACTGCTGTGGGAAGTATTTATTGTGAACTGTTCATCTATGTTTCCAGATTGCAAATATTCTAGACAGCCATGCTGCAACTCTTAACAAGAAGTCAGAGAGAGAAGTTTTCTTCATGAACACACAAAGCATTGTCCAGCTGGTACAAAAGTGCGTATCCTACTCTACGTTTCAATATATATAGACAGCATTTATAAATTGATCACTTAGAGTATATGAAATGATCCAAGGTGACTACCGTACACAATCCAAATAATTATGTTTAGTTTGCAAAAACTGTTTTACTGTTTTCCAACAGGTATCGCAGTGGTATTCGAGGTCACATGAAGGCAGTGGTGATGGATCTGCTTAGGCAATATCTGAAAGTAGAGATCCAATTCCAGAATGGTGAGTAATAGGAGCTGTGGGCTTTACTACTAGTTTTGCTGGTACATTTTGGTGACATGTCATTGCGTGTCTGAGCTTGACGAACTTTGTGTTATTGTACGAAAGTTTTTATAGAATTAATGCAATTATTTTGTTTCTCCACTTGAGGGAGCTGTTTCACAGTAAATGTCTCACATTCTGTATTTCTGAAGTTACCCTGCAGAGTATTTACTAAATCTCTTGTGTGTTGACTCAACAGGACATTATGACAAGTGTGTGTTTGCACTACGCGAGGAAAACAAAGGTGACATGGCCAACGTGCTGAATTACATCTTCTCACATGCACAAGTCACCAAGAAGAACCTGCTGGTTACCATGTTAATAGTAAGTGTCCTGTGTTTGTGAGACAGACCTGTTAGAAATCCAAAAGGACAAAGATTATGTTTGACATACTATGTCATTCGTCATATCCATATATTCAAACCCACTGTCAACTGTTAAATATCCTCATGATCTCCTGCTTGTAGGACCAGCTTTGTGGTCGTGATCCCACTCTGACAGATGAACTGATGGCTATTTTGACTGAACTCACCCAGCTCAGCAAGACGACCAACGCCAAGGTGGCCCTGCGTGCTCGGCAGGTGGGAGGTTTATTTATAAGTTTTTGTTGATAGAATAGTCTTTATTGTCAGTAGGTTTTACACACATGTTAACCTGTATTACACACACTGAAATGTATCCTCTGCATTTAACCCATCACTAGCAACTGGGAGAAGTGGGCTGCCATATCAGGTGCCCAGGGACTTCACCTGATATAGTACCTGTTATGTTAATATTTAATGGTGTAAAGAGAGAATGAAACTAAAATACTTTGGTGTAGCTTTTTGTGTGCAAATGTGAATGAAAAACACTCCATGAAATGATTGTTTTACAAATGTATGTCACTAATAACGTGTACATAAATTGCTAACAAGGTCAGGTCTCTTAATAACAAGCAGTATCATAAATAGGAATATCTGATGTTGATAAAGAATGTAAATTTAAAAAACAGCATAACAAGTTAATTTGATGTACTACATTGAACTTTTTAGAACATCACAAGTGGTCAAATTATTATTTACAAAATTGTGCATGCCTCAACCCGTGTACCTTCCAAAGTGAGACACTTATTGAATGATTAGCCATAAAAAACATGTTTTGAAAGCTGTATTTGACCACCAGGTGTCACTGTCCACAGTTCATTACAGCACAGAGGAGCTGCTGACACTAATGCAGCATGAAATATAGTACAGCAAATGCTTACTTAGACATAATTATTAAAATAATAAATACATAACTTTTGAGAAGTATTTTTCTCATGCATTCTCTCTCCCAGGTATTGATAGCTTCCCACCTTCCCTCATATGAGCTGCGACACAACCAGGTGGAGTCGATCTTTCTCTCTGCAATTGATATGTATGGACATCAATTTTGTATTGAGAACCTTCAGGTAGGAATTGAAATGGGAAAGACGAACCAACATAGCTTTGTCTAATGAGGACTGTGTACAATTCTGAATAATCCTTATATTTCCAGAAACTGATCCTGTCTGAGACCTCCATTTTTGATGTTCTGCCCAACTTCTTCTACCACAGTAACCAGGTAGTCAGGATGGCTGCACTCGAGGTACGACAAATCAACAATTGATTCAGGTTTTAATGAGTATTATAATACAGAAAGTTCACATAAAACAAATATATTTGTTCATCTTTGCTTTTTTAATTGCAGGTGTATGTTCGCAGAGCCTACATTGCCTACGAACTAAACAGCGTTCAACATCGTCAGCTGAAGGACAACACATGCATAGTAGAATTCCAGTTCATGCTTCCGACGTCACACCCCAACAGGTATCGTATACGCCATCTGTAACATTTATGTGCTGTGCTTCACCTTTCCTGCTGCTCCCCCCCTTTTGGGACTGTGGACAACAGTCAACATTGTAATAACACAGATGCATTTGGAATTTGTGATTGGCTGGAGTGGTGCTGGCAAAATGACAACCTCAGAATGTGATTGATTATAGCTTTATTCTGGTTTAGACAATTATTGCTATCATCTTATCTGCTGTCATTTCTTCTCATTATTATTTTATTTATTGGACTACTGTATGTAATATAAACAGATATTTCACCCTCACAACTATGACTTGCTGAACTGTATCTCTGTACAGATATAGATGTCTGTGTAGGTTCTCATTTGCCCAGGTCATTGTTATTCTTAATTATTCTTCTCAGTTCACCTAGACTGGCTTAGCTCTGATCCATCTGGTCAATGACCCTGAAACTCACATGCAATATACCCACTAACGACCCCCACCCCCTTAAGACCGTAACATGAAAGTTGGTAGTACCACCCACGCAGACCACTTCTGCTGCCGAGTCCAGAAGCCCAGTTTCCTCCACCAGTTATTAAAACTGAAAAAGTCTCTTGATTGACAAGATGAAAAGTTTTCAAAAGTGCTAAACCAGTTCAGTTGAACTGAGGAAAAACTGCCAAGAAGATATATTTGTATATCATGTACATATGTTAACTAGCTTCCTACTTAAACTCCTGCAGCAGTAAAATTGTGGTGCTGAGTCTTTACAATCTCAGACCACCCTCTTCCTACCCTCACCGCTATTTGTCATTCCTTGTTTTTCTCAGTGTAAATTTTTCTTATATGCAAAGGATGGTATTTTGTGAAACTAGAAACACACCTGGTTTGTCAGAATTGTGCCATATCAAAGCACTACATATATCATTAAAGATGCTTCAGATTGTAAGTCTTTATAGGGGCACATTAAACTTTCAAGTCAAAGAGGAAAACGGAGACAAACTTAATGTCCTGTACATGCTTTGTGTTTAAGAACACTTGCAACAGACCCAGTTCTGCAGCAGTCTTGCTGCTTTTGTGTTCGTTGCAGGACTTGTGTTCCACCTCCTGTATGTGATTGTGATCAGTCTGTCTGTTTGAGTTGTGGATGTCAGCTGTCTACATGTGTCTTTACAGTGCTGGTGTTTTGTTTTGTTTTGTTTTGCCATGCTGGGTTAAGATTGTTTTTTTTAATCTAGTCATCGAACTCACACTGTTGCATGTTTGGTGATTTAATGGATATGAATTAACTTTCACATTTGGCTCATTATTGTGAACTTAACAGCATGAGAGTGCAGTGTCACATGATCGTCTTTCTTTCTTTAGACCATATCTCGGTACAAAAAAGCCTTATAATCTCATGATGCATGTTATAAAGAGAGCAGTCAACAAGCAAAATGTGTGTTAATTGTGAGTTTGTGAAAGATATTTTCACAACTGAGTTTTTCTTGCATACATTCATTTGACAGATATGAATACAAAATATCTGTCAATATCAGACATTACAAGCTAACATTTTGAGTTCTGATATTTAATGCTGGCACATACATATACACAGATGTACATAGTAAACAAATGTATGTACACATTTTTGCACATTGACTGTCTTTCTCTTCTGATGCCTGCCACTAACCACCTGGTAATCAATGTTGTTTGATTGCAGAGGGAACATCCCCACTCTAAACAGGTATTGTAAACGTTCTTTTCATTGCTTAGATTACTAGTGACTGTAGCTAGCTGCACGGTTAGTAATCCAAATTTAATTCAATTAATCTGATGATCAAGACAATGGGTTTTTTATGCAACTACATGATGCTTCCAATATTTCTATAATGAAAAAGAATTAATGACTGAATCTTACTCTGATAAGTTTACATTTTTGTTAGCTTTGCAGACATCGGTATGGCTTTTGGTATTGAGCCAGTGTGTCATACAGTTTGAGTGTGTCTTTGTGTCTTTGTCAAAGAGAACCACATTCTTAATGATTGTGTGAATGTGACTGAACATCATGTGAATTTAGATATTGTATAAAATTACCTTTGGGGAAGTGCCTTCTGAACTGAAATATATGACTGTCCTACTAGGAAAATGTCTTCTCCAGCCCAGGAGAATGTAAAAGCTGTGGAGAATAAATTAGAGGAAACAAAAACACAGGACGTTAATGCACAGCATAGTAAATCTAAGGATCATAATGCTGAGAAGAACGGTGCCTCAAATTTGGAGTCTGCAGACAGGTTTGAGACATAAAATGTCTTGAGTACCTTAAATTGGTATTCATGGTACAACACATTATAATCACAGGACTAACACCAAAGGGACGTGGTTGAACACTTGAATCTGCTGGGGATCTGGTGTCTATCTGTTGGTTCTATGTTTTTCTTGTACCTGTGCAAGCATATTTCTTTCTTTCTTTCTTTTTTTTTTTGTTCAAATATGACTAACGCACTCTCACAACTCCATTACACACAGCTCGTTTTCACTGTTGTTTCTTCTAATGGTGTAAATCTGAACCTCATTCAGTTTGACAGTAAAGGAAACACCAATAATTGATGTACAAGTGCACTTGTGCACATTGGTAGATGAAATAATGAGTCGCATTACGTAGTGTCAAAATCTGTGCAACTCAAACTGTTCTGAGATTCTTAAATGTGCTTTGGGTAATCTTTCACAGTCATTCTACCAGTATTGCAGAATGTCATTGTAACTGCTGTCTCGTAACACTCTAGGATGTCCTTTTCATCCAACTTAAACCACTATGGCATGGTGCACGTGGCCAGTGTGAGTGACGTCCTACTTGACACTTCTTTTACTCCACCATGTCAGCGAATGGGAGCAATGGTCTCCTTCCGCTCCTTTCAGGAGTTCACCAAGTAAGTTTCTTAGCAAAAAATAAAATCACAAAATATAAACTTTCTGAAAGTTTTCTTGAATTTGTATCAGGGTTCTTGCAGGGTCTTAAATTTACAATTCAGATTTTGATATTTTAAAAAATACCTTTAAAAGGCATTACAGTTGACATGGAAGGTCTTAAGTTACGTTTCCATGCTCTTACTTGTGTTTAATTGTGTCTGGGGAAATATCGAAGCTGCAAAGAATGTATTATTAATTGACTTGGTTTCACCTTTTCCAACTTGACAATATAGATTGAAATTAGGAACCAATCACTAACTTTGGAGCCCCTGGTGAGAAATGATCACATATCATTCAGCCCAACACACGTAGCTGTTAGCCACATGTGTGTCTCCTGAAAAGTAAGAATGGGGAATAGCAAATTTAATAATGTCTAGATGAGAAAAGATCATTCTTAACCTGGTTGACACAAATTTTCCTGAGTTCTAGGAGCCACTAATTTTTATTAAGTAGGCTGAAAAAGAGCATCAAATTCTATTTTAAGTAGTCCCAAAAAAGTCTTAAAAATACATTTAACTTGTAGAAAACTGTAGGAATCCTGTTGTATACAGATGATTTTGATTATGATTTTCCCACCCCTTCAGAAACATTATGGACGTATTGAGCTGCTTCTCAGACTCTCCTCCCCCAAGTCCAACCTTCCCAGAGGGAGGTAATCCAGTTCTATATGGTGAAGAAGACAACAAGGTGACAAGCAATAAATATAATTATATATATATATATATATATATATATATATATATTTAAAGTTTTCTATGTCTGTAGTATCTCAACATTAGAGTTGCATAAATGTTGATGTGTTCTGTCACCCAGAGCACCCAGGACGAACCTATACATATCCTAAATGTTGCTATAAAGACTGACAGTGACATTGATGATGATGGGTTGGCGGCAATGTTCCGGGAGTTCACTCAGTCAAAGGTCAGAGACAAACCGCTAATATCTTTCACACCTCAGCATCGAGAGATTAATGAGGAAGGCATATTGACATTTTCCTTTTAATCAATTACAGAAATCTGTGCTGTATGAACATGGCATTCGTAGACTAACTTTCCTTGTTGCCCAGAAGGTGAGTGTTATAATTATCATTATTATTATTATTATTATTATTATTTGTAATGTTTTTTCTCACAGTCCTTTCCCCTGCATGACACTATTGCATCTGTTCAGAATTGCATGTATAAAACATGGAAGAAGTTGTGTGCCACCTGCATTTGTGATGACTAATTCTTTACTCATAGTCTTTTTGAATGCAGTAAAATTAATAATTTATGTACTTTCTTAACGATTTGAGTTAATTTGCATATGAAATTTTGCTTACCTCCACTTTGTCTCTGTATCTCTTTCTGCATGCCTTGCTTTTGGTGCGTTTTTGATGACAGGATTTCAGGAAGCAAATCAACTGTGAGGTGGACCAAAGGTTTCATGTAAGTAGAGGATAACATGAAGATGGAAGTGAAGATAGATGGCTCTTTCAAATATTTTCATTCACTTAGACAAATGGTAGCATAAAATAAAGTGTGTGATACAACCATAGATTTGTGTAATACACCTTGGATTTTATTTACTTTTTTTCGAATATGTCTGGGTACATTGAACACAGAACATCAGAGGATGTTAATTACTGTCAGATAATTATGAAGCAAGAAGAAAACCCCAAGAGTTTTATTGTCTTTAAAACTCGACTGTTTTTTTTTCCTTTTTTTCTGTCTTTCACTTGGTAAATAGTAGATACAATATTGAAAAATAAAATGTGTAAATTATACAATTTATCATTGGTACATGGTGGGTCTCTTATACTGTAACACATAAGTCCTAATTTTGTCTCTCTAGCTTTGGCCCATCATCAACAAAACACCTACTTGCATTGAAATGAAAATGGTAATGACAGGTAATTTAGGGCAGGATTAGAGTTTGAGAAATGCCCTGTTCTGCTGCTGTCATTTTGACAATAGCCTCTGATTTTCTTTTGACAGGATTGCAGTCCCTGATGAGAGCTAATCATGCTTATTGCTGCCACTGTTATAATGTGACCTGATTTTCACTTTTTGTCAGTTTGTGCCATTTTTGAGAGCTCAACCTAAATGTTTTTTTCTCCGGTTCATGACATGGTGAAGTGTGAATATGATTAGCGATTAGTGTGGAAAATCATAGCTCTGCTGGTTTCTAGTGTGTATAGATTATTGTAGTTCACTTGGTATCATGTAGACTGTTAGCTGCTGAGTGTGTCAACAATCACCTTGACATTGTTTTGGCAAGTGGAACACTTCACATGATAATATAAAACAAGGATACCTGGGTCTTTTCAGAAGATCTAATGACTGACACAAGGAAATGTTGAATGCATTAGTGCAGTTTGTGTGTGTAGTGGTGTACACGCACATTTACACTGTAGCCTATTGCCTCTGTTGTATAAGGTTTGTGTTTAAGTGATTACAGAGTAATTTCCTCTTGTTCAAAATACAGCAGAAGATGTAACATCGCTTTTAAAACAAGACAATGATCACTGCAATTCAACTAGAGCCCATAACAGCTCATTTTCACTGATTCATGTTTATTGCCCAATCATGTCTGTTTTCTGAATTGCCACCAAAGTCGTGGGATCTTTATTGATTTCTGTGTTTCTTCTTTTTTCCCCTTTCTGTTTCACACAGAGAGAATTCCCTAAGTTTTTCACATTCCGTGCCAGAGACAAGGTAAGTTTATTGGATACATAACTACATTCACTCATCAGATAACTGTGTAATTTGGATATCTACATACGATAACTGACTGATGTGAGCAACTTGGAGGCCAAAAAAAACAACTTTTCACCCTGCGGTGTTACTGAATTTCACAATCAGTGATGGCTCTTCTCTCGGTTACCCCTGATGTTTCACTGCAATGACGGCACAGAAACTCATTAAAGTAATGAACTCTGTAATTATGTCTCCCATTTAAGAGAAATGACACCCATTAGCACCGTTCTGAGATTGAGATTGCCTATGATTTCATTTACTTAATACATTGTGTGGCTCACAGGCATCTTTCCACTTTTATGTCAACTACCTAATCTTGAAATTAACAATTCGCACTGGTTCTGTTAATGAGGCAAGTGATGACAAGAAAGCCTATCCTCTAAAGAAAATGTGTTTTGTTTTTTTTAACAAGCCAATTTTTGTGTTGTTTTAATAGTTTGAGGAGGACAGGATCTACCGTCATTTGGAGCCAGCATTAGCATTCCAGTTGGAACTGAACCGCATGCGCAATTTTGCACTGACTGCTATCCCTTGTGCCAACCACAAGATGCACCTCTACCTGGGTGCAGCACGTGTGGAAGTGGGCACAGAAGTTACTGACTACCGTTTCTTTGTGCGAGCCATCATTCGCCACTCTGACTTGGTCACAAAGGTGGGAATAGAGAAAATAAAGATATTTTTGCTTCCTTTGTAGCTGTTTTTAGATATGATTATTTCTGTTTTGCTTCACAAATTCAATGTTTCTCTCTTGTTTCATCATTAGGAGGCCTCTTTTGAGTACCTTCACAATGAGGCTGAGCGTCTACTGCTGGAAGCCATGGATGAACTCGAGGTGGCTTTCAACAACACTACTGTGCGAACAGACTGCAACCATATATTCCTCAACTTTGTCCCCACAGTCATTATGGACCCATCAAAGGTAAAACAGTCACACGTGTACAATCATGCAACATTTTCCATTACTTTCCATGCGTTAAACATCTGCTTTTCATTCAATCTCATGTTTAGATTGAGGAGTCTGTGCGCTCCATGGTGATGCGCTATGGCAGTCGACTGTGGAAACTCCGTGTCCTCCAAGCTGAGTTGAAAATTAACATTCGCCTGACACCCACAGGGAAGCAAATCCCCATCCGACTATTCCTTACCAATGAGTCTGGCTATTACCTGGACATCAGCCTCTATAAAGAGGTCACTGATTCCCGAACGGGACAGGTGGGGCCCAAAGATCGACAGGTGGGGCACCATCCATTTTTCATCTCATCTCCTCACTATGCAACATGTCACTTGCAAAGGACTTAAACTGTATCGTGGATACTTCAACTCCCAGAATGCAATCCATAAGCTACTTTAGTGACACATAGAATTGAACAATTTTACATTATTAGCTTATGAATTGATTGGGGGGAGCTTGAGATCTAGTATGATTTGCCCTTAGCAGAATTGACAGTACTTTTAGTAATGTTTCTCTTCACACCTGACCAGGTAAGTTAGACCTCATCAAGAAATCCATCATCCATCCATCAACCACCTCCATCCTTTGGTGTGATTTTAGGACACAATCCAATACCCACAATTCTCATATTTGATTTTTTTCTCCTGTGTAGTTTTAATTTTTGTTGATTTGTTTCATTAGTTCTATGAATTTGTATGGAATGTATGAGGTGTTGATCATTACTTTACTAAAGAGAGATGAATGTTTTGTATTTGATGCAAATGTAGAACATCTTATACCAAAATGAAGTCTGCTATTTTTTGGCTTGTTTATTTGCATAAAATGGGTAGTTTGTAATAGAAGAATGTGACTCTACAGTGTGAAAGGTCAGATGAACCATAATATCCTTCATCAGTCTCGCAGTCAAATCACTTAAACAGTACTATGCAAAAGTCCCAGGCCAATATTAGGTTTGCTGGCTTAGTAAACATCACACATATGCATTTATGGTTCTCTGTATTTAGATGCAATCTAGATACAGGATTATAGGAACTATATATAGTAGTAAAAACCAAAGTTTCAGGGAAAAAATCACTTCTATAAACTAAAGTACTTATTCATGATGAATCTGAAGATATTAAATGAGAAATAAAAATGTATGCTCATTTCAACAACAAATAAGACTTTTGCAGAGTATTTTATATACAGTATATTTAAAAACATAACTTTACTTTCACTTTGACAAATGTTAGAATCACATAGTAGGGTAGCATATGAAGTAATAAATTAACCAAAAATCCATTAATGAGTTGGTCTTAGCATTTGTACTTCCAACTAAAAATTAGGTTTATATTCTCTCCAGATACAGGTGTGGAAATTGTTCTTTAAATTTGTAATTGTCTCTATGAATTTGTTTCACCTGTTTGTAGAAGACCAGGTTTTTTGATTTGTTGTTGACTTCCATCAATTTTGTTGCCATGTCTTTATATTATGATTTTTGTCGCATTATCACATGGTTGCTGGGGAAGTCTTATGATTAAGTCTTTGGGATAACCTTGGTTCTATCCCTCTGTGTTCAGATCATGTTCCAAGCTTATGGAGACAAGCAGGGTCCATTGCATGGTATGCTCATCAATACCCCGTATGTCACCAAGGACCTGCTGCAGTCTAAGCGCTTTCAGGCACAGTCTCTGGGAACCACTTATGTCTACGACTTCCCAGAAATGTTCAGACAGGTATAAGGACTACTGAGTGTATTAGGAACCTTTTGAATGCTCAAAAATTGCCAAATGATGGCAATGAAATAATTGTCTTTTCATCTCTATTCCAGGCTCTAAAGAAGATATGGCACTCATCCCAGGCTTATTGCCACTTACCCAAATGTCCTCAGCCATCTGAGCTGCTCACGTTCACAGAGCTGGTCCTCGATCCCCAGGGTCAGCTGGTGCAGATGAACCGACTACCAGGAGGCAACGAGGTCAGTGTTTTCAGCTCGGTATTCTTAAAAAAATGAAATAAAATATTAAGTGTTGCCATGCACAACAAACCATACCCATCACAAAAAATAATACCTGATTTTCTCTCCCGCTTATTAATGTGAAAACACTTTTTTGGGTGACCTTGCCCTTTGACCGACATTTACCAAAATATAAAGGGATGTATTCTGGACCACCTCACACCTTTCCTGAAAATGTCATGAAAATTGCTTCAGTAGATTTTGCATAAAGCTGCTGACAAAAAAAAAAGGATGTACAAACCAACAACAATACCCCTTGCTTCCCCTTCGGAGGTGGGGTAATAACTGCTCATATTGGCACAAGATTCTGCCTCTTTTTTCTGCTTCCTCTGTCAAGACATGCAGTTTTCCTGTTCCTCTGTAGGTGGCTCTGTTATTCTGTGTATTTACTGTGGAAATCTTGTTTTATACTCAAAATACCATTTGGTGAACCTTAATATGTTATAGAAAGTGGTGTATATATCTATATATACATGTGTGTGTGTGTGTGTGTGTTCTATTATTGCAATTTAAAAAAAAAAATAAAGTAGAACTTAAAATTGCTTTTTAATACATATCCTTGATCTTTCCTGTTTATCCAGATTGGAATGGTGGCATGGCGGATGTCACTGCGTACTCCTGAGTACCCAACAGGACGAGAGATTATTGTAATAAGCAATGACATTACTCACAAGATAGGCTCATTTGGGATGGAGGAGGATGTGTTGTTTCTCAGAGCCTCTGAAATGGCCCGGGAGAGTGGTATCCCTCGAATCTACATTGCAGCCAACAGTGGGGCCCGCATTGGCCTGGCAGAAGAAATCCGACACATGTTCTATGTGGCCTGGCAAGATCGAGATGACCCATATAAGGTCAGTTAACAGCCTCAGCCTCTTTTATTGACAATTGTGTGTCACGTTTTGTGCATTTTTAATTTAATTTTCCTTATCCAAAAAAGATAAAGCAGAAAACTATTATTTTATTCAGAATTTCTGATCAGAATTTTTAGCATTATAATTTGGCTTAAATTTAACTGATTGTTATGTCACTTTGCAGGGGTTCAAGTATCTGTACCTTACACCTCAGGATTACAAAAAGGTTTCAGCCCTAAACTCTGTGCATTGTGAACATGTGGAGGATGAGGGAGAATCCAGGTATGGGTGATTTATTTAATATACTTCATTAGAAGTGGAAGATAATGTTTTTTAAAGGCCATTAGTTAATAACAAAGATAGCTATACGGGAAAAAAAAATCAATGAGTCACATTGATTATGAATATCTGTTACTGGACAGGTACAAGATCACTGACATCATTGGAAAAAATGAAGGATTCGGTTTGGAGAATCTGAAGTGGTCTGGAATGATCGCTGGAGAGTCCTCTCTGGCTTATGAGGAGATCATTACCATGAGCCTGGTAAGACTGGACACCAGGTTCTGCATGACCTGCTCGTTCAACAGTGAAGACTAGTTGGTCTAAAAAGTTGGCTTACTAGACAAAATAAGCTTACTTACATTTAGTTTACATATTGTTATTTTGTCTTATAGGTAACTTGCCGTGCCATAGGGATTGGTGCCTATCTGGTCAGGCTTGGACAGCGAACCATTCAAGTCGACAATTCACACATTATCCTCACTGGAGCTGGAGCACTCAACAAGGTACAGGATTTACAGTGTTTACTCAGCCACTGTAAAAACATGCAGAAATTTTTTTTTTTCATTAAATTAGAGACACTATTGTCAGTATTTGTTTTTTTTTGTTTGTTGTTGTTGTACAGTTTCCAAAACATCAAGCAGATATACTTAATAAATTTGCCTTTATTGATGAGTTATTGCAAAAAAAGGGACTTATTGTTAATTGTGATAAATCAAACAGATTTGTAAAGTAGATGGTGAATGTGCACATTTCTAAAGATATTTTGATTACTGTCACAGAGGAGTAAGGAAACTATAAAATAATAACATTTAATATGCTACAATTTGAGAATCTTGGGATTGTTCGTAGGAAATTAATCAAACTGATTATCAAAATATTTTTGATACATCTAATATTTGGAAACTAATCAATTAGCCTTTGCACCTCTAAGACTATACTATTGGTGTTTTTTAGGAGGATCCTTTTTTATCCCTTACAGCAGAATAATTGAAAACAAACCATGAACTTGTATTTACATAGAAATAGAATGGCATGCCAATAGGCTGTGGTGCAAGACAACCATATCATTTGTTTTTAATCAAAATGAAAAGTTTTGTAAACTGTTTTCTGTATGTGTGTATGTGCATGTGTATTCATATGATATACTCCAAGTTGTCAGCCTTCACCCCCCCCCCCCCCCCACACACACACACACACACACACACACTTGCATTTTTCATTCTCTCCTGTTGTCTGTGTATGTAGATTAATTCATTTCAAATTACACAGCACTCTGTATTTTGACACATTTTGCAGATAGGTCTGTGCAAACCCTGTGTTTTTGGATAACCCCTTAGTTAGCTCTCTTTGTCAGTAGACCCAGAGTAATGATTGCTGACAAGTGTCCATAATCTGCTGTGTTTACAAGTGAAAGCGTTCCGGTGAAAAGGTAATAATTTAACTGGAAATAAATACAGTATTTTTTTTCCCTCCTGGGTCATCATTTGGTTTCTTGGCCATTAACTGAAGCTTAATGGAAAGCAGGAGGCTGCCATCCAGAGATCATCATTTCATTAGCTGCTGGAAACCTCTTATATTTTCATGGGGCCTGGATAGTAACTACTACCAGAAATACCCCAGTGAGCAGTTACATCCACTCACCTCCTCTTCCACTCCCATGGCCCTCTAGTTATTTCCCTCTGTCCCTTTTTCTATATCCTCCTCTCGTTTCTTTGCTGTGGAATCTTAATGAGGCCGGCAATGGCCAGAGGCACAAGGGTTTTGTGTATGTCAAGGTGACTGCAATGTTTCTTAGGGCTGCGGGCTCACTTGACAGCTTTAGGAGAGTGCCCTAGATTTGTAGCCAGATACATAACCATTAATGGTAATAAAGAAAGTAAATGATGGCTGAAAAGGTGAGAGCTGAGGCTAGGGATTGAGCTCCTCTCTGATTTTTATGGGACTATGTCAGGGCCCTGCCACCTGTTCTGGGCTGCTTATGAAAATAGGGTGGGATGGGAGTAAGGTTTTATAGCTTCAGGTTGGCACAGAGGCGATGTTGAGGGCAAAAGCAATCCAGTACCTTCCCTGTCATTCTGTCAGAATAGCCTCTATCAAAGCCTGTGGATGGATTCTTTAGAATAAACGCAGCACAAATTGAGCTTCTTTAAAAAAAAAAAAAAAACATGTTTCCCTCTATTTATTGAAGCAGCAGGTGCCTCCTGATCTCTGTGAATGATAGGCTTCTGGTTGCTGATCATATGTGCAAAGGATGCATTACATGTGTGGTCCCTCATGTGTCTGTGTAGGCTGAGGGTGTACAGCATGAAATGTAGATTAATTCAGTTGCCTCCATCAAAATTCAAATTCACACTGAATTAAATTTGGTAAACTACTGCAGTCTGCTAAAACTAAAGCGACATATGTAACTATGATTCTATGAATTCAGGATGACTGCCAGAAGGTAGTACTGAAACCACAGGATGATCCCCTTTGACATGCGCAGTTCGAGTAGTAGTTCCAAAAGAGTCACCTCTGTGACCCCAGATGACGCTCTGGAGGTAATATAAACCCATATCACCTGTGGCTTTGAACCCACAGACCCTTTGCGCAGAAACACAAGGGTGCTGGGTGACAGAGAATTTCTGGCGGTCATCCAGGATTCATAGAACTGTGGTTACATACATAACTTTCATTTGTGGGTCTATATTACCTCTGGAGCATCATAGGTATGACTCTTGGAACTACCACTCAAACTTTGCAGGTGCAAAGGGATCATTCATTGCTTTCAGCATCGCCCTCTGGTGGTCAGTAGGGATGAAATGGAATTACTGCACATGTTCTCATTATCTATGCATTAACCAGGAGTTTACTGTGCTGTCTGTCTGCTGTCATTTACTGCATGTGTCAAAAATCTAATTGGAAATCTTTGTTTGTTTGTTTTATCTCTTTCCAACTCCAGGTTCTGGGCCGGGAAGTCTACACATCAAACAACCAACTCGGTGGAATTCAGATCATGCACAATAATGGGGTGACCCACAATACAGTGTGTGATGACTTTGAGGGTGTCTTTACACTCCTGCAGTGGCTGTCCTTCATGCCCAAGGTAATGGTTATACATTGTTATGAATAAGATGATGCACTAGTAGGATAAATGTATAATTCATCATCAGTCATCAGGGTTATGCTGATTTTACCTTTTTATTAACAGTGTAAATCAAGTCCAGTACCCATCCTCGTTTCCAAGGACCCAATCGATCGGCCAGTGGAGTTTGTTCCCACTAAAACACCCTATGACCCACGTTGGATGTTAGCAGGACGTCCCAGCCAAAGTGAGTGCCTAGGATTTTTAAAGAATACATCAATGGTTATATTGTAATAAAATGCCAAGTAAATATTATTAGGTCTAATGCTTATTTATTTACCTATTTGCACATTATGAACAGGAAGTGGAAATTTTTGTGACGTCTTCATTCTCTCCCATTTCAAGAAGAACAGTAGATTAATTGATTATTAAGTTTGGATAAAATTATATTTTAATGTAATTTAAAGCAAAACACTTTTCTAATGTGATATTGTTATTACATAGTCTGTTGGAAATATGTATGCTACACAATAATCAAATTTCAATTAAGTGTTGGAAAATGATTTTTCACAGTATTTTGACATTTTTATGAGGCAAAATTATCTTATATGTTTGATAATGATCATAGACATTTGAGGAAAGTTTTATATTATTACATTGAGGAGTAAGATTCTGATTGTAGAGCTCAATTCCTCTACAATATTTGAAAGTTTCAAAATGCTGTTGAGTGTAAATACAGATTTGACTTTACAGACTTCCAGGATAAAGTTTGTAATAATTTATTGTTAGAGAGAAACAGCGACGCAACCGTCATGCACCTGAAGACAATGACAACACAACAGTGAATGCTGTGAGTTTTATACAGCAGCCGGGGCTGTCTGAATTCCATATCAGTGTAATTACAGCTCAGGACAGCAGTGAGATTTGGGGCTGTGTAGGAAGCCAGTCTACATTGCTCCTATCAATGAGCAGCATGGCTTAATTGAATGGCAACCTCATAGGCTGGTTATGTTTGTCAGGTTGTGCAAGCAGAAAAAGAGCTGAGCAAGCCTCCTCATACAGTCATCCATCATGGTTGCTGCCAAGATTGCAGATTCTGGGCAAAAACACAGCCTCTAGCTATATTTAAAAAAAAGAAATGGCGTGAGGGACATTTTGTTGTTTAATAATATCATTAAAAAGTGGTGTTTCCACACATGAAATAATAAACTTTGTCTTCTATTCCCTGTCCTGCTCTTCTGTTCTCTATGTGTGTGTGTATAAAGCATCAAAGGGATCCTGGATGAGTGGCTTCTTTGACCATGGTTCATTCATGGAGATCATGCAGCCATGGGCTCAGAGTGTGGTGGTGGGCAGAGCCAGGTAAATGACAAACCAAATGCTACTATATATATGTATATGAACTTTTAGGTTTGGTCGTCCCACAGATGAATGTAAAATTTCTAGAAATGTGAGAAAGAAAGTGTCAGTACTGAGCAGCTTCTCTCCTCAGACTGGGTGGAATTCCTACTGGAGTGGTTGCTGTAGAAACACGATCAGTGGAGCTGTCGATCCCAGCTGATCCAGCCAATTTGGACTCAGAGGCTAAAGTAAGTATTGCTTAGTGTAATTACTCAACCACGAACAGACATATTTAGATGTTTGTATGCAATGTGGTGCTAATGTCGATTTTGCGGTGTTTGCTTTTAGATCATTCAGCAGGCAGGACAAGTGTGGTTCCCGGATTCTGCTTTCAAAACAGCTCAAGCCATTAAGGATTTGAACAGAGAGGGTCTGCCGCTCATAGTGTTCGCTAACTGGAGGGGGTTTTCTGGGGGAATGAAAGGTACTTCTTCATCAGTGTCTGTCATTCAATCAAAAAGGGATTATATCCAATCAGACCCTCATATGGAATGTGTCTTCCTCTCAGATATGTACGACCAGGTGCTGAAGTTTGGGGCCTACATCGTCGACGGGCTGAGGGAGTACAAACAGCCAGTACTGGGTTATATACCCCCCCAGGCTGAGCTGAGGGGAGGCTCTTGGGTGGTTATAGAGCCGAGCATCAACCCTCGTCACATGGAGATGTACGCCGACAAGGACAGCCGGTGAGTTGGACTGTAAACCTCTCAATGAGCTCATTTTCATCAGCCATGACTGACATGTTTGTTTCTGTAGAGGTGGCGTTTTGGAACCTGAAGGAACAGTGGAGATCAAATTTAGAAGGAAGGATCTGGTGAAGACCATGAGAAGAGTAGATCCTGTTTATATGAGTATAGCTGAAAGACTGGGTAAGCCCTCCACTTAAGTACGAATTATAGCTCTTTACAGGTATCATCAACTTCATTTTCATTTGTAGTGGGGGGTTTTTTTCCCCCTTCCTGTCGTCTTTTCGTAAGCAGCAATATATCAACTTGGAGCATGTGTGGTGTTGTTCTGTAAGGTTGATTGTATCATCTTGACTGCACTCCCTCAGGAGAAGTGTCAATCACAGCCTGCTCAGATCAATCACAGCTCTCCTGTTCAGCGTATTGATTTTCCTCAAGGCTCAGAGGAACTGTGGTCTGATGCTGTGCGGTCTCTGTGGTTCTGTGAAATAGTGGGAGTTTTGAGGGCTTACAGACTGGAATTGATAGAAATCAGTCTATGGTGACAGCTGCTGGGAGGTTGGAGAAAGAAAGCAAAACACTGTTAACGGCATCTAATTCAGGGCTGTAAACGTATGTATCAGTCAATTTGATGATAATGAGAATTTCCGTCACCACTGATTGCTTTGACACTCTTTTACACACTTTGTTGTACATTAACGTTTTCTGCATTTACAGCATTTTTAGTGGGATCTAATAATGCACAGATGACTGGGTCTATATTATGTTGTATATATTGTTGGTTTGTGTTTTGCATCGTCACAGTTACTTCTAACAATTTTCAAATAGGAAAAAAGCATAATTTTATTCAATTTAATACCCATTTAATTTAGTCATCTCTCAATATGACATCTACTTTACAGGAAAACATAAGCAAATAAAATGTGAGCCTTGCTGCATTTTTATGTTGTATTTGCATGACATTTTGTAACATAGTAATCCAGAGTGATTAAAAATACCAAAATTTTTTTTGCATTACTTAATATTTATCTTATTTCATTTAGCATGGAAGCACTAGCTACACCATATGCAAATTCCCAATGTGATGTGTAAACTTGCTATTACATTATTGAACATGTTTATTGTACTTTTGAGGAACATAGAGTACATGTTATTAAACATAGTATGAATTAAACTTTAATATATTGCCTTGTCTCTAAACATTATTTCCACATGAGATGCTTCAGATACATTTTAATAGCAATTGTGATGAAAACAACAACACTACTCAGTATAATGAAAGTCTGCTGTTACTGTGTTGTTTTTATTGAGAGATCCTCAATATCAGAAATTAAACATATTGTTTGTGTTTACTTCTTCTATCAGGTACTCCAGAACTGAGCCCTCCAGATCGTAAAGAGTTGGAAACCAAGCTGAGGGAGCGTGAAGAGTTTCTGCTACCGATCTATCACCAAGTAGCTGTACAGTTTGCAGACCTGCATGACACACCAGGTTGCATGCAGGAAAAGGGAGTCATCACGGTGCGAATTTTCGTCCAAATGTGTCCTTATTAGATGGGTAGATAAATGTTCTGCACTTGTATAGTTCTTTTCCACCTTCATAGTGCTCAAAGCGCGAGATGTGAGTTTATTGTACAGGGTTATGGAAAGATTTCCTGAACCTGACCATTCGACAGTGGAGCTGCAGCAGTCATTTTGAGAAGGTGCTCTGCTGTCTGCTTTTAGTTGGGAGTATTAACCCTTTACGCACCAAAGTCACAATAATATGAGAAGAATTATAGCTGAATGAAACCGACAGCTTGTTGAAGTCTTTATCAACATTTAATATCCAAGAAAAAGAACCAAAAAAACTGGGGCACCTAAAGGGTTAATGACAACTCAGCAGAACACATGACCATATTAGCTGTTACTATGAGATCTTCCTCCCTTGTAGAGTAGATTTAAGTTAAAAACGCCTACTCCTGTACATACATTGCTGCAATACATCAATGCACTGTGCGAATGGTCCAAAAAACCCACAGGGCAGTATTAGTCTAGAGGCTGCTGCACCTGCCTAGTGAATAATGTTTTGTCTCACCAGGCTGTGACATTCATCCTCATAATTATCTTCTGATGACCCTGGTCAGTCACCTTAGCAACCACAGAGCAGCCTGAGGCAGCCCGACGAACCACTCCCATCTTTCATATACAAACACACATGCACACTCATTTCACTCACATGACCAAAAGGGTATTTAGCAGATGGATGGTAGTCAGGGGGGTATAAACTTTAAAGATGTAAGTGGGGTACATGTATCTTCAGTATCAGCTCTAATTCCTTTAAAGTCAGTCGTCTGAGGCACTGTGATCAATTTTCCGGAATATAACTTCAGAACAGATAATGGCTTTGATTTCCAATTTTATAGCGCTCCCTTTTTGCTTATTAATATGATAAATAAAGACAAAGATGCGTTGTATAAATAATTAGTGGTGATATAGTAGGATCCTTCAAAAATATAGATTGTCCTTTGTTTGTTTTTTGTCTTTCCCAGGACATACTGGAGTGGCAAACGGCCCGTCAGTTCTTCTACTGGCGTCTGCGGCGTCTGCTACTAGAGGATACAGTGAAGAGGAAAATCCAGACAGCTAACAGTGAGCTGACTGACGGCCAGATCCAGGCAATGCTGCGCCGCTGGTTTGTGGAAGCTGAGGGTGCTGTGAAGGTAAGTTTTAAAACGAAAAAAAATAAAATAAAAAAATTTGCTGTCTTTGTATTTGGCAAAATTAAACTGCTATGATGGCTAATATTACAATCTAAATTAGTTGAGCTGTTGTCAGATGTCAGAGACATAATGCAACTCGACTCAACGCCACTGTTGTGTTCTTTGGAAATGATTAAAGTAGATGTTTTTATCCTCAAACTCCCAAGCCTTGTCCACAAGGTGTCACAGATAAACATTCCCATTAATTCAATGTGATTAAAATGCAGATAGTCTGATAAGTGGTGGCAAATGGAAATAAACATTCCTCAGAGACACAAAAATTGCGCTACCTTCAGGCTTCATCTTAGCCTCTGAGGAGCAGCCACAGGGTTGACAGGAGCCGGCCCAGCGTTTAAGATCTCCTAAGAAGTGGCCTTCTTGTTAGCTAATATATTATCCCAATCAGGACTGGCTGTCTTAAGCCACAATTAATCACAGCCCTGGCACGTGGTGATAGGAGAGCAACACGCTGTTTCTTAATTAAATGCAAACAGATTAAAAATGATTAATAAGGGCATTAAATGTTCTTGTGGACCTCAAGCAGGACTGTTCATAAAAAGGCAAGAGCCCATTAAACCCTCCGCCCCCAAATCTTTACTAAGCCCTCCAGCCTGGCTTTGTTTGGGATCAGAGATGCCAGTAGTCATGAATACTAATTTTTTCATCAGACCCAGTCAACAAGATGTACATATTGTGGCAGTCCATCATTTTTGTTGTTTAGTTGCTAATGTATCACATATGTTAACAAAATTGAAGAGGCTTATTTTTTTTTTATGTGTCCTGAAATCCAATCTGTGTATTATGAGTGTTGGAGTAATTCTGTTGGTTGTTCTTTCAATTCAAAAATAGGAAACTAATGTGTCTTCTCATATCAGCGTCTTAACCCACTCAGCTCTGTGACCCTATTGAGGGTCACGGGGGTCACTGGGGGGCTAATCCAGCTACAATGGGTGAAGGCGAGGTACACCCTGTATGAGTCTCCAGTTCATCTCAGGGCTGAACATATATAGACAAACAATCACTCTCACATTCACACTTATGGAAAATTTAGATTAACCAATTAACCTATCAGTGCATGTGTTTGAATGGTGGGAGAAAACCCACGCAGTCACAGGGAAAACAAGCAAACTCCACAAAGAAAGGTCTGGTGTTAGAATCAAGCCAGGGTCCTTCTTGCTGTGAGGGACAAGTGCTAACCACTGTGCCACCCCCTAATGTTTCCGATGCTCTCACAAGGATCTTAAAATGAAATATTAATTATCATGGTATTTACCGCAGAGTCAAATCTTTGGCCTTTATACTTCATCTATAGTCTAGTGACTTTGTCTTTAACGGATCTCTTCTTTTGCAGGCATATCTATGGGATAACAATGAAGAGGTAGTTACCTGGCTGGAGAGACAACTGGCTGAAGAGGAGGGTGCTCGTTCTGTCATCGATGAGAACATCAAGTACATCCGCCGTGATCACATCCTTAAACAGATCCGCAGGTGAGGGTTCTAGGTGGTGGAAGTTCACAGCAGTATCCATGTTGCTAATTTTCACATGACATTAGTGTGTATGTTGTAGCAGTCCATCTTTTTTTTTTACCCATTCCCTCTGCCTTTTTCTAGCCACGTTCAAGCAAATCCAGAGGTTGCCATGGATTCTATTGTCCACATGATGCAGCACATCTCACCCACACAGAGAGCTGAAGTAGTGCGTATCCTGTCCACTATGGAGACATCAGCCTCCTCCTAACAGGAGCTGACCCTCTCCTCTTGTCCCTGCCTGGTTCAAGCACAGCTCAGGCTTAACCAGTGGAAAAGAGCCTGGCTCAGTCAAACTTGCTCCTGACTGGGATCTGGATCAAAACTGAGGCTGGAGGAGCCAACATGATGGCCCTGGGCAGCTGCCAGGTTACGAAAGAATTGTTGGCAGTGATTCTCATTCAGAGTTAAAATAACATTGATTAGATATAATAATGATTTTTGTATTCAAATGCAATTGATAACTGACTAAAGTGATACTTTGACACTAAAACCTAATTGTGTGTTTGGAGTTCACACAGATGTCCCAATGGATACTTTATGCTTCCATGATAATCAGTTGCCTCCATCTTTGTAAAATGGAATATGCAGAGCAACTCACAAAGTTGTTCTATTAAAATGCGCTTTTTTTTTCTTTTCTTTTCTTTTTTTTTTTGACATTTTCTTGTTATGATTTGCAAGTGTTTTGATGACCAACTCAACAAAGATGACACATTACTGGATGCATTAGCAAGAAAAGGGATTTTACAATCAAGTAGGGAGCATTTAGTTTCTGAACAAAGACGAGGAAGACTATAATAGAGTTGGACTGGAGAGCTCAGCAGGGAGCAGGAAAATGTCCCTTTTAGACCCTGACTGTTTCACAGTTATCCTGCAGTGAGCAATGGGCAGCTCGCCACACAACAAAACCACAGCTGTCCCTTCTGTTCACACTCACAGAGTACACATATGCTGCTTCAGATGCACTTTACTGCCCATGCTCCCTCACATTGCATCCAGCATCAAATATGCACAGTTATCACTGTACACGCACAAGTGTTACAAAAAACAAGTACACTGAGTTGATGACAGCTGAACTGAGTAACACACACAGGGAGGATAATAGCAGTATCACTTAGGAAACTGTTGTCTTTTGGGACTAACTTTTTGCCAACTAGTGCATTGTTCTCTCTGAGGGGAAAAAAAGAAAAAAAAAAAAAGCAACTGTTGAATCTAGAGGAGTTTTTTGGGTTTTGTTTTTGTTTTTTAACTAAAAAGGATATTTTTGAAATGTTAACATTTAAATGGCTAAGTCATTAAATGCATATTGTGTGAAAGAACAAAGGGTACTGTTCATTGTTACGTACGATGGATCTAATTTTAACCGTAATTTACCTTAACTGTTCTATTTAAACATTGTACTTTATGTATATGAAATGTGACTTATTTTTATTACTGATTTTGAATTGTTTGAATATGGTTCACCTGTTGGAGTTTGTTACTAATGAACAGGAAAATTATAGTTTCTGTCTTTTGTTTTTCTTTTTAAGAGTACATAATAATAACCATAATAATAATAATAATAATAATAATAAATGCAGCACTGTTGAAGTCAGTGAAATGTCATTTTGTCATATGCTCTGCTAGAAAACATTACCAATGTGAAGATGCCTCATTGTCAGTGCTGTGTCTTGAATAGTCTTTTCTGACATGCTGTCCAGTTGCTTCATAAGTGACTGTTTTTTTCCTAATATGACAATGGAAAGCGTTTACAATAATGACCCTTAAATGTGTTTGCAAACTGAATAAAGCTTACTTAACTTATTCTGTGTGTTTCTATTGTGGTTTGAATTTAACGATTTTTTTTTTATTATTATTTTATTACACCAAAAAAGTAGGACTGTTAAATAAAATTGTTTATGTGTTAAATGTGCCACAAACCTAAGGATGTTTTTAGTAACAAATCAGTCGTGTGAGACAACTTGTCATTTCCCCTAAAAACAATGAGATGACTTATTGGTTCCTTTTTAAAACTATTGAATCAATTAATCAAATACAAATAAGCTCTTCAATTATAAATGTATTTTACAAAACTAGAGTTTCCAAAAATTGGCCATGATTTCATTTGTCACTTATTTTTATATATTGGTGATCCTCATGACAGATAATCACATCAGCAGAAGCCTCATTAATTTCAGCAGTCAGAACAAAGCCTAATGCTCATGGGAGACATTTTCTGATTACTCGAAAATGATAGTCTTTCCATTCCTCAAACCACAGATGATTAAAGTGCCATTTTTTTTCTGACTTTTAAACTTCAACAGTCTTAAAGCGGATGAAGCAGATCAAACAAATATTGAGGGATCTGGCTCTTTTTTTTTTTATTTTTTTTTTTATTTTGTCTTATTCTTTTCATATCATCCCCTTGGCTCTGTCAACTCTATTACTATCCTACCAACAAATATGTAAGACAAATTGAGTTGCATGCACCCAATACCCACCACAATTATAGGAAGCCCAATAAGAAAATGAGTCATTTGGCAGTATAATTGGAAATGTGCCTTGCTTGGTCTCTCTGGTATCCCAGAGGGTTTTGCTCATTTGTGGTGGCATGCTAGGCCGGCTAATTCTTCTTTTAATCACAGACAAACTACAGAATAATGTTCTTCCTTGACCGGTGGAGCAGAGGAAAGCAGACTGTGTGGAGGAAACTATTGTATGTTGTCATGTCTATAGTTCAGTGTGGACTTGAAATGCAATTGGTAAACAGCAATAACCAACACTCATGCACCTTGGTATGTTTGGAGTGTGTTCACTGTAAAAATCCAAATCTTTACAAGTGTATTTTTCTCATTTCTAATCAAAATATTTCATCACAGTTAAATAAAACATAATCACCTAAAGAGTAACTATTCAGTGAGATATAAGAAATTACTTTTAGACAATAGATCTTAGTTCACTAAATCTAACCAATGTAGTTTTCACTTGCTCCGTTGGCAGATTTTTTTTTTTTTCTTAATTCAAGATATTTATTTATTTATATTGGGGGGCTTAATTCAAGCAAAAAAAAAATACAAATAAAAATGTGATGAGATTTGACTTGAAAGAAGGAAAAATAAATTTGGTAAGATTTAGACGTTTGTACAAGGGAAACATTTCCATATAAAAAACATTTTTTTAAAGATACATGATTTTTATTTTAATTTTATGTATGTTTTTTTTTGCTTGAAATTCTGCCAGGGGAAAAAGTGAAAATAATAATTTCAAAATCTGTTTAAAAATCTGTTTTTATATCTCACTGAAAACATACTCTTTATATGATGATGTCTTATTTTAAATGTGATGAGATATTGGTCCTAGAAATAAGAAATTATCATTTTTATTCATTTTTAAACCTCTGTATTTATCATGTATTTTACATTCTGATAGCCAAGTCTCTATGATTGAGGCAGAACTGTAACAAAATGGAGGAAATGTGGAAAGATGCTACTGGGTAAGAGGAGAAAAGCACTTTCTCTGATGAGATTGAAATGGAGGTATTAAGATAGGACAGAGAAGAGACTCAATCATGCATCTGAGGCAACCATAATTCTACATTCACGCGTCTCAATGACTTGACAGCACTTGAGAGACAATGCCTATGACCCAGTTGCCAGATCCCAATTAGCTGGGTGTATGCAACAGTTGAGATGAAAAGAGAACAGGGTCTTTACAGAGCCCTGGGGCTGTCTGATTATCGCCTGAAAACAGGACTCTTTTGCCTGTGACAAAGAGTAGACCACCACAGAGGGACTGCCAGGCCCCAGCTGTTCTAGTTCTCTCCAGGCTGAGGATTCTGAAGAGCTCATCTCATCTCCCCCTGCTTGGCTTTTGCATTTTAACCATATTGCAGAGTGTGTAGCAGCTCATGCCACAGTAAGACATCAAATTGTGTGTATTCCATCTCTCCTGTGAAGATTCCGCCTCTGCGTCATTAACCTTCAAAGAACTAAAGTATTACTGATCTAAACTATGTAATAACCTTTGGACCACTAATCATACTGTATACACACATTTAAATAATTAAGGTAAAATGCAAGTTTTCAGATGTGTCTTTGTTTGGATGTTCACAGATAGTGTAGATCGATACTGTAGTGAAAATATAAAACTCCACCAAGGCAGATCAGCCCACAGCCCACATGAGCGATAGGTTTCACTTTTATTTCTGTGAGCTTTCACTTGGTCTGCCCTGACCAACTAAATGAAACAGACATGAAACCCCCCCCCCCACACCACCACCACCACCACCAATACCATTATCACATACCTCCACCAATCACCACCAAAATGTAATCATGTATTCTTGTGCCAATATCAACATTTTCTGAACATTTCAGCCACATCTGTCCAGAACTTTTTGAATTATCTTGCTAACAGTCAGACAAACAGACAGATAAATGCCATGGAAACGTAATTGGTGAAGTAATAACTAATGTAGAAAACCTAAAAATGTTTGCTTAAGGAGCGCTACCTGGACTCAAAATAAGTAATAATAATTAGAGGTGCTCTATTGGATAGGAAAATAGCAAGACAAAAAAGAAAGAAAAATTCCAAGGCACTCTTTTATAAGTTTGACTCCCTGATGAAGGCTATGATGCCGAAACGCGTTGGGGTTTTTATATGATTTTTATAGGTTTTTGTAACCAAGCCAAGTTAATAAAGGCTTTTTTATCTTCACTTATAAGAGAGTGCCTTGGAATTTTTCTTTCTTTTTTGTCTTAATAACTAATGTAGTTTGGCTGGAGAAACTTGATTTTAGGTCTGTTAAAGGGATTATCTGGAGTAAAAGGTATTTTAGCTAAATTTTTTGTGATGATTGGGAGTACACAGGCTATGAGTTGACATCAAAATCACACCATTCGGATGTACATTGAGAAAATAAAATTTTGCCATTTTGAGCCAAACTGTGTTAACATAGAAGTGATTAGCGCATGTCTTTTCGCTGTCACAAACCACTATTTTAGACCTCTTCTAAAGTTCTTAACAACAGCACACTTACATGGTAGTAAATAGAGGGCAAACTGTGTCCAGAGTTACTTATGTCAAGCTAGTACCTTTCCTGATGCAAAGCCATCTTTAGGGGGTAGTCCGAAATAGTCGATTGCCGAGTGCAGTGTTACACGCTTTGGAAATTCACGATTTCGTTGCATTCTTTTTTTTAACGACCTGTTAGTAGGCTACGCTTTGCTGTTGAATATAACTTAATTTCAATTTCTAATGAATTACCAGACTATGTTTTTAAAAAAAAAAAAAAAAGAATACAACGAAATCGTGAGTTTCCAGAGCGTGCACTCGGCAATCGACTAGTACGTACTTCCAAGATGGCTTCTGCATCAGGAAAAGTACTGGCTTGAGATAAGTAAATCTGGACACACTACCTAACATGACGACCCCGGGATACTTTCGTTTGCCTTTAGAGACCCTCTACTTACTACCACGTAAGTGTGATGTTGTTTAGAACTCTAGAAGACGTCTAAAAATAGCATTTCATGTCAGCAAAAAGACATGCTCTAATAATTTCCATGCTAACACAGTTTGGCTCAAAATGGCAAAATCAAACCTTTTCAATGTCCATCCAAATGGTGTGACTTTGATGTGAACTATATGTATGTACTCCCAAAAATTGAGCCAAAATGCATTTTACTCCTTTAATAACACACTGCCAAAAATGGGTGTATAAAACCAAGATAAAAACATTAAATCTGAGGAAAAATTTACTCAACACAAATTACATATCTGTCAACGCAAAAGGATAACAACTTAACAAGATGTCTTGAATTAATATTGTTAAATCTAGAAATTAATATGTCTCCACATGTATGACCACTTAAAATAAAATAAAATAAATTAACTCTTCTCAATATTTCTAAATGTGTTTGTTTTTGGGGTTGTTTTTTTTTCATCTTGGTAAGAACCAAATCATTTGCAGTGTATGTTCTACTGCAGCTATCTCTAATAACCTTTGAATTTAATCATAGCTTTTATGAATATCGTGATCACTGAAGTAAATACAGGAAAATATTTATTTTCCACTGAAAAATATAAAATACAGTGGATACTAGAAAAGCACTCAGAGAGCACAGACTCCACCAAGGCAGATCAGCTGCATCATATCTCCACCGATCACCACCAAAATGTAATCATGTTCTTTGTGCCAGTATTAACATTTACTGAAAAATTCTGTCAAATCTACCTTGTTAACAGATGGACAGACAGACAGAGACAAAAAACAATTCGATAAAGGCTGGCAAAAATTTAACTGCTGTTCCTTGGTGACGTAAAGATTATGAAAATTGGTGATAAATCAATTAAGAAAGGTGAAATGTAGAGAAAATTAATTTGGAAGTCACCACAAAAATAGTTTAGAATGTTTAATGGTTAACCTGTGTCTGTTTTTGTGCACGTGTGATTTAACCCCATGAAAGAAGAATATTAACATGTTAAGATATATATCATGATATGGTCATTGTAGCCACAAAATAAAATTCAAAAGAAGCCTAGGCAGTTTCTGAATGCTAATTTCTTGGACTTTGGAGATTTCAAATTAATTAAGGATTGTTTTTGTTTTGTTTTTTTCTAATAGAAATAGCTGTATATGTAATGCAGAGAGGACAGCTGATATAATAAGACAGTGAAAATCTCCAGGGGAAGGAAGACAGACTGTCAGCCAGCTGCACAAGAGACTTAATCTCCAATCCCCATTTGAAACGTGCCACAAAGGTCAAAGATTACAAAACACTGTGATCATCACCGCATAATGCATATATTCTCATTCTGCCAAGGCTTGGTTGAGCACCACTGAACACCAGGATGACAGAAAGAGGGTTGAGATGCTGCAGAGGGATGAGGAGGAAGCATCACAACCAGACTGACTTTTTTTGTTTTGTTTTACAAAACAGTGAGGTGAACATTTCTGCATCAAAACAACAAACACTTCACTTGCTGTCAGTGAATTTGTCTTCTGTGGAAATCAATAATACTCCGTAACTATTTACTCTATAAATGCTCCTAATTCTACTTATCACTGATTGAGGAGAAGCTTTAGCTTTAGCCAGGATAAACAGCAATATGTAAAAGAAAAATTGGTCCTTTTTAATGTGTATTACAGTCCAGGTGAAGCAGCTCGTTGTACCATACCCCCCCCATACACATACACATACACATACACACACACACTACCTCCCTTCCCCTCTCCTCCCTCCTCCCATCCTGGCATTAACATTCATGGAGCCACTGGAGTGTGGCGAGCCGCGTACATCAAGCCAAAGACGAGATGCAGGGATGAAGGAAGAGGGCAGGCAGAGGGAGGCGCACAAACAGGGCTGGTGGGAGAAAAGAAGGTGGGGCGTGGTGGTGAAGGTTGCCCAGTATGGGATTGTGAGAAAGGTCAGTAGCCAAGGTGATGCATCTGTGGCCATACATCACAGTTATTACTGTAGGTCATTGACCTGTATGGAAATTAGGAGCAGTGACAGGTTCACATGGCACAGTGGAAGAGGAGTCACTTTGACTGCTTGTTATCTAAAATGTTTTTCCTTTATATTTTCAATGTTTAGGTAAAACTCCTCCATATTTGAAAAAATCTGCAGACTGATTTCAATTCAGTTTTATTTGTAGAGCTCTATATCACAACAAAGTTCTTTCCCAGGTCTTTGCAGAGTTCGTTGGATATAAACAAACAGCTAGATATTTTAATTGTCACCTTGCATACACTGGAAAAAATTTTTAAATAAAAATCTTCCCAAATATATTTTTATCATTTATGTCATCACACTCAAAATAAAACAACACGGATCTAAGACCTGTTTTTAGCCAATAGATCTGGGAAATCTTATTTCAAGAAATTTTACCAAGATAATTTTCACTTGTTACATTGTCAGATTTATTTACTTTTTACTTGAATTAAGCAAAAATAAATGAACGAAAATCTTGAATTAAGCAAAAACAATGTGCCATTGAAACAATTGAAAATGATCTTGGTAAAAATGTATTGAAATAAGATTTTCAAAATCTATTGTCTGAAAATAAGTTCTTATATCTCACTAAAAAGTTCCTCTTTATGTGATTATGTCTTATTTAAATGTGATGAGATATTTTGCCTAGAAATGAGGAAAAATATGCTTAGTAAGATTTGAATTTTTGCAGTGTATCGGTAAAACCACAAACTAATATTAATGACTGCATAAGAAAACTTCCACACACATTCACCAATGTCCATAATCAGCTACAGTGCACACAGAGTTGCTGACAAAAACAGTTTAAGTAAATAAACACAACGGTCCATTGGTGGCACACTTTAAAAGGCAAAAGAACCACATTAAAATGCATAGATTACAGGCATATCAGTGGAGCGTGGAAAGCCAACTCCCTATGGAAATGTTGGTTTACTGCTTCACACAGGGTCCATGGAACATCAGATTTGTGACCAGTGTCCTCTGGGTCTGAAGGACAAAGGCGATCAACCAGAGAAATCGTGCTTCACATCCCATATCATATAACATCATCTAACAGTCTTGACATTTATCATCTAAATTGGACTGATAAAGACGTTTCTAAGTTGCTGAGAAGCTGTCACATCATCATAAGTGAGGTGATGCAAATAAAGAGTTAATACAGGGAACCACATTCTGATAATTGTCTCATTTTAAGGAGCCAAGTTAAATGTTAGCATTACTTTATTTATTGTATAAACTCATCAATCTTTTGACTCCAGGAGGCTAATAATGGAATTTGGATCAGAACTAAAAGTATTTATAGTCACGTCTTATCACAATATTAAGAAAAGAGCATATCAGAAGCATCTTCTGGGTGCAAAGTAGCAGTGATGCACTGTTTAAAAAAAAAAAAAAAAAAAGATAACGGTTTCACAAAAAAAAAAACTAGCAGCTGTGGTTGCCAGAATAACCCTTTGAGAAACACATCAAACCATGAGCCTATTTACAGACTAACACGTAGAGTTCACATTTTAACATTGAATCTAAACACTCTGTACCATACATAGACCAGTAAGTGTCCACAGTGTTTTCTAAATCCACAAGGTCTAAACTGGGAGCAATTTAGGATTCAATATGTTCAGCGTTTTGGAAAGACACTTCAACATGTGACCAGTCAGAGCTAGGATTCAAACTGCCAACCCTTTCATCACTGGATGACCTGCTTTACCAACTGTACCATAGGCACCCATTATAACATTTTAAATTGATAAATCATTACTTCTTTATTACCTTTTCCTCGCCCCTTGAATGACATGGCAAGAAAATCTAATAAAAAGACCCGCAAAAAAAGCTGTTATTTTAACATTTGTTTTCTTGCAATTTAAACATTGTTTTTCAATTTACAGTTTTATTTTCTCAGAACAATAGAAATAAATCATTTCTACCTCCAAATCTGTTAACACACTCTTCCTGTAAAAACTATAACTATGTTTTATTTAATCATTAGAACAACAATCTTCTCTAATAAATAATTTTGTATTGCATTTTTACTAACAGAATTTTTTTTTAATGTTGTTGCAATTTTACAACTTTGTTTCTGTTAATTCTACAGTAATTTTTTTTTTTTTTACGGTGATGAAATTTGGACCATCACATCTACAATAATAACTCCTCCAATTCTGCAAACGCTATATTTTATCCTCAAATGGTCTTTATAGGCAAAGGCAAACCATGTCTCTGTCAAACAAATATCAAGCAGAAAAGCTGTGAGTTTGGTATAGATGAACCCCCACCCCACACCCCACACTCCCCACCCCCACTTCTTCTGATCTCACTCCTGCACATTCACCCCATTACACACACACGTGCACACATATATTTTGCAGACCAAAGCTTTTTTCGCACCAGAACATTACATGCTTGATTGCAAATGAGAGAACGATCAACCTTTAGTGTGTCGTGTCTTTGTCTGTGTCCCTGTAAAATGCAATATAACACAGAAGGAACTGGGGGTGAAATGCATCATGCTACTGCTTTATTCATATTGACTTGTAATAATATTCTGTTTATTTGAAAATTGCGATCTCATGAGTGTTTCCAATTTTTTTACATTAACCCTTTAACTCCTGAGACTTAAGTAATTCCACAGTAAAAAAATAAAATAAGATAAAATTAGCAACAAAATAAACAAAAACTGATCAGTAAAATAAACAAAAATGAATATTAAACTAACAAAATAATACATAACATGTACAAAGTAAGACACTAACGGAACACAATTGAAGAAAAATAATAAAATAAAAGAACAAAAATAAGCCACACCATCAACAGAAACTAAGAAATATTCACAAAATAGCAAATAACACACACAAAAAAAACCCCAAAGAAAATGAAGTTAAAACAAAAAGGAATAAATCACTAGTGTTGTAATTTGGTTCCAGTAGTCTTAGTTTGGGCTTTTTGTTTTTCTAAACCAGTTGCTTTTCAACATCTGTACATGAGTTTCATGAAAAAAATTATCAGTAAAATAACACTAAAAAAAAACCTTGAATTTTTCTGAATTTTTTTAAACTAAATCATCCATTCAGAACGCGTCAGCACTGACGCATCAGGGGTTAAAGGGTTAATTCAAAACTAAACCTGTGTGATATTCAGAACCCTAAGTGTAGATTACTGCACCAAAGGAGAATTTCATTTTGCTTGGTCAGGATATTTATAGTCAGTCCAGCATGTATTTATAAGGCTGACAATTAATACTGAACAAACAATAAATGGAACTATGAATTATGAAAGAGCTGCAGCATCTGAAAATGACCACAGTGAACATTTGACAGATAAACAGTATCACAGTTCTTCAGTTTCAGCTTCACAGGTTGTTGTGTCTTTTATGGATTGTGATCGTCTCTAAACTCACCATAATTATTTTTATGAGTGCATTTTTATTTTATTTTATTTGTATTTTTATTTTTGTCAATACTAGAAATTTCAGGGGACCCCATTTGAATTCAAGGTTGAAAAACACTGACTTATCCCTTTGTTGGTCACACTACAAAAATCACAATACATTAATTTTTTATTTTTTTTGGCTTTTTCCACCTCACAGCGACTATTATAACATAAAACTTTTTTTTTTACTTACCCTAAATTTAACTAAAGTATTAAAACTCAAACATTAGACCTTCACCAATCTTACTACCATAATTTGTGACTTGGGTCAAATTAGGTGTATTAACTCTTTGTGTTTGTATCATTAGTGATTAGCATTAGCATTTCATGACTTGTTACGATCATCTCTACCATTTGGTTCAGCATGTTTTCAAAAAATGATTACATGAATACCAAAGTATTTCTGAAACACGATTATTATTTATGCAAAATAGACTCTGTAAAAGTTAATAAAAGGGGGAAAAAAATTGTGTGCAATTTTGTGCCCAAAAGAAAAGATCATAGCAGAGGTGTTGTCATGGTTATGATCTTCTTCCTTGGTGATATATATACTAGCATGACCTGAATATATCATTGACTGCACAATAAGTTGGGTGTCAAAGGACTTAAATTTAGATTAGATATCAGGGTTCAAAGTTACCTCTACCAAACGGTTGAGCTGACCAACAATGGGTTAAAGATAGTTAAATATAGAGAAACGTTTTTTGGGGGAGTGCTACAAATGTGACACTGGGTCCTTATGTGTTAAATATGTTTCACAGAATTGGATTATGTTGACTTTACAGAGTTAAAAAATTATTACCAAGTAAAAATACTGATTAAAATTTTAACAACTATATCTCCTTTGATTTTTTTTTTTTTTTTTTTTTTAGAACAGGAGTCGTCATTGTACTTAACAAGCTGAAATCTTCTCAAAATTCTGCCCTACAGGTTAAGCACTGCAGGAAAAGAAAGTAGGTGGGGAACTGTTATGCTTCTTTCCTCTTCAACTTTAATCAAAAGTACACTGATGTGCTGCAGCTCCCTTCTTCTTTTTCATAATAATGGGCCGCTGAAAATTCAGGAGGCAGGCTCCACATCAATCACTCGCCAGATTTGAGTCCAATGCAATAAATATGTAAATGAGGAGAAGCCAATGTCTCGTAGCTTTGAGATCAGCACAAGGAGAAAAAAAAAAGGGAACTGTATTAATTGCCCATGGCCAGAGGAATCCTATTACTGTGGGCATTGATTATAAAATTGTATGTGTGAATGATTTTCATGCAGAAAGTAGACTAGCAAGCCTTGAGCAAAAAGTGAAGAAAGAGTCAAATTAAGGAATTGGGTCCGTATGACAAAAAAAATAAAAAAATCCAGCAGTGACAAAAAGGCCAAATCTGGATTCAAATAAGATTCTGATTAGAAAATGAATGCAATCTCCATTTCACATAACAATAGAATATTATTTAGCAACAATATCTGAACAAATGTAATATTTACCTTCATTTATTTACATTAATATGAAAATGTGGGTTTGTAGGTTGAGGTGTGGAGTTCTGGGACATAAACTTGTGTCATTTTGAGTCACATTTCTTCTTTACATCTCTTCTCTAAGACATTTTTTTCCCACACTACAAGTGAACTGATGGGGCAGTCCATTAAAAATAATTGACTTAGTGTTTTTAAACACATACACTTTTTTTTTTTTTAATAAGTGCAAAATTTGGTCAAAATATGTCAAAGATTTTCTGACAAATCCAATTAAGTTGCATAATCATTATCACAAACGACAAATACCTTATTTAGCATGTGGCTTGTCAAATTCTATAATCACTATCAGCTAGATTTAAATAGATTTATTGGCCTCGTGTTTGACTCTCTCTTAATCGAGGCATTTTGTTCAGATAAACAAGGATTAGTCTGATTACCAGCATGGAATTATCTCCTGACACAAAACATCTAAACATCAGAGGTTTCCATTTATAACATAAGCAAGACATTGGACAAATAAAACATTATAAGCATCTCTTTAACATGAGTCTGAAAGGCAAAAATGAGCTTGAAAATGATTCTATGTGGTGTTTTAATCCCAGCGATCAGTTACTTGTATCTAATTGAAATATTTCAATGTAAAGCTCATTCAGAAAAAGAGAAGAATTCCAATGCTACAGTAAAAAGGGGGTCTTTTAGTGACCAAACTGGAAAAAAAATCTTGGAAATATGATATGTTATTTCTTTCGAAGTCCAGTTTAATTCTGACTTTCTATTTAGGTCAGAATTTTAGAATTATTGTACTTTAAATTCAATAACTAACTCCAATGTGTCAAAGACATGAATACTGCGCTAAGTGGGCTTGAGCTCATTTTAATTATTAAGTTAAGAGATGAGCATCTACACAGGATGATGTTGAGATGAGAGCCATATATGACAGATAACATTAAAAATATGGGATCAACTTAAATGAAAAAAATAATTTCAAATCTCAGAAAAACCTATCTTAAGTAGATTTTCCAGACATGGCTGAGGTCTATGGCTCTAATTATTGTTCTGTAAAGTGTTAATCAACCAAAGCAGAATATCTTGACAAATGCCAATATGGAAACATTATATTACAATAGTGCAGATCTCTATGTTGTATCATTTGTGGATTTTGATCCTGCTGTCACTTTATCTCTCAGTTCCACTGATCTGAGTCATAAGCCTCAGGCTGCTTTATTCAGCTTTATATGTATCTCGTTCATATCTTCTGACTCAGAAACACTCACTTTTTCATTACACACACACATATACATACACAAAACACCTTCACAGAATATGATGTGCATTGATAGATCTGTGATTTCAACATATCCTGCCTCTATATTTTTAGATGTGATGTTAGATTTCACTTATTTTGGTTAGTTTTGGAAAATATAAACCTGAACTGTTTAAGTAAAAAAAAAGGGGGAAAAAATACATGAATTTACCTTTACTTTTCCTAATGTATATGTAATTTTTAGGACAGATCCTCTATGTATTAACCCTGAAAGATCTAATTATACACATTGATACTACTGATGTAAATGCAACATAACCTTTGAACCATCAATATAGTTAAATATTTCAGATAAAATGCAGTTTCTCAGCTTTTCATTGCAATTAGATATGACCCATTTGGACATTCAGAGGCTCCATAGTAAATATACAAACACTGTCATCTTCTGCAATATTAATTCACCGGTAACGTAGACTGACAACAACACTATACTGTAGTTTCATGTTGTGATAATAAAATACTAAAATGAAAAAGTCACTTTTTGAATTTACTTTTACAACATCTATGTAAAATAAATGTTCCTATATATAAATTGCAAATAGGAAAATACATGGTTTTCATTAAACAATGCAAAACTTAGTGAATAACACCACAGTAAATGGTAATAAGTCCCTTAATAAAAAAATATACAAGTAAAGGAAAATGCTTTTTTTCCCACATAAAACTTATTTCAAGCTCTTTTAGGGTTAACTCTTCAATGACATGTTCAAAGTGATCTGAAAAGATTTAATAAATATCAACTTCTGTTCACATATGAGAAAAAATAGAAGAAAAATAAATGAACATATATGGAAATATAGCAAATACCTGGCAGTTTGTCTAAATTATTTAAATGTTGCTGATAAATAGATTCTAATAATTCTTCACAGCCTTTTCAATGGTCATTTTGTTGCATGATTAAAATGAATATGTGTGTATACTTATTTTTTTAAAAGCTAATGATATGTATTTAAATTTTCTAAAAACAAAATGGAGTAGTCACTGTGTAAATTCAAGGTTAAACTTCTTTTTTTTTTTTCCCAGAAAGAGACAGTGTCACGTTTTTTTTTTTTCTTTTAGGAAATTATACAGATTAAAAACACTTATATTATGTAAATATAAATAAACATTTCTAAAGTGTTTTACAAAGAAAAGTAGTTTTGCAGTGATTATAGTGTAACTGCTAATAATGTGCATTGATGTGTAAATGATGTCAAAATAATGCTACATAGTATTATTTAAAAAATCTAAACATTTCAAGAGGTTAAAATGAGAAATAAACCCTTAAAAAATAATATATCCCACAACTGAATGTACAGAGAACATTTGCTAGAACAATTTATTAGAATTCTTTGTTTTTTTTAATGAGGACATTATACAAACTAGCACAGTGAGTGACCACATAAATCGAACAACTACAAAAGTTTGGTTTGTTTGCATTACATGGTCCGTCAAGAAGTTTCACACAATACTGATTTTCAGACCCCTGAATACTAGAGCTTTAAGTAAACAGTTGACTGCTCTGTACAATTGTTCATTCTTTCAATAAGGTAGGACTCACCTCAAAGTCGTATCATTTTCTGTCACATATAAAATGTTTGTTTTGATTTTATTTTGAAGGCAAACCTGTGTTGGCTATTAAAAAAACAAACAAACAAACAAACAAAACTAAGGAGATGTCTAACAAACAGAACTGACAAAGTAATGTTTACTGTGTCCTGAGAGAGATTTGGTCAGATGTATTAAATGCCACAATCATAATTTGTTGAAATTAATTGTAAAACATTGTACTTGACAACATACATGTTAGTGGTTGTATTTCATCAGGATAAAAGATAATAATAATTAAAAAAAAAAAAAGCTAACATGCACTTCACATTGACATTTTTAGAGACACTTATAGATATGATGTGGCTGAAAAGACGTATTTATTTATTGCTCAATAAATCATTGTTAATGTGTTAATGAGTCAAATTCCCATTGATTATTTAAAACTGCGTATTGATTGACCAGTCAATGAACAATTATACTGACATACAAATATAGAGATTTATATAAATAGTTAAATAGGGCCCAACAGAGGAGCAAATAAATAAATAAATAGATAAATAAATAAATAAATACATACATATACTTTTGACGAACAAATAAAAGCATTATTTTGTCTTGAGCTTTGTGTGCCTTCTGGGTGAGTGTTACCACACAGTGCCTTCGCTCAGTTCTGAGGAAGGCTGTGAGAGCTGGTTGGTGTATCCGTTGTCACTGAGGGCCACAGTGGTGAACGGTGTGCTGGGTCCACACATCTCACTGGAGATGCTGTGCATTGAGCCTGGTCCATTGGGTTCTGGGCTCGGTGAGTCCGCAGGGTGGTGAGACATTGTGTCAGAGAAACACTGCACCTCTGTGGGACAGTGGTGTCCGGGATGGTGGTGGTCGAGGGCCCCTAAAGGAGTGCCAGCGGGGATAGAGGAAGGCACAAAGCCCAGGTCTGCTGGAGTCTGAGCTTGGGACGGTGGTGGCCCTTGGAAATACTCATAATTCCCTCCTGAGCCATAGTATTCACCAGGATAATCTGCAAGTATAAGCATCCGAATTAGGACAAGAAGACAAAGTGGGATTTGTTTAAATGTTATAAATAAATTTTGATGGAAAAGACTAAAGTGTAAAATCTAAACTCAGGAAATGTATTTACAACTTTGAATTATGTACCAGTTTTAAACACTTAAAAGATGTAAACTACTTAGACATTTTAAGAAAGTTTGACTTTTTCTATGTAAGGTCAACTTATTAGATTTCACAGTGCAAAGTTTTATGAAAACTTGGACTTTATTTGTCATTCCAGATTTTACGTTTTTAAAAAAAAAAAAAAAAAAGAAAGAAAGAAAGAAATTCCACTGTAGTCAAGTCAGCAAGCAGCAGCAATAATTATAACAGAATAACATTTACAAGATAGAATAAATACTCGTATGAAAAAATATAGAATGTAGAGTAAATGTGTACATAAAAACTATAGAATATAGAAATAGAATGTCCATATAGAAAATAAAACAATATAAACATGATTGTCATCTACTGAATATTGCACCGTTAAGTCTCCCTCCTCCACTGGCTTTAATGCAGACAGTAAAAACTATGGAGAACCCACCTCCATAGTAAGAGAAGTGTCCGAGCTCCCCTGGTTCCAGTCTTTCACCCAGCGCCCTCATCCTCCTCGGCCCACGGAAAAACACATGTCTCCGTGCGCCCAGAGAGCTCAACTGCTTCATGCGTCTCTCTTTGGATCTCCGGTTCTGGAACCAAACCTATGGGCAAAAAATAAATAAATTAATAATAATAAATATTACATCAACAGCAATGCACACACAAGTAACCATTTAACTTAAATATCAAAGGCAACAATGATTGAAGTCATTTAAATTGCTCAGTATTTTACTAAAAAAAAAAAAAAAAAGGGCATCGGGACACTTTTAAAGGTTTTCTGAATAAATCCATGTTTGAAAAAGCAAATAGAAAGATGAAGCTTTATATTGTAAGTACTTATAAAAAATATATATATATATATAAAGCGATGGCTATTAATTACAGTTTATTTAATCATCCATAAAATCCAGTGAGTTTGCATTTCTTAACCTGGTGACAGTAAAACACTAGTGCCTTTAAATGTAATTTATGGGATAAATTGTAATAATCATCCTAGAATTTATAAGAAGATAATTTAGCATAATAATAATAATAATAATAATAATAATAATAATAATAATAATAATAATAATAATAATAATAATAATAATAATAATAATAATAATAATAATAATAATAATAATAATAATAATAATGTGGGCTCTTTTTTTGTACCTGGATCACCCTCATGCTAAGGCCAGTCTCTCGTGACAACTGTTCTCTGATGTGTCTGGTTGGTTTCGGTGTAGCTGCAAATGCTGCCTTCAGGGTCTCCAGTTGCTTGGCTTTTATTGTGGTCCGAGGGCCCCGTCTTTTTCCGACGGCGCTCTGCTCGTCGTTCTCGTTGTTGCACACTTCTTTATCAGATAAATGGCCCGTTTCAGAGTCTTTCCCGTCATCCTGCGGGTCTTGAGAGTCTGGGGACAAACTTGGGTCGCTGCACGTCGTGACTGTCACAGAGAGAAACATTCGTACATTAGATATTGGTATTTTAATTATGCCAAAATAGATGTATGCATATAAAGAGGAATTCCATTAAGGATATTAATTTTAAAAAATAAAATAATTAAAAACACACATAATAATAATAATAATAATAATAATAATAATAATAATAATAATAATAATAATAATAATAATAATAATAATAATAATATAATAATAATAATAATAATAATAATAATAATAATAATAATAATAATAATAATAATAATAATAATAATAATATAATTCACCTGAAAGGAGGATTGTGTCTTTCCCATTGTTATTTTGGTAGTCGTCTTTACAAACAAACTTGAATTCGTCCAGTATGTACAGTTCCTCTCCAGTCGACAGTTGTTTGTTACACATCATGCATGTAAAACAGTTCAGGTGAAACACTTTGCTCTTGGCTCTGCGGACAAGATCACTGGGTAAAATTCCTTGGGCGCATCCTCCACATTTAGTCCCAAATCTCCTGTTCAATAGGAAGAGCAACAACTTTCACTATAGAGCCATATAATGGACTAATAGACAACATATGTGATCTATTTATGTCAGTCTGTGACAAAAAAAAAACAACAACCTGATATTAAATACAATATCACATGTGACAAAATAAGGCCTGATCTGTATCATATAACCCGCTCGGTAAAAACTAACAGAAACTGAAAATTCTAAATGAATTAATTAACTAATAGCAATATGGAACAAAACTGCAACAAATAGACCCAAACCAAACATGTATAATCGGATTTTGGTTCATTATAATTATTTATTTTTTGCTTGACGTGTCTGGCTGAGTCAAGTTATTATGTTAACTTGTCTTGTCTTTTTTTGGACTGGTTTATATGATTTTGGGGCTGGTTAATATAATATAATATATATATATACACACACACACACACACACACACACACACACACACATATATATATATATATATATATATATATATATTATTTTTTTAATTTATTTTTGTGTGTGCTAGAAACCATTGTCCATGTAGGTAACATCAGTGTCCAATGTAAACAAAAGTAGTTGTGTAAAAATATGAATTTGTTTGACATACAGGACTACATTTTGTTAGTTCATTCATAGAAAGAAAAGTGCAAGTGTTGCCATTTAACTGAAATTCACAATTTTTGGTTAAATACTGAATGAAAAGTCAATAACCCACTAAAATAAATGTACAAATATTTTTACAGTAACAAATTATACCCCTCCCCCTAGAACATATGGATACTTACCTAAAGAAATCATTCTTACAATATAATCTCCCCTCTCGTGAGAAACATTTTTCTGTCAAACTACACTTGCATTCACAACACCGGACACACTTAATGTGCCAAGGTCTGTCCAAAACTTTTAGCAAAAACCTATCAAGAATAGGCTTTTCACAGCTTTCACAGTGAAGCATTTCTGACTTATTTCCAGGCCAGAGTGTAGAGTTGATGACCTATATGGTGTTTATCTGAGCAGGATATTTTAGTCTCCGATGTATAGTCCCAGAAACCTGTGCGTTCTTGGAGCGTTCCAGGAAATCCAGTGCGCCCCCAAACCAATCTAAATCTGATTAAAACAAGATCCGTTAGTTTTTTAGATGTTGCTTTTCTATTCCAGGACAACAATCCAGATTTGACCACAAGCTCCTGTTGAAAAAACTGTCACACAGCATTTCTGAAGCAAAATTACAAAGTGGAAAACACTGCGGCCCCATCAAGATGATCCGAAGTGTGCGAATGTTGGAGTAAACGCAGAAAAATACAACCAACCATATGAGCTCACGGTTGTGCCAAATATCCTGAGTGGTGTCTAAAGTAGAGAACATACAAAATACAGTCAAGTGCGTTCAGTCTTGTCATTCGTGTCCCATTTTTTCCCCTATGATGGGCTTTCGTTGTGAATGCAGAGGTGTAATGACCGCACCTCTTAACGCGCAGCCTATTGCCTATTAAGACACCAGTGACGTCAGACCCAGAAAAAAAAGGATGAACATGTTTTCACTCCCAACATTCGCAGCTTTGCATAAGGTAATAATGAGGAAAAGAAAAGCATTAGATGACAAACTAAGAGATAAAATAAAAAAAATAAAAAAACTGTTATTGTAACATGGTATTGATACAGTGCGCAACGATAACAAACAAACATGAAACTGTTTATTGAACATGGAAGTGTTAAATGTATTATTTTCTGAACAGAGTTTTTAAAAATTAAATAATTCTGTTTGTTTGTTTTATTTATTTTTGTACAGGATCAACTCATTTTTGGAAACAGTCACGACAGGTTATGAGATTCATAAAAAAAAAAAAAAATCACAATTAATTTAAGCTATTGTCACTGTCTCATTAAAAGAAAAAAAAACACAATAAGAAAAATACACACACATAATGGAATTTGGAGACCTGTAATAATTGTAAAAACACACCTTCAATACAATAAATACATCGATCAAAACAGACAAATGTATAAAAACATTCAGAAAATCCATATTGTATAAAGAAATCCATTCATTGCTGTAGAAAAAAAGCTGTTACCAACCCAAAACAATCCTTTCTGGTGCACAAAGCGAGTGTCCCAATGCATATCTTTCTAATATTGTCACTAATATTCTTTGATGTAGTGGTTGAGACAACATGAAACTACTTTATTTCACTACACTAATATTTTTTTAAATTTATTTTAGTTTCTGTGTAAGTGAGTGTTTATATTTTTTCCTGCAGAAAATATTCTGTCTGATCGGATTCTTTCAATCTACCCCTTAAAAAATGCTGAAAATACATTTTACTTGTAGAGTACGAACAATTTTTCCTCCTTTAATCGTTCTAGACTTTTTTTTTCAATGACAGAAAGGTACATTTTTTTGTGTGATTTGTTCTTGAACCCGAAGCAGACAAGGTGTGATTTCCACTTACCTTATCAAACCACTGAAATATTTATACTCTTCTTGTGTGTCCAACATCAGAACATGTCAGGTTGCATGTGACTTAATGTAAAATTCGACTGTGGATCCAAAGACTTGAAAGAAGACTCTAATAATTTGACCTCTCTTCCATCTTACCTACTTCTCAGACCTCATTTGAAACCTCTCAGTGTAACAGTTGTCAAAGAAAAAGACCAAAGAGGAATGCAATTATCTCCATGACTGTGAGTGGTGAGGATAAGCGACTCCTTCTGGGTTTTCTACATGAGAGGTGTTGATTAGAAGTCTGGCCCAGTAAGTTGGCCCCCAGCACCACTCCAACACACAAGAGGTCTCCGTGCAGCACTGGAATCTGGCAGGGTGCATAGTGTTTGTTTTGGAATGGGAAAAAAAAGCGTGTCATTAGTGTTTGTTAATTGCAGCTAATTGGCCCTAACGAGATGAACGGGCCACCCACTGGGACCAGCCATACAAATAATTTGTAGAAAACAAAATTAATTACTAGATGCTAATTAAAGTCAATTAAAGCTGATTAGACAGTAGAGTGAGCAACTTTTAGTCAGCAAAACACCTGACAGTAGTGCACAGAATAATATATATATTTTATATTTTAAACAACACACTATTGCTATCCATCCTTTATCTGAGTCGGCAAATTCAGTCAAGAAGTTTTGGACTTGTACTGTGCATTTCAACTCCTTCGATCACTCATTTAAGTCAGAGACAGCTTTATATTAGTTTCAATTAATATTTAGATTGTGCTACAGAGGGGTGTTTCCACAGGCAGATCCAGGGAATTTTACATACGATGACAAAAGAGATGTGAGATGTCTTTGCTGAGGGGATGGTAGATGGGAATCCCCATAAATATAGCATGTAAATGGATGTAGTAATGATTATTATCATATGATGTCCAATATAATACACTAGCTAATGTATGTCGTCATGTACAACAGAAACAACACCAGTTCAAATAAAGCAAAAATGATCATTCTCATAAAAAGTAGATGTATTAAAATTTAAATTTCACTTTGAGTAAAAGTGAAATTTTGCCATTAAAACTGTAGTGGAGTTGATGAGTAAAATACAATTGACCCCTGGGTGTTTCTAATACAAGATAGTTGGACAAAATACAAACAAAAGACATCCAGAAAGAAAAGACAAGAACACAGATTAAGCCAAGTTCATGTGTTCTAAATGTGTGTATTCTTCACATGAACACACAGGCACATTGCTTGAGTAAGAATTCCCATTATTGCAAATGGAAGACTGATCCATATTGATCACCTCTATGCTGACCTGACAGTTTTTGTCATGGAAAATGTATCAGTCATCCTTGTTTCTATCTCACACTTACTGTAGAGCTGATTTCACTGGCATCTTTACTGCAGTGCCATTATTGCCACAGACTGAGTGAGAATAATTCTCATAAACCAAGTATCACAGTACATCCCTCCAGAGAGAGCGAGGCTTATATTAAGCTAATGTAAAAAACTCCTTTGCGTATAATCAAACTGTTATTGTAGATGGAAGGTAATCAATCCTACTGATCATAGGCCCTTGGTGTATCAATGAAAAATGCTATTAAAATCACTCTAGATTAGTTAAAGCTCCACTGAAACATTAATTTTATCTGCCTGATCTAAGCTCTGGTTACTTAACAGGAACACAGAACATAAAGAGTGGTGAGGTTCCAGATTGTTTTGCATGAGTGTGAAGGTGTAAAGCAGATCAAAGGGAGACGAGGCAAATAGAAAGAGAAAACTACAACATATGAGGAAAGAGAGAGTGATCTGCCTGAGGGCAGTTTGGTGAGAGGGCCCCAGGGACCGAGTGCCCACAGCTCCGGTGACGATGGTGATTGATTCAGGCAGAATTCAGACACCCCAGACGCTGCAGCAAATTAAAAGGCTATTTTGTAAAGTTGTAAAGGAGTAGAATGGCAGAGGGGACAGAGGAGCAGCCCCTCCCCACCGCCTCTCTGTCACACTTCAGCTTCTGTTTGGCTTTTCGGTGTCATCAATCCCTAAGGGAGAAAAGCTATTACAAGCCTTTCACGCTCATTCATAGGAGATACACTGCTGATGCTGCTTGTGCACATATGGATGTTTCACGTGTGTGGAAGGGGGTAAATATGGATCCATACACTAACAACCCACTGTAAACCCACAGACAGCTTTAGGATGTGAATGAATACAATACATATAATAGTGTTGCCCTGTTGCGGAGGTTTAGATTTTGGTTATTTAACTAAATATGTGGGAGTTTTCATACAAATTCGTCAAGGAATTTCTGCATTGTTCCTGCTTTATTAGTTTTCCTGCGTGAGCCATTTATTTATGTGAGTTCATCATAAAATCTTATAATCATAGTGGGCCCAGTGCTGGTTTTGTAGCTCTTGTTTTATTGTAATTTATTGTAGAGTGGTTTTTAGTTTATATGCTATATGCGAAGAAAAATAACATTGCAAGAAATAACTTGATCTCCTTGTTTAGTTTTTTGTTTTTTTGCATTGCATTTAAAGTGAATGTTTCAACATTGTCTCTAAAGGATAAAACCCAAATAAATCTGATGAGAGCAGAATATTTTTTGATTCACATGGCAAAGTTTGAACAAACAACAGAAATGATCCAAAATCCAAAATATTTTTAAATACTTAGTTCTATCTTGAAATGTTTTCAATTAATCACCAAGCCTCATTCAAAAAAAAAAACTTTCTTTCTCCACTTGTGTTTAATGGTGAGACATCTTTTTATTGTACTCTTTGTTTAGATTTAATTTCTATGCTCTTCTATCTGTGTTGGCAACGCATGCCATTTTCCTTTATAATGAAATATTCTACAGTATGTAAACAAACCAAGAAACAAATATGCATTAGGGCTGTAAAAATACATGCATTAATGCAGATTAATGACTGGTCATAATACAAATTTTAATATAATTAATCCATCTGCAGCACAGAATGGCTGAATATCTCTGCCAACACATTTGAGGCACTTTGTCCAAGTAGTGTCACGCATGAACAAATGGGCAGTTGATCTGGTAGTGACAGGCAGTAGAACCAACCCAAAGAGATGGGAGATGCTAAACGGCATTCTGGTCCTGTGGATGAAGACAAAAAAACAAGATGGAACAGTTGTCTCAAATTGTTTTGTTTGAAGTTTTTTTCTTTTAACTATAAGCACATTAAGCACATATTCCCTCCTTTCTTGAGTCTGTTTGCTTATATAAAAGCTGATGTGATTTACCTATATACATCAAAAATGACTGATATTTAATTATAATTAATCTAAATGAATCCACAGCAACCTTGTGGATAATCAGATTTAAGAGTTGTAATCATTTGAAAGCCCTGAAATAAATGACGGCAAACCACCTCTTTATCATTTCACGTCTGTCTACAGTCAGTTGATACACATCAGCAAGCAGATATTGATGAAAACTGTGAGTACAGCATAAGATTCTCATTTGACAAGAGAGAAAGTGAAGTTTCCCCAATTCTCTGTGTATTAGTTTGTTTTTCTGAAAATTATTTGCTCATCATTTATCCTCAATTTGAATATAATTGACCTGGGTGACCTGAGGATGCAGTGTGTATCCTGCATGTGCGTGTGTGTCTGTGTGTAAGTAGAGGCGATAGAGAGACAGGCCACGCAGAGCCGCCTTCAGGCAGGACGAGTCACATGCCAGAGGTCAAACCAGTGTCAAGTAGGGAGTGAGGCCAGCTGAGCTGCTGTGGCCCATGCATTGTACTCATCAGCAGCTGCTGTCAGTTACCAAGTGTTTGCAATGGGAGGCTCAGTTGTCCAGGAGTGGGGTGTTGGCCACGTTGATAGAAAAGAGCGTGCTTGTGTGTACGTTTGGGGGAAGTGGAGAGATGGGGGATTGTTGAGGGAGGGGGGGGGGGGGTCCTTGGCTGAAGCGAAGGGTTCTTTTCTAAACAACACATGCTAAGTCTCTCACAAGCAGGAATCCAGCAACACATGTGACTTATAATTCAAAGTAATACAACATAAACAAAGCTTTTGTGCAAATAAAGTGTGTGTGTCCTAAAAGAAATGTACATTACATTTTGAAATGTCTCTGTGTTAAGTGTGGAATCTTTAAATCGATTGTCTACATTGTCCTTTGAACATCTTACATAATTGCATTTGTCATGATTTACATTTTTGATTCCTGAAAAAAAAAATTAAATTAAATAAAGACTGACAATTATTTTAGAAAGGTGATGATGTAGACATCAATCACTTTGTATAACAATATTAATCTTTCTGAGTCCAACAATTTCAAACACAGACCAAATGTTAACAAAGTACAAATGATCAAAGGAACAGTTTGATGACATGAGTTCATACATTATAACACTACAACAGCCAGAAGTTGATCTATAACTAAAATGGCCAAATAGGTCAAAGTTATCAATGTAAGATTTCTAGCTCCCATAAATGTCCCCTTCTCATTGTTCTCTGTCATTGTCTTCATTAGGGAGCAACTTTGTTAAACATCATGTGTTTTGATTGTGTGATATCAGGTTAAGAGGTTAATAGTCTTTAAAATTACTAACCACTTCCCATAAATATCAGTGCAAATCACTCTATAATGACAGTGAAAATAGGTATTAGAAGTAAATATCTGCCTATTTCTTTGGTATATATGAAATAAAAGCCTGAAACATTTAAACACACTTAAAAAGCAATGCATTTCCATTTGAATAAATTGGACCAATTGGCTGTTTCATATATGTTTGCATATTTTTAATCAATATTTATCAATAGGTTTTAGGTAGCCACCTTTAAAATGGCATGAAGATGGACTGATACACACTTGAAAAGCAGCTGCTGGTGTATATTTAACCTGTTTGCAGTTCTTGTGTTAAAAAGTGATGACATTGTATTTTAAAAACCACATGCACATTGCTACCATTTCCTATGTGGCTTAGGGTTTCTTGGTCAGGGCTGATATGGTTCAGGCTACAGTGCAATGACTTGATTCTCAGACCTATAGATGGAGTATAATCAGGCCTATTGCAGCGGGGTCACGGCTCTTTCTGGAATGGTTTGACCGGCTTATAGCAGCTTATCACCTGCTCCCACACTGCCCAGCCTCTCCTCTGACAGAAGGGGGGGGGGGGGGGGGTGCACTGTATGAATCGATCCCTACTCACACAGATATGCCCTGCTAAGAGGTCACCAAGACTGAGGAATATGTACATTGGTGAGTCAATGGGAAAATATTAGCCAAACAGCTTAACAGAGAGGGAGTAAGGGGGACACAGACACACATACATTAAAAGATGGATGTGTGCATGTGTCAGACATATCCCAGTCTGCTTCCCTTGGTACATCTGTCAGTCTCTGATCTCTGAGTTGTATGCAAGCAGGGGAGTCATAGATGCTACATTAGAATAAGAGTGGACTGCAGGAGAGCCGCAGACAGACTGTGTACTGATGCAGCCGCCCACACTTGTCTTTTCAGCTGGGCCTTCTCATGCTCACCCTTTCATTCCAGCAGCTCTCTGGGACTGGGACTGTCCCAATCCACTAAACAGATGGGCATCTCACAAAGGGCTCCGCTTCTTGGCAAGCTGGTGTCCTGCATGGCTGATTACACCTAAATACCAAACCCAGAATTGATACAGTGACTCATGTCACTTTGTAGTATGGGGTTATAGAGAAGGCAATACATAAATAAAGAAATCGAGCAAAAGAAATTAAAGCTGCAGGAGTAGTTTGAGAACTATTTATTCATTGTTCCTATATTTAACATTAAAGCCAAAATCCTGAATCATTATACTTAAGGTATTAAGTATAACGGGGAAATATAGGAGAGAGCAGGGACAATTGTAACACTTTTTGTTTGAGCAAATGTAACTGCTGTAAATGTAAATGCTGGAGAGCTCAGATTTTGACATGTAGTACCCATATTTGTCTGCTGCAAAATACATTCACTTGTACCATCACAGTTTAAGTCAATTATTGTCAAATACAAAGTGGTATGTTGTTACAACGTACCCTGGTACTGGGGTAAGTTGTAACACTAGGGGATGGTTGTAACACTTAAATTGTTATACTTAAAAACAATCTACACTAACAATTATATGCAAGAATGTAAATGAATTACAAAGACAGAACAAGATGAATCTAAGAATCCAAAAAAAATGGTGATAAAAAATAATGAAAAACTGCAAGTTTAATACAATAAAAACAAATACCATAAAATAAATCCGTATATGAAACACAAAATAAAGAAATTAAATAGAGATCTATGTGTAGCAGGGTGAAATTCATATAATGGCCAATAGGGGGCGCATAGTATAAAACCGCCTTTACTGTCGTCGTCCTTCCTCTGCACTCGCTTACTTCCGCTTTCTGAGTCGGTGTCGCGTGCTTCTACGTCACCAATGCCAGGTATGATTGCGTCCTGATTTGTCTCTTAAACTATAATTGTTACCCGTGTATTAATTTAGTTTATTTTAATGTCACAGTGTGATGGAGCCCCATGATGTTGTACTCCGTGTGCTAAGCGGAGGTTCGGTTTTCCTGAAGTGGCTTTGGTTGTACCCCCCACCCCCACCGTACGTGTGGACCGGTTTGACCGCGGTGTGACCAACGGCCTGTGGTTAAGCGTCTTGATGGGGTTTGCCATGAAGCTGCGACCTGGACAGCCTGCTGCCTTGCCTTTTTGTCACGGTTTTTCCTCAATATTTTGTGTTGTATGCAATTGTATGGCTCGACTTTGATTTTTTAACTGACATTTCAAAGAAAAGTACGCAATGTAGCACAATGGAATAAATAATTGGGACATTATGAACACTTGTGCCTCATCGATGAACGAACCTGCGTCCTCCTGGTCCTGGGTTTATCTCAGGTGGTGTTGTCGTGTTTGTATCGAGTTCAATTGTATGATGTTTCCTGTAATTTTGAAGGTCAGTGTCCCGCTCGACCTACCACATATGGAACAAACTACTTTTGAAGCATTAACCATATAAACTGCACTTTTGTTTCATTGTGTCAAATGTACCTGTCCTTGCTTGGAGTGTAGAGGCTTCTTGGGCCCAAAATCTACATTGCTGACATTTGATACAAATACTTCCTTTGGACATGACAAGCATAAAATGTCAACATAAGGGGACGGTTGTAACACTTGAAGAACTGTTAAAAACATCCTCGACCCCAGGCAGCTATTAAAAAGCTAACCATTTTAGCATTTAGCTTCAAAGCTAGCACTAATTCAACACATCAAATTACACTGGAGAAACTAATTGCACTTATGTAAGTGAAACAACTGTATCTGCAGCACAATGGACACTAATCAAAATGTATTTATGGTGAAAATGTTTTACTTAACTGAATTATTTTTTTCTTTCTCCACAACAGATGGCTTTTACCCTAGGGACGTGTGGCTTTGGAAGTGGACATGGGCTGTATTGATGACATCACCACAGTTCCTTACTGACTGGTCAGTGTTCCAACTATCCCTGTGTTAAAACTGTCCCTGGTGTCATTTACACAGATTTAGATGATTACATCTTAACAAAAATGACAATGTTTATAGCTTGCATGCTATTGAAATGTAATCAGACCCACGTCTGACAGAATATGCTGAAAAAGACACTTAAGATAATTTTAGAAAGAATAAATATAGATTTCAATGCAGAGCTTTGTAGAAAGAAATGTTTTACATTATTCATTTTACTCCACCAAGAAATGGTGGAGTTACGTTTTTGCCAGAATTTCTGTCTGTCTGACTCTTAAAAATATAACTTAAAAACCTATGGATAAAATTTTCGGGACATATTGATACTGGCACAAGGAACAAATTAGTACATTTAGATGATTGGTGAAGGGTGGGTAGGGGGGAATGCTTCTTTCATTTGGTAAGTCAGGGCAGACCGCTGCTTGCAGAAATAAAAGTGAAACCTATCATTCACTTCCCACTTTGATCAGTTAGTGGTTGAATCACTCAGATTTATGCATTAGCCATATACAAGATATTTAATGAAATGGATGTATAAAATGACAGTAGTCATCAAAGTTTACAAAAAATTACATGAATATAATTTAATAAGTTTCGATTTTTTTTTCTGTCTTAAACTATTTTTAAATTAAAAACTTATATCTGTACATTCTTGGTGCACAATTACGGATGAAGCCTTTTCTTAGACTGAGTGTTTTGATTTTATCCTGTTCTGTGAAAGGACTGTTGTCAGTGTGTATGTTTGTCATGCATGCACATGTCCATTCATATCCAGGACTGTGTATGCACAAATAAGATAGGGTGGAAGAAAGAGGGGAGTGAGAACATGCCTGTAGCCAGACTATCCACATTTTTCATCAACATAAAAAAACAAACTGGGTTTCTTATCAGCAGCTGTGTCCTTTCCTTCCTCTCAGACTGCCCTCCCATTGCTGTCTGGCCTTCCAGATATGCTAATCGCTATGTAAGAATATCCTGTTGGATAATTACCATACATTACCCTGTGCTCATCTTCGGATTAATCCTTCATGTGCATAATCACATTTGGGCTTTTTTTCCTCACCCAATGTTAAAGGTGAAATGTGGGTAAATACAATTTATACCCATCCACCATCATAGTATGGAATGCGTTGGCAGTTCTTACCTTCAGGATACTATCTGCAGACTGAATGAAGAGGATTATCTCGTCAGTCATACACTGCCCAGACTGCAGGGTTTTAGAAAGTTGTAATACCACCAAAGGTAGCTTTCAGTGGAGGATATCGTGGCATTATCCTGTGTATGAAATAGTTTTGCACTGATCTAATTAAAACAAAAACTAAGCTTTTTTTGTTTTACCTCTCTGTACATCACTTTTATGAAGTCATATGAATACATTTATTGCACATTTTTTCCACTTACAATCCTGCAAAACTATAGACAAGATATGCAGTATGTTAGTCTAAACCTGTTAATTCACAAAACCAAAAAAACATAAATATGCAGCTCAGACATATTTAGCTCATATATTCTGTTAATATTTTATTGCAGTTACAATTTAACAACAACAAAAAAAACAACAAAAGTAAACAGATGCAGGAAAAAACGGCCACTTTAAGGATGCACAGATATTTATACAAAGGATATACATGTGAAACTTGTAGTGTAAATGAATGGTGCATTCAAGCTATATGATGCTTCATCTAGAACCAGCTCACTATTGATAGCCCCTCCCTTATATTTATATCTTATTTGAATATATTGAGTGGGCCATCTGTAAGCCATTTATCTACATCAAAAAGCCGTTAGAATTGCCGTATCCTCCCCCTGGTCCCGCCTCAAGCTCAGTCTGCACATACAAATCAACACATGGATTTATACATATGTTGCTGCATGCAGGAAACCCCCTCCCACACACACACACACACACACAAGCGCAATTTGTCCGACACCCTTCAGAAGTCTTGAAATTATCATCACATTTTTTTTTTTTACATCTATTATTTCCATCTAGAATGGACAGGTGATGTTTTCTTCATAACACTCTTTTTCTTGGTGTCTGTTCTTTACTCCCAACATCTGGTGATGGCTTACTGATATGGATATGATATGATCCTTCAGGATGTTATTTCAATACGAACCTGACAATGGATGAGCTTGAGACTGTGTGCGCGTGTCTCTCTGTGCAGACTCTTCACCCAAGACCTGCTGTAGTGGTTGCACACATGACCCCTGTGAACGAGCCATAAAGCCACTATTACAAGAGTAATGACCAAATTTAACAGTTTGCCTCAGCACACCTGGGTTCTGGACAAGGATCGTATATTTCCTCTGACAATCCAACATCTCTGCAGTGTGCACCCAGCCAGAACTTAACTGGCAGCTTCAAAGTCCCTAGAGAGAAAGAGGAGTTCTTTAAAAACGTAGTGTGGTTTGTGGGTTCGCATTTGTGTCTGGATGACGACTAGTCACAGGGAAGAGCACACATAGTGTCCCATTAACTGTGGACTGAGTGAACTTAAATATAGTTCCTCTATTGGGAAGAATGTGTGTATTTGTGAAGTGAATGTATTTGGATATATCAAAATCTAATGTGTCACATTTGGAAAAACAAACTGAGCACTAAAGAAATACTTCAGCGTTAGCATGGTAGCAAGGTAAGATAGTATTCTATTGAATGTTTTGTAGTGACTGCTGAAAGGAGCTGGGTAATTGTCTGCTGATGTCTGTGGGAAGCAGTTGGTCTGATAGCCAACAGGCCCTGAGGCAGAGCCAGGAGTCTTCTTTTAGCCTTTGCAATGTCGGTGTGTTAATCGGTTATCTTCCAGCATAGCCTAGGAGATTTAAACAGTATTACCTCAAATTAGTTAATTTGTCACACTATTGGAGATGGGACATGAGCTGGAGGTGGCTAAGAGTACACAATTACAGCAGTACAAAGACTTTTACATTGCTGTTCCTGTGTTGATAAATTCTGTCCATCCAGAATTCTACATTGTGTATATACTAGATTCACTGAAGTGTAGTATAGGAAAAAAGTACTATGAACCTCTATGTATCATTCATTTCACATGTGGTCATCCTTTGTGCTCTGAGGAGATCGGTGGGTGGTGACAGTCAAGGGACTGCGGAGGGAAAAGTGCTAATGGATTGACACAGCTGAACAGCTGATCACAGCTCTGAGTGTCTGCCAAGTCCCATGTTCAGTGCCTCTTGACTTAGACATATGCTCAAAACAAAACACTTCTCCTGCTCCCTTACTGCTCTCTATTCAAACCTCCTACTGCCTTCTGCCTCCCACACAGGCACTCCACAGATATACCTAAACCTGCCAATACAACACCTAGCTCGTAGATGACCCAAGGTGTGATTGGCATCTATCTCCCTTTTCTCCTAGACTTCAATAAACGTATATTACATGACACAGAACTGAAATGTCTTTAACAATGAAACTGTAGGAAGAGCCAAAAGGAGCATGTCATTCACTATCTTAGCAAAAACCACTGTTCTATACACAAAGAATACTATTCTTTAATTCTTTTTGAAGGTTATGATTGCCAGATTTGCAACCACTGATTCACAATTTCATACCTTTATAGATATTGGTCAAATAACGACTACACAAGCCACCTTGCAAAAATAGACACAAAGTCAGTAACATGCAGTATGTCTGTTTGCTATAAAGGTATAAATATGTAAGTTAAATGCATAAACTATTATACATTATTTTATTACTCCGCCCCAAAGGTGAGGTAAGACATATTGTTTTCGGTTCATTTTGTTCACACTCTAGCAGTAAAACCATTGTTTTATACCAAATTTTCTAGGTTGATTGTGAATGATGTAGAATAGATCTGATTATATTTTGAGAACAGTTAGTCAAAGTTCAAATTTTTTAATGAATTTTAAATTTACTTATAAATCAGTGAAATATCAAATGTCTTTAAGCAGCAAAACTTTTAATTGAATTCGTACCAAACTGGGTTTATAGATTGCTAATGACCCAGAATTGATCTGAAAAAAATTTCAGAAAAGTAGGTAAAATTTTTTTAAATGGATTTTTTTCTCCCATTTATGTATGGCAACATTTCATATGTCTCAAAACATACATTTTGTTTTAATTCTAGTTCCTCTCTGTATTGGGCATATACTTTACACTAGATGCAGCATGCAGTACATTGCTATAGAGGTAAAAAAAAAAAAAATCTGGGATAAATGCATCAATGTATTTTGTTTTTATTGTTGACACTCCCTGTTTCTTCATATGTTTTGTTGTATTCCACTGTAGTTTCAGCAGTTTGTCCTAACAGCCTCATGAATCAAGATGTAATATTTGTCCTGTCATTAAAACTACTTATGAGAGAAAGAAACCAAGCAGCTAAATCTATTCAAATGACAAGAGATGATATTGAAAGTTCAAAATGTGGTCATCTAATAGCAGCATTGCTGCCACTCTTCAATTCCAATAGAGATAGAAAGAAATTAACAAGATGACTAACTTAAGAATATGTAGTCTGATGAAGCCAGACTGTAATTAGAAAAGCACTCGGGAAGCACAGCACAAGGCAGATAACCACCCCCCCTCCCACTCTCTCACACACACACACACACACACACACACACACACACACACACACACACGTATTCCTCCACCGATCACCACCATAATTTCCTCATTTATTCCTTGTGCCAGTATCAACATTTCCTGAAAATTTCAGCCAAATGTGTCCATAACTTTTGTAGATATTTTACTAACAGTCAGACAAACGGGTTAACACTGGCAAAAACATAACCCTGCCGTTCCTTGGCAGAATAAATATTATGTGGTTGATATGGTCATTTCTTAGGTGGCGAACAATTCATAAGTATTTCCTGAATGATTAAGAAAATATCCTGCTCCTCGAGATTTCTTTTCTTTTTTTTGTCAATAAAAGACAGGCATGCAGTATGTCAAACAAACCTTGGGTGTATTTTTAAAGGCGTAAAATCAATGGCTGTGTTGGGTTTGTGGGGACATAGTCAATTTTGTATGGGTCTTATCCTTTCAAAGGAGATGAGAGGACAATAAAGGAATATGGTCGTTCCAGGGTCACAGCAGACTTTGGAAGAGGGTTGTTGTGCCGAATCCTGACTGTTTTGTGTCTATATTGATTTCTTTTATTCTTTGTGGTTTCTTTGGAGTTTTCAACACAGTCAGAAGACCAATCATTCCTTTCATGGCTGCTCACTTTCCTGCCTCATCTTGGGATCTTGTTAACACCTCCATTTGGCTATTGTCTCATTGATGTCAGTGCAACGTTATTCAGTTTTCAATTAATATGAGTTAAAACCAGGATTTTGGGAAACAAGATGCAGCTTTTTATTAGGTGTTTTGAAAGATATTGGTATTTGTAAATGTCCATTTTCAACGTTTTTATGTTGGTATATATGTAATGTTGTTTTTTTAAATCAATTTGTGGTTGCATTAAATTTTTAAAAGAAACTATCACCAAATGTACTATATTAATGTAGGAATGTCATAAAAACCAAGCTGCATAGAGCATATGTGCGTGTAACACATTTAAAGTTATCATAAAATGAAAAAATATGCATAGAGATTGTCATTATAATCAGTCACCAATATTGTTGTTTTGATGGCAGCAAAAATACCCCCACATTTATCAAGTAGGGTTTCTATGATATCAGATTTCCATTTTAATTTGTTTTAATCCCCCAAAATAAATTTGAATTTCATTTGTCACCCACATGATTAGGCTGCCTTTAAGCTTTTGCATCTGTTGTTTACCTTCTGTGATTTGGTACCAGTGTCTGTCTTTAACCAGACAACAAATAGAAGAATCATAGCATTCATCATTCAATTTCTGAAGGTCTTTCTGAACCACAGATAATCCATGATTGGCATGGGATGATCCTCTGGATGTTGTCATGTGAACAAAGCTATGAAACATCCGTCTTTGAATCAATTAGTTGTATTTTCTACATTGTACTCTTACTGCATTTGTTTGGGTTTAGTACTAAATATCTTTGTGTAATATAGTGGTCTACAAGTAGTTTATCAAGAAAAAAGTAAAATATGCCAGGTTTTATATATTATTACGCACACAGAAAATGATGTTGACATATTTTAGGTCTATATGATAAAGTGGATTTTGTCTTTGAATCAGTGAACATGTATGCATCACCTGTCATACATTCTGTTTCAGTCATTCCTACTTTCCCACAGTTTTCCTTATTTTCTTTGTGTTTTAGTACTTAGCCAAGTTTTATGTGTGGTAAAGTCATGCAGCAGAACAAACTGACAAAGATGGAAGATGCTAAAACAACACATTGGTCCTCTGGATGGAAATGCAAAACAAAAAACAATATGTAGACATATTGACCATGCCATGTTAATAGAGGCATTTTAATGTTTAAAGAGAGTGCTTTAGTTGTTTTTTTTTCTAGTCTGTTTTTCTATATTACATTTTTTTTTCCAAAAAGAACCTGAAACTTTTTTTTTTGTCCCAGAACCATTCCTTTCCATTAATTTTTGATGTTTTATTGTATGTGAATTGTGCAACTGTAACACCCCATAATTTCACCCTCAGATTAGTAAAGTATTTAGATTATTTGATATATATGTGAAAATGATGTAAAGTGTATAGGCACAGGAAAAATAAAAAGGTAAATTAACTCTCATTCCTGCTCTTTTGTCTTTTTCACTTCCCTAGATGACATTTGCCTGATGAGTCATGTTCTGTATATTTGTGATAAATGACTTCGTCAGACACTCCCAGCACATGTCTGTCAGTCACAGAGGAAGCCTGATGTTCTAGAGGCAGGTGAGTGACAAGAACAAGGCTGGTGAGAAAATTGAACAGATTCAGTGGCGCAAAAGCAGAGAGAAAAGTGAAGACGGGGTGAAGGAAGAAAGAAGCCAGAGGTTCCAGTGAACATGAATTCCCCAAGGTAAAGAGGTATCAGTCAATCTAGGGCTAATTCATGTCAGAGTGCGTATGCTATCTCCTTGAGAGAGCAGAAAGAGGCTGATAAAATTCAAGTGGAAATGAAGCTGGGTACTGAAGAGCACAGATTCAGCACCAGTAAAGAGAATGGAATGGCTGCTAACACTGACATTAATTTCTGTTTTTTTGACCTTGGTGGAGATTTGTATTGTCACTGTAACTGCTTAGAGATTTGAGGTTTTTTACTGATGGATGGAAAAATATGCAATTGTTCCACTTTGATAGGACATAAAGTGGCACAATTACATGGTATTTTATTGGGAAAACACCTCAAACATCTTAATGTTTAATGACAAAATAAACGGATACAATAGGAATGCAATGGTCCTAAATACAATCATATATTTGGATTAGTACAATATTTTCTGATAAAAGCACAGGTAGTATTTTTACACCTATATTTCATAGCCAAAAACAGATTTGCTTTTAAAAGTAAGTCAATAAATTTAAAATTCCCTATTTCTAAACTGAAGATCCAGAAGAGATTGAACTATATCAAACTCTTTGAAAACTTTGGAAAAATATAAAACGCAGTAAGATTCCTCTCCATTTCATTTAGGGAGTTGATTTAATGGGGTGAACATTTTTCTTGCTCTACTCAATCCTACACTGGTTAGTCGATTATGATGTAGAAATTCATCCTTGTATTTTTATGCTGTAATTTATGTGTACTTGCTATAGTTGTTTTGTTTTTGTTTTTTGTCTGATTTCTAATGTGCCACACTGATGATGATTTTCTGTCATGGCTGTGATTCTGAATATATGCATGTTGCTAGTCCTGTCTTTTGCACTATCCACTAAATAAATAAATCCTCTTATTTCTTTGACTGCAGTCGGTAGCAAATCAGATAGGTGAGGCATGTGATCAAATATCTGCCTCTCTATTTTTCATGATCCTACCTATAATTGTGAAAATACATGAGAATGAGCTACACATGGTGACAAAAAGCCAAGAACCATTGCGTGCACAGAGGTCTCAGCAGCAGATGAAAAAGTAGAGCAGATGGCAAGACTTGGAGCTCCGTGTTGAGCGTACAATGTGCCCTCAAGCTGGGGAAGGCAATGTCTAAATTAATATGATTTGTCCACCTTTGATATGTAAGAGGATTATACCTTGTGTTCAAACACAGGGTTGTGAATAGCCAAGGATGGAGGGTGACACTGAGATGAATAGAATTAACAGCTCCTGGAGGACTTTTTCATTCATTGTTAACTTCTTGCCTAATCCTTATTAGGATGTACCACAGGTCTGAGTGAGCTGGTCGTGGCCGTGGGGACATGTGCCCCTATTGTGCGGTTGATGGTTAATCATGCTGTCATGGCAGGAGGAGGGGAAGCGAATGGGAGGAGAACGAGAGGAAACGAGAGTACATAAAGGACCCCTGCTCTTCATGGGTGTTACCCAGGTTTGATGAGCTCTGATCCTCCTCTGTGGTATTAAGTCTGAAATATAGCACAACGTTACTGCTGCTCAGCATGGGCACATATGGGTTATTATGACTGTTTGCATATGCTGTCACACCTGCAAAATACATCCTGTCCAGTAAAACTGACAGACAGGATCATGCAGGTAAATAAGCATTTAAATAGTCATAATGTAAAGTATTTCATCTCTTCTTGTAAACTATGGTCTATGTGATGTCCTAGTCAAGTATGGGATGTTATAATTATACATTTTTAAGAGGGATATGTCTTATGCACTCCGTTGCAAAACTTCACTAAACCACCATGTTCTGGCTCCTTAAAAATGTGGAGTGGAAGATCTTTTTTTGGCACATTTTTTACCATATTGCTTGACAACCTCATTACGATCCCATATCACGCACTGAAACAAAATGTTTGCAAAAAACCCTGAAATATTTTGGTCTAGTCTAGAGGGTGGAACCAGATGAAAACTCCAGCCAATCATTGTACTGATCATCTTTAAACTAATTGATTTGCTGATACGTTTATCAAATATCAGTCTACCCCAACACTCCCTGCCCACTCCTTCCCCCTTCTGCACATTCGCATAAACGGCTATGATGAAAAAAACAGACAGCAAAACCTAAAGTAAAAGCTGTGCTTGAAAAAGCTACAACCATGAGGAAGCTGAGCGAACCGATGCTAAGGTGACAGTGTTTCTACTCGATAGGTAAGAGGATAGTTATGATTATATAATATTTTGACATGCTAATTGCTCATGGTTATGGTATTCACACCATTGATGAGAAAATTAAAGATATTGACCAAACAGAATGTTCCAGCAGGTTTTACTAAGTTACCAACACTGTGTAAACTGCTAGTGTAACATCATAAGCTATTGTCCTTATCTCTTAGTTTTCCCATGGTGTTTATTTCACGCTTCTAAACATTTTGTTAGCGAAGCTTCATGTGACACAAACTGATAAATGTTGCTTAGAATTTTGTCATTTAGGATGATGATTGACGTTTGAGTTTTTGTGAGTTCTAGTGAATGCTTGTGGACCTCCGTGATTGCTCCAGACAGCATGCGTTCATGTATTTTTGAAGATGTGGTTTAGTGAGTACATTTTCAAAATATAGCTTGCAGGAACAGTTTTCCAAGATCTCCTACCCTACCCTTTTAAGAGCCACATAGGTTTTATGTTATGTATTTTTTTAGAACCCTTTTATTTTGCAAGTTTACATTTCTCATAGCAAACCGGATGTTGCGCCAGGCGCTTCCTGGTTTATGTCTAACCGATGTACAAAGAAAATAACTGCAGGTCTGTGTCCGTAGCCAAGCACAGGCTGTATATATGAATGTTCTAGGTGATATGTGTTAATGTGTGGTTTCTTTTTTGTGTTACAAAAGACGCCACAAGAAACATTATTTTCTGTTAGCGTTTATCCTAGCGATTAGCATGGTAGCTTGAGGCCGTTAGCATGCTCGTTCTAAAGTTATTGAATATTGTCCTACCCTGTCTCTAGTGGCAAAAACAGGTTTGCCTGATCATTGGTCTAGCAACGTTCCATAGAGCCTTAGCCAGGACCATGGATGTATTATAAGAACTGGATACGACACCGCCCTTCAGCACATACGCCGATTTTTCAGAGCAGGTACTCATGGTACTAAAACGAAAAATCCTATCCGGCCTGAAAAGCAATTTTCCCATAAACCACAATAGTAAAAGAAGTCTGTAAAACTGACAGGACACCTCCAGCTGGAACACCTGATGATTACTAATCTGTCTATTCAATATTTCTAAATCTTTGGCTTTTTATTTGTCAAAATTTTCTAAAGGCCAGAACAGCATAATTTTTCATGGTGACGTCACATCGATGTGCGAGCACTCTCAAAGCGTGGCCATGCAACAAGTACTCTGTACAGTGGTTAAAGCATACTCAAAACCCACTATCAGGTTTGGTATAAAATGTTATGGTTTGTGTTTTTATTTTCAATTTAAAATAATTGGCACTTTTCCAAACCCGATGAAGGGTTTTAAGTCTATTGTTATCCATTCATAGAAAACAACACAGAGAAATGAGCGACGCAGAAAAAGCCTGTCCACTACACTTCACAGGGACATTGGCATCGCCTACGTGGGGTTAAGCCTGTCCTCCATTGCAGCGAATCTGAAGTAGCATCAGCATTAGCATCTACAAGAGAAGACAGCGCCACAGTAGCTGCTGCACAAACTTGAAAAAAAAAAAAATAGCCGAGCAAACTAGTTCATATGCTTTCTGTGGAAATAAAGCCTAATTTTTTCCCCCTGTACATTTTCAAATCAAGTGTTTATGCAAATGTAGATTCTTTATGTATAATTGTTAAAGTTTCTTATTTCAGCACAGGAAACCAGCTCAGACCTCACACCCACAAACATAAAGTACTTGAGTTTCATAAAGAGTGCTGCACAAGTGCAAGCCCATTTCCAGGTTTTACAGGCCAGTGCAGGCAATTGATGCAAGGAATGTTTTAGGTCATTATCTATAATCCATTAACAATGTGTTTATCACCCTAATGATAGAACAATGAGAGAGAACATTTACTTTCAATAGCAGATTTCTATGGATCCACTCAATTAACCCTTACTGGGAAGTGGGGAGGAACTTTGACTTGCTGCTCAGTGATTCTGTTTAATTGAACTATTTTTACAACATTACAACTTCATTAATTAATTAATGCTCAATAACAATGAAGGGAATAAGATAATTATTTGTTACCCTGCCCCCAAAAGGGAGGTGAGGGTATTGTTTTTTTGTTGTTTTTTTTTTGGAGGGGGGGGGCTGTTTTTCAGCAACTTTACTGTACCAATTTTCATGAAATTTTTAGCAAAGGTGCAAGGCTTAAAATCAATCCCATTACATTTTTGTGAATGTAGGTCAAAGGTCACCAAAATGTGTTTTAGCAACGATAAGAGATGGGGCAAATCAGGCAAAACGTTTGGACGCCACTTGCTATATCTTGCTAGCCACAGCCACATGAATATCAGTCTGTTAATAGAAGTCATCACACATCAAAAAATGCAAATACACACAGTTCATTGTAATACTGTTGTGACATTTTACACACACAGTGCATATATCGTTTTGTCAGATAACAGATCACATGTTCTCCGTTTTTATCATGCATGTTCCTTTGGGTCTGCTGTTTTGTGGTGATTCTCAGACCGCCGCTCGACTGAGCAACACCACCACTGCATGCCTCTATCTAATGCCACAGTGCACTGATCTGACCTCGCTGTGCTTACTTGCAATCCTATCATGTAAATTAAGTCGGGTTTATTCCGAGAGCCTTTGAGAGATCACTGCTTAATCAAAAACATGCCTGCCAGAGCAGTTCAGTATTGTCCATCTACATCAGTGCACACATGCATGTGGGCGCTCTATTCACAGCCCAAAGGTTAACGTCAGTGCCAGCGCTGACAGTGAGACCTGCATACACAAGAAGCCGTTGATACCATATGTCAGCTCAAGACGGTTTTATTTAGGAAAGCTTTTGGTTGATGGAATTATACTTTTTTATTTGTTTTATAAAATTATTCTTATGTTTTATTCCACCCATTTTATGTATAGAAATGAGTGATTTTTATCTGTGAAAATGACTAAACGTTACTTGGTGTGAGAATGTTTTTAGATATTAATAAAAGGAAAACATAATTTACTGGTCAAATATTGCTAATTCTTATGTAGTTTCAGCAGTGATGTTCTCCTGTTTTGTTTTTCTTATTGCAACATTTCTCATCAACCAAAATATATCAGTGCTTGAAGGTGGTACACACTTGATTTTATTTTTTTTTTTGTACAATATTATTTATTCAAGGTCCTGTTTTGCCAAGCAGTGCATGACAGCAACTTACTCCTGTTGTTCTTTTTATGCTTACAGTGCTCATCATTAAAATGTAATTAAATTATGAAGTGATACACATCAGACTCGTCACGCTTGTTTGTTTATCCATTATTAGAGGCAGAGAACCTCCATCCTGCAAATAAGAAATTTAATCCATTTCACCATCATCCAGCGCTGTAATATATGAACCACACAGGGTAAAAAAAACAATCTTAAGCAATACTTCATAAATTGGTAATACTGAAGGGCTTAAAAAGGTGAATAAATAGTTAAATGAAGAGAAACTAATGGAAAATACTACTTTTACAGATTTAAAAAAACCCAAGCCATTTCAGTTAACTGATTTATCCAACTTGGATTGACTTCACTTCAGTTTCTGTCAATACATAAACAAATGCAGTGTCCAAACAGCTGAGATTTTAACTTCTATGATTTTCAATAATGACTTGTTTCAATACTGTTCCCATCACTTTTGTAACAGCCCAGTTTCCTGTCGCTGGCTTGTGTTCACCTGGACGTCTCTTCCTTTTGTTGACGGTGAAACAGCAGTTGCCCTGCTTTTTATTTAAACACACATGAAATTGGCCACAAACAATGCTTGAAGGACAAAATCTAGTGCCAAGTCAAGCTACGATTCAACCACATTCACCTACAGTGTAATGCACGTTACAATGAAAGATATTGTTGTTCCCTTTTAATATACTTTATGGTTACGAAATAAATGCTGTAATTGTAGTAGTCAGGACAGATTATGTCACTTGTGGATAAACGTTCAGTAAATGGCCATCGGCAGTGAAGAGGCTTTTTGTGCGCTGTAAAACAGCACAAAGAGCAGGTGGAGAGGCAACAATCTCTCACCACAACAATGGTCTGTAATAACCCTTAACCATCACTCTCATCTTCCATTCTTCCCTCTGTCTGGTCTACTTTGACGTTTTCATTTAAGAGGTCTGTTTATTTTCTGATTTTCCAGGTACATTTTCTTGTTTAACTGTATTATAATTTGACAGTTCTGTTTTTAGTCGCTTGTTAAACTGCTTTCATATACCATTAAGATACATTTTGTATATTTGCAATAAATGTCCGGGATCATTTTTCCTTCATAAAGTTTTTGGAATTTTGGTCTGTGAAGTGCAAGCTAAACTCCTTTCCATAATAACCACCTGCTAAGAAAAAGTCACAAATAATTAAATATCTTAATGGCTTTCTTTTTAAGGTTTAAACATTTTCATCTCAGTGGATATTCACCTCACTTTGCATTCGTACTGTATAAAATGCCATGTCTCCTGGCTGTTGGATTTTCTGATAATTAATTGTAAGAGCACTTGATTTCCAAGTCATCTTTCTAAATGGTCACTCCTGTCTGATATTGCACAATTAGAACAATTACAAGAGGAAAGAGGCACTCTGTCCCCACTGAGAAGAAGAGTGTAGTGTGACTGACTTGTTAATTACTGACTCCACTTCACACCACAGCCATGATGGAAGTCAAGTATACACCCTGCAAAGGTCATAACCTCCCACTGGATACTTATATTCATTAATCTATTGACGTTCTCTAGTATAATAATGATCTACTCAAACGTGAACAGCCTTATTATGCCTGTTTTCTTTTCTTAATATTACCCTAATGTAAGTGTTGATAGGATGATACTCAAATAACTTCTAGTTCCAGTACTGGTGGAATTTCAATAACATTGAAATGAATAATGCTCCCTTCAAACTCGGTCAGAAATTTTTGTACAACAGATATTTTTCTTTATATATTGGCCTTTCGTCCACACATAAAGTGTTTTAGTGTGCAAAACCTGGACTTTTTGGTTTGTGTTTATTCATGTGGACAGTGAAAACAAAGAGATTGGGATATGATGGTGTCACAAATTGTTTTTCACGTCCTTGTGTGATGAACATGTACCTAAAACAGGTCCACGACCCTGACCCAAGGGAACCACTATGCTGCATGTTTTAGATGTATCCCTCTTCCAACAAACCTAGTGGTCATTATCAGGCTTCTGCAGAGCTCTGATCATTTGAATCAGGTGTGTTGGAAGAGAGAAACATATAAAACATGCAGGATAATGGCTTTCTAGGACCAGGGTTGCTGATCCCTGACCTAAAACATCAAATCCAGTTGTATAAATCAGTGTCTAAACTGCAGTCAATCTACATCAGTTAAACATTACATTACAACAACCTCAACCCACATTTAGAGTAACTTAAGTTTATAACTTAACCCGTTGTAGCTTGATTCTATGACAGACTAAATAATTTATGTTACATCCAATATTGTCAATGGTGGCTACAGTTTCAAGTCTTCACAAATAATGATTTGTCTGAGTATTTGCACCAATTTGTGATTAGTTTTGTCATATGGACAGAATATTATTTGTATTCTCTCTCTCTCTCTCTCTCTCTCTCTCTCTCTCTCTCTCTCTCTCTGTCTGTATCTATCTCTCTCTCTCTCTCTCTCTGTATCTGTATCTGTCTGTGATTATTATGCTGATATGCAGAGTCTTGCACATACCCAGAGGTCATTTTATTAAAGAAATATGTTGTACACCACGTAATGGTACCAACATTTCATTCAATATTTTCTGGATGACAGTAAAACGAGTGTTTTGGCAGCATACAATTTTCATTTTAATCTGTCTCTGTTCTGTAAATAATGTAAAATTGCACAAAATGTCAATATTTCTAATATTACTTATTGCTGATTAAAAAATGAAGCCGTTCTGCTCATTGACTTCTTTGTCACACTCATTGTTTTAGTTGTGTTCATTAGCACTTGAGATTACACGTGACAGTACTGATATACAACAGTATATATGGTGTATAATTGGTTCAGAGTGGAATGAAATGCCTCAAACCACTGTGGAATCCTGTTTGAGGAACATTTCTTCAGTGTAACATGTTGATATTGTCACTTGTGGAAGTAAGAGTTCAGTTGGCTCTTCTCTCTTCCATCATCATTCATCTCCAGCGTTGACCTCAGTTTCTCTGACTCACATGGCCTTTGTCTCAGACACAGATTGATTCTTCCCAGGCGGTGCTTGCCTGCCACGTAACATCTCTTTACCCAGTATTTTATGATAGATACATGCACTTTCCCCTTCACTAAACATTTCTTAGCATAACAGCACTATACATTGTTCATATTGAGATAAACATAATCTATGGTGACATCAGGTTTTCTGTTTATTATGGACACAATATATGCTCTTATTTTATCTGTGATCTACACTGAAAATGTTTAATACAATCATGTGACCAATTGTTTTACAGTGACTTGTCTGTATTTAGCCATCATATCAAAATATTGCAGCTGACCTGACAGGTGAGTATTTGGGATGTAAACCACATGGATACAAATGTAATGAACAGTGATAGTTTACATCCTTTGCTGTGGACATTTTCTTAGTGTTTATGGATCATTATGATCTGTGCTATTTAACTGAAGTAAAGTCAAGTCAACATCACACCTTCCATTTACTTTTCCATTTTTCCTCTTGCTGTAGTCTTTCTATCAAACAAAGACATGAAAAAACAACTTTAATATGCATTTAAAGATATGCAATAATTTTTCCCTAGCTCATTTAGAATCCAGGAAGATGTTCATTAAAACAACAGTAAAAAGCCTCATTCTTTGCATTGACAAAAATAAATAATTCTCATAAAGGTCTCAGTTAACTGTTATAACCTTTAAAGGTATACCGAGTGCAACTTCAAATGTGTGTACTAATTCCAGTGAGTATGTAAAATACATATATACATATATATTATTTTGTTTACCCCTTGAGTAATTTATAATATATTTGTTTGTACTCCTGTACTATCTGGTCACCAGTGGATAACCCACTGTACTTGAGAAGCCAATATTTCCAAGACATCAGAACTATAATCTTCCAAAATATCACATAAAAACAATTATTGAGACAAGATTTTAGGTGGAGCAAATGTATTTGTATGGCATAATTCATACAAAGGGTATTTTAATGTTTTTTCTTTTAATAAAAAACATTATGAATACAAAGGTAAGAATAGAGATTCAAAAGAGTAACATAGGATTTGAAATAGGATAATAAAACATGTATATGCTTAAAATAAAAAGAGAATAAAACCATTTAGTTGTTATATAAAGAGTTAAAAGAGAAATATTGCCAGCTTTGTTTTCAGTTTAAACATTGCCAGAATCACATGTTTTCTAATATCATCAACTTTTCCCTGATGCAATTCTCAGAATCAAAGATGTTTCATATAAAACCAATGCATCAGTGATGCAAAGCCATGAAAGACTTGTACTCCGAAAAACAGGACGCCAGTGTAGAGATCTGTGAACAGGAGTAAAGTGTTCATACCTGGACCTTTTCACATCTTTAATGGCAGAATTCATAAATGTAAACCTATTAACTCAAACTATCAAGCCACAGTAGTTCTTTTAATTAATAAGGTTATCTTAGATATACAAATGGTGCTAAAGGAGGTGGAGGTTTAGGCTTTAAAACCAAAGGCTGAGTAGATAATGATGAGTGAAGTATATGTTCATATTTTATCATTAGTGCACTATAGTCTATTACCAATAGTCTGGCACTCTGCAATTACCTCTCCAATCATTTCTTTAGGCTCTGCTTATCTGTACCCAACCTCATGTATTAAACCCCATGAAGAGTCCACAGTTTAACCAGAGCATCATTAACTACACCTGTCAGAAATCTAAAGGCACATCTCCTGGATTTCTGTTTCTTTACATCACAAAAACTGGATTTCACCATATTTACACCTGAACCCTGTCTTCAGCACTTAAAAGATATTTACATGTAATCAACTGTTTGACATGATGTGCTTTCTTAATATTAAAACAGATCAAATTCTCACATTTTTAGAGGTTCCTAGAGTAGGCCAGTAGCCACTGCCCATAGGTGAAAAACTACACTTTATATCCAAGGAATCAATATCTTAATGTGTTTTCATTTTAACCATAAATATTGAGGACCCTGTGGAAAGAAACATCACAGGTAATATGACATAAGTGATGCTGTATCAAGAATGAGTTAGAGATTGAATCTCTTTTTACCTTTCCCAGAGATGATTACTCAAGTATGAGTAACACAATATGGAAAGAGCACTATAAAAATGCTTAAACAGGAAATTATGCTGTGGTGAATTAATGGGATTCTACAATAGGAGACATATTTCTATTTATTATACAACTTGCATAAAAAAAACAATACAATAAAACTATAATGAGAAAATGGAACATATGAATTTTAACAAATATTTATGTGCCCCTAATGGAACTTAATTTTAGCTAAAAAAAAAAAAAAAAAAAGACTCCAGTATTTCAGTATTTTAACAGTATTGCATTTATCATATGCCAGAATTGAATCATAAAATGAATAATTATGATATAATTTGAAAATGGATTTGCCACTGTGTGATTAATCAAGACACTTATAGAGAATAGTCATGTACTTCACTTTGCCTTCTGGTTAAAATATTAAATTACATTAAATTTTAATGTTTAATTATGAAAAAAAAAGGTAATATGAATGTGTTTTAATGATTCCGGTAAGATTTTTAAGTCTTTTTTTTTTTTACTATGTATCCTTCTGCAGCTTGTTTTAAAAACAAGTGTTGTAGTTAAAATGATTATTGCCTTTTAAAATATGTGAAATCTGTGGTATGTTTGTAAATTGAATGGGATTGCATACTCTGTTTCCAAATATAATAACTATTTAAATGTGATTTATTTTTTTCTTAGTTGCTGAAATATATCTCCTATTTGCATTTGTGGGTGGTGTAATGGTTAACTTGTGGATCCACTGACAAATGAATGTGAACTTCAAACCAACAGTGAAGTTATTAATGTTTAAATACCTGCTCACCTCTGTCAAAGTTAAGGGGATCTCTCCAGTTGATCTGTTTCTTGTGTGTACTCTCCTAATCTAGTATATTTTAACCATTTAAGACTAGAGTTGAGAACAATAACATGTATTTGCTGGAACACGGATGATTATATCATTGAAGTATGGGTGTAGTACGGCCAAAGGAAGCCAAAACTTATCGGTACCCTTAAGTGATTAAGAAGAAAAAGGACCTGTGTCAATCAGTCTAAATATTCAAGTGTAACATCCAGTAATTTCTGTCATTATGTCTGACTTTAGTTTATGAAATGTTTCTGGGTGTTTTTTTTTTTTTTTTTTTTTTTTTAATCTTAGAATTTTGGTTAAAAAGGGTTATTTGTTTTTGCGTCACAATACTGGCCAATCAGTCAAGAGTTCTTCAGATTCACAGGAGGACATATATTGGGAGTTTCCATATTGCTCCACAGGTGCAACATGGGATCACTGTACTCACTGAATTTTGACTAAATCCCCTTTATCCCTAAACCTGGAAACTGCTTGTGATTGGACGAAAATATTTCCATCATCATATACATTGTCTATTTCTTTTCCATCTATATGTAATGTTTTGTGTGTGTACTGTGAAGTCCTCATATGTTATGGTTAAATAGCTCCAGATATGGTGTGGGTGATCAGTCACAATGCATTCTGGAGCACCTTCACACCTGGCATAAGAGCTGTTCGCGTGTGATCAAAACAAACTTGTCAATGCCAGGGGCAAATGGGGGCATAGAATCTCATGCGTTCATATTAATCTGTGAAAATGTAAATTCTCTTTCCTGGAATTGCACAATTCCACTGACTGCTCATAATGCCTTTGCATCACTGCACTGAGCCAAAATATGGGAATGCCAGTGAGAAGAGGGTGAAATCAATATGATTTTTTTTTTTTTGTTCTTTTCATGGTAGTGAGGGGAGCTATTATAGAGAAATGATGATTTATGTCAATGTAAGAAGGGATGTCAGGTTGAGCAAGGGGTAGAGGTAAGAGCCAATAATGATAAATATCCCCATTCACATGCCCACCCAGCCCCCAGTCCATTTCTCTGTGACCTGAAGCAAGGCTCACTGCTACTGTAATCCTCCTGCATCTACGCTCCTTTTAAATATTTGCACCATGACGACCAATTTCATTGCTTCTAAATATTTCCCTCTAGGTCTATGTTTTATCATATCTAATAAAAATAATTAGACGTGAGACAAGATGAAGACCAATGTTACTCATTGTGTCTTCAATCTGATCTGTGTATGTGGAGACCAGCGCTGCAGCCCATGATGGATTCCAATGATCCAGCGCTTTAGGGAACAAGGAGCAAGGCAGTCACCTTTAAGCTGAGTCTGAGCAATCTGTCTTTGTCAAACATCCCCATACATGCAACATGGGTCCGACAGTGAATAAGAGGAAGAGGAGAAGTTGTGCAGATAGTGTGAGGGAGAAAACCAAAAGGCACTTAATGGACATTAAAACAAGAAGTACAAACCCTGTCATTTAGTACAACCATGTTGAAATATAAACTTCTGACATTAATGCATGGTTGGACTGAAACAGGGAATGTCATATATTGTGCAAAAATCTTGGGCAACCTTTGTTTATTTATTGCTTTGGAACATTCCGGTGGCTACATAGACGCATTTTTTCCAGCTTCTTTATTAACTTATAACGCTACATTTGTAACCGTTCCCAAATGTTTTCTGTCTATTTAACCAGTCTTAAGTGATTTATCACCATTTATTATAAAATTACCCTCTGCAGTTTATTTTTCTGTGTAAATTAGGCATTTCTCTGCATTTAATTGGTTGAAAAATGTAAACATTTTCTATATTGTATGGGACAGTGAGTAAGTGGTGGGTCTCATATCATATAAATGCAACACTGGATGATTGGTATGATTATTTTAGATGACTTATTTTTTTACATTGTACCGCAGTGTTGTGAATGAGCCCAACCAGGGACTGGACTTGAGAATTAGCACTAGCTATAAATTCTATATCAAGCGTCTCAAACATGTGGCCCGAGGGCCAAATGCGGCCCGCCAAAGGTCTCTGGGATGATGTTGCAAAGTGCAAAAATTCCACAGTCAAGGCTGTGGAACTGATTTTAATTCAGCTTCCATATCCAGACCAATATGATAATAATGGCATACTAATTTACAAAGAATGCCTCCATATTTTTTTCTTGTTTTGATGTGAAAATAATTTACATTATTCCCATAAATAATGAGAACTTCAAATTTGTCTTTGTTATAGTGCAAAAAATAACATTAAATTAGGAAAATATTTATACTTGCAAACTATTCTGTAACAATAAAATGTAAAATAAACAAAAAACAAATATGAGCAACCTGAAATTTCTAAATAAAATGTAGCATAATTTTAACAATTTAGTGTCTTTGTAGCAGATCTGATCCATAATGCATGTGTGTAATACTGTGTAAAATTTGTTGAATTCAGAAACAAAAAACCCCAGACATTTAAGTTTAGTGGATTAAACAATCTGATCTTAATTTCAGTGCAAACAAAAACTTCAGTGCTAAAAATTCAACAGCTTTTATAATTCCAACTCTGGTGAGACAGATTAACTTCTATAGGATTCTTTTTTTTTTTTTTTTTTTTTTTTTTTTAATGGAATGGACCTCAAATATAAATATTGACGGTTACTGGCAGGAGCCATTTGGTTCAGGGTTTTGTGTTTGTGTTAATTACCTTGCTCTTATATTTTCAGGAATCTGAAGAAAAAAGTTGTTCATTACAACCCAGCAAAAACAACAGTTAAACTTGACCCAAGTCTTTTGCACAGTATTGTATAGACCCTTTGACAGTTTGTAATATATATATATATATATATATATATATATATATATATATATATATATATATATATATATATATATATATTTTACAGACATAAAAGATCTCAAATGCCCTAGTTTGTCAACCTTAATATGTTTTGACAAAGTGTTTTTGCTGGAATGGATGAGAAGAAATTAACACTTTTTTGGATATGTGAGGACACTCAATTTCCAAGACCGTGATTAAAAAGTTGACTGTAGCTGATGGAATGACATTTCCCGACTTTTTGTTTTTGTGGTGACCACTGTTCTGCCTCCAGCTTTCCACTTCCCATGTGACATCATAGTGATGTGGGCCTATAAGGATCTATATCATAACATGTCTTTAATGTTAATTAGTACATTTGCATTTCTATGATATTCTACCATGTGCACATTCTAAAACATAATTAACATTTAGCTTAACATTAGCAAATGTATTTGAATAAATGAACAAGTCAATGGGCTCTCTTGTCAGGTTATAGAAAAGTAGGCAGACTAATGGCAATTATTATTGATCACTCTTCAGATTATGCTGGATTATATATATATATATATATATATATATATATATATATATATATTATTATTATTTTTTTTTTTAATTCAGACAAAGGAGACTTTAAATGATCATCTTTGAAAACATGTCTTCCAGATCAACTTAACCAAACCATTGTGTGTAGCATTTGTTTTCCACAATTGACTGAAGCCAGTCAGATAAGCCAATATGAGCCGTCGTGACTGAGTGATTGTCTATTTGTGTTTGACCTATGATTGACTGCAGTTCTTTACAAAATACCTCAACATTATCTATCTGAAATAAGAAGCTACAGCCAGAGAATGAATAGAAAATCAACCCTGCTTTTGCTTCAGCCAATAACTACCACACATATGCAGCAGATGTATTTTGTGGATATTTGGAATTGTATTTTTTTCACCATTTATTAGCAAGAGGATGTGAGAGACCTAGTGTGTAATTGACATAGACAGATAGTGGTCAGACATGATTAATTCCAGTTTGGCATGCAGGCGGTCTGTAACATGGCTGGTGGATGAAAACAAATAAGTTACAGTGCAGCAGAGGGAAAAACTGGAGCGTATGCATATCACATAACATTATGCTTTTAAACATCTCTGTATTGTCATATTCTACATATGTACCTTTAATTTAGGGTTCTTACACAGCTTGTCATTTCCTGAAATCTAGACCTATTGGGTAGTTAAAATGTAATACATTATGAGAAAACTTACTTTAATTGAATTTGAGTACACACAGCAATCCTGTTTGTTTTTGGCACTTAAATGTTTAATGCAAAAAAAAAAAATACAATTGCTCGTATTATTGATTGTAAATTCATTAACACTGACTAACTAGATCCTGCTCAAACATGATACATTTACACATGAGTAAATGTACTTGCCACATCCTTCTTGATAATTGCTCTGTGGTAAACACATGCAACCCTTCTTTTAAGCTACATGCAAACATAACTGCCAACTGCACATTTACATACATGATGGATATATCATGACATCATGTTCTAAAGGTTAATCCGTGAGTAAATGTCTTTTGTGTTTCTTATACTTGCCTAATAAGAAATAATCTTTGCAAATATATCGCCATACCTGCATCTATCCCATTGTCAAGGTCATATTGATCCTCAAGGCCGATGCTTTAAAACCCTGTATTAAGTCCAATTGCAATATTTATATAGTAATAAATAGTCATTTCTAGAAAGAAATGTGTGAATGAGCTTGGTGTGCACACAGCTTGCAAAATGTCTCCACTGAGCAGGGACATGATCTAAATACTAATCAAACATCATTTACAGCTGGTTTTATTTGAAGCTCCCAAGAGACTGTCCCAACTTGCTTCTTTGCTATGGTAACCAGGGATTTATTTCAGAGGTGTCATGCTACATTATCATCTCAGCAGCTCATCCACTCCCCTCCGCCCTCTGGCTCGCTCACTTTTGTCCCTTCTCTGTTTAGACCCCTCAATCTCAATCCTGCCCAACACCCTGGAGAGCAAACATCTCCTATCTTTCTCAAGACCAGATAAATCAGTAGTGTGATCTCTGTGCCTTACATGTATGCACTCACAATCAAGCATTTTGCACAATTAAAGATTATTTTTCACATGCAAAAATTCTATGGCTTGAGAGCGAGTTGAAAATGAATTGATCTGACAAACATGGCTGGTGTTGACCTGCCTGTAAAAGAGACAATGTGTGTTTAACATTAACTGGTCTCATTCCTCACTACATTTTATTCTGTTTTATTGGTCCTAACATTAATCCTGTAATAGTTGGCATCACCCACCAATCTACCTCCTGCTTGGTCACTTATCCTACATGTCTCATCATCTGGTCTTAGTAAATAGTGGTTAATTCACATCACTGGGATGCCCTCTTAATGCCCCAGTAAGTGTTGTAATGGGATTTTTTTTCCACAAACAAAGCAATTGCCTTTTTCTTGTGGGGTTATTTATATTCAGCTGTGGGATTTTCTTTGCAGGGAATTGTGAAGGAAACGGATTATAAAAGGAACCTGAATTTAAGTGATTTTTAACATGCAATGAAAATGATTTCCTCACACTAATATTGGCACACAAATAAAAAGTGTAAAGACTACAGGCTAATTATAGCTCTAAGCTTCATTGTGATCTTCAAAACTGACAACAGTAAATGCAATATTTGTGGAAAAGCTAATCTTTGTAACAATAATCTCATATAAAAATGATTCATGCAAGGGGAAAATCACCTTGGTCCAGTGACAAATCAAAAGCAGTGTTAACATACAGATATTTTATTTTATTCCAGACAGATAATTCTGTAAGTGTATTTGTTCTGTGTTTTGAAATCTCACAATACTTACCCTAAGAGCATCTACTTTCCTTATGATAGGGTGATAAATCCGTAAGCCATTCATAACAACAGAAGAAGTGGGGAAAAAGGCACAAAAAAAATACAATTGAAATCTGAGATCAGCAAAAACCAGTAGAGGGTCTAGACTCCAGAGGTTGTGGATGGAGGCGAATTCAAATTATTCTTTGTTTACATGAGTATCGGTGATCAGAGGGCGTTAGGGAAGCCCTGACCCCCGCTACATATTGTAGAAGGAGAGACTTGGCATCTTGCCACATCAAGCAACACCAGAGGCGAACAGAGGGTTTACCCTTTGTTTTGTGCAAAATGGCTTCCTGAGGCTGCAGTTTGTAATAACAAAGACAGTGAGCCCCGTCTATGTGATATGACACGGCTGCCTGCCTCATCAGCCAAAGCTCCCCTGGGACTGTAACCCATACAGTACTGCAGCAACCTGAAGTCATCCACTGAAAGGAAACGAATGGGGGAAAAATAAATATACTGTATGTCAAAGAATGGACTTTCATCTGATCTTTTATATTGAAGTAATTATTCACAAAGAGTGAGGTTTAATTGCAAAAAATCAGCATGCACTTTATTAATGGAAATGAATGAAAAGGTATTTTATTGCTAACAGGGGGCCAAAACTCATTATTTTATACTGCAATAAATATTGCAATACATTGTACATGTTCACTAATTTAACTAAAACTGAAATGTTGGTTTCATTATTATTATTATTATTATTATTATTATTATTATTATTATTATTATTATTATTATTATTATTATTATTATTGTTTAAAATCTTTCAAACCCTCATATTCCTAAAATATTAGTTATTTCCTGATCATATTTGTTTTAAACCACAAATAGCCATCTGGTTTCTTCAGATAAAAACATAAAAAATAAACTAAATAAATTATTATTATTATTATAAAAAAACCCTGCCTTAACCTTACGATAAACCATATTTAATTTAACATTTATTGTGAAAATCTTTGGCAACAACTGACATGAACATTTTTATAATGATAATTTATTTAATTTATCATGATTATTTGCCCCCCTATTTTTTTTTGTCCACATAGTGTATCACCACCATGGCATTTTTCAAATTATATAAGCATTTTGGCACAAATGTCATCATGCACTATTTATAGTATGTTATTTATTTACTGTGATTTTGGTTGCCTACAAAATGCTGCTATGTTTCATATATATGATGTATTCAGATGTAGTATTACATCTCAAGGTAAAAATAACGGAGTTTAAATTGCACTTCTGTATCTTGTGTAAAACTGTATTATTTATTTATTATTATTACACAGTATTATTTTGATGCATTCATAGAAAATGTGATGTAATGAAATTAAAAATTCACTTCAGTTCAGAACAGATAAATAAATGAATCTGAAAATAAACACACATTCATGATCCACATACATATATATACTTTGAAATGATTGATTCGGTTTTAAATTGTACTGTCATCAGAAAACGAAACAGCAAAACATTGTGTAAAACGTGAAGCAAGGTTCAGTATTTTTTCATGCTGTTCAAATGAGCTCTGTGGCCTTTTGACTGCAGTGTCTGCGTGAACAAAGGTCAGACTTATGAGGGTCATGACCTCTCCGCAGCCGCCAGCCCAGACTCTGACCTGTGCACTCACTTTGTTATGGTGAAACCACTGCCTTTTAATTCCTCCTCTACCTGGTAACAGTGCCTGGAAGTTAAAGCACTTTTTTTTTTTTTTTATCCAATTCAGATCCTATTATAGAGTTGCCTTTTTTCCCCCCATTTTCAAACTGACTTAACAACATATTAATCAGATTAATGAGACTTTGCTTTCGGGAGGGAGATTTGTCTGTCAATCTTGGTTTAAAAAAAAAAAAACCAAAAAAAACACAGGAGTGGAAGAGAGGAGCCTGAGGGTGAACTAAAGCTCTGATAAACCAATTTCAATTTCAAATATAAGAGGAACAGAGACAAAAAGAGGAATTATTTGCATCCCCCCCCCCAAAAAAAAATTAAAGCAATTAGCAGAACCTTTCATCACTATGACAAAACAATGGCTAAAGAGCATCCAAATCCTTCTAGAAGTATTAATACTTAATCCTTCATGTTAAAGTTGCTACCAAATACATTTTTAACACTCTGCTTCTGCTATGTTCCTCAACACATATTATATTATTTTATAGTATTTTAATAACACACATACAATGTTTCTCATTTACAACTCAGTGTATTCACAAACCCTCACTGAATGGATCATTACATAAAACTATCTTTTGTAATATGCATCCCACAGCTCCTGGGTAAGCCACTGCCTTGGGGCTGGCACCGCTGCAAAAGGGAGGTCTAATGGTCTGCTATATTAGTCAGTTAATTGCCATATCCAAGTCTCCACTGGATTGAGAGCATGGTGTTTTATTTTAATTGTGAATCCTCTGGTCACACCAAATAAGGGGCTACTAGTGTTGGAGATGGTCTTCTTGATGCAGGTGGTGAGGGGGATTGTAAAGAAGCAGACTGCCACCTTCTGGAATATTCACAATATACACCCAGACCTATAAACACATTATTTTTATTATTATTATCATTGTTTCAAATCTTTCAAACTCTCATATTCCTGAAATATTATTATTTTAATGTTGGGTCATTTCAACCTTATTTTTTCCAGGGACCACATTCAGCCCAATAGGATCTCTATTTGTATTAGTGTCATAACAGACATTCAATTACTTATTATATCTTTTGGTAACAAGCCTAATATTGACTTTGGGACAAAAATATGAACAGTTTCTCATTCAATTTCCTATTGTACTTCTTGATAGCTCTTCACAGTTCAGTTGAACTCATTTTTCTTCAACAGACAACCTTGAAAAATTAACCCAGATACATGGATTTGCCACGGTTTATAGGTTATTATACTATTATTTTACCTGAACTAAAATGTATTTCTCTTGTGTCGTCATCTGAACCCGCTTTATCCTCACTAGGGTCACTGGGGGCCTAATCCAGCTACAATGGGTGAAGGCGGGGTACACCCTGTATGAGTCTCCAGTTCATCTCAGGGCTGAACATATATAGACAATCAATCACTGTCACATTCACACCTATGGGTAATTTAGATTAACCAATTAACCAGTGCAGGTGTTTGAATGGTGGGAGGAAACCCACACAGACACGGGGAGAACATGCAAACTCCACACAGAAAGGTCTGGTGTGGGAATCCTAAAATTAATTTGACACCCTTAATTGTTAATAGCTTGAGTGTGCTTTTACCACTTTGTACTTTACCCCAGACTGCATGCTTCAGACTAACTTGTAATAGCTGCTACTGAGGATCTAAAACATTATAAATACTGTAAATAACATAAATTGTTACTGTATAGCAGACTTGATTTATCTATTTTATATTCTATTGCACTTTTACTGCTTCATTTATTTTCATTCTATTTTTTTTTTTATTGCATGGCAATCTGACAGACCAAGTACTGTATGTATGTTTTACCTCATGTAATCCTACTCAACTGTAACAGATATGTTGCTGCCATCTAGAGGAACTTAACCAAATCACAGAGTTATTGGGAACATGACCAGGGTGTAACCCTCCTTCATCCATAGCACCATTACCATCATCTGCTTTATCTTCATAATGAAGATAAAGCAGGTTAAACAAATAGATTAATGAATGTTTTTTTCCCCTTCTCTGCACTGTACACCTTATTTACTACTATCATTAGGTCTAATTTAAGTATAAATATCTATAGTTCATTTATACTGTAATAATTACTGTTTCTATATTATTCTTTGTTTTGTCCTAGTATTTTTTAGTATAGTATTTGGACAGTCTATGTTTTGCCTCTGTATACCACCACAGTGGATTTAAATTGAATATGACTGAAGTGCACACTTTCAGATTTAATTTAGTAAGATAGATAGATAAACATAGTTCTTCCATTTTCATTTAATGTATATATATATATATATATATATATATATATATTATATATATATATATATATATATATATATTTTTTTATATATATATATATATATATATATATATATATATATATATATATATATATATATATACTTTTATAACACTTACCGTACAACAGCCGCCTTCAGTTGATGTTCATTCAGTAAATATCACACATGTAATATGTACTGTTACAACTACCACTACTAATCAGAATAAATATAATTGTGCATAATAATAATCATGATAATATATGAACATGAACAGAACAAATAAATAGGACATGGTCTTTTATACTTTCCTGTTTATGCCTGTCTTTCTGTACTTTGTTTCTGGTATTTTTGCTCCTGTAAACACTCCAGTTTCCCCACAGTGAGATCAATAAAGTCATATTTTATCTTATAATAATATATCAAATTCATCCAGGTCCAACCACTTCTGGACCTATCTGTATTTGATATTGTCAAATCCCATTTAAAAACCACACAGTCATCATAAATAGTTAAGAATATTAGTGTAATCCTCATCCAGCTTCATACTTTAATGGATTTCCTGAATGCATAACCACAAATAAAAATAATCTGTTGGTTAAATTCCTCATTAAAAACCCCATAACAATATGTAAAACAACAAATTAGTTTTTATTATCAATTAAAAGATGATAGTTACTCCAGGGTGATTTTATACTGGATGTCATTGCAACAGCTGTGGTGATGAAAGTAATATTAGTAGAAGCGTAACTGTATGAGGTCTAGCAACAAATGTGAGTAGATGCACTGCAACAATGTGACCCTAAAAGTGTAATCTCTTACACAGGGATCTGAATTGCACATTATTATTTTTTGTGTTTCCCAGGAAACGTAATATTCAGTCAGCCCATATTCGATGGCAACTCTTTTAGTCCATGATTGAATTGGGTTAATTTCTCCTAAATTCTTCAGGGTCAGTTAATGTCGAGGTGCAACCATACAAACTAATGCATACTTATTTTTCTATTCTTTTTCTTTATTTTTTTTCTCTCTCTCCCTCTTTTTCTTTTTTTACAGTGCAGATTATAGTAAAGACAAAGTCCTACAAAGCTGATGACTCCAACGTAAGAACAAATACTTGACGAGTCCTCTGAGGCCTTGGAACAACATGACAATTTATGTAGAAAATACTTGACTTTGTTTCTTCAAAGCAAACTGATGAAGCAAACAAGTGTGGTGAAGAAAAGTCACACCTACAGATAAAGAATATGCGATTAAAATCTTTAGTTATACAATATATATATGTGATTTTGTGGGTTATAGTCAGTCGTGAGGCACTCATATTAGACAGGCAGTTTATTTACAAATAGCAGAACCTTACACACAAAGAAAAATAGTCATGGTGGCAAATTTTCAAAGAATATCAGTGACCGCGCATTTTCATCTGACAAATCTCAACAATCAGAGCATAATTTCCTTCCATGTCTTAATTGCTAGTGGCATAGGGAATCAAAAAGTACTGAAAAACATACAATCACCAACGGTCATTAGCAATTTACATTATAAAAATATCACCATGGTGATCCACAGAATCACAGAATTGACCGTGGAAAGAAGGACATATTTACAGATATAAGCACAAAGAGAAAATGGAAAGAAACAATTTGGAAATAAAAGGAGAAGATGAGCAGTGCAGAGAGGGTTCCAAAAGGCAAAGCTTGAGCAATTCTTGCTTTAAGGTCTCTTTATGGACACCTCTTAATGTTTTTCATTTGTCCTGTAAAAACCAGACAAATAAACCGGTTAAGAAGAAATCATGGTAGCAGAGGATACTAATAAAATTGTACAAATAAATAAATAAATAAAAACAAATACACTTTTAAATAATTACATGCATACAAAGGAGTTGTGAGTTTATTTTTTAATACAATTTTGTCCCTTTATTACAAGACAACGGGCTCAGTTTTGTCCACATTCACTAAAATGGAATGAGAACAATGTACATGTCTAATAATTCAATGTGAACACGACAATTGTCACATTAGAAAACACGCTGTTTTTACTTTACTTTAAGGTAAATGCTTGTTAGTGTCAAGCTGTCAGCATTTTTAGTTTGTACTAAAAAGAAGTAGAGGTTTTGGATTTGTCTGATCATTTTAGAAACTGAAAATTCCATGAAGTAATTTTAAAAGACCTTGATAATTAATTTTAATTCCAATTACTATTTGTATTTTTACATACATTTGTTCCTAAGCAACTTCAGTTAGTGTATTTTATTCATCTTTAAAAAGAAAGAAACAAATAAACAACATAACAAGCAATGTACCCTAAAGTAAAGTGCTTCTCTTTGTTAATACTGTGAATAAATTCCAACAGTGTATATGTCACCTGTCCCATGCTGTGAAAGTGTGTCATGGTCTCAGTATCAGAACAGATCTCACCTCACAGATGTTCTGCAGTTCAGCCAAAGTGGACAGACCAACACCATTTAGTATCTAGAACGGGTCTGCCAGTGCTATGAGAGCAGGAAAAATGGAGAGGATGCTCAAGTCACAACTGAAATCAATTCATGTCAAGAAATAATAGACCAGAGAGAGGCTGTGCTGATATATTTTGCTTCAGATACACCTGACTTCAGCTTGTGGTAACATTATAGTTATATTTCTAGTAGATATTATTTCATACTTTAGATAAGAACTATATGCTGCAGGCTGAAAGTGTATATTGTTTTATTTCATGTGGATGTCTTGGCTACATATGGTAAACTTATCAAGAGGTAGTGTTTAATGCTTAATTTCTATAATGACATGGGAAACAGATGACTCACAATATGAAAGATGTCACACTTAAATGTCATTCTCACTTCTACTAGAGCATGATGGATTTTAAGGGATGGAAAGGAATCTTATGACCTCAGTGTAGGTTGATGAACATGTCTTTTCTTTGTAATTCCAGGAGAGTTATTATCACAGTCCAGCAGTTCTTTGTTCACTCACTCATGACATGGACATGAAAGATGAAATGAATGACGCCCTCTGCTGGTGAAAAATGAGATGATGCCAGATTGACAGCCAGATGGGAGAGGATCAAGACAGGACGCTGGTGTTCTGTGAATCCACATCCTGCATGTTCATGTCATCAGTACTTACTCCACTTTCATAGACTGGATTCTCAAAAGCCGACTCTTCTGTCATGTTGTCGTAGGGTGGTGAGGATGATGGCATTCTGATGGTTTTTCCTTGAAGCCTGAGTAAAGAGATGAGGAATGGAAGTATCTTATACCAGCTCATTTCTCTCTCTCAAGTGAAATGAATGAAATGTATGTTTTCTTACTTTGCAAAGTAGACATAAATCCCAAGTACAACCACTGTGATCACCGCGGTCGGAATGAAAACAGCAAGGGCGATGTTGGTTCCTTCCACACCATAATCCAAATTAACAACTGTGACAAAACACACAGAACCATGACATATTGAAGTGATATTATATTACCATATTCTGTCAGTCATAGATAGGCTTAGTATAACAACAACTCACCATCCAACCTGCGCTCATCCACGTATTGGGTTGAAGATGCTGTATAGGAAAAAGAAACACAGCAATTTAGTTACAAGTCACATTCATTTATTCTGAGACCAGCATTTAAAATACAGTTTACTTACAATAAAAATTACATTTCAAGCTGCGCTCTTGGCCTACAATGGAGGGGAAGGGGGTTTATTTTGTGTTTTTTGTTTTGCTTGTTTCTTTTGTTATTATTAGCTTGTCCCCTCATCTTTATCCTCACTAGGGTCACGGGGGTCGCTGGGGGCCTAATCCAGCTACAATGTGTGAAGGTGGGGTACACCCTGGATGAGTCACCAGTTCATCTCAGGGCTGAACATACATAGACAAAACAATCGCTCTCACATTCACACATATGGGCAATTTAGATTAACCAATTAACCTATCAGTGCATGTGTTTGGATGGTGGAAGGAAACCCACACAGACATGGGGAGAACATGCAAACTCCCCACAGAAAGGTCTGGTCTTAGAATCAAACCAGGGTCCTTCTTGCTGTGAGGCACGACTGCAAACCACTGCACCACTGTGCCGCCCTTTTTTTTAATGTATTATTATTTTATCTGTGTCACAACTTGCCACAACCTTTCCCTCAGATCCACACCAGATTCAACTGGCCCCACACCCCTGCACCGTGCAGCTGTAAGTCATTGCCAATGTGCAGTATTTAAGCAATGCAGCTTGCAGTTGCCGGTAAGGGACCATTCAGCTTTGTCACCTCCATAACCCTTGTCACCATAACATCAACATTTTTTCATCACCACGGACTCTGGCTGATCTACCCCCAGGTTTTGTTTGGTCTTGTTTCGGTTTTATTTCTGTCTCTGTCTGCATTTTGTTCTGTCTGTTATTAAATTATTTTTCCCTTCGACACGGAGCATCTGAGTCCTCTCTCCACCTCACCCCTTCATAACAACATGTTATTGTCTAATTTCTCTCTGTCATTGTATTTAGTTATGTACAGCCTTTTTTAAAGTGTGGAAAACTAAATAAAAATGTCCTCCTAAAAAGTAAACCTTGCACTTTCAAATGCCGACAGTGTGTCCAGCCCGTAGGTTATAATAGTTATAACTCACGTCTACAGGCAGGGGGAGTGCTGTTCCACTGTGATGGGTGACCAGGCATACAGTAAATGGTGGCCTGGCCTTGCAGCTCGTAGCCTGAGTGGCAGGAGAAGGTGAGTGTCTCTCCTGCTTGATAGAAGGCTTTTTCAGAGCTCTGCACGCTAGTGGAGGCAGCACCGGGGTTCCTGCAGGGCTCATATTTTTCAGCTGGTAATGACAGACACAGGACAGTGGGTAATATAAAAAAAAAAACAAAAACAGGGAAAATAACTTAATTCATACATCCTACAGCACAGGCGATGGGCCTGGACAAGTAACAATGAACATCAGTTTCAGTTTATTTTTTTGCTAAAACAACATATATAGACATATATCTCTCATTTCCAAAACTGTGTTTATTAAATTTGTACCTGAATTACAACTGGATAGATAAGAAAATATGTAAGACTACAATGTAAACGGTAAAGAACAGTAGAGGTTGTAAATAAATGTATCCAGTGTAAATTCAGAACGTAAATAGCAATGTGTAAATAAAAATATTCAAAATATTTGCCTGTGGTTAATCGTATATTTCATAATTCTAAAAAATTATAATGATTTTGAATGTCATATATATATATATATATATATATATATATATATAAAAGCAGTCTTTAAAAACTAAAATAAAAAATCATATCAGTTTAATTTTTGGATATAATGTACTCTCGTATATTAAGGTTTATGGTATGTTAAATATTTGTACTTTCCTTGATGAACAGCACATTTTTTACACTGTTTCCAAACCTTCATTAACTGCTGTATATTTTTACTCACTCCGTTACTTTGTCAATGATGATTAAATTCACGTTTTTATTGAATATTTGGTTATTATTCCTTAGTGGACTTGCTTAGACCTACAATTTAGAGATATTGTGGTTACTGCTAAATACATTTTTAAAAACAGATATCTCACTCTCTCACTCGTTTGGCCAGGCCCTTGTCCAGATACATATGATACCAGGGAGTCATTTGAACATCTTTAGTCTTTAGGGATGTCAAAGTAATTTCAGCTCAGTGGTCGCATGCAACCCAATTTCATGTCAGGTGGGCCTGACCTGTAAAATAATAGCATAATAACCTAAAAATAATAATTCCAAATTTCTCTCTTTGTTTTAATGCAAAAAAAAAAAAATACAAACCCATTTTTAACAATATAATACCTCAACTTACACCTGTGCATTACAACTTACAGATCACAGTGGATCTACAAAGGCACAAAACATTTAGTAACATATTGTTAAAATTGCACTTATTTTTCTTAAATGACAGGTTGTCTATAGTTGTTTAGATTATTCACATTTATATGTGTGGATATTCTGTAAATGTTTACATTTTTATCATATAATTTAACTTTTTTTTTCCACAAAAAAGAGAGACAAATTTGGATATTATGTTACAATGCCATTATTTTACTGGTCCCATCCACTTGAGATTAAATTGCGCTGTACGGGGCCAGTGAATTAAAATTAATTTGACAGACTTTACTGTTAATAAATTGAGTGTAATTTTAAAATTCATCCCTTTGGCTGGATTGGAACTTTTAACCTGCAGGCTACATGTTTGACACCTCTGGTTTAGACCAAATATTTTAAACACACAGACTTGAATTTACTATCAGTGTCATATATGCTAGTGTCCAGCTAAAGGAGTACGTACTCTATGAACTTGCAGACAGTACATGACAATATGTCTCCTGTGTCAAATCTAATTGGCAAACTGTAGTTCTAATTAAAATATAACAAGTACATTACAATATAATGATTATTTGGCACTTACGGATACATTTGGGCAGCCTCTCGCTCCACTTTGGCGTGGCTGACTCACGGTTATAGCAGGTGAGGAGGCTATTGCCAGACAAGACGTAGCCTTTATGACAGATAAACTGCACTGTTGATCCCACAGCAAAGCGGGAACCGGTGAGCACCCTGCGACTGTGCTCAGTATTTCCCGGGTCCTGGCATGTCATGACTACATATTACAAAAAAACAGTAGTGATGGTTAGTATTTGTTCTCCCTGTCTTGTTAGAAAAGGTGCAATGGTAGGAAAAAAAAAAAACATTTGTAAAATATACACTTTATGAAAGTGCAAAACTCACTTACAGCTCAGGAAAAAAAGAGACCAGTGCAAAATGATCACTTTGTCAGATTTTTACCATTGATAGATATGTGTTTGGGTAAAATTAACATTTTTGTTCTATTCTCTAAACTTCTGACAACATTTCTCCCAAATTCCAAATATAAATATTATTATTTAGAGCTGTGCCTCCCAACCTTTTTGAGCCACGGCACATATTTTACATAAGAAACATCACAAGGCACATCACCAATGTAAAATCTCACAAAAACTATATTTATTGAAATATAATGTAAATCTAGTCTTGATTTACTCATTCAGTGCAAAACCCAAGCCAGTTTAGTTCAACACAAAGCTGACACTCTTGCAGGAATTTAAGAAAGACAACCACAGCTCAACAGCTGTGAGTGGATCAGTGGTGTGTGCTGTTGGATGGATCTATAATCACGCAGCTCTCTTACAGTACCGATAAGGTGAAATTACCTCATTTTTCACGGCACACCTGATGATTTCTCATGGTACAATTATGTGCCACGGCACACTGGTTGGAAAACACTGATTTAGAGGATGCATTTGCAGAACTTGACAAATGGTGAAAATAACAAAAGAAGAAAAATGGTGTTGTTTCCAGACTTCAAATAATACAAAGAAAACCAGTTGATATTAATTTCTAAACAACACATTACTAAATATTTTAATTTGGGAAAAGTTCAGAAATCAATATTTCGTGGAATAGCCCTGATTTTCAATGACAAATTTCACGTGTCTTGTCTCTCCACCTGCTGTTGGATGACTTTATGCAGCTCCTGGCAGAACAATTCAAGAAGCTCAACACTGTTTAATGGCTTGTGACCATCCATCTTCCCCGAGAAGTTTTCAAAGTGGTCTAGAGATTGGTCTGGCCATGACAGAATTGAGATCTGGTGGTCCATCATCCACACTTTTATTGATTTACCTGAGGCCAGGAGCATTGCCCTGACAGAGGAACCAGTTTGGGAACATGATCAGAGTAGAAGTCCAGGAGTTTTAAATAGGTATTTTGGGATTTTAAAATAGTACTTATTTTTTTTGTAGTAATAGCACTGTCTTTGACATGCAGCTAGTCCTGTTGCAAGAAGATAGTGATGGCCAGAGTAGTGTTTTTTTTATACTTCTTCTCAAATAAGACATGGATCAGGTGTTTATTCAGCAGAATAAGTTGTGCTTGTGTTTGTCCTGCTGATTTCAGAGGAAATTGGTGTAATTAAATTTTTTCCAGAGCTGTAGATGTTTGCAATGTATATGCTCTAGCCCAGACCAGTAAAAAATAATATAGTAACTTACAAATACTGAGAACTCCAAATTTTCTGTTTGTTAGTGTAAAACAGTCAAACTAAATGATGAAAATGTTTAGATCTATCCTTTCACAAACAATGTGACTAACCAGAACAATCATGAACAACCTGAAATATCATTAAAATGCAATTTTAATGATATTATGCCTCAACTTACTGTATCATCTATAAATGTGCATTAGATATTTGCAGTGAATCTACTAAAACCCAAAATAGCAAGTGGCAAAATATTTTTTAAAATGTTGGAGTTTGGAATATGGCGTTTTCATTATTGATAGGTTATTGTACTATTATTTTCTACTGGTCTGATACTTGTGATTAAATGAGTTTGACATTTTTGCACTTTGCAAATTCACCCTCTACCCCAGATTGGAACCTTTGGTGTATGGTTTGACATCCAAGATCTAGCCAAGACACTGAATATATAATGACTGTGTTGGGTTCATTTAGGTTTGCTTTTGTGTATTTTTTCTCACCTTCTTCACATTTTGGAACGTCACCACTCCATGTAAGATCCCACTGGCACATGAGGATCTCAGACCCCACCAACTCAAATCCTGGGTAGCACTGGTAGGTAACAACGGTACCGTGGATAAGGTCAGGGTGGGATGTGCTCTTCCAGCCATTAGTGATTTCCGGTAGCTCAGAGCAGGTGTCGTTCCTCGCCACCTCTGTTACCAGTAGTCACAGAGCAGGTGGTGTTTTATTGTTTTGACACAAAAGAAGAGTGACAGAAAATTTGTTAATAGCCAGACAACATCAGTGAGAGAACACGAATACATTTCTGTGTATTACAAACACTATTATTGCTGTTCCTTTATTTATGTATGCATATAATTATGAATAATGAATGAAATTATATAAATTATTCCAGTATTAATATGCAGAAACTCTTTCTAACTGAGCAAATACAAGCGCATGACTGTTCCACGTACAAAACAGCAGCAGTTGCCGTAGAACATATAAATATAGCCCTGTGATGTTTACTGGGAGAAACCCAGCATGGGGTTTGGCACCAGTCAATCTCTGTCACCATAACTACTGTGCACATTGCCAGCAACACAAAGAACTGGACAAGACCAGCTGATGTTGAAGTGCACCCTATTATTGTGTTCTCTGTTCATTGTCTAATCCTGTGCAACTGTCAACAGAGAGACAGACAGACAGACAACTCACAGCAAGGGGAAAATACACCTTAGGAAACAGCATAACAAGTAATGTGTTTCTTATTTGTAAGGTGCTATATTGTATTATAGCAAAACTGATGTGTCAGAATAACAACATGGTTTCTTACTTTGCTTTCATATACATGAACAAGTCTAAAAGATATATAACTGACAGATCTTGCATTAAATTGAATAACATCAATATGACAATTTTAGAGACACATATCTTGTATACACAGACATTATAGAGATAAAAAATTTAATGGAATAAGTGGAATTCAAGTAGTTCATTGCAAAAAAAAAAAAAAAAAGAAGAATCTGGGCGTCAAAATCATAATGATAAATATCATTTCATGTTGCAATAAATATCCATCTATCCTTTTTCTGAGTCATTTAACTCTTATGAATGTTGCAGGAGCCTATCCTTGCTACTATTACTTCACTACTCTCAGGAAACACTCAGGATATGTGGCTAGTTCATTGCAGAGCCGACACATTCAGATCAAACAGCCTTTAATTCTCACTTTCACACTTTGAGCAATTAGTCTTTTGACCTGGAGAGAGCATCAAAACTCCACACAGAAGGGCCCCCACCTGTCTGTGTTGGAATCAAACCCAGGTTATTCATCCTGTGGGGTGAATTCCCTTCAATCCATATTTTATTGCATCTTGTATTCCAACACCAGTTGATGGGTGGGACCTTTCTGTGTGGACTTTGCTCTCTTTGTGTCTGTGTGATTTGGCTCATCTCAACTGTCCATTGGTGTTTATGTGACAGTGATTCGTTGTTTGTCTCTGTATGTTGGCAACTCATCCAGGGTGAACTCCGCCTTCACAGCTGGGCTCCAGTGACTCTAGTGAGGATAAAGCGGGTTCAGATGATGAATAAATGAATCCCATCTTTTAAATTCTTTCCTGCATTTAATAAATGCTTCAAAGCATGACTTGACTTGACTCAATTTCACTCAATATTAAAGTTACATTTCTTATCTTTTGAATTGTTTTAAGATCATAGATTTGGAAAATGATTTCACATTTTGTTATTTGAAATCACAAAAACAATTCCTGAGTTCTTCAGCTATCACTCAGGAAGAAATATCAAGTATTGAATGCTATTTATCTTGATAATTCTCTATAACAACTGTCCTACAAGCTGTAGATGTGATATATCCTAATAATATCTCAGTCCATATTTACCCACAGAGTACTTTCAGTACAATTCAATAGGCTACACACCTATTTATGGATCAAAGTAAACCAGACCAAAATATTTATATTTTATATAAGTTACTGTATTTGTTAAGTATATTTGTTAATATATATTATCAAATATACTTAACAACTTAAATAATACAAGCTGTCTATGTCAGTAACTAACTAACATGATCGCAGTTATGTTAGAATAACATGCATAATGATGTCATAGAGCGGGTGCGTGTATGTGTGTGCTGGATGCTGTTGTGATCATGCGCAGAATAAACATTCCAGAAAGTTCACCTAACCAAAAGTGATGACGGTCGTTCATTTTCTCCCCTGAATATTAGTAATTAGCAAGCCACCATTGGTGACTAACGCGACAGACTGCTGCAAAATGTTATGATGAATGTTATGGACCCAGTCAAGGAAACCATAAGTGGCTCAGACTTTTATTCGACGATGATGAGAAAAGATGTGAACTTTGGTTAATGCGGTTCCTCGCGCACACGGAGTTACGCGGCCTCGGAGAAGTCATCTGTCAAGAGCCGGAGATATAGGAAGCACTCGCAGAAGACTAGGCAAAGAGCGGAGAAGGGAAAAAAATCGATTCTCAATTCAAAATATCGATAATTCAATATAATATATTTTTGACACTTAAGTCATTTGAGGAAAAGTAGATCCTTAACAGTCAGGAACACAGCGAAAGGTAACTAAACTTTTGAGATGTTGTCAAAATGTCAGGCGGTTGGTGGGACTACTTTTCCTTCCGCCTGGTTAAGTGTGTCATGCGTCAGTGCAGCAGTACATTATCAGCGGAAAGAGTGATGCAACAAAAGCTACAGAAAAATCCATAGCAGACATAGCTCCATTTGGAAAGATAAGATCTGACAATGGTACAGAATTTACCGGGCAGGAGTTCCTGACTTTACTTGGGAGTAACAGGATAAGATATGAAACAAGTACACCTTACTCACCCCATCAGGATGGAACTGCAGAGAGAGGTTGGAGAACCTTATTTGAGATGTCGAGATGCATACTATTAGAAAGCAACTTCCCCAAGCAATTATGGATCTATGCTCTATGGATAGGTGCTCAAATTCACAACAGATGTTACAGTATGTGACTAAAGCAGACACCTTACTGTGCTTTCACAGGAAAGACACCTAACATATCTTCTGTAACATGAACGTATTTGGTTTTGAATGCTATATATCCAAGGAAGACAAGAAAAAGCTAGATTCTAAGTGTGAAAAGGATTCTTGTAGGCTATGATAACTATAGTTTGGCATATGATGTGTATTATTATTATTATGAGACAGGAAAAGTGTGAAAGCAGACTGGTGAAATTCATCATCACAAGTAGCACAGATTGTGATGTGGATGATAATATTAAGGTCTATGGAAATAGACCATTGAAAATGACTAACCAGGATCAGAGAGAACCTAAAGAGAGTCAAAGGTCCAGTGTTGGAGAGTTGACTGATACGGATCTGTCCCAGGGAGAAAGGGGGTATCCAATAAGACAGAGAAGGGCTCCAGAATACTTAAATGAGCACCAATGCAAAGTTGAGTGTAATAATGATAACATGGAAAATGTAGATTATTTCTACAGAGTGACTTGTGATGTACCTAAAACATTTGAGGACGCTATGAAGTCTAAGAAGTCAAAAATGTGGACTGATGTGATGAAAGAGTAGATGGACAGAGATTGACAGAGAATGAGACTTTTATTTTGACCCCACTACCAAAAGGTAAACCAGCAGTGGGAGGACACTGGGTGTATGCAGTGAAAGAATGCCCAGATGATTCTGAGACTTGTAAAGCCAGATATGTTCCAAAGGGGTATGGGCAAGTGGAAGGGATTGACTATAAAGAGACTTTTTCACCAACAGCTAACATGACTTATGTTCCAGTGATGATCCAGGTAGCTGTACAAAAGCATCTTACCCTACAGCAAATGGATGTGAAGACTGCTTACCTCTATGCTCCAATGGACTGTGAAGTATATATGGAACAATCAGAAGGTTTTGAAAAATCAAATCAAAAGCAGAAGAACACTTGGTGTGTAAGCTAAAAAAAATCACTACTGTATATGGCTTACAACAATTTGGACATAACTGGAATATATTATTTTGTGATCATCTTACAAAGAATGGTTTTCTACAAAATGATGCAGATCATTGTGTGTTTTGTAGATAATCTGAGAATAAGAAAGTCAGACTATTAGTATGACTTGACCGTAGCAGCGAGTAACAACACTACTCAGTGAGGTAAAAGAAATGTTGAAGAGAATGTTTAAGATGAAGGATATGGGTCCACATAAAAACTTCCTAGGTATTGACTTTTGTCAAAGTAATGGAGAGATTAAAATGACTCTAAAGAGACACATAGGAAACATGTTGACAACATTTGGAATGTCTCAATGTCAACCACGAACACCACCCCATGTGAACAAAAGTTGAGTTTTGACAATGAGGGTGAGGTTATTGACCCCACAGGATATATTTTTTAAAATTTACATTATAACATGTACTAGACCTGATCTAAGTCGGACTGTTGAAAAATTGTCACAGCATCTAGGAGAGCCAAAGCAGCAGCATTGGACTGCAGCAAAGGATTTACTGAGGTATCTAAAGGGTACTAAAGATCAAAAACTACATTATAAAAAATGTCAGAAAAACCTACAGCTTCAGGGATGTAGTGGTGCTGATTAGCTGATAAAAATGACAGAAGAAGTACAACAGGGTATATGCTTCAGCTTAATTTAGAACGGTCCAGTGATATCATGGAAAAGTTGGAAACAACCAACAGTGGCACTATCCACCTGTGAAGTAGAATATATGGCATTAGTAGCCACTACTCATGAGAGTATGTAACTTATTCAACTACTAAAAGGAATGGATAGTAGTAACCAGCATCTACCTATCAAGATATATGAGGATAACCAGGGGGCGGTAACTTTGTCTAAAAACCCAGAATGTAGACAAAGAAGCAAACATGTGGACATAAGGTACCATTTTGTATGGTCTGTACACAAAGAAAGAAATATCTTCATATCATACTGTCCTACTATGAACATGGTAGACAAAATAAAATAAAATGAGAAAAGTTCAAGAGGTATTTGTTTGGAGAGCAATGAGAACTGGCATATATATATATATATATATATATATATATATATATATATATATATATATATATATATATATATATATATATAAGTATATTTTGGAGAGTAATGTGAATTGTCATGTAATATTCACATGTTTATTACCCCGCACACCTGAAGGGGAGGGGGATATTGTGTTCGAGTCGGTTTGTTTGTTGGTCCGTCTGTTTGTTGTTTGTTTTTTAAGCAGATTCATGCAAAAACTACTGGACCAATCTCCATGAAATTCTCAGGAAATGTGCAAGGTGGTCCACAATAGATCTCATTAAATTTTGGTAAATGTAGGTCAAAGGTCACAGTCCACAAACATGTTTTTTCACAATGATAAGAGATAGGGCAAATCAGGTAAAATGTGTGCAAGGGGGGTGGGGTTTGTTGTACCGGGCACCACTTGTTCTTTTAAGATTTTCAGAACACTGCTCGTATGCAAAATGGTCCATTTTTGAAAATATTTTCTTTCTTTATCAAGAAAGAGAGTTCTTACCATGTCTTTGAGTGGGAATATTAAGTATATTTGTTAATATGACTGCAAAATCATATTAGAATAACATACGTAATGATGTCATAGCGAGTATGCATGTACACTGTATGTGCGCTGGATGCTGTTTTGAGCATGCAGAGAATAAACACTCCAGAGAGTTGACCTGACCAAAAGTGATGATGGTAGTTCATTATTTTCTCCTGTGAATATTCGTAAGTAATTATCAAGCCACCATTGGTGAGTACCTGCTGCAATATGTTTAAAGCTACATTATTTAATAAAACAAACCAAAAAAACCATTGTGCTTACCAAAGAAATGAACGACAAATCCATTGTTGTATCCGTAGATATTGGTGGCTGGATCGGATTGAAACTGAACAGTGACATCAGCCATGGACGTGTAGAGCTTGAAGTGTGGCCGAGTGCCGCTGTACTGGCCGAGAATGTTGGCTGTCAGGTCATCGCCGTCATAGAAGGTCAGAAGGTCATTCTTCCCTAAATGGAGACTAAAACAAATAGTGATAATATGAATATGAGTGTTACCTCTGCAGTCTGTATTGTTAATATTTAAAGAATCAGTATTTTCTTTAGCTGATGAAAGCAAAACATATATGAGGCAATGTCAGCAGCTCTTGGTAAATTTATATTCTGTTTATATTGGACAGATCTGATGCGAAATAAATACTAAATAATTCAGGATTTATGTTTCTTTGGCTCCCACTCTGATTTCATAAACGTGTGAAAGAGCATGTCAGCAAATATGAGCATAATATGCATAGATATAATCCAAATAAAATAGGTTTTGTTGTATTGGCTTTCGGTTACTATCATGAAAAAGCCTTAATGCATGATAAGATGTTGGACGTTTGCTCTATATTGTTATTTGGAATTGAAAGTACTGCAGGAAAGCTACTGCTTTACCGAACAGAACCTTGACTGTGATGATTAACTTAAGAATGCATTAACCTTTCCCACTTAGAATTTCATATGTCCTTGCCCTCTTTATACAGCATTAGTATACCCTGACATTTATTCACACACAGGGGAAGGAAAATGGTAGAAAAAAAGCCCTTAGGGTCAAAATGACTGACCAGATAACATGTATATTATGTTCTTATTTAAATGCTGTATTGAAATAGAACAGAATGGAAAAAACACATCAGGCGCAACATTCATGAGTATTCCAAAAACTCAAACCATTATAATTTCATCTGTTTTGTCTTATTTCACATAATTTGCATTTGTGCAATTTGTGATGCCTGAACATCACACTTCCAGCTGCTCTCAGTCAGCTGCTGTTATGATCACAACCTTAAATCATCTGTCATTGTCAATTTTGCTGTAGTTTTTCTTTCTTCATCATGTCAGGGCTGAGATGTGTAATTAGAAAGGCTCACACGTCTATTTTATTGCATAGGGTTAGATACTTGTAGTGACAGCATAACATCAGAATATAGTATATATATATATATATATATATATATATATATATATATATATTCTCATATTATGCTGTCACTACAAGTATCTATCTATCTATCTATCTATCTATCTATCTATCTATCTATCTATCTATCTATCTATCTATCTATCTATCTATCTATCTATCTATCTATCTATCTATCTATCTATCTATCTATCTATCTATCTATCTATCTATCTATCTATCTATCTATCTATCTATCTATCTATCTATCTATGTGTATATATATTCTGATGTTATGCTGTCACTACAAGTATTTAACCCTGTGCAATAAAAACATGTTTTAACTAAATTGCTAATTCCTAGTTGAATAACTCTTTCTTAGACTTTTAGAATGTGCTATAATCTTCAAGAAATGTTCCATGAAATTATAACAATGCATCAGAAATGGTAAAGGAAAACACACACACACACACACTTAATCTGGGTTCCTTGGCACGGTATGTCAAGCCCATAGTTAGCGATCTTTGTGTAAATTTGACACCCAGATTAAAGCTGTGGTGAAATCAAGTTTCTTCCATTTAAAACAACTAACTGAACTGCACATTTCTTAAAGGTTAGTGGGTCCTCCATCGCACCTCTTCAACTTGTTCGTAATGCAGCTGCACATCTTTAAATGGCACAAGAAAGTTTGAACACATTTCACCAGTTTTAGTTTCACTCCACTGGCTTCCATCCATTTTAGAATTTATTTAAAAATGATTTTATATGCTTTTAAACGTCTGCATGGTCTGGCCCCAGGGTACCCCTCTGAGCTTCAGCACCCTTGGTTCTGAAAACCATGCTGAAGCTAAGAGTGGACCGAAGATTTTCTATCACAGCTCTAAAGCTATGGAACAAACTGCAGATTAGACAAATATCTTTACTGTCTGTATTTAAAGCTCTTCTTAAAACACACTTTTTCTCCTTGACTTTTTATACACATGGATATTTTTCTGGAGTCGACAGTCTATTTTATTGTTTCATTCTGTTTTTATCTTAGTATTTTTTTAGCTTTTTATTATGTTTTATTGTATTTATTTTATTGTACAGCATTTTGGAAACCTTTGTGTTTGTTTAAATGTGTGCTCTATGAATATATCAAAAAATTGGAATGGATTGGAAACAATAGAACACTGGTTAATTTGGATTATTTCATGATCTTTTTAATTTGATTCTCCTTTTTTTCATGCCGTCAAGATGCTCTATTGGATTTACTTGAAAAACAGCCCTGCACGCCTCCTGTCATTCCTTTCCTTTTTGTATTCATTGTTTCACATTGGACCACTGGTTCCAACAAAATAAATCTCATAGCCACCCCAGCAAACATAGAAGTAGGTGTCTGAGTTGGCTTATAATTGACACAATATAACGATGATGGAGTGAAACAAAACAACCTCTCCTCTCTCACATACTCTCACCTTCATCCATTTGAGCTCTGAGAAAAAACAGCTGCAGTTAAGATGAATGGGCAGCACCCCTACCAGCATTACACACCCAGACAAGAATAAAAATCACACAACAAACCCTTGTGTTTGATCCTCTGCATTTGTGCTAAATGAAGTTCGACCATGCTACTTAAAATTCCTCTCATTTTCTTGTAAGTGAATTCTTGTAAATTGAGCTTAAAGCTGCTCCTATAATGTAAAATACATGACAGACATGAGTAGAACGACGAGTTGATTCGACTGTCTGCTTCTACAATGTGTTTGATGTTATGACATTTGGCTAAAACTTAATGATTCCACTCTCTGTTGAATAATAGATGCCACGTGCATGAATGGGAGTGAAATGAGGTGCTGAGTAACAAGCAACTCCCTCTTGTTGCTCAAGCAGCTATAAGGATAATTTACACCTCCATATTCTCTAACAATCACTCCTGACAAGAATGAAAATGCCACTTTCTATTTCTAACTCTCATAACAACATTCGGTACTATCGAAAACCATACATGTATAGAAATGATGGTTGTCATGGTGATATTTACGGTGATTGTTCAGTTAAAGTAAGAAATTAGGTCTTTTTTATATTATAGTTAGAGCATTTGTTATTTTAAAAACAGCTACTCAGTGCTAAAATGCACAAACGTTTCTCCTCATATTTCACTTCTACTAAAGAATGATACTGTTGCACATCAGCATTACTGACTTATTGTAATTATGTTGTTGCTGACGTTGTTTTGATGCAATACTAAATTGCATATTAGCTAGATAGAACATCCTTAAATTACTTCATTTATTACTAGCTATTGTCAACAATGAAATGTATGAATATTGTTTACATGCTGTGCACTTGTTTTTGTGTAACCCCAAAAGAAATATAGTTGTTAGTGTGTAAATAAATAAATGAACAATGCTATCTAGCTTATCATCACACTTTATTTAACCTTACCTTCTTCCCTTCACTTTCTTTCATTAAAGGTACCCTAGAATTGTAAGCTTCCTATATTAATTCCAGTTTCTGCATTTCATCATTCTCTCCACAATAACACCCACTCCCTTTTGCTACATTTTTGCTGCTTTATCCATTCTCCTGAGGCACTTAATGCACATGGTGCTATGTACCTACTCATGCACTCCTCTAGAGCACACAAGAAAAATCTAACAATGTTTCTCTGTTTGCATTGGCCTACTTCTAGAATGTATTTTTTGCTGCAATCCAGTCTTTCACCTTGACATTGTTATATCTTACATTATTCACATATCTTAAATTACATTATATATACATTAAAACAGATCCACTTGATCCTCGGATGCAAATATTACTCAGAAAATTTTAATATCTTGAAAAATAACATGATTTTCTGGAACTCAACTTTAAAGGTGAAATGTAGACAAACATTATATGAATCACTATATTACAAGCTTTTATTTTACTGATTAGGAAAAGCGACTTTCAAGCAATATAGCAATTTTTCTGAGTTTTGGGGTTTGAGGTTTTAATAAGCTGTAAATTATAATCAGAAAAATTACAACAAATAAAATCTTGAGATATCCCACTTTGCATGAGCCTATAAAATGTAATGGTTTCCCCTTTTATTTTGAATTACCTGAATAAAACAACTTTTACACAATATTAAAATTTTCCGAGTAGTACCTATAATGTTATTGGGTTCAGGTTACTTTATTACCATAATACCCATAGGTAGATTTGTTTTGCAGTAGAGGTGAAAAAATCATTAATTTCACATACAGGTGAAACAGTACAAGTTGTTCACAGCAACGATATTTATGCTGAGATCAATAAAAAGAAAAGGGAAGAAATTGTATCACTGTAAAGCAAATATTTTGATATGAAACATGGCTGTAATAAAATTAATACATTTTAAAAATCCAGTATTGAGGAAAGATCACATTGAATTTGTGTATTAAAAGACAAAATTCCTGCTAGTTTTTTTCTGCTGGTGTGGGGTCTCTTTTTTATTTTATTTGAATTAATGTGATTATAAGATTAGAATTAAAATAACACAATACATTTGTATTTCTAAGTATCCTACATTATTCACACATTACTGTTTTGATAGGTTTTTAGTCCCTGCTTCATGGTCAAAACAAACGACAGTGTAGGCCAAAAACTTCAAATGCATAAAGCTGCAAAAAAAAAGCTTGTTAAGGTCATCAAGAGTTTCTCTCATCACAACCTTGTTATCAAGAGTGAATATAAATTGTTAATATCAAACAGATTCAGGGTTCCGGTTTTTAAGTTGATACTGAAGTACTCTTTTATACACCAAGGACACTATTTATACACTATTAAACATATATGATCTTGATCCCAGATCAAATTGCTGAAAGGCCCTGACTATTATCTTTTCATTTTTTTTAAATCCATGTATCTGTCTATTTTGGATGTTTCATTAAAAAAAAAAAAACACTGACATTTAGACAAAAGGCTGCTGCTTCCTTCCAGCTTATAGGTTAAGAATGACGAATCAGTCTGACAGCCAGCCGGAAATGTGCAGATGCATTTCTTTGGCAAAAAGATAAATAATTATTTTAGTTTTTTTAAATCTTCATCTTTTTCCACAAATGGTGTTAGACAACATGTAATGCTTTTCAAAACAACCTTGCCTTTCAGTTTCCTACAGTAGTAGCCTGGATGCACTTATATATTCAAAACCCACTGTCAACACAGACAAATACCAAAAGAGCAGCGCCTTCAGTCCAAACCTGAACAACATGCTTCAGACTGTCACCACTATGGTGCGTCAGCTGCTCTCTCTGCAGCTGCATCACTTCCACCCAAATGTTATCCCACCTGGCTGATTTAATGGTTTTCCCTCCAGTCAGGAAATCACTCACTCCTATGTTCCTGTGGTGCAAACTGATAAGTAATGTCCAAAAAATAAATTACAGCCTATACCTGTGTGTTTCTAATGTCTTATTCTAGTTCTTCATGTTGAAAAGTTCATTTGAATCAGATTACATTTGAGGAAGTACAGTTTTTTCATGAAAAAATGAAATGTATGCAAGCACAAATTATATATATATGTGACTGTGGTCAATGGTGTCAAAAGTTGCACTAAGGTCTAATAACACCAGGATCGATACTAATCTGTCATCAGCGGCTAATAATAACTTTGACTAATGGGGTTTCAGTGCTATGATGAGCACAAAAGCTAGACTGGAACTGCTCGAATAAACTATTATCCTACAGGTGCTGAAACAGCTGTTTAGCTATTACTCTTTCTAGAACTTTTGAGAGGTAGGGCAAATTGGATATAGGCCTATAATTGGGTAGAATGTCAGGATCTAGGTTTTTTTTTTTCAAAATTGGTTTAATAACAGTATATTTAAATGACTGCAGCACATACCCAGTAATTGATGAAGTGTTAATTATATTTAGGACAGTGCTAATAATTAGGGGCAGAATCTCTTTAAAAAGTTTTCTTGGAATTGGATCTAAGACCCAGGTGGTTGATTTGGAAGACATGATAATAGATATTACATCAGTTTGGTCTACAGTGGTGAAATAATTTAGAGGGGTTTATAAATAGGCCTAGGTTTGGGACTGCTGCTTTTTTTATCTAATATTTGAGATTAAATAATAATTATTAACAATAAAATAAAATAAATCTTCTTGTAAATCTGTCCTTTGGTATTCCGTTTTCTTTTGACTGACTTGAAGTTTCAAGGTCTGTTTGGAAATGTAGTTTTTCAGTAAAGTCTTATGCATACCAATGGACCGGGCTCAGTTCTGCAGATGGGAGGCTTGACAGCTGTGTTTTGTACAAGCCTCTAGGCATTTTGTCACCTTAAATGACCTGTCAAGTCGGATCTAAAGAAAATGGTAAAATTCCAGCAACTGTTACAGAATGAAAATTGCTTTCACTGTCAAGCTTTCATAAGGCAATCCTTCCCAATTTTTTCACACATTTATTTGACATTTGAATTGTTCTGCTCATGGAAAGAAAATGTTCTGGGCAAAAAGAAAACATTTAATCCCCAAGAATCTGCACAACCGAGCCTGCTTTTATATGTGATGCTCACAGTCTCCAGTAGAGGACTCTGTAGAATCAGAACGTCCAGTTTACAAAGTCAACAAATGGACACTAACACTGTTACCTCGTAGGTCCACACTGTGTTCACTTGGGAAATGCTTCTTTAGTGCAGTAGAATACACTGAATGTTCATGTGAACTGGTACTTTGTGTCGTGCTGTCTACAGGTGGGGATATCAGGTGTAACCTCTTGTCTCTTGCTCTTCCTCGAGCCACGCTCCATGCTAATTAGCAAAGAGCCAGCCCTCCTGTTTGCCCTAAATTAATTAATCAGCCCTCATTATGCACACTGCTCTTCTGTAATTGCCAGTACAGGCACAGTGATGAATGATAATGTAGAAAACATTCCCATTAATGTAGAAAAGTGTGTGCCCACCCTAATAATGAGACAGCCCTCACCCATAAGAGCTGTTGTGACTTTAATATGCATAACATGTACACACAAATAAACACACTTAAACATAAATTATTTGTTTACCAATCCTCTAGGATCACTATCCTATTGATGATCCAAGGAGACATGAGAGTAATGTTTAGGTCTGCAGGGACTGAGCAAACTCTAGGTTTTGTAATGTCCATGAAGGCCATGCATGTCCAACCTTGAGATAAACTAGAGTTGGACACAGCCCCATTAATTCACAGCATGTGGTCCTATGTGGATTGGATTAAAATGACCTCAAAGCGTGCATTTATTAAAAAGGGATCTCTGAATTTTATTTTTTTTTTTAAATTGTACCTTAAATTGGTTTGGTTTTTGCTTGTTAAAAAACATCTCAGATTTTAAATTTAAATTTTTTTTTTTTTTACTCGGATGTAGTGTTTGACTTTCAGTATTAGGTATGAATCACTGCAAATCCTACTGAAGAACAGGGAGGCAAGCTGGGTCACACAAACTTCTGTGTCGTAATCAGAGTTTTTGTATTACTGATGCCCTCTGACGCTATTATTCCACAGCTCATATTTGAGCGATGGTTCATATCTCAGTGTCTATAATCCTGAGAGATAAATTTTCAGGCATTAAGTGGATTGTAGCAATGAAACAATCTGAGCACAAAAAAAGCTTTCTGGATACTGTGTTGCAACAGAGGTCAGAGATTTATGAAGAAGCTATTTTGTAAATAAAGTAGATTTCAGCAACATCATTGCAAGATAAACCCTTAAAAATGACCCATGCTGTACATTCTTGCTTGCACTATTTTTTATCTGCACTGATACTCCACTGTCTGTATGAGTAGACAGCTAATCTTAATTTTCTTTTTCTAACAAGCGTGATTACTTAAAACTTTGATTTAATTTAAATTGAACTGCATACAATTCCATTAAACCCAACTATGCGACGTCGCATAATGACCAAATTTCACATTAAATCTAATCTTAAATATGAAGCACAAGATATTGTTGGATTTAACAAAATATGTCAATAACCCTGTTTTAAGATAAAGGTCATACATTTTGCAAATATACCATTCGCTTGACATCATATTACATCAAAACATGACATCATCAAGCCTATCTGTGTTATCTGATGTCTGATGGTAAGATGAAGTGAATGCAAAAAACACGTGATACTTGTTTGGATTCTTGTCTGGATTCTGAGATATCACCGCTGTGTTTTAGCTGTTGACCTTAACTGTGACCTTCACCTTTGACCTTTATAGCTCAAAATGTAATGGTTTCTTCCCTGATGCATTATCAAACATCTCTGAAAGTTTCATCAAAATCCATCCATAATTTTTTCAGTTGTCTTACTGACAAACACACAGCAAAACATACATATAAATCATTATTTTAGATAGACACACATTTATACATGAAAACTAATCTTGACACTACAGATTGCCCTGTGGACTTCTCTGGATCTATACAGCTCTCAAACCTCATGCCATAATTGAAATCCTAATTTCAATTATCTGCTCTTTATTAATTTACTTTTCATTAATACAAGACTGATTGAAAGATATTGTATCCATGGAACACATAATATAACAACAGAATAATGTTTGGCAGAAACAACTAATGCCTGCTTCTACTGCATAACTGCCAAGTAACTAACAAGAGGATATTTTTTCCTATGACCTCAGGCTGAATTCCTGCCAGTTTAATTTTAACCTTTCTGATCCGGCTTACATGCAATTGCTTCTAGCAGTAACACGAATTACTAACATTATATTTTTATTCACTATATATATATATATATAGCGTGTATGTCCATAGAAATAGTACATTATTGTAGAAATCACTCACATACAGACAGAAAAAGATGGAGATCCTGCAATACATAAATAAAGCTGATATGCAAATTTCAGGACAGGCAAATTTTGTGTGAAGAAAATAAGGTCTTCTACAGCTGCCGAGAAAGCAGTTGTGAACGTGTATTTGTGTAGAGCAGTCTGTTGGGTTGGCTGTGATGGAGAGGATATTCATGCAAGATTGATGGATGAAGGGAAGATAGTGGGTCCGTGCTTGTGAGCGCATATGTGTGTACTATGACATCTGCATGTGTGCTGAATGTGTGTTGAATTACAGTTGGGAAGGCTGGATAAGTGTCTGAGAGTAGTTCACTGCCAGAGCATATTCATTTCAAAGCCAACTCTGAGACGCACACCAGGGAAGTGGGAGCAGGGAGGCTTACTGGCTAATCTGGTCAGAGAGTGAGCTGGAAGCTACACAGAATTCTTAATGTAGTGGATAAAAAAATCTAATTAGTGACTGGAACCACAGAAACACTTCCCCATGTATGTGTGCCATCATAGTATGTTTAGAAATTTAGTTTGAGAAAAGATAAAAGTAAAGAAAGGAAGGTGGAGATACTCTCGGATGAAGTGTCTGACATCTCAAGGTCAATCTGTGTTTCTGCTCTTACACCTGACTGCAGTCTCTTACACTTGGATGTCAAGCATGATCCTCTTGTCCTCTTCCACATGAATGCCCCAGATGCAGTCTTGCCCCTTGTCGTAGGACTCAGGCCAATTAGGAGACAATACAACACCAGCAGAGTCTGTGATCTCCCCGCTACATACAGCTGCAACACACAACAAATCAGACTGAAGAAACTTATTTTGCATTTTAGCTCATTTCAATCCCATGATAATTTAGTAAATATTTAGTTTCACATGTGAACTAGATTTCTACGCAAAACAAGAAATACATCAGTCACTCAATACTGATAGAATAACATAGAAACGATAATGTATGTGCTATACTATAGTATATGACAGAAGGCATGTACTGTATCGAGTCTTACTGTCCAATAAAACACAGGGTGCAGGCTCCTTGACAAGAACCTTGTAAAACTGCATACTACTACTGAACCGCTTGGTGACCATGACCCAGAGGGGCAAACATTTAATTTTATCATTTCTACTTTTACTAGAAAGCTTTTCAATTTCACTATGTGGCAGAATGGCCATGCAGGCGTCAAAGAATGGTGCTAAGGTCAGGGTGTTATGTATGGGAGAAGTGCGAGATGGGAAATGAAGAAGGAAAGGGCACAAGTGGCGGACAGCTATTTAGCATGGTGCATAGTCTGTGCAATCCATTGAGTTCATCATAGTGCAACTGCTAGGCACCTCTAATCTTAAGCACTTCTAAAATTTGCTCTGCAAGCACACATATCTAAGTAATTCATTGGCACAATTTTAAAAGGTATTTATCCAGGATCATAGAAAGGCATCTTCGGAATGGATACTTAAATAACAGTGATCTTTAATATTTTTGTAAAAAGGCTTTAACAATTCCTCCAATTACCAATCAAACAGTTTAAACATAGGTCCCTCAGGTTAACATTCTTCACAAGAAGTCCATTTTCTAAAAAAGATTAATGTCCCAGAATTACTGGAGTGGATAAAATCTGTTGACTCACCTCTACAGGCTGGCTCTGTCTCATTCCACTGTGGGTTTTGTGCATCCACGCACTCAATCACTACAGAGCCTTGCTCCAGCGTGTACCCAGGGTCACATGAGAATTCAACCACCGCTCCCACAGCGTAGGTGGAGTCAGAGCCGCTGAAGTTTCCGTACTTTACAAAGGGCTCATAACACATCCCTTTAGCAAAAGCTGCAGTATAAATTGAAAAAGAAACAGAGAAAGAAACCTACTTTGAGTGATAGCATACTGCAGACTTTAATTTAGATTTTAAAGTTAGAATTGGAACTTGATAAATTCTGATTCTTTAACATACATTCATATCTGATGGCTGCACCAGTGGAGGTCAAAGTCCCATCTGTGGTGAACTCTACAAACAGGTAACGTCCAGTACTGGTAACACCCTCATTGGGCAAATACTCTACCTCATAGGAGTCGTACACAGGTGGAGAGTCTATGTTGTTACCGTTTTTAATCAGCAGCCTAAAAGATAACAGCAGGAAGATAGATTAAAAGAGATGTATGTGAGTCTGGAGAGGTAGGAGCAAAAATGAAGTTACAGAGCTGCTCACTGTTCCAGTGGTGACTGTAATAACTTTGAGATAACTCTGCCACTTGGTAATGAGGTGGATGTCCACATGTGATGATAGTTGTCTGGATCAGTAGATGCAGAGGGAAAATGTATTACTATTGCTGTTTCCTGCCTCTCACTGTCCTCTGTAGTCATTTCAATTCTTTCGCATAACAGAACACTGTTAAAGACTTGGAATGACAAAGGGGCTTTTCACACTCATCTGTCAGTCCCTAGATTTGTATTATTAATAGCCTTTGAGGGCTTTATTGCTCTATCCCCAGGCACAATGTTATTCAGAAAATGACTTTAAATCTCAGACCTGTTCTATTAGCAGAACACACACATATTTACACACACTGTTGGATTTTTGTAGTGTGCATACACCACCTGTCATCATCTTCTGCCAGAGCCACCTTCTCAAAGTGAATGTGGAGTCTGTGGCCTTCGGGGGCCTCCAGGACCCAGTGGCATGTTAGATTGTTGCTGTAGTTGCCAGGGAAACCGGGAGATACGATACGACCATAGGTAGCATTCTTTATCATCCCCCCACAGGATGCTATATGAGAAGGAAAAGGGCAAAAGAAAGGAGAGAACGAAGACAAACCAGTTGGAGGGTAGGACTAAATGAGAAAAGTAATGGCATAGGTTTTAGAGAAAATTCCCAGACTGAGTGTAGATTGCATCAATATCCAGCCAACTGTGGCTGGGCTACACTAGGTAGCTCACCTGGGCCTTAGAGTGTGTGACTATGAGATGGACTTGTAAAAAAGGACAGCAAAACAGCAGCAGTAACACTATCAGTTTGGAGCAGCTGCAGGCAGGCACAGGGAAAGACTGAAACTGGCAGATGAGCTTTTAGCAGCAGGAGAAGGATAGTGACACGACCCAGTTCTAATTAAAGCAGCCAGGTCCAATGGCCTTGTTTTGCCCTGTCTTAAAAGAATAGCTCTCTTTGCTTCTAATCACACACAAACACACTCATTTGGCCTCGGAGTGTAACTAATCAACTCAGTCGGGGCCAGAGCTTTCATAAATCAAAATCACTTGTAGGCTGACTGCATGTTATATTTAATTTTCAACACTTTCTGTCGAATTTACATTGCATTACTAAGTAATACATAAACAGAATCTCCTGGAGTAGGCTTGATTTAGAGAAATTCAATTAAAAATATAAGTTTTCTTTAAAGCCTGAGTCTGCCCTTAACTACTTAGTGATTCAGTACAACAAAGAAATTAAATCTAAAACAAACAGGTTGCCAAAATTCCAATTAGCCTTCAGGTGTAACTAAAGGAAAAGTGATTAAGGATTGTTTAATTAAATTTTGAGCTCCTGTTATTTGTTATTGTAATTCAGCTCTGAGTTTTATTAAGTGAGTGTGCCTACAAAATAAAGCATGCATTTCTTACCCACACATCTGGGTTCCTTCCCGCTCCAATATGGTGTGGTTGCATTGCGGCAGGTAAGCATTTTAGGACCTTGCACTTTGTAGCCAGTAAAACAGCTGAAGTAAGCTTCTCCACCAGGATGGAGGTGCGTGACAGAAACCTCTCCACCTGCAGGTTCCTTAGGGAATGCACAGCTCAACACAAAGGCTAGTTAAAGAGACAGAAGAGAAAGGACATAAACAACAAAATTATCAAATTGTTAAACGTACTGTTTCATTTCATTTGTTTGTTTCTCTCAAAGTGAAATAAAAAGGAAAAAAATCAAGAAGCCAGTTACATATATGCATACGTATCAATGGTTATTAATCACAGAAAAAGTAAGCAATACAATAAATTTAACATAAATGTACATATGAATAAAAAGCTTATCTACTACTGCTCCTTCCTTACTTTCAGTGTCACATTCAAAACCAAATATATTCCCTTCCATTGGCTATTTATACGATTAAATTAGAGAATGTGGAATAACACCTCATAGCACATTTATATCAGTTGCATCACCATTGTGCAACCATTCTGCCAGAAATAAACATAAACAAATTGACTAACCTAAACATAGAAGCTACATTAGTATATTTTATTACATTTTAAGATGATATTTTCAATCATGGGGCTTTAGGAAGAAATTCTTGCTAACATGTCTTTACAGTTCACATTTTCCAGCTTCCAGGGTTGTATTTAAATATTGACAGTCCAATACTGCACAAAAGTCCAATTCTGGCCAAAACAAACAGCCAACAATGCTAACTGGCACCACGGCATAATCCTCTCTGTTTTGCATTGTGTATCACCCCCTGCTATTTTGTTGCATTGTTGACCATGTTGTCTCCCCTCCAAACCAACACTGAGCTCACAGATTTAGATATAAACAGTGAATAAATAATACAGCGTCTTTGTTAGTCAAAAATCTCAATGCTGTCTTTCTCTTTCTCACATACTGGCACACATTAGGAACACCTTCAATCTTCAGTTTTGTTTATAAACTATGCATGTCATAATTAATTGTATGTTTACCAGTAAATACAGTATGCACATTTACAATGACATGTTTGCAGAATGGCAGTAATTAACATCACTATGTGGTGTGGTGTGAAGTGTGGTCTACAGTACACAGCCATGACAAATGCAAATGTTGCTGATCAGCTGAAAATCATAATAGGTCTGTAATGTGATAACTGCAAAAGGAAGTACTTCTGAAGAGATTGTCAAAGCGCAGTGATTCCAGCGGGCTAAGATCAATGTTCTTGGATTGCATTTCATTGTTGTCCTTTCAGCATTTTTAAACAAATAGTGTAGGATGAAACCAAGTTTGCATGGATAATGGATTAAGCTAACCAAGTCTGTAATGGAAGCTATTAAACAACCTTCTCTTCCTGTCTAATAACCACACTGTTCTACCTCATTAGTGTTGGCACTTTAATGATCAGGCTAAAACTTTTAAACTTCTTAAAATGTGTGAACAGCAGAACAAGCGCCATAATTGGACCCGCTGTCGCTTGTGTTAAGAAGAAGAAAAACATGTTATTGCGGAGCAGCAATATTACAGAAACCTTATAAGAGCTGCAACTTAAGTGTGATTTTGCATAGTAAAAAAACATGTTTCAGCCTGATGGATAGCATGCAAAGAGCAAATAACAGCTGATATAATTAGAACACAACAAAGAAACTAATGCACTGACAGCCTGCCTTCATACAACTTATATTTAAAGCCTTAGAAGCAATTATGATAATAATCTGCCACAGGGCATGTAGTGTAAACACCTTAATCTACTTATGTTAATATGATTAAAGTTATTTAGGATTTACAGAATTAAGTTGGAAGCTACAGCTGCATAGTGTGCTTGGTGTGAACTTACTTCTATCTTTCATAACTTATTGACCTGTACCATAATTGCCAGTTCTGCTTGGCCATGCATGAATTACTGAGGCAAACTGAAGAAGGTTGCATAGTAAACCAGCTCTTTAACATTAGAGCAGTGACCGGATGTAAAAATGGAAAAACTAACAAATGATAGACAGAATTTTTACATCAAACTAATTTGGATGAATGAATTCTTGGCATGCACAGGTACACAAGAGATGCATGTATTACAGAAGATCAGACACTGAGCAGCGTGCTGGAAATAAAGAGCATGCCTTTTGAGTTGATATTGCTAGATGAAAAACCCTTTATAGTTAGATGTTTCAATAAATTGCCTTCAAACTAAATTGGATATTAAGACGGACATTTTGCAATGTTTGTATTTGTACTTGAGGGAGAAGATCTCTAAATCCAAAATTCCCATAAAGGCTTCTAAACTGCCCTCATCTACTATGTTTTAATCTACTGACTTGGGTTTTCTTTTACACAAGCCATTGCTTTCCACCATAATGAAACGGGCCTTTTTCTTGCAGTAAATCAGTGAGCCACAGGGACCAGGTACACTGCCCCTGGGTCATCCATTCAATTCATAGTTTATCACTAGCTCCAATGAACCTAGTTATTGCTATTATCACAGCAGCATTTACATCCCTATTGAGCATGCAGAGAGAGAGCCAGGGGCAAAAATGTGGAGCCAATTCCTGAAGTATTAAATTACGTGCTGCCTCCATTTCAGTTAGATGTGGTGCTGGGCCATAAAGTCTGATTGTTTTGCTATTACAAATAATAGATCCACATTGCATGCAGCCAGGAAGATTAGCTGATAGTACTGTAGGGCTGCAGGAAACAGATGTGGAGCTTATGTTTTTAGTTATTGTTTTCTTGTAGGGGTGAAGAAAGAGTCACACAGGTGATAATGATGTGGAGGAAAGCTTAAGTTTTCCTCACAGGCTCTTGTCATGTTGTATATTCGATCAAAATTCATGTTTTGCAGAAAGAGAAAAAAGTGGCAAAATGGAAATCTGAAAGTTAAAAGCTGTAATATTTTTACTGTAGTTAGACCTGAACATAAATATATGCATGACTTACAATTGACAACCTTACAAATCAAAGCCCTTTTTATGAATTCATATCTGTAAATAAAAGGGATAGGTTTATTTCCCAGACCAAACAAGATTACGCATTATGTTTTTTCCCGGAGTTTGTCTGTCTGTCTTTTAATTAGCAAGCTAACTCAAAATGTTTTGGACAGATCTTGATGAAAATTTCATGACGTGTTGGGGGTGTCACAAGGAATAAATGATTAGATATTGGTGATGATCTGGAAGAGATCCTGTATTCTGGGTCACTTTAAAATGTATTCTTCATTCACCGCAATGAAAAATTTCAAAGTGATCCAGAATTCAGGATGTACTAACTCTTTGTGTTTGTATCATTAGTGATTAGCATTAGCAATTAGCAATAGCATTTAATTTCCTTTTACCCTTACCCTTTTCAAATCTCTACCATTTGGTTGAGCCTTTTTAAAAAATTATTACATGAATACCAAAATATTTCTGAAACATGATTAGATTTATTTATGTAAAACAGACTCTGTAAAAGTTAATAAAAGGGGGGAAAAAAATCGAACTTGCCTGCAATTTTGCGTCCAAAAGAAAAGATTATGGTTATGGTTATGATCTTCTTCCTTGGTGGTATATATATACTAGCATGAGCTGAATATATCATTGACAGTGCCACCCAGTGGTGGTTTTGTGCATGACATGCGTCTTACAAAAGGGGCCCAAGAAGTTTTGAGTCAAAGGACTTAAAATTTAGATTAGATATCAGAGTTCAAACTTACCTTTACCAAACGGTTGAACTGAAGAATAAAGGGTTAATGTCTCAGAATCAAAAGTGAAAATTTGGTGTATTCACTAAAATAATTTAGTGTGAATATTCTACAGTGTGTTATGAGCAGTTGGCGCTCTATGTTCCATTACACATGCCTCTAACTGAGTCGAAGAAGCAGAGCATTTTGTTGATTTCCATCTAAAATAGCTGTGATGTCTTTTTTCATAAGGATGAGACAGGGGAATAAATGAACCTCCTCATCAGTTAATCTGCTGTTCCAGACATGTTTTTACACTAAGTGAAATATCTGAGAATACATGCCAAAACACTCGATCAATCATGTGAGTTCAATGTTCATAAAATTAAAATTCCTTTCTATTTCTTCTATGCATTTTAACATTTTCTAGTTTTGCATTTAACATAATCTAAATATGACAAAAAATACCTAGAAATATAGGTTTTAATGAAAAAAATAAATATATTTTCATGTTTTCATAAATTCAAAATGAACATTAAATGCTTTCATAGAAATGCACCTACTGTATATAAATGCCTTTGACCATGTTATCTAAAGCGTTAATTATTTAGCATTTTATATGTGTGAGGTTAAATAAAATCACACTTAGTAACTTCTGAATAGTTTTATTGTTTAAAGTTCAATATGTACATGGTTTGATTAATGGAGGTCAGATGAGTTTCACTATCTGTTTTTCTGGCTAGATTGCTTCCTGCATTTTATCTCCATCAGCAAGGTTATATTAATGTGGTTTTTTTCCACTCGGTAATGATTTTTTTGAGTCCTGCAATCTGAAAAGCTAAAGTTCAACATTTGGAGGTCATTCACAGAAAGTAAAGAAAAGTTCCTTAGTTTCTCTCTTTATGGGTGTTATTCTGTTTTTTTCACTTTTGCTTTTTTTTGTTGTTGTTGTTGTTGTTGCTCCTCAATGCTGAATAATTATGTTGACCTGGGCAGAAAGTTGAGGCAAGGAAGTCAACAAAGTTCATCAGTAACAAAAGAGAAGAAATAAAAATGGTGGTGAATTTCAAGTAGCTGACAATAGGATAACGTCTGATGATAACAATCACAACAATTTTATTTAATAACGATACACTGGCTGTGGTATCATATTTAAGTAATTGCTTTTCCAACAAAGCAATTGTCAGTACTAATGTCTGATCATTTCTAGGTAACTGTTTTCATGTACTTTTACAGAAAAAAAAACAAGCCCTGGAGCTGATGACCAGTGCAGAAGTATGGCTGTCAGCTTCATGTCCTGGCTCTGCACTAAAACATTACCTTTTACAGAATGATCAATAGTTGTATCAGGGAAAGTGATTCAGTTGTTGAAAGTCAGACCATGGCCCTGCCAAGATATGCTCTATTGGTATTTATGTGGTTGGGTTAAAAACTCGATTTTAATGGTCACTTACTCAATAAAGGCTATTAAGGAGAAATAACTTTGGACTGGAGTCTCCCATCAATACAAGTGAAAAGCTGTAGCACATGGTGGATTACTGCCAGTGGTAAAGGTCCCCTGACCACCTCCCCTGTCAGCCAGGCTGATTAGCTCAGCAAATCAATAAACTCTGTTCAACATCACTTTCATCGGCAGTGTTGATGATTTATGCACTGTGCACTTTACAGAATTATGAGATGAAAGTATCTTGTATATGTCAAGAGGTCAGGCATGTTAGCAATAAGACCAGGCTACTTTAAAACAGTTTAGATGGGAGTCAAAAAATATACTGTGGCTTATTGTATATTATTTCACTAGTTAAACATCTCATTGTGTGCATACAAGATTATTTACTCTTTAAATAAGAGTAAATAATGTTGTACTGGTCCTTATTTCCAAGGACCACAATGGACCACAATTGTGATATCCTTACTGTCTGTTATTTATTTTTTTAGTTAAGTATATGTTGTGGTTTATTTTAAACTGGATCATGTATTTGCTTCAGTTACTGGACGACACACTCTACAACTGAGCCTTGGCCGCCCCGCATTATCACTGTGAGAGACTGATTTTGGATATTCTTACTGAAGTCATTGAACACTAACAGGGTAAATGTGTGTGGGTGTGTGTGTGTGTGTGTGTGTGTCTGTGAGTTTCCTTCATTTCCTTCCTATCCTCTGAAGTAGTGAACATGCTTATAATCCAGATCAGGCACAGTGCTGATGTCATGGAGTTTATAGAGGCATCCATCAGTCAACACAGTAGCACATATTAATTACCCTGAGCTGAGAGCTATTTCTCCACAGTTCTGTCTCCTTCTCCATGCTTGTCCAATCACATTTCTCACAGGCCATTATAAAGGACAAGGTGATATTCTGCTTACCAAGGAGATGAGCACAAATTGAAATATCTTCACTTTCCCTAGCCTTTGAAAACCGATGCATGTTTTCTTATTACTGTGGCTAAATTTAACCCAGTCACATCTGAACCAAATGAGATGTTTGAATGCCAAGTAAGTGGATACATTTTCAACTACACTGGCAACTCAGTTTGTAAAGATTTAAAGCCCTTTTGTACCAGACAGAACTGTATGGAAATAGAATGATTTAACCTTAGAAATCAACGGTTCCCAACTTTGAGACAAAAATACTTTTTTTAAAATAAAGTTTTTTTGGTCATGCAATAGTTTTGTACACTATGTTTCAAATAAACATACACATTTAGTTGGCATTTAAACTATATTATGTCTATGATACACATTTTTGGTGTCCACTTCTCAGTTTCTCTTGGTGTCTTAGCAGGGCCAGGCAGTATTCTCTGTTCAGTCCAGTTTTTTTATGAGGGTGAGGGTATCGTTTTTGGCTTGATTTTGGTGTGTATTTGTCCATCTGATGATCAGCAATTTTGCACAAAAACTACAGGACAAATTTTCCAAGACATTGTCAGGAAAGGTGGGATGTAGTCCAGAATAGATCCCATTACATTTTGGTGTAATGGGAATGTGGGTCAAAGGTCAAGGGCACCAAATAGATAGGACAAATCAGGTAAAACTTTTGCAATGAGCGGGGTTTGTTGTACCTGGCACCACTTGTCATTACATATTCATTATTTATTATTACTATTATTAGTAGTAATAGTAGTAGTAGTAGTTGTAGTAGTAATAGTAGTATAGTAGTAGTAATAGTAGTATTAATCAATTATTACAATTTTCAGGCAAACCCATTTGAATCCCAGGTGACTCCAAGGTCGACAAACCCTGCTAGAAAAGATAGCGGTGACATATTCCTTGTTTGACCTTCCATAGTTCATCTTGATGCTTGAAGCTGAACTGATTTTGCAAATAGAACTCACCTAGATACAATCGCAAAATCTAAGAAGTTCATTTGAAGAACTTAGTGACGACTTGAGAAGCTTTAACTCTCAAAGATCAACAGTGACTAAAAGCACTAATGGAATTACAAGTAGTGCCAGGTACATCAAACCCCGCCCCTTGAAAATGTTTCACCTGATTTGCCACTATTTTTTATAATTGTGAAACAACATTTTTGGTGACCTTGACCTTTGACCCACATTCACCAAAATTTAATGGGATCTATTCTGGACCATCTTGCACCTTTTCTGAAGATTTCTTGAAAGCTGGTCCAGTAGTTTTTGCCTAAAGCTGAAGTCTTACCTTTTGGGGATGTTGTTTAACAAGTGTAGAACCATGAACCCTATAAATGCAATCACATAATTCAGGTAAAATTCAGCTTCTCATTGGTGTCACATATGTGTTTTTTAATGTTCGGAGGCTTCATAATTAACATGCAAAAACCATCACGCTAAATTGATTCAACAGTAAAACCCATGTAGTTTGACTAATGGATTGTGCATGGTTGTTTTTATGTTTAGTTAATGGCATATTTTGCCATTAACTACACTTTTCTGTGTTCTGATTTGACAACCAGTGATTTTAATGTGAGCTTTTATGAATATTTACATGATTGATACATGAAATATAGGAAAACACCTGATTTTAATTGAAAAATACAGAATACCATATAATAAATAATGGTGATTTCCATAGAGAAAAAAAATCCATTTGGAAGGTGTCAAAAACTCTTGTGGATCTTTAAAGGTTAACAACATACAAAGTCCAGTGACAGTGAGACAGTGGTTCTATAGAGAAAAACAAGCATTTTTCTCCAAATAACACAGGATGATATTTATTATTTTCTTGTCAATTCCGTCAGGAGCACAGACAATTTAAATAACAGTACAACATATTGCAGCTATTTTTCAGTATTTGTCCCTCTCTATGCATCCCTCTGTACCATCTGACCCCTTGCCGTCATCATTCAGCCCGACCACACACACCGATATTCGCAACCCAGCACTGTGGGCTGATTTATTTCACATCACTGACAGTGTCTTGATAGTTGCGATCATTTTAGAACTGATGAAAGTGCCACAGTAATGTGGTGGAATGAATGTTTTGTCCACCAGCTTTCACCATCAGCTCAAATCGATGGAGCATGTAATTGGCGGCCACTTTATGTGATTGCTAAGATAAACAGACATTGTTGTGGACATGAAAGATCAATGTCACAGACAAAAGTGAGAGGACAGGGGGAGGAATTTATGGGCTGTCATATTTACCAATAACATACAATAACCATTTCTACTGACAGATTTTGCAGCACCCTCTTATAGATGTTTTATGATCACATATGGAGTCCAGATGAGGATGTGTTCTTCATAACAATATTATCTCCATGTACGTTAAATCTGAATTGACTGTTCCACTCTAAATGTCATTGACAGACTTCATCTGAAAACAGAAGCAGCTTGAAAAATATCCTTTCAAGGTTTCTTGGAATCAAAACAAGACACTCAAAGAAAATAGTTATTCAAGGGTCTTTTGTGTTCTGTGTGCAGGGAAAAAAAATAGACATTTCATTGTATTGTTGATGATTAAGTCCATTGTTAGTTAACTATGACGCTTCCTTTTCTTTCCTTTTTTATTTTTATTTTTTTCTTTTCTTTGTTTTCTTAGTGAGGCAGAGCGCCTTCTGTTGAGTGACATTTCTAATTAATCACTGTCCCACAACCAAACAATAGTTGAGCAAATTAAACCACAAAGTCAGGCACAACTACAAACACATACAACATACAATGACAGCTGTGAACACACATAAGGTTTTGACCAGAATGTCACAAACATACAAAACATATAACATCTGTTTGTAATCCTTAGTCGAAGGTGAGTAGGCATTGGTGAATTAGTATAATTAGACCACATATCAGCTCACCTTGGTAACGCAGGAGGAGGAATCCAGAATTAGACTGATGGTCACTACGGAAGCGAATGGAAATTTGATTGCTCCAGCTGCGTAATACAAGGCCTCGCAACAAGACACTCTCATTGGCCAGGATGGAGGGCTCTTGACCACCTGTGTCCTCCACTATCACCTGGTCCCCCTCCAGCATACTCACATTCAACACCTATAGAAACACAAATCAGAGTATAGAACATACAGGCATAATTAGCATTGTGTTAGTGGTATGATATTAAACCATTTCACTGGCTAAAATGTACATTTTGATGGATTTTTATAGACGAAAACACTTACTATCAATAGTTATTGCATTGTCTTTGCAGCTCTATTATAACTTAAACAATTATTACTATCTATGTTATCTATACCCATCTTTTTTTTCATACACAAGAGCAAAAGTAACAGTCTCCACTTTCAGTTTGCTTTATGAGTTTCTAACAGATGGCTTGGGAATCCAGCAGCATTGCATCTGTTTTTCCTTTTAACCATGATTTTTTTTTCCTAAATAATCTGAGCTTTTCTGCAGTGTAAGCCTCTTGTTTCCTCTTAAAGTAACACATTTTTTCAATTCATTGTAAACCATTTATTTAATTATGGTGACATTTTGGAGTTGCATGGATGGATTAATCCCTTTAGTTTTTCATGCCTTCATCAGTGCTAAAGAAATAAATTAATAATAATGCCTTTGTTTTCTCCTTGGCCTGTAAGCTACTCTGACAGCAGCGCTTTATGTCTTCAACAGGCTTGAGCAGCATCTGCAGCTAAATCTGGTGAACAAATCTCTGGAGAATTGCACGTAGTTAAACTGTCTGGATAATGGAGTACTGACATGTTTAGGAGAAACATCTGATTCATTCCCCATAGTTATATAAAAAAAAAAGTATGTTAACCCAGTCCAGTAGTGTTACATGGACAGAATAATTTTCTGTACTGAAATTTGTTTCTAATTATACACTGTAAACACAAATTAAGGAAAAACAATGGCTAAATGTTTTATGCATTTGTCTCTGCTAATAAAAGTGGGTGACATATCACTGCTTGGGGCTCAAAGAAATACCAAAATTGCTGGGCAAACAGCAAAATCAAATCAAAGTCAACACTATTTCCAGTCAGCAATAAAACATGTAGCATGGTCTGAAAGCTAATGCTGTCAAAGGTAGTAGGCTGAGGTCTCAGGAATGCCATGAGGCAGAAAAAAGGGTAACCCTCCATAGGCTCGTGTCCCTGAGGTAATATGTGTGCAGGAGTTTTAGTGCAGCCGCCTGGAAAAGCTGAGACTGTGGGCAGGGTGAACACATTGCAGAAGCAACATGAATTAGCTCATGTTGACTAGCTGTCATTCAGTCAAAGGGCAGATGACAACGACTGCAGAAGGGCTAATGGACACTGAGGCTCAGCTTAGAGGTGACTCTTTCACACTGATGCGTGTGCCCGGCCACTTTGATTGACTGATTGGATTTTTATCACAGTCAGAATTAAACACAACACAGCCTGCCACCATTTTTCGAGAACACAAAAAGCAGGAAAATGATAAAAAAAAAAAAAAACAAGTGGTGTGTTCTTTGAGAAACACTATAAAATCTGAAAATATTTAATACAAATACAAACAAGCTGAACAATGTAATATGTGATAAGGCTAAGTGTTACAGTGAGCAATAAAGTATTTCCACTTGACTATAAAATTGTTCTTGTTTAAGGGCAACAGCAATGACAGTTACTTTCTTTTGTGCTTTCTTGTGTTTGAATTGTTATAGTAGGTTTCAATATTTTACAAATCCTGATGTAATGGAATAAATCAGTAAACAGTTCTGCCGTTTCCTTCAAGATTTTTCCCATGTGGCTTATTCTATATTAATTGTATATTTTTAAAGTGTAGAGGCTCCAGACATTTAGAGGTTAAGGCAATGGAAACCATACTGTGAATACACAGTATGGTGTATAGACTCGCATTATGACACTGGCATAATAGTATGATTAGCCTATTCAGACCCGTATTCACAAAAAATGTCATGTGTACCAAGAAAACAGGGTTAGAATGAAAGCAATCTTTTCAGTTTTCTGTAACAGTTTGATTAAAACTATATGGTCCAGCTTAGGAAAAGTGTTTGAATTAAAATAAACCCTTTCATAATATTACATACATCTCAATAGTCATACTGTTTAAGGCCTGTATAACAAGTGAGTGTAAATATGATCTTAAATCTTATTTTCCCTTGAAAAATACAATTCATTTCTATTTTTTTTTCTTCTTGTAGTCAATTAAGATCACTTATCTTAATTGATTTACACTGACATTTTGCCGCGAAACTATACTTGAAAATTTAAGCTTAGAAAACCACCAGACTTGACTGTAATTATAATCATATGTTAAGTCTGATGCCTTCAGAATGCAGTAAAACACCTGCTTGCACAGGTGTTAATGGAACTGAATTGCATGTGGTTTTGTGCACTATTGTAACAAATGACATTACTATCCATTAGGATTATGTAGCACAGGTGAGCAGACACTGGACAATGAACATTTGGGCTGATATACAGTGTGGTCCCAGAGGGTCCTATCATCTGTCATCCACCCTGGGACCTGTCAGTGGAGCCAGCAACAGCTGTCCTGCCTCAATTATGAATCATTGGCCATGTCAGGAGGCATCAGACTACCTTATCTTCACCAACACTGCAGCCAAAAGCCCAGAGGGGCCGCTTTCTCACTCTGTCCCTTCCGCACATACACACACACACACACACACACACACACACGCACACACACACACGCACGCACGCACGCACGCACGCACGCACGCACGCACGCACGCACGCACACACACACACACTCGAGCACATGCATGTGTGAGTGCACACTGTAATGAGAGCAGGCTTATTGTAACTCTGAGCTGGAATCTCTGCCTCAGCAGACACATTTGTGGAACTGGGGATTTGGCTGACCGTGCACACTTTTGCACCAACCACAACATTATCAGAGGATACCATCTACAATGTTGTTGTTCCATTTTGAGAATTATGTTGAAAGAATAAAGAATATGACTGAATATATGTCGGGTGTGCTTTTTATAGCTTATAAAAGAAAACACAATGCAAGAAATGTAATATCACCGAGGCGGGTGCGCTTTTATTTCAAGCATCCTTTTTATTCTCCTCTCCAATAAAATACTTCCTGAGCACAATCAAAATGAAAGCACTTCTATGTAGAGGGTCCTTTCTCTTCTCTAGCCAATGTCTCTTCAATCAAATCAATATGGCACGGGCCATTCTGAAAGGCCAAAAGCACAATTGGCAGGTCTAGAACTGCACACAGATAGAGAAGATCTCTAAAATAATGACGTCAAAGCCAAGCAATTTTTACTGGACTGAATAGCTTAATCTTGATGTGTTTGCAAAGACCTTTGCAGCACAGGAAGCAACTGATGTTCTGCAGTTAAACTATGCCAGTGAGCAGTGGTCAAGCCTGTCTTATCACATCTAAGCAGAAAGCAGCCTGGCATCCTTTTAATCTGTGACTAGAGTCACCTTTGCTATCTAACAGCAAGTCTCCTATGACAGATGATCTGTATTGTGATAAGGAAGTTACTATTTTGTTTGTTTGTGCTTCTTTGAGATTTAAAAAAAACAACAAAAACCTATCAACAAAAATTTGTGTTTTAAAGATTACATTTCATCTTCATTTACTCATGTATTAATTTGTGTGTGAGTATACAATACATATTACCTCCTCTCCACAGAGACTGTCTCTCACTGATAATTTACTGCTGAAAACATCTGGTGGTGTTTTGCAGTCAACATTTACACCGACTCACAGGAGTCATTGCTGATGCAAAAATGAGCAGTATGTAATCAAAATTATCCCACTATACATGGAAATTAAATGACCCTGCTGCTGGGGCCAATAAATCAGCAGCTATTGGACTCACCAGCTGCAGTGTCATCATTACCATGATAAAACCTTCTGGCCTAAACAGCAGTACACTGAGGAGTACCTACTGTACCTCACTTCATCCTGTGTAAGACTGAAGTTTCTAAATCACAGTGCTTCTCAATATGTTTGTTTTACCGCAGCCAGTTGGTGTTTTGTGCATCAGCTGATAAATCCATACAAAAGCCAGTCATTCCAGTTCTCATTATACTAAAAAGCTATCTTAATTGAACATTCACCTCCAAATAAAACAGCAGAGACTGCCCAGCTGTCTAAGACAATGGATCTGTGCCAATCAGCAAAAGCTGAATGTTAATGAGAATGTGCTTAAGACAGTGGCTGAATATAATCCTTACTTGCCCATTTACCCTAATGTCACATTTTAACTGTCTCATTTTATGTTCCTGAGATCACCAAAAGCTGATCATCATCTCCAGTATTATTTTGCCTTCCATTAGCTTTTCTTTAGATTTTACATACGCTATTAGGACTTTTGCATTTTAAAACACTTTGAATTGTGAGTTTTACTTTCTGGAAAATCAGCTTTGTATTTCCATGTGCATCTCAGGCCTTGACATCCCTGTTTATTTGTTGCAGCGTGCAGTTTTGCATAGATTTAAATTCATGCATTGCTGATTACTCTTCATATTCTCTGGCATGCATATTTACTTTCCTATCCTCATCGTGACACTGAAAGAGTTGGAGAGAAAGCCTTATTCCAGACAGTCTTCTTCCTTTATGACAGCTAGCTGGGTGGAGGAGCAATTAGTGTCACCTGAAAGCATTCCTCTTGGGATGGCTAGGCCTCATGAAAACTCATCTCAGCAAAGCCCTGACACCCTAAAAAGCTCATCAAGATCAAACTGGCCTTCTTTATGTCCCGTCTTACTCCCCCAAGGCGCAGCATGATGAAGGCTTCCCTCTGCCTCATCTCAAGTTGATTAAAGGCAGCAAGCCTGTCTTGGTCTCCATTATTCAGTCAGCCTCGGTTTCTCTGCGACATATCTGCTGCACCTTGTTTCATTTTTGCTGCTAGAGACCAGTCAGAGGGTAGCCAAAACATGTGTGTTACCATGTTAAAACCTCATACCGTACTTTTTATTTCACGTATAATGAGCATAACACATGTCAGAGTGAAACAAACTTGCTTTACGAGGGTGTAAAGTTAAAGGCTAACTTTTGGCAAAGCTTCAACAATATTCTAGGGATGCTTTTGTACAAGCAAAATTGGTCACTGAACATCAGCAAAACAAATTAAATTCCCTCCCCCATCAGCCAGGTCAGTGCCACCTGCATTTTGTTTCTTTTGTAAGAAGTACTGAAATTAAAATGAGACTACAAAGATCAATACAGCAATTCACCCAGCAGTGAGAGGAGGCTGTGTGTCAAGTATTGGTGCTGCTTATTAACATGACTATTGATTGGAGTCAGAAGAGCGTGGTCGCAGAGGCAACATCAAATACCAATCGTTAACCCTGAAGTCAGGGTAAGCTATAAACAGTCTGCATGCTCTGTAACATCTCAATCCTTTAAGGACCACTTCGCTGATCCACTTTAAGAGTACTTCATTTTTACCTTGTTGTAACTCATTACTACATTTGGACTAGTGGCTCATTAGATGTTTGGTTCATATGGATTATTTTTCTTGTTTGGGAATTGGTCTTATATATTACATATAATATTTAGCTTGAAGATGAAGAACAAGATAGGTATAATTTTCCCCAATGAAATATGAGGAATTATTTCTATTTGTATTTGGTTTTTACAATCTCTAATTAATAAACAAAGAAGTTAATCCCCCATATTTTGATGAAGAAGTAAAAATTACCATAAATTTTCACATTTTATGCATACATTTCTATCATTTTGCATGGCACATTTGTCAGATATTTAAAAAAATTACTGTAAAAGTCATTAATCTTATAACATGTCAAGCTACAGTCATGCTACTCTCATTTAGTCCCATGTCTTGCTAATTAAATTCCATAATGGGCAGTAGAAGAACTGGAAACTGATTAAGGAAAGGGAAAAGCGAAGGTAAGAATACTAAGAGATGATGGAAGAGGTTCAAGAAATAGAGCAAGGATGAAGGGAAAATATAAAAACACAGCACTGAACCCAAAATCCTCCCTGTCATCTCTTTGAAAAATAGTAATTTAAATCCCTCAGAAAATAGAAGCACTCCCTTCCAATCAGCCTTTTCTGACAGTGGAGAGAGAAATTGGCCGTATCCGGGCCTCTCACCCCTGAAATGTATCAACACTCACAGTTGTGTCTGCATAATACATTCTCTTTCAGTGCGGGTTCAGGATGTGGTCGCCCTGAAAGAGAACTGAGACAACCCGCGCTAAGCCAAAGATGGTAACTCCTCAAGACCCAGTCAGGTAGATCAGTGAAAGGAGGGGACAACGAAATCAGAGCAGGACAGATGGTCTGGAAGGAGCTGATAGCTAGATAACCAATCGGATTTATTTGATCAAATAAAAAAAGCTCCAAAACAGATTTTAAGCACTTTAATGCCACAGCCCAGTTTTAGAAAACCTCCATCTGTCCTCTACTAATGTCTTATTTCAAAAGTAACTGCAGAAAAACATAAGTATATGGGGATAGAAGACAGAACAGAAATGAGATACAGCAATTCAGTGCTATTAAAATAACAACACAGTCAACAGAATGTGTGAGATGAGTTATTGATAGGCAAATATAACATTGGCTGCAAATAAATATTCAGATGCACTGCATAAAAAAAAAAAACATTGAAAAATACATGATAGAGCAAAAGAATAATTAATTAATTAGTATCTCAATAAAGACAGAACTCAACAATAACATTTCAGCCTGTAGTCTTCTTCTTCATCATCATATTCATCAATATATTTATATTAATCTTGTGTTATTTCATTATACACTTATTTTTGATGGGAAATCTGCATATATTATTCGTTAAGTGAAAAGTAGATGACATGCACAGTGGTAAAAGTCCTGCAAAAAAAACAACCCACTTCATAAAAGTACAGTAGCAGCATTTTTTTTTTTTTTTTTTTTTTTAGCTTTTTTAATATTTATTGGACATTTAGTTCATCTTACTGTTGAAAGATGAAGTAACTCTCCCAATATTTGTGCAGCTCTTCTGAAAATAAATTGTAATTTGGCCAGAATCACCAGATGGGGCACTGCAGTAAATGTCGATAGCTGTGGAAAAGGGGTTGAACAGACTGAAGGCAGAATATTCTCCTGATACATTTTTCAACATCGCTCTCCTGCAAGCTGTCAGAGCCCTGAAAGCGTATTGAGCAAACACTGAAAAGGTGTGAACTTATTCATCATCCACCACTCGCTGATGTGCATTTGAATACTGATAACTGTTTGAGGGGTCTCGATGCTGGAAGTGACAGAAAATATCTACCTGTTATGTTTTGACCGGTTGATACCATACTTCAACACCATCTCAGCATATTTATTTTAAAGTCACAACATCTGTCCTTCACAGTTTTCCTTTTGCTTAATTTCCTTTCATTCAAGTGACTGGCCTGCCTGATGGCTCCTTTTCATAACGGAGGCCAGCTGCCAACACTAGAACATGCTCTTCAACCATAACGTTCCTCCCACAGCTTCTCTGCTCTGAAGCGTGAAGCACAAGTGTTTCTTGTATTTTAATATTTGGCTCAGTTTAAGGTATCACAGCAAATTCCAAGTGGACCTAAAGTAAATGCTAAAAAGACTTGGTGTTACTTAATATTTCTAAAAGGTTACACCTAACGGAGAATGTTGAAGGAAAGGTCTGAACTCAAACAGGGGCTCATTTCTTCTGTTTTTTTCCTTAGAAAACAAGATCAGCAAAAGAAAAAGCAGAAACATTTTAAATATAGAACTATCAACATACAGATGGCTATTGTAATTAAATAGAATGCTGTTTCTATAACTATGCTGCCATTCATAAAAATACTCTATTCTTCAAGTAATTACTGTTTTTCAAAGATTATCAAGCAAATACAGAATGTATGCTTACATTCCTATTTCATTATTATACACTAAATAACCTGCAGCCATGTGTCAGTATCAATTAAATAGAAAGGAAATAAGAAAATTATCCTTAATGAATACTGTGTCTGACCCTGGACAGGAGTACCGCATATTAAGATAGTGGTAATATCTCAGATTAATACTGGTATTATCATTTGTCCTTGTGGGTCATTTCTAAATAAAAATAGCACATTATACATCAAGTACATTATATATCCCAGGTTCTGAGTAAATCACATACATCATTACCTTTTAGTTAAACAATTCTATATTAAACATTCAGTACTATGAGCTGCTTTGTTCTGCCAGTTCTAATGCATCGGTTTTCCCAGTTGATGCCATAATAATAACCTTTATTTATAGTGCACTCCCACAATATGTCAAGTGTTTTACAAACAGGAAATAAAAGGGTATAAAAATCAAATAAATAAGTAAAACAAGCAGCTTGGATTAAACCAGGATATGCCCTTTGGTAAAAAACATGTTTTGTGAAGAGATTTCAAAGGAGACAGGGAGAAATGAATAAAGATAATCAAAACGTTTAAAAATCAAACTTAAAAGAAAAAGGGAATTTGTGTGAAGAAGCTTAAAACTGGTGTAACATGCTCATTTTTTCCTGAATATTTCTATGTTCTTCTCTCCATTGAAGCAATCTAACAACCAGCGGATAGTAGAATCAGTAGCCACTCATCGATCACATTAAGGTCTGAACTGTGCAAAGTTGTTATATTATTAATAATAACACAGCCATTTCATTTCCATTTTTCATTTAAATGCATAATTCATCCATCTTCATGCATTTCAATATGATCAAACAAGGCTCCAAAACAAGATTACATTGCCATTTCCTTTGTTCCTACAAAACCTTGACTTGAAAAACCTACAGATTCAGATGCTGGTGATGAGAGACTGTGACTTATATGCGTGACTTCAGTTTCAATCCTTCATTTTCAGTCAGTTTAAGTCATAGAACATGGCTCTTCATTCTCTTCAGGCACTTGTCTGTTTAGTTTGGGGCTCCATCTGTTCACATAGAAGCACAGGGCTTTTTCCTGTTTATTCATCAGCCATGATTGATATTTCTGTGCGCATGTGTGTGTATGTGTGTATGTTTGTATATAAAATGTCAATGGGAGTTTCCCTTTGCTGAATTTACTAAAGATGCCGTGGATTTGACAGCTAAAGTGTCACATTTAGTGCTGTGTGTGTGTGTGTGTGTGCGCACGCATGTGTACGTGAGAGTGCATGTGGATATAAGTGGTTTAAGATTTGCTTAAGTTTCTCAGCGGAAGCTTCCACCGAAAAATACACTCTCAAACATATACTCTGTCAAGACTTATCTTAGCCCTCCAGAGGCAGCAAGACAAAGCTCACACATTTTAAAGTCTCCTGTGGTAAATGAGGCGTTTGAGGAATTGCAAATGCCAGGGAACACACACACCCTGACAGTTAAGTTTTATAACCTTTTGTGAAAAGACTTACCAAGCAAACATTCAACCTGAGATAGACCCTGTCACTTGTGCCCCCGTCCACCCACTCAGCTCTACATTTTGCTGCCTGTCTATCTCCATCAGCCCACACAAGAGCAAATGCTTTAACAGCTAAGCCTAAGCCAAAATATGTCAGTGCTCTCCACCGATTAAGTGTGGCTTTTTTTTTTTTTTTTTTTGGTAACGGTATTTCGTTTAAGAACTTATTTGTATTTGTATTATTATTTGTATTTGTGTGGCTTTGAACTTATCTGCTGTATTAGAAGTTACACATTGTGGCTTTCATTTGTCAATAAAAGCCAACATCTTTGTAAGGCTGTAGTACTGACCTGAACCTCGATGCCATATCCCAGATACACAGTCACCAAGTAGTTACACTCCACTCCAGGGTCAACCGGCTGCTGGATTTCGATGCTGCCTTCAGGGTCAGTGAAATTCAGACTGCATGATTCTGTGAGAGACAGTATAGAGGCGAGTGATACCCTTTTTCCCGGACCACTGATCTTTCTGACAGCCCACCTGTGTCTCAGGGGACCACATAACCCTCTAACTATCTCTGTAGATTTCCTTTCTGACACCGCTCATCTGGGGCTTTAGCCCACAGTGGCCAGTGGAAAGGACAGGCAGGACACATCAGGGAAAATCAGATTGTTTTTGACACATGAGCGAATCTCTTACCCCTGGTGCAGAAATGATAGCTGTGTGCAGCATGCAAAATGAACAGAGGAACGTTGATGACCTAATTCTTAATTTTCCTTGTCCTCTGGGATGTATGTGTTCAACTAAAAGTCTCAGTTTTTAACTTCCAGAGGGAAAAAGTAATTTTGTTGATATGGCTATTTCTTGCACAAAGTCATCTGAATGTTGTGTATGTCTTTGAAAGTCAGATGAAAAGTAAACATGCCTACCGGATGTTTGCATGGTGGTGATGGTGGTAGCTGTGATCACAGTGGTGGACTTAGTGGGGGTACTTCTTAAGCGGGGAGATGATGAGAAGTTGTCAGGGTTGCTTTTGTTGTTGAGTGTATCCTTAGCTTCCTCTTTCTCTGTCATCTCTGAAAAGGATGCGGGAGTGGCTTCTGCAGGAAAAACACTCCAACCTGGAGGCCTAGTTCTCTGAAATGATAAAGAAGTCCCAGGGTCGTTCTCATTTTTATTATTTGGTGTCACTTGCGTAGTTAGGGAGTCTGTGGTTGGAGCTACTTTCTCTGCTTCCCTGGTCTTGTCCACAGAGGGCTTCTTTTGAGGAAGAGACATGGGTGGCCTTGGTGTGGTGGGAGAAAATGTGGTCAGTGGGGAGGTAGCAGCTGCAGTGGCAGTGGAGGCAATGTCTGAAAAGGCCGGGGCATCCTCATGGGGCACCAAGTGAGTGATGGGGTCTCCCACATCTGAGGCAGGCACAGAGCTAGGCATGGTGGGATATGCAGCCACAGAGCCATCCCTCCTAAAAAAATGCTGGTCCCCTTGGAAGTCTCTTGTAAGAAGGTGCTCATGAAGTAACATGCCCTTGAGGTTGGGCCGATGGTCTGGGATGTGTCCTGGTGAGAAAGTTGTGACTGAGTGGACTTCGCTCTCTGTGTCCTGTGTCGACGAGTGTGTGAAAACATCCCTGTCTGGGTCCAGTGTTCTCTCACCAAATCCTGTCTTCTGGCCTGTGAAAAAAAGATAATATAGCTGCATTAAGCAATATTTTTCCAGCCAGTAATCCTCAAAAGCAACATATAGACCAGAGCTTTGGAGCAGTATGTCTTTTTGACAGTTTTATTACAGAATCATCAAGGCTGCCTGAAGATAATCTACAAAAAATATGCTTAATGAGGTGAGAGGCTAACCTCTCGTGTGTAACTCTCCCTCTCATCTGTTGTAGATATTCAAATGAATGTGTTATTTATGCGTGTGTTTCTTTCAGAATATAAGTAAAAACAGGCATATTTAGGTTACAACAGGAAAAAAAAATACAGTCTCTTCCAAATATGTACTGTTGCTTTTTAACAGTATTTTCATTGTAAAAATAAAAATCTATAGTTTCCTTTTGATACTATTGTACATTATGATGCTCTAGATTAATGGTGATTCCACAAAGGCCATTCTTTTGAGGGTCCGGTCTGTGGCTGATTAAAACTGACAGCGGTGAATAGCAGCTTGAAGAATAACTGTATATTATCAAAGACTCTTCTATAATCATACGCTGCAGGCAGTCAAACCCCAGAGTGGTGAAATACTGTAGGATAAAAAGGTTTAAAAGCACATGCTGTATGATTCTAGATCCTCTCCACTGTATTCCCACTAATTATTTTTCATCTTATTTTTCATGTCTTGGTTGACTTTTTATCTTTTAAACCAATTCTTGGTTGTTTTCCATAGTCCTAAGTGCTGCCAAGAACTGTCAAAGATGTTGTTTTGAATAGATATAACTGAAACGGCAATTTAATCTTATACATGAATTATTATTTTTGGTTATTTTGACCAAGATACAATATGTATTTTGCAGCTGAGGCACCACACAACAGTACCACATAAGCAGTTGAACAGAGGATACTGTATATATAGTGAACAGCGCTTGAATAATCACATTGAAGAATTCAAACAAGAAGGTTGAATATATTGTATATTTAACTGATGAAAAAACATTGTCATAAAAGTGGAATAAGAAATATGTGAATATTCTTGTTACAGTTTCCTAAAACTAACTCTTACTCATTGGGGAAAAAGTCCTCATTAGTTTTCATCTCATTAAGGTGACACTAATTGCAAGCTGAACTGACGGCAAATAATTGAGTTACATTCTGATCTTTCTACCATTTCTAAAAAAAAAAAAAAAAAAAAAGCAAACACAATTCAATCTCTTCTTTGAACTAAAGCAAATATATTTATTATATTAATAAAGTTAGAGTCCATTGCTTTAATCACTGTTATGCTCAAATAACACATGGTTTGAGCATTTCACCTTTAAAAACATGCAAATCAAGAAATATCAAAATGAATACAGTAGTAGGTTAAATTGATCATTTCTAATATGTTAACCTGCAGAATAAAATGCACTGAAATCATTGCCACACAGTGTACAAAGATGATGTGTTTGACATTCACCCCTTTGATCAATGAGAAAGCAGCTTTTTCTTTTGAACAAGTTCATTTCTGTTTTGTCTGATGAAGCTCTGTCACCCAGAAGAAATTACTAAACAAAGCAGCCAGGCCTAATATAAAGATTTCCTATCACCTACTCCTTTCTATCAAAGCTTCAACAAGCTGCCTACATCTGCTTTAAGCGCCTGAGGAGCGACAGACTAGTAAATCAGTTTTTGCAGTGTAAGTGTTTTTTGCAGCCTAATGATGGCACTGTGGTCCAAAATTGTTGTATTTATCTTATTATCTGCTACACATTCTTTATGTTGAAGGATTTACTTTCTCAACACATCAACAATACTAAACTTCTTTGCATGTTCACAGGCTTTGATGGAGCCTTGAACATGATCAAAAATAATCTATCTGGCTGCCAGTTATACACTATTAGAAATCTACAAAGATAGTTGCCTTTATATATTTTTATGTGGAAATGGCTTTCTTAAAGTTTGAAGACTGTTATGCTGATTTAGTTTTTCAGTATATTTTGCCAACGTTTCACTTCAGACTGTTAGAGCAGGGGAAATATACAATATGCTCTCTGGGTACTGTTTGACAAAATAGATAGATATATAAATAAATAAAATATCTATGGTAATTGCTGTCTTATTAGCATAGTGAAACAAGCTGACTGAAAATGCTGCAACTGACTGAAAGCTGTATTTTTACTTTCATGCTGTTGGCATCAATAAAATCTCCATATTTGTTTTTTTTATCATCAAATAATCTACTGTACACTGTTTTGTTTCACCTTCTCACAACTTCTATACTACCTGCTATTTCACTTCTCATATTAATCAATGCCACTGCATAATGAAGTAGAAAGGCACATACAATAAACATATAAATATTCATGCGGTGGAAAACAGCCATTGTAAGCAGAAAACAATTCAATGTGTTATGTGTTGTACAAATGCAGGTTGATAAATACTGACAAAATTGAGGAACTGGATATAATCCTCCGTACAATGTGTCTACACATGTCTGCATGAAACAATGCTGTCTGTTTTGACACCTTAATTAGCTTGCATTCTGGGTGACAGGTTGTCTTAATGAGGCAGAAAAGCTGCCTGCACATTTTCCATGCTTATAGATGAAAGGATATTGTTGACACAGACGGCAAATGACTGAGATATTCTCATGTGGATGTTTCTATTAGCTCTAGTGATTCAGGAGGATGAAAGAGGCTGCGAGCCTGGAACTGGAAGTCAAAAGATTTATTTAAAATATTTTTTTAGTGGTTGGTTGAATTTTAATATTATCTGAATGTACGTATTATTTGTGTAAAATAGAAGAGGAGGAGAATGCCACAGTCTGCTTTAACAAAACCAGATACGTGTGATAAACTGTAAAGAAATGCTTTTGATCCTATTGAATCTGAAATGTTCAGACTGATAGTTTCATGGTTATTACTCCTTCATATATATGTCTGTGAGATCAATTCTTACCATTTCATGAAACTATTACGGATGCATATTGTTCACCTGCCTGACTGATTTAGTGTGTATTGATGAAAAGCACTGTTTTCTACATGAGAAAAGGCAAACATTCAATGTGGAAAACTGACTTTGTCTTTATTGATTGTGTAAACATGTCCACAGCAGGAAACATACATTTATGGCTTTATGAGAAATAGTGTCTGAATGAATGTGAAAATAAAATGTGTCACAGTACAAGCTATAGTTTGCTCATAAAACATTGAAAATTGTTGCAAGCCATTATGAGATTTGCTGATGCAGAGTAGTTTTACTACCATCCAACCCACTAATAAAAGTTTGATCATCCCATTCAAGTGAAAGAATAAACAATTTTGTTACAAAGCCCTTTCTAGACGGACAGAATCGACACATGGTTTTACATTTTACTGGCAGACACAATAATGCCACATTTATCTTTCTTGGTGACATAAGCAATTCAAAGACCTTTTGATGTTCTGAGATGGAGCAGAAACATTTCCTTGTAGCCTTATTCTGTCACAACAAGAGCTGCCAAAGCTGTATTTTAAAGGCAAACTAAGCATATTTGACATGTTTCACTTTCAGAGAGAATAAAGAGTGTAAAGGGAGGTCTTCATGTAGGACTGAAGTGTATAAGGCTGCCTCCCTGCTCACAATTGTTAAGAGTGTCCTTTTCTTTTCCCAAAATGGAAATCAGAATCCTGTGTCTCCTTCCCTTTTGTGTCTTTCCATGTCGCTCTATCTGTATTGGTCAGCGTTAGACCATTCAGTAGCTTGAATATCGAGTGAAGTGAGGAGTGAGAATGGAGAACTGAGTTAGTTTCTCATACGCAGATCAATACAGGATCAATGTGTACAGGTTGGAGACCTCACTGTGGTGATTACAGAGAAGCAAATAGTGCTACCACACCACTATCATTTCTAAACCTTAATTGGTTGTTTACAGTTGAAGCTGCAGAGAATGGAGCTGGAAACGGAGTTTTTTGGTGAATTATTACAACATGAATCAATAAACACGAAACAGGGTAAATTCCATGGGCTATTTCTTTTTTTGTCTCATTAAGTTGTGTGCATTTCTTGCGCATTTAACATTAAACACATTTTGAATTCTTCACGACAGCAAACAGTAACGGCTCATTTTGAAACTTGCTTTACTTTTAGTTGACTGAAAATAAAATAAATAAATAAAAACAACACAGCCATCATGGCTGGAAATTCAGACTTTCATCAGGCATTTCTTCAGGGCAGAGAAACAACCATTTAGTTTAAGTGACAGCCCTTGAACATCTACATGCTAAATTGTAAATACAGCATAAATTAATTTTTCATTGTTAGCCAAATCAATTGACAGTAAGAAGCGATTGAAAAGGCTTTCATTCCTGTTAGTGGTTCTGAACTTCTATCGTACATGACACAACCAACCTGCTATGAGGATCCATTAAATATGTTTAACCTTCACTTCATTTCAAAAGCAGCCTTTTACATGAAAATGATGCAGACTTTTGTCAAACAGAGGTGTTAGTGTATCTAGAAAAAAAAAAAAAAAAAACGTCTCTTCATCAGTGAATTTGATCTATCTAATCCAACCTGATATTACTGTCAAGGTAACAACACTGATCATTTTTGTCAGAGCTGGCGTTTCTTTGCAGGAATACAATATCTTTTCATAGTTAGAAAATTATCCCTTATTGTCAGTCATTCTAAATTTATTGTGTCTGAAAGATTCTAATCAGGTATAAATGTAATATACTGGAATAACACAGTGCTATTTAACCCTTCCCTCAGGTACATATATTAAGTCAAAGCATAAAATCACACAGAGATGGCAGACATTTATTAAAGTTGCAGTGTACAGAGCTTAAGTAGGACTGCTTGTGAAATAAAATATACAGTAGCTTATTACCTTATTTACCCCATCAGAGCCAAGCAATGCTGCACACTTGAGGTTATGTGTAGAAAGTTGGTTAATAAATTAGAAGCAGTAATGGCCATAGCAGACTGAGATTACTATTATCTTATTCTGAGTGGTGCCACACATACAATAAAGTACCATTTATCATCCTTTGGGAAATTAGGTTCAGTCTGTCTGCACATTCAATAAAACAGATTTAGGATTTATTAGGGACTCAGAGGAAACCAAAGGTCTTAAGAGTTTAAAGAAAGCTGACTTGTTTCTGGAGAGACTGATAATGCTGTGCATGCCAAATCACAGCTAATACTTAAAACTAATGCCACATCAGGAATGCTGTTGAAGCAACAAAGATCTGGGAATGGTATAGAATGAAGGTATAAATAGATGAAGTAAATATGATAAATGTAAGTTTCATAGAAAAATCAGTCTGGAAGTTTTTCAGAAAAAATGTGGTTGATTAACTCTTTTAAATAGGATAGATCTGAAAATGCTGTTTTCCATAAAAAGCTTTGTATGTAGAATATTCATGTGATGTTTTGGTGGTGAAGTGTTTACAGGAGTTTTCTACTTCATTGCCAAGCTTAAAAAATTAGTCAGAAAATAATAATAAAGAAAAAAAAATCAGGGAGCAAGGAGCATGGTTCCCAAATGAAGCCACTGAGTCCAACACTTTTAAACAAAGTAACTTATGTATTATACATATTTGAGTAGTATTAAAATTATATTAACATTATGTACAATATAGCAACATTTGGGGAGATAATATTTTACGGAGAAAATGTTTTAATTACTACGTTACTCTTTAACACGTGGACTTGAATGGACATGAATTTTTTTAAGTTTTACAAAATATTCAAAATATACAATTCTTGACAGAATTTAGTAGGCCCAAGTATTTTAGATATTACGTTCAAATATGCTGAAAATACATTTTGGAGTAAAGTATTGAAAAGTCTCTGTTTCATTGACATGAGAATGTGGTAACATGTGGACATGTTGCTATAAATATGCCCGACTTCTCTATTTTAATTATACCTGCCCTTTTTTCTGATCCTATAACAAAAAAATTACCCAGGGTGGGATAAATGAAGTTCTATTCTATTCTATTCTATTCTATTCTATAGTAACATGTGTACAACTATTTACCATTATATGCATCACCCAAAACATATCAAGAAATCATTAACTTGTAAATTTTAAATAAATGTTTTTGTGGTAACACATGGACACGGCCTTTTAAACAACTCACAATGGTTCAAACTCATGATAATGTTCACAAAATAATGAAAATCTAATACTTGAAACTTAAGTCATCTATTTAATTAACAGACTGTATACATTTTTAGATATAATTTTAGCATCTAATTTGAGCTATGGCTATGTATAAAAAGTACATTTGACAAAAATCTGTAGCATTTTAAAAAGGATAACAGTTCAGTTAAAATAAACCTATTTGATAAATGATGTGCGCATATTTAGTTTTAATGTTGATATTCACTTTCTCTTCTTCAAACCCCACTGTGGACATACCTTGTAGTTATATCACTGACAGCTACTGCAGTTGGATCCAAAAATTCCTAACTCCCAATAGACTTGTGATTATTTTTATTACATTATATTACCTGTGATGCCTGTGAAGCCAACATTCAGCGTTTCAGTTTATCTTACAAAACATTTTTCTCAGAAACCAATGGAACACGCTACAGCAGTGGTTCCCAACCTTTTCTGGCTTGTGACCACATTTTAATATCAAACAATTTGGGCAAACCCGGACATTTAAAAGGGAGCCTTTTTTTGTTTCTGAAAATTTGGTTTTGATCATGATCATGATATTTTTACTGTTGCAAATAAAGGTTTATTTTAGAGGACATTTAGTCTATATTATGTATATTATGATGGACGGAGGCAGAAAAGCCACGTATAGATTACTGCACAAAGTGAGAATTGTATTTTCCTTGGCCAGGATATGTACAGTCAGTCCAGCTTTTATTTACAAGGCGGACAATTAATACTGAACAAACATTAACTCAATCTAATTATGAAAGAGGTGCAGCATCTGAAACTGACCACAAGGAACATTTGACAGATACACACTACCACAGTGCTTTAGTTTGCCTTCAGTTTACCTTGTCTTTTATATATTGTGATCATTTCTCATCGCACAATATATATTTTTTCAATTCTCAACGGATTTCAATTCTGATTTATGATCTATAGAATGACTCCCTTTTGTTGATAGCAAGACAGATGAGCACAGGGCCATTGGCACTATGTTTTAATATATAGATATATATTATATAGATGTTTCTTGGTTAAATAAAAGTTAAATAAAATAAAAATGTAATCAGGAAAACTACTGATGTGATCTGACCCAAAACTTGAATAAGTGTCCTCTGGCATCGTCTTTGATTATCTGTGACATTTAGACTGGAGGTATAAGATCTGACTTTGCCCTGATGTTCCACAGATCCGTAACAATCTCCCGGTCTACAATGACTTGGATGACAGAATGAGCAATCATCAGGGAATCCTGTCTCGAGATGGCAACAGACAGCCTCCTCCTCTCTTCACTTGCATATCAGTGGAGTCATCAGCGAGCACTCAGTGCATGGAGAGAGCACTAATAGGATGGGACAAGCCACACTCGAGGCAGGCTGCTGATTGACATCAATCTTCTAATATCCAGGGGCTTTATTTCCTTATTATTACAGAGAGCCACTAGACAAGCAAATCAATAGGCAACTTCCGCTGGGCTTAGATACGAGGCCTTCAGATCACTCTACATGAGTCCGTGTAGGGCCCTCAGTGGAGGTCTGTGTTCATGAATTCATTACAACAACTAAGGTGAATTTCCCTCCACTGATGTCTGTTATCATTGCTGCACATTTTGCACTTATTTGAATGAAGAAACAAGTAAAGGCTATGGAAAATAATGGGGTGAGACTGATAAATGATTCCATTAGTCAACTTAATGAATTGATAATCTAATTTGGCTTGTGGGTGTGACACCACAGGAGAATGGAAATACATTTTAAAAAAGGGAAGCAGGAGGAAAATGATGAAAATTAAATTAAGTGAGCACAAGCTGGAAGAACAGGGCTTCCAAAAAACAAACAAAAGGTCATAGTTGCATCCCTCTCACTGCAATTTCCTCTTATAAAAGCAGGATAAATGCGATACTGCCACCATGACTGAGCACAGGATCCCATTTCCAAGCATCATATTTTCCTTTTACTGACTGTCTGGTTTTGCAGAAGTGAGGATAACAGCATATTGAGATGAGAGACAGTCATCCTCCATCTGCCCTTTGACTTCATTGAGTGGAACCATAACTTTTCCCTTTCATTTATTACGCCCTGTCTGTGTTCTGGTTCATTGAGTATTGTCCTTCAGACAGGCTTTAAACAAACTGTGTCTTAATGGTGCTGAGAAGCTCATAAGACCTGACCTTTATGTGGAGCAGAACCAAATCCAGATTCACTATTTGCATGAGAGCTAGAGTATAGTATTATACGGTAGCTACAGGAGGTAAATGGACCATCTTTAAACAAATTTCAACTCCATGACAAAGGGTGAAATGCAGTTTAATTGGCAATAAATTGTTGTGTTCACAGCCTGCATATTCATTCTCCATTCCTTATGTTTGCTTCATCTGCGCCATTTGCATCTGAAATTATTATTTTTTTCTTGCCAGCTGAAGAGCATATGACTGGATGCTTTGTTGTACAAATGCCCGATATTACCAATTACATCATATTCTGTGATCACTGCAGAATTTGTCATACACAGCAGCCAGCTCCTTGTTGCATTTCAATTTGATAATGCACTGCATCCTAGAAAATACTGGGATGAATGTGTCTTTTCACACTTCATTTCCTTCCATTAGAGTAATCTGTCTTTTCATTTTCTTCTCATTTACTCCATGGTGGAGTCAATTAAGAACAGAGCTGTGGTTGAAACAAGACCTACAACTTTAAAAATCTGTAATAGATTGTGTAGTAGGAGATTTGTGAGGCTGGTGTTAATGATATAGTTTTGAATTGTTGCCATAGATTAAACAATAGAACATTAAATACCTCTCGTGTAACATTCCATATGGTTAATCAATGTGTCACAATAAAAAAAAAAGTATGCACACTAAGTAATCTTCTATATCAGTGAGAATATCCAGATACAGGTTATGCATCTGACTTTCCTTCTGACAGTAGAGACATTACAGGTTAGTTTAAAAGCAACTTGATGGATGCTCTACTCTCTGCCCCTCTTCAGATGATTTCCTACTCCCATAACAATTCCACCAGGACCAGAAAAACACTAAAGATGCACACTGCTGCTTTCAGTCTCATCTATCTACAAGTACTTATCATAGACATGCTTTGTGGCCTATTACACTTGTCAATACATCAGTATCTTGTGAAGCAGCTGTAGTTTCAATTAGCAAACAGTCACAGTTGATGCAGAAGCAGAAAGACTCATCTCCATTTCTTGTCTTTATAATAAAGAAGAGACAAAACTGGAGAGAAATATGTTCAGTTCAATGTAGATAAGTTGAGTGCATTATAAAAACTGGAACTGGAGTGAATTGATATATACAGTACTAATTATGTAAAAGCAACATGTACTTAATAAAATAGGCTAAAGGATGCTGAATGAAAAATATTTAAATAAGTAATTTACTACAATATGACTAGTTTAAATGGGAGAAAAATCTGAAAATAGTATCAACTCCTTTGAGGCACTTGAATGTTGTTTTAATTAACTATTAGGTTTGCATTTTGCATTTTAATTTTTCAGGAAAACTACTCATTTCTTTGTGTGTATAATGAAGAAGATCTGTTTTACTGAATATGAGCAATATGTATGCAATGAAAAACCTGATACTGTTGTAAATTCACTGGTAATAAATATAGAAAAGCACAACAAAATAAAACAACAAAAAGACACAACACAACCAAAGTCATGTTATCATGTCAATGTATGTGCTCATTTCAGCTTAGGAAGTACCTCTATATATGAGCCAAATGTGAAGTAAACTGAAAAAAGTATGGTTTTATAGGCATTTGAATTTTGGCCATGTAAGTAAATGGAGGAAAAAAGATTTTTTAAATTTCTAAAATAAACTATAATATGTGACAAATAATCTACAAACTCAGTTCAATAGGAATTCAGCCAAAGAAACAAACAAACTAAACCAAAAGAAAAACCAATTCATCATTTTTTTCGAGTTAGTTTCAATAGAAAAAAATTTAATAGTGATAATCTTGAGTAGACTTTGAAGTAGTAAAATAATACAAAAATATATTTATTTCACTAATTTCACTTTCTTTTCATCACTTACTGTATCCTGTTTTGTATTTTAACATTTCCATTGCAGTATGCTTGACTGTCTAAATTTAGCAACATTTTAACACCAAAATTTTGGATCCATCCATGGTCTATGTAATTGTATGTAAATATAAATGTATAAACAGCCAGAATTAATTAAATCTAAAATATTTATTGTGAAATACAGTGGTAGATCTACTTAAGAAAGCCCCAGCCAACCCAAAAACCAAGTACCTTTACCTCAATTTTTCCTCTCAAAAACGAAATTATATTTTATTTACGAAAGGAAACAAACCTCCGAGATATAAATACAGTACATTACTACACGTAACTACGTAATTTACATAAATACGTCACGTACATACTTTACGTAACATCCCATTGGCTATGAGGAAGCTACCCGTGATGCTTTTCGTTACCCTTTGACCCTCATTCATCACGGAGCAGCTGTTGTGGTTCCCGGTAACACAACCACTTTAACGGTAATTTCTCCACCTAGGCCAGCGCTTTTAGGATCAGAAATTCAACCGAACTGTGCGAGAAGAGCGGCACACTGTCATCAGTTTAAGAAAAATTGTTAAACACTTGGACTCCGCAAGCCCGGAGACACCGAGACGCTATAGAGCAGTGGCGTCTCGTCCCACAAAGGCCGACATCAGAGGCGGCGCCGGAGGAGGCAGAAGCGTGCTGTCATGGTGGATTTACAGCTAGGCTAAGCTAAGAGCTAACCCATTCTGTTCGCCAACATACGCTCACTTGAAAACAAACTGGAAGCTGGATTTAAATGCCAATAATGATCCACCAGACTGCTGCTTCCTCATTCTCACCCAGACGTGGGTCAACTCTTCTGTCCTGGACACAGCCATTAGCCTGGATGGGCTAACAATATTCAGGTCAGACAGAACCTATGCTCTCACAGGTAAGGTAACTTAATTTTTGACCAGCGTATTTGATTGACATCTTAAAATGTATTTTTGATAGTGTTAGAGTCATGAATTCACAATATTGAATGTCTCTTTGTTTCTGTAAATGTTTCAAGCATTTAAAAGCTGCTGCTGTTGTTGTTTTTGTTGCACCTTTCCTATAAAATGATGCCACTATCAGAGGAAACATCTGCAGAAAGCCAAACTAATAAAAAAAAATGGACAAGAACAGAATAAATACAAGAATGAAATAAGCTCATAAAAAAAAAATCACGCTTGGATTTTTTAAGAAGTTCCGGGTGACAATTCCAACTGGAATGTCATGTTTTCTGTTTAGAAACCACTTGCCAAAAATTAAACAACACTAAAAATGTGTTGATTCAGACTTAAACTGGATAATAGCATTTTATATAATGTCTCAGATGTCAAGACCCATTGGTTTTGAATTGAATAAATGCCATTTATAAAACAATGATTCACTTAAATATTTTTTTTTTCCTTCTTGGTGTGGGTGTCCAAAAGAGTGACATAAAAAGTTATAATGTATTGAGGAGACAAAACATGAGTGCAGAAAATCATAGTATTCAAGGGCAGACATTGACCTGTAAGTGTATGCTGTTGTATTGACTGAAACACTGAAAGGACATGGCAGACTGGACTTAAAGGTAAAAATCAGCTTTGGACTCAATGCTGCAATAAGTGAGTTTGTGCCAGAAGAGAAAACAATTTCAACACAGCCCTTGAAATTGTGGTAGGTTTTTGACACCTGTTGGATTTCTTTTAAGAAAGTATACAGACAGAAAGAAAAATCCACTATAGGGTATCGCAGAGATTTTATTTTCTTCTTGCTGAACATGACATGAAGGAATATTGCATCTAAATAGACTAATAACATTGCCCCCACATAGAAGAGAGGCCATCATTTTGACTTTGATCATGAGTGCTGGCTTGGTTTTTTTTTCTCGTTCTGCTTTAGTGTGTGTGTCCCTCTTGTTGACAGCTGTATGCCTGTAGAAAACAGACATCTGTCCTTGGCATCTGAACCATACAGTTTTGAGAGCAGTGTTTTCCAACCTTTTCTGGCTTTTGACCTCATTTTAACATTACAGATTTCTGGTGACCACACACATTCAAAATGGAGACTTATTTTTACTATGTTGCAAATAAAGGTTATTTTTAGAGGATATTTAGTTTATAGAATGTATATTATGATGGACGGAGGCAGAAAAGACAGGTGTAGATTACTGCACAAAGTGGGAATTTGATTTTCCCATGGCCAGGATCTTGTATTTACAAGGCAGAAAATTAATACTGAACAAACATCAACTCAAATTATGAATTATGAAAGAGCTGCAGCATCTAAAACTGACCACAATGAACATTTGCCATTTGGGTGGGTGGGGGGCTCTACCTTGGGGCGGAGGTCTGCGCTCTCAGTGCTACTACTACTACTAATAATAATGGTCGACATCTGTGAAACATTTATGTCCATTGGCATGTTTATGGAATGATTTCTTGTCACCTTGTGATAATTAATAAACAAATTATTGCATTTGTGATTTACTGAAAAACGGACTTTATACACTTGAGTTTTTTTGACATTGAGAAAATATTGGTAACGTTTTGCAGAGCGAATTTTATATATATACATATATATATATATATATATATATATATATATATATATATATATATATATATATATATATATATATATATATATATATATATATATATATATATATATATGGATAGATATAGATATGTGTGTGTATATATAGAGAGAAATTTTTCAGGAAATGTTAATACTGGCACAAGGCACATGATTAAATTTTGGTGGTGATCAGTATCTTTGTGTTTGGGGGTGGGGGGGTGAGTTTAATTTGTTTGGTGGGGCAAACCACTACCCACAGAAGTGAAAGGGGGGGTGGGGCCTGATCTGCCTTGGTGGAGCCTGCACTCTCTGTGCTTTTCTATTTTTTTTTTATTAATTACTATGTAACCTGAGTTGATGTTTGTTCAGTATTAATTTCAGTTTCAGTATCAGTTATAAGTTAATCAGAAGTGTTGTTCAAAACATGTTAAAAAGCATAAATACATGTCATATGCTATAAAAACATTTACGTTCATATTTCCTTTAATATTTTAAGTTAAACATTTTTAAAATACCTGGACATCATTTAGAAATTAATACCTGGTCCATTGTATTTGCTTTATATTGCTTGTAAACCGGAAGTGCTTTAGACAATGCTGTAGCTTGATCAAAACTTTGCCGACACGAGGGACAAATCAATAGCAGTTTCTCCCGGTAAATTGCAATTTGGAGACATCTGATTATTATTAATTCAATAGTCACTAATGGAGTGTCAACCTATTGTTGTTTACAGTACTGATGGGTACCTTTTGTGAGGCAACATCGTCCTGCAAACTGTATTTCCCTTAAGGTAAAAGACGTTAGCTTTGTATTAGCAGTTAGCATCCATCGAACAAGTGTATGTAATACTGTTGCTGCAGTTATGTTTTAACTACTGCTAAATCAGCCTGCGCAATGTATTTGTTTCATAATTTTGGACAGAACGTCCAAAATGGACGTTATGCTTAGTTTTCAGCTAGAAATGTATAGATAAAGAAAAATTTAAATGCATATTTCCGGGGCGCAGCAAATGGTGAACCAGAGCGGGGACCGGCGTGGACGTGACCTCCTTCGTCATTTTGTGACCACACTATCTTGAGGGCTTCCATCCATCGATCGATCACTATCTCCTCTCCATCCATCGACCATCTCTTTTCGTCGCACCCAAGCCACGCTCAGGCCTGTAACCTATCGTTAGAGTAGTGGTAACTGCTAGCTATAGTGACTGTATGTGTGTGTATATATGTGTGTGTATGGTGAATTGCCACTTGCATAATTTAATCCTATTGTAACCTTTCCCACAAATTCATATTATTGAGTAAAATTTCATTTTCTATATATTTTCAATCTTTTGGTGATTTTTATTATATTTTATTACTGATGTGCATGTGTTAATTGAGGTTTAAGTAAAGGGACCTGGAATTAGTGAATACAATTGAAATTTTAATAATGTTAGTTGTTTTGACTTAGAACTCAGGGGCCCTTATTCACTGGGCTACAACTAAAAATTTCAGCCGACCGCATTTGAATTCCAGGCGAGCCCACATGGGGTCCCAACCCCAATGATGAAAACCACTGCTCTAGTGGATGATTCTAACAAGCAGACTGAATGCTTACAACACCTGAAAAATAACATGAGTTCATTTTCTCACTTCCTCCTGAACTGAAAACCCTTTTTTTTAGGCATAACTCTATATGCCTCTGACAATAAAAAGCTTTTTCAAGCATTCAATATTTTAATCGATTACAGCACTGTTCCTCTAATGGTCTGTTTTTCAAAGCAATCCCACAACAACAAAAAATATGAATAAAACAACAAAATGTAATAAACTAAATCCTTAAGGGAGACAAAAAAAACCCCAGTAAAACATCTTCAAGCAGAGACATTTTAATATGCTGGGTGCATGTAATGGTGAAATTAGTTTTATGTGTTTTGACAGAGGGATGCCAGAGAGCACAGCCAGGTGAGGGCCTGTGAGTACACAAGTCTGAAAACATAAATGCTGTAAACCAAAACACAAGCTGTCCATTGGGAGGTGAGAGGAAACAATATTAACACTGACAGTGATGGATGATACTGCTTCCTGTAGTGGTCTGAATGATACGGGGCCCCTTAGAACAGAGAAGCACCATGTTCTAAACAAAAATGTGCCCTCCAGCTGTATTTCACATTAATTTTAAGGACTGCAATCAAAACTGAGGCAAACAAGTATGCCGTGATTTATTTGATATATGCATGTTTCAACAGGAATACTGATGGTGTTTTTCAAAGGAGGGAAATCCTGATGATGTACTACATGTTTGTAGTATATTAGTCACTGAATTATTAGGTGAGTGCAATGCAAGACTTTTATTTTTTTATTTTAAGGAATGAAATTACTCTAACCCTTTTTGAAATGCCTTGTATTCATTATTATCTCTGCCAAGGAGGTAGTAAATTCAAGTCTGTTTGTTTGTTTGCCTGTTTATGAGCAGGACTACGCAAAAAGTTCTGATTTTGATGAAACTTTCAGGAATAATAGATAACAGGTCAAGGAAGAACCCATCAGATGTTGAGCAATGAAGGTCAAGGTCACACTAAAGATCAACAGCTAAAACACAGTGGTAATATTTTAGGATTCAGATAAGATGGAATCTGGTGGGTTTTTTTGCATTCACATCATCTCTCCTTCAGACATCAGATGGGTCAACACCTATGGCTTCATCATGTCACATTTTGACGTCAATCCAATGGTGTATTGGCAAACAAATAGAATGTCCCAGTTTTTGTTTTTTTTTTTTTTTTTTTTTTTTAGTCTAATCAAAAATTACTGAAAGATCAAGCCTTGGTGGACGTCTGTCATCTCTGACTGCCTTTTTAAAAATTTTATTTGTCTGATTTGAATGGGCTGCAATATATGAATTGGATGTAATGTTAATATGTTGATTTAAAAAGATTGTGACTTGAGTTGGTTCGTGATTGTATGTGTTTGAAAAAGGATGCAGTAATATGTGGCACTGTTGACCAAAGCACAAGTTTATCCTGATCTTGATTTATATAACGGTGTTGTACGATTAACTCCAGATCTTAAGGAAGCATTAACTACCTCACTATACTCAAAGTATTTTTTTTAAAATGGTATACAATATCCGTGATTTCCAAGGTACAAGAAAACATTGTAAAATATCTTGTTTAGTTCACAACCGAATTATTTTCTTTTTACTGACAAAAACAAATGAATATTTAATAGTTGACAACTAATTGGTTAATAGTTGCAGTTTCACAAGCATACGTCTGACAGGTCTATAATAACATTTTTGAAAATGAGTAATGAAGTAGCAAACCAAAAAAAAAGACCAGTTGTGATAGTGTTCTTCCTGACACTAATATGCATGTTTCTGCATTTGAAGCAACCCATCTTTATACGCATCACACACTGTTTTGATCATAATCACAATGAGTGATAATTTCACTGAAACACAACCGCTGTAGACACCATGTAATGTACATCATAGGCAATATAGGGTACATACTCACTTTTAAGTTTCACACAACTTTATTATTTTTAAGTATATTTGCTATGGTTGATTGGATATGTCACTGTGCTGGGGTTTGACACCTGTGGGTAATAGGGGCTCTTTGTGTGTACGTATTTATGATTATTGTTTAGGGCATGATAACACCAGGCAATTGTACTTAGGGCATCCAACTACCCCTGAATATAAGGTTTTATTTATTAATATATATGCAGAAAATGTACTTTATGTGTGAAACAATATTTGCATATTGTGAATTTCCCCCAGCTGTGATGGGTTTACCATGTCTTTTTTTTGTGTGTCAAGTTTGCATGAAAAGCAATAAAGGGTAAGATTCAATGAAGAGGGAATTTGAACATCCCTTTTATTCAATAGTATATATAGTTTTCTACCACTCAGTGTAAATATAGTTTATTTTCCACTCTCAATATATCACCGAGCTGTTTCATTTTAAGCCAAAAACCTATTCTCTCCACATCCTGCACTGAGAGCAAATGTGTTTTTATACAGAAAAAGAAAAGGTTAAAGGCAGATAAGGCACAGGAAGACTAAAATAAAACAAAAACTTGTTGATAATAACAGGCGATATGATGACAGCACTAAGCCGAGAGGCAGATGCAGAAAGTGAAAATCAGAAAAATACAAATATAATTGAATGAAGCTCATGCCCTGAAAGTTTTAATAGCTCTTCCAGAAGCTGCTTTAATAATTGTGATTCAAAGCCTCTTGTCACATATTGCTTTAATAACCCAGTACTGCTGGAGTAGTGTACTTGTATATGACTGAAAGTCTGGAGATATTATTTAAGCCTGTCACATAAGGGAGGGCCATGCAGTACGGTGCAAGTGCAGGTTAAGATGAAATGTTGTAAATTATCACACCAGGTAATTGACGAACATCAGTAGAGCCAATAATGTGAAGCAGCAGCAGATGGTAAAAACAAAACCCAGATGATGAAGTCCTTCTGCAAGCAGCTGATATTCTTTACAGAAACACTGCTGATTCCACACAAATACACGTCTGTGTGTGTGTGTGTGTGTGTGTGTGTGTGTGTGTGTGTGTATATATATATATATATATATATATCACATATATCATATATCACACTGCCTTTGCACAAAAGTTGCAAAGTAGATTTCTATTGCTGTTTGTGAAATGTAAAGAATCATCACAGTTTATAAACTTATTTATTTATTTTATTTATTTCAGTGCTTTATAGCTTCACCAAAATTGGATTTCAAGCCTGGCTACCCTAAGAGGATCTACAAACACATGTGGTGCTAGAGCAAATCTGTGTGGAAGGGCTCTGAGTGGGGAAAAAAAAATAAGAGTGGAAATTAAAGTGGTTTAGGCTGAATGGATTTAAGGGGCTGGAAAAGAAATTTTAGTGCCCAGCCATTCATCCCTCTCATAACACTGTTAATATACATTTTTAATGATTTGTCTGTTTCAGCTCAGCGGAAATCCAGAAGGATTCCTCAGGAGTACTTTTACTCTTACCCTGTTTCATGCATCTTTGCAACCATGTCGGTGATTTTAATATTGTATCATTAATCTGCTTCTATTATTTATAGATTCAGGCAGCCATAATGCTGTGTGATTTAAGATTTACTTACATATCAAAAACAATATTGTGTTAAGAATCAAAGCCTGGAGTGAATTATACTCTAGTAAGTAGTCACAGGTTTTTGCTTTTGCAACTGAAGACCTTTAGCAATTTTTGTGTGATGACTGAACGAACACTAAACATTCAGTATATTGGCTCACTGTAATGGAAAAATGTATTCTATCTTTGTGTAATGTTGTGGAATGAAATGTGTGCATAGATTTCCATGAAACAGAAAGAAGACGGTGTTCTCTAAAGTTATAAACTGGAAACTGGAAAGAATTCTGCAATATTGTAGACATTACCAGAAAGAATTTCACCATAAAAACACAGCCATCAATCATAATTTATAATCCCAGAAAAAAAAAAAATTAAAAGCATTTGGAGAACATAGACTCCACCAAGGCAGATCAGCCCCCCTCCTGAAAGACACTGATTATCATCAAACTTGTTTCTTGTGCGAGTATCATTTTCTGAAAATTCCAGCCATAGGCATCCATAATGGCTGATCCATGTGGGCCCGAAGCCCACATGGATGGGCCCACTTAAGCCACAACTATATGACTTTTTTTTTTTTTTTTAAATTAAATTATAATATTTATAAATTGCGTGAGAAAAATAAAAGTGTTTACAGCTTGCTATGAAGCCTGGGTGCTTTACAATAAACTGGATGGGTATATTTAGATAACTGCACGTGTATGGCAGGGTAAACGTCCTACTGTACTGAGGAAGTTGTCATTTGTCCGTGTGTGTGTGTGTGTGTGTGTGTGTCAGTGTAAACTGTGTAAACTGCTGCTGTAACACCATAAACTATTGTTTATTTCATGCTTCTAAACCTATGGTTAGCTAAGCTTCATGTGACACAAATTGCTAAATGTTGCTTTTTGTTTTCTTGTTTAGGATGATAATTAACGTTAACTTCTCCTGAATCTTTGTGAACCTCCGTGATCATTCCAGACAGCAGCACATTCATGTATTTTTGAAGGTGGTGTGGACTGATGACGAGGCATGGGTTAAAATATAGCTTGCAGGAACCATTTTCCAAGATCTCCTACCCTACCTTTAAGTAGAAGTACAGCTACTTGCGTAAAAAAAAATACTCTGGTAAAAGTAGAAGTACTGATTCAACAACTCTACTTCAGTAAAAATTGTAATAAAGTAAAACTGCATTTTTTTGTCACAAATTCAATAATACTTATTTTACCAGGAAAAATCAGAAAAGTTTCAAAAGTATCAAGAATAAAGCCTTTAAAAGTGAGTTACTGTGTAGATAATGGGTTTGATCAGGTCAGTTCCCTAGTTGTGTGTGTGTATGGGCAGGAAATTTTGGGGGGAAAAAATGTCACAATTGAGATAAAAAGTCATCATGAGATTTAAATTTTAAAGTTATAAATAAAAGCATTAAAAGCATAATTTTAAGAGAGAAAGTCAAAATTGTGAAATAAAAAGTCAAAATTATGACATGATAGACATATAGCTATAATATATAAAGTCACAGTTCCTTTCCACTGATTTTCCCTCTGAAGTGACTTATTTTTTATACTGTCACATCTGTTTAATTTGAAAAAGTAAGCGGTCAATTCTGAGAAAGTAAAAACTGTAAAGTACAGATATTGCTATAAATATTAAGTACAGATATTTATGTAAAAATATGGGGAGTAAAGGTAAAAAGTTGCCAGAAAAATAAATACTCAACTAAAGTACAGATGCCTAAAAAATTTACTCAAGTACAGTAAAGGAAGTACTTTTACTTTTTTTTTTTACTTCCACCTCTGGTCATATGTTAATGTACTGTCAGTTTGCAAGTAACAAAATCAGTTATTTTATCCGTCAACCGTCCGTAATTATTCTCTGGCTGTTGTGGATTAAAGGCTGTATCTGTGTCCAGTATATGTGACTAATCAGACACAGTGCAAGCTACATGTAACCCATGCATGTGAAGAACAAAACTCATTTGTAAGCAAGACAACACATTCATCTGACAGTAGTCTGGCAATGGGGGAAATCTTTTCTTACTTCCTGCTTTCATGTCTCTTTTGCATGTTCCTCTTTAAACCCTAAAGAGAATCTAGTGCAGCTCCTCAAGGTCAAGGCAGCAGGTGGTCACAACACCCACGCCAGCGCTAAAGCTTGTGCCATTGCACATGCTAGAGACAGACATCAAAGCTAATATTCGCATCTGCAGCTGTTTGTTTATTCTGCCGTCACACAGCATGATAAGAGATGAATAGTTCTTTATTTTAGCGTGATGGAAACATTTGTTTTCTTTGGTAACATGTCCTTCTTTTAACAGCGTGATGCTCCATGTTGCAACATAGATATGCTACAGAATCAAATTTGTCAGCTGTGAATATGTACCGTCGTGCATAACAGGAGGATATTATTTGTCCCAGCAACAATTTTTGGGGCCATGCAATCCAGCAAATCTAAAGTTCAGGGAGTGCATTAAAACTGTTTTCACAAACCAATGCCCGGAAATCTAGACGTTTCTGCTGAAGAGTCTGAAGTTTAAATCTTGCCATAATTTAATGTCCATGTAAATCGGAAGAAGCCTTATCAGAGCTAATCATTATACGCTGGCAGGTTTCACAAATATGACCCAAAAACTTCTCTCTTATCTGTATTCAAAGTGATATGGACTGACAGTAGCACTATCACACATGAAGCAGGGTGAATAATTCAGTGTATTTTTGAAAGGACAAAAGACTGGGGGGAGAGTGACAACTTGTCAAAGGGAGATAAACTGAGTGAATGAATAAATAAAAGACGGCATGCCAGGAGTTGTAGGTAACCCACTGCCACTCCTCTGTAGGTTTTTTTTTTTAATATATATTTGTTTATCTCTGCAAGTTCTTATTTTTCACTCTTGGTTTTAGTGTAAAAAACAAAACACTTCCTTTTTTTTGTACAGTTTTCAGAGCACAGAGAAAGAGAAGCTGAGCCAAGGACTTCTACTTCAAAAGAAGCTGTAGGGAGAGAGGTGAAGAGATGTTTAATGGTGACTAACATTGGCTGCTAATGCCTTTGGCTACTTTGTGACTCACTTCAGCTCCCATCAAAATGAACTCTGACCAAGTGTGTCCTACACGGTAGCCATGTGTGGGGCTGAAGAGGAGTCACTCGGACAAGGCAGGAGTGGAGGGGTGTGGAGCGTAACTAAGGGAGCTGCCAGGGGGCAGGTTCGGCGATGATTTGACAGTTTATGGTCAGTGCATTTATCACAAATGTCATCCTTCATCACTGCTGAGATAGCCTGCATATATAATGTTTAAAACAAAGATGAAGTGAAACAGGAAACATTAGAAACCAAACCGAACAGAATTATTAGCTTTGCGGTGTACATGTTTCCTCTGATTTAATAATTTAAATTCGAACGAACAGTGAAAAATAAGTCAATATCACAAACTAAATTTTGCTTAAAGAAAAAAATCCTCACCTTTGTTTTTTTAATGTTTGGTGGAGATTCATTTAGGAATGCAGCATGAAAGATTCAAAAGAAACCCAAGAAAGACTCAGTGAGTTATTGGTGCTCATCGAAGAAACATGATGGTTTGAAGCCCTGATCAAGAATTCAACTGCAAGGACACTTTTTATATTGTTAAAATACCTGCAGCAAACTCAAACCGACATTGCAAGCAGCTGTATTTCAGCCTTTGGAGCCAGGAACCTGATCTGAAAAGGTTTCTATATTTTCATGAAGATAAATAAAATATGAAGCCAACAATGGATCCCCTAAGTGTTTCTTACCTCCACTGCTGAAGATACTTTTACCCACCACACTTTTTTCATCATCAAATCTTGCATTGATTTCATCTGCAGTGATATCTTTTATGTTCTGCACTTTAACTGCTTGTATATCTGTAGCTGCAGCTCTGACCTTAATGTTTACCAGGGCAAATGATCATTTTAAATATGAGACCCAGATGGTTTCATTAACAGATTAATATGGATGTAATTGCATATTTTTTTGATTCTCACATCCATTACTACAGTCAGATTGAGTTGTAAAGGGGCTTGTCTTTCCCTGCTACATGAAAGTGTCCTCCACAATCCCAGGGCCGTGGAACTTAGCAGGAGGCAGTTCATGCTATCAACATCAAAAAGCAAGGTCAGAGATGAAACGTTTATTTGAAATTGAAACATCCACTGGAGGGAAAAAGATTTATTTTATGAATTTAAGCTTTTAGTACAAAAGGTACCTATACCATAGGGTCTATCTGAAGACCTTGATTTACAATGCAGGTATTATCTTAAGCATAAAATTGTCTCTATCTTTATTTTTCTGAATGAGAAACAGAAATATGACATTTTGGAGTCAGGTCACTAAATTAAGAGTGACACCACAGATACTTTCATTATCAAAATAAAGTATGAATGATCCTTGAATTTTATGCACTTTACTTTTAATACATTCATGTTTCTACATGTTTAGTAGTCTGCTAGGCTACCATTATGTTTCTTCAGTTTATTCATGTGGAAATTTCAAAAATAATACTTTTCAGAGGGGAAAAAAGCACTTTTTCAGTACGTGAGTCAAAACCATTCAAGTTTCATCAGCAGCTGCTCCATGTCCATGAATTTGTTTAACAGGAGGGAGAAAAGGCTTACTGTTCCTCTGTGCAGACTAAATCTGGTAAATGTGTACATTTGCTGGGTAATCTGAGTGGAAAACAGTCGTCACAGTAGTGCAAGGTTAAGCGGTCTATAGCACCATGGAAAATACAACCATGGTCTAATCCCTTAAATCTTGGCAGATCTACCAGTGCAGTGGAAAAAAATTTAGACAACATTGCAGCAAATAGATACAATGTGATACGAATTGTTCCAATCTCTTTGTTAAATGTTTTCTTGGTGTCCTGTGGAAAAAGGAATCCCATTTAGTCACCCATAGATTTTTCTTTTTTCTCACTTTGTCAAAGTAATTTGGATATGTATTAAACATTTATCCATTATTTTTAAGTTCTTCATCTGTTCATGCAGATATGGAAACGAACCAAAAGCACATTGTGATATTTCATTTTCCAAGCTGTCAATTATTTACTTTTTGTGGTCACAGCTTGAGTCTGATTCCTATAAAACTTAGACATTGGCTCTGTTTATTGCTTGTTACAGCATCAACTGTCATCACCAGAAAGTCAGCCAACATTCTCACACAACTCCAGATACCTGTCTGCCTCAGTCCCGTGGGGAAGTGAGTAAGCAAGCGGTCCAGTATGTGGATATATGAGAGCTGAAAGCGGTGCCAACAACAAGGTTAAAAGGACAACATGTATGGCTGTTCACAGAGAAGTAATGGTAATTCCAATTCTAAGTAGGTCTGGAGTTAGTTTTTTATTTTTTTTTTTATTGTGTACGTTTGTCACAATAACTAAAAATACCCTAAACACACACAAAGACGTACTGTATCTATCTACCCCTGGGGCACTGTATTAAGGCCAATATTAGAAAAAAAAAAAAGGGGGAAAAAATTTAAAAACAGTATTTGCAACAATGACTGAAATAACCATAATAAGCAAATGACTGGAAATGTTTACGGGCGAGACATAAGACTAAATGAACCTAAAATCTGCTTGGTTTCCAGATTAATTAATTGGAAGTCTCTTCTCCTTCAGGGCTCAACATGAAGAATAAAAGAAAGGCTGCTATATACATGTATCTGTATTTATCTTAGGGGAGTCTAACTCGTTAAGAGCTATTTTTCCCTTTGGAATAAATTAACCTCCTGTGGAGCATGTCTTGTAGTACTGGCTTTAAACTTTAAGCAATAATCTTTCCTGAACCAGGCAGACATCTACTCTCAGTTATACTTTATTACCCACCCCCAATGAGTATGATGTTAGGTTCAGTTTGTCGGTTTATTTGTTTAACATTCTAGCAGCAAAACAATTGGTTGAATTCATACCAAATTGTGCTTATATATTGCCAGTGACCCAGAATATATCACATTACATTTAGGCAGCAGTAGGTTGACGTTCCCTTTTTAAAAATTTTTAAGTCTTTAATCCCCCCCCCCCCAATTTACTTAGAATGGGTGACATTTCAAACATCCATATTAACAAAACTATTGGTCAAATTAATGCCAAACTAGCTTTACAGATTGCTAGTAATCTGACATTTCTTGGAAAATTAGGTCAAAGTTAATATTTTTCATGAATTTTCTAAATCCTTTTTCCTACCATTTAGTTATAATGGGCAACAATTCTAATGTTGATGATTAAAAACGATTATATTTCAGTTCACTTCCAGCCGGGCACATATATAGAGATAATTGATATGCTATCATCACCACACTCATAGCCATAATGACTGCTTGAATGATGCCAAAATAAGCCACAATACATAGGAGGGGTGGAGTTTGTTGTGCCTGGCACTAGTTTTTTTATTTATTTTTTTACAAATATTTACCTCCATCAACAGTCCATCTCGTCTCGTCCTCTGAACCCGCTTTATCCTCACGGGGGTCTGTGTGGGCCTAATCCAGCTACAATGGGTGAAGGCGGGGTACACCAGTTCATCTCAGGGCTAAACATATATAGACAATCACTCTCACATTCACAGCTATGGGTAATTTAGATTAACCTATTAAGTGCATCAGTGCATGTGTTTGGATGGTGGGAGTAAACCAGAGTACCCAGAGAAAACCCACGCAGTCACGGGGAGAACATGCAAACTCCACAGAACGGTCTGGTCTGGGAATAGAACCAGGGACCTTCTTGCTGTGAGGCACGAGTGCTAACCACTGTACCACTGTGGCGCCCCATCAACAGTCCTATTAACACAATTATTAGTTGACCGACTGTAATATATTCTGTGATTGTGCAATTGCCAGAATGACAATTAATCCCTCAGGTAGATTTTGAATTCAGACACATTTGTTATTTATAATGTTGGGAATCTATCTCCTGTTTTACATTCAGCACCAGGTGATGCAGAAGCAGCCATGACCTCCTAACTGGCCTCTAAAGTGCAGCCCTTATCAGCTGGGAATTTATGTCAGCACGTCTAGTTACAATAGCTACATTTTCAGATAAAACCATCTATCTCTCTTTGTCTGATAGCTGAGGACAGAGAGTTTAGGTCATGTTGCTGTTATAGTAGAGCGATAACTGATGAAGCGATGACCCTACAACATTTGCAAGATTGGCACAGACAGAGTTTTATGGCCCAGAAAAGGTCACTGATGCCATAAACAAAATCAGGTGCAGACTGACTGGGCACGTTTGTTGATTAAAACTCTGGGATTTTGCTCATAACTCTGTGGAGAACTCATAGATGAGACACAAACCCATGAGCAGTAGTTCAATACAGAGATAAAGCAGATGAACAAGTGACATTTTGAAACAACAAATGACAAAAATAGATTAAGAATAAAATAAAAATAAAAAGTAATGGTATGTGGTTGTACTTTGCAACATTTGAGATCATTGCACGCCTCGAAAATAGGGCAGATACGGATTTTTGCAGGATTTCTGATTGTTAATCTCAAGACATGTAAAACAAGTCAACATCACAGAAACGAGTGTACCTGAAAGGAAGTAAACAAGCTCTGTTTTGAACACTGGTGTTCCTTTTCCTGAGGTGCAAAGCAGCAAATGGATTTATTTTAGCAAACAGTGATGTGAGGGACAGTTGAGGAACACTTCAGTCTAACAAATCATCCCCTGCTGTTGATATACAGTGGGTTTGTGGACGTCTGTTTTTGTGCACACTATGAGACTGGAGCCAGAGGGAAGAAAAAAAAAGCACAATAACATTTCTTAACACGTTTCCATTTACCAGACTGGGACACCTGCTTTCAGTTTTGTCCATACTTATAGCAGCTTTGGGGGGAGATGTTCTGTAGATTATAATTGTGTGTACGCCGATGTACTGAAGCCAATGTGGAAAGAGTTACAGATTTTCAGCAGACAACAATGCCAAGTTTTGTTGCATGATTATTAAACTGTTTGTCAGATGCCAGCCACAGAATCAGCGTTGACTTTGCATAGTGCTGATGCTGCAACACAGTGCACAATGGTATGTAATTTTGTCTGTGATTGAGTGCAATTGTCTGGCTATCAGCCCTAGTGTCATGAGATACATGTTTATTGAGAAAACAACCAGTTACAGACACATGCACTGTGGTTTGTCTTAAATGCCATATTCAGGAGAGGTTTTAGACGACAATGACAAAACAGCCCAGATAATATCATCTGCAACAAAAATGGATTAGATTAAGATAGATTCAAACATGAATTAGTCGATGAAGTTCCGTTATCTTGTATTCATTAACAAATTTAGATTGTGGTGGCAAAACAGAAATCATGATTGAATGGACTGGACTAAATTAATAAATAGAATATTGTATAGATTGCTCTTGATTGCAAAGTACACTGAGTTTCTTAATTTCATAGAATACAGTGGCAAAACCTACAGCCAAAGAAGATGATGGCTGTCAAAAGCAATCTGTGGTTTTATTTCTTGAAAGGCTCCTTTGTTCTTTCCACTTCTCACCCTCTTAAGCACAAAATAATACTGTTGTCAGGCCTGAAATGTATTGTAATTGATTAAAACTATTGAGAGGGACAAAAGGACAAAGGGAGTGAATGAGACCGACAGCGAACGATGTTTGGAAAGGATGATGGCAGGAGAAACCCTGGCCGTCCTGCAGAATTTTAATTACTGCAGGCAGCAGCACTTCTCGCAGACTAATCTCCTCCACAGTAGGATTTATAGGCATTACTGATGCTGACAAAGTGATCGCTCAGGGAGAGATAAAACATCATAAAATAAAGCATGAAATTGGATATGAATAATACTTCCTCCTCAAGGCAAGGTTGTTTTAATGTTTGTTTCACTAAACTGGATTGCTTATTAACTGATTGCACTTGATTATTAAATGTGTGTATACTGTACAGGTATGTTGGTCTAATATTGTATTTGTGATGTTATATTGCTATGCTGTTTTATTAGACTGAGTACTATACATTAATAAGTCATTAATAATTACACATAACATTTTAGGTATTTAATTATTATTTTTAGCTGAAATTTTTAACTTGTATAATTGCAACTGTGGAAGCTTGACTATGCATTTTGTCAGCAGCAAAGGTTAATGCTATTTTAACTCTAATGTGGGAGACGCTGTAATGACAAATTCTACACTACAGTAGCCGTGATTGCTAAGGCTCACAGCTAGGACCTCCCCCCACCACCCCCATTTCCTTTTTCCCCTTCCTGACATTTCTATTATTGAGAAACAGCAACTCTAGCATGGTACTGCTGCCGCACTATATCCGCTCTGACTTAATCCTCCTGGCATTTCAATAGCCTCCTCTCCTTCCTCACACATGCCAAACTATTTAATATTTAATCCACTTTGGATGGGATTAATACACTAAGGGTTAGTTGAAAATTTTGGCAGGAGATGACCTTATCAATGGCTACGATGCATAGCAATTTTTCTGTTGTTTCCCCCGTGGCTATGAAATAGAACGTAAGTTGATTGTGCTTGTTCAGTGTGAACAGGGATTGATGAGAGATCTGAGTCTGCAGAGAGTATCTCTAATGAACAAATAAATCAAACATCTTTCTGAGATTGAGCTGGCGTCTCACTGCCTGGATCGCAAAGTCACACCACATCAGACTTGCTAAAGAAGATGATCAAGGACACTAATTGAATTGCAGCATGCACATGTACAGTTCAGCTAGCCCCACCCCCAACAACCAGAGCGATCACCTCAGTGGGTATTGCCTTTAATTTAACAGCCCGGAGTCAATTTCACACTCTGCAATCTCCATATGTTTATCTACAGAAATTTAATTTTTGTTATTAGTGACAGTCCTTTGGCCACATGCTCAAGTGCTCATACAGAAACATCATAAACAAGATACACACAAACATTATTAGACACAAACATATCTGGGATGAGCAAACACTTGCAAGAATTACATGTGAGCATATATACCTTTATAAAGTACAACTTAAATGATCCTGTCATATATTCATCATATTAGAGTAAATTTACTGGCATACAGTCAATTTTGAAAGTATGTCATGATTTTTTTAAAAATTTTTTTATTGACTGACTTTCAGAAACCTCCTATGAACTGGATACATCTTCATATTTAACTATTTTATTTCCCTTTAACATACCACAGAAACTTTAGAGCACACAATTCTGGAAATCGAATATTTCTTTTATGGGTGTCGATCATGGGCTGAAGCAGAACTGAAAGTAAAACGAGTCCTTTCAGTTAAGACTTTTATATTGTATCTACATTCTAGAACTGTTTCTTTAATTTGCAAGTAGCTGTTTGTCGGCATGGAGTCTCACTGCCAGTCTCACAGATGGCAACGATAGGGATCATTACTGGAAAAATCAGGATATATTCTTGTGTGATCAAAATAAAAGTAAGCACGCCTCTGGAGGCTTGTCTGCCTAAGAATAGCTCCAAAAACATCCTCTTGCAAATCTTTTGAAGTAAATGCAGTCGCATAAATGCAATCGAAAACAATCAAAGCCCTCTCATTCAACCATCTTATTGTGTCTGTTAAACCATTGTACTTGCATTATACCTGAAACCAATGATATAGCCATATGTACTGTCATGGTATGCATATACAAATTATTAAGTATTTATTTAATATTATGTACATTGCATCATCTCTTAAAATGAGATCATGTATTAATTTGCAGACATAATCAGTAACCGGATGCATCCAAATTGCAAACATTAGCATCGGTGTTGAGCATATAGGATCTGTCGTGACCTGTGCACATTATAATATATTATGACTGTTTTTACATATAGTCTTACAGATACATAGATGTGTATAATGGGACTCATATACAATTGGCATATGGAGTTTAATCAGCTTTGCAATGAACTGGTGAAATGTCCACGGTGTATCCTGGCTTAAGTAAGCATACGTATTTGGGATAGGCTCCAGCGACCCCCGCTACCTTAGTTAGGATAACGTGAGTTCCAATAATTAATGAATGGATTTAATCACATATCACATCACATCATTGTACAATAAAGAAATGTAAGTAGACATCATCAATCAATATGATTTTGATACTGATTGTAAGAAGTAGATTTTCTTCATTTCTCTAAAATGATCAGTTTTGGAGCGTAGCTATTAACTATGACTGACCACAGCACAAGAAAACGCCTTCAGATTGTTATTACCTTCACTGTTTGTATGTGGTTAAGGAGTCATACATGGAATATGGAACCTGTAGGAGAGGGATTTAGATCTTCCACCAACAGCCGGTGTCATTATTGAGAAACTGCGTGAGAGCTCAGCACACCAGCATGAAGAATGAGATTTGTAATGGAGAGATGTGGACTCAATACAACGACACAAAATGTGGGAATACCCACTGGCCTCTTTCCCCAAGCTTACATATGATAAGCTGCAACTATCTTGTCTTGAGCTGCCAAGTCGGTGTGTAACACAGCCTCATCTGGCCAGGGCAGTGGGCTATGACATTTCACCCCCCTGCCAAGAGGATCCTTCTTCTATCTTCTCTCTCCAAAGCCCCGTCGGCCCCTGAGAGCAAACGCCTGCATGTGGCAGTCAGCTGAGGCTGATTGAATTAACTGACAGAAAATATCTTCTACTTGCTAAACCTACTGGACCGATGAATGCATCTCAGACAGTCTTTGAATCCAGAAAAGGTGAGGACAGGTCTGATATAAGCTTTGACCACAATGTAGGAGAGCAGGGGCTCAAACAGCCATTAGACTAAACACATTCTCAGCACTACATGAATTATAACAGGGATGACTGTAAAACATAACAACCCTCAAAACCACACAGATCTCTCCATGGCTCAGCAAAAGGTGTCTTGTTTGCACTGCATCAAAGGCAGGGTTGGTTGTTTGACATGCATTTATTTGTTCCCCAGCTGTGGGGCAGTGGTAGCCTAAGGTTAGAGAGGAAGGCATATCACTAGAGGTTGCGCTGGGAGTGTGGGATGCAAAAATTAATGAGAAGCACTTACCAATGGTTGCAGTAGGAAGCCTCAAGCGTGAGTGAGCACAATTTCATGAATTGCATATTATCTCTCTTCCCCTCCAACTATTGCCCCGAGGATGTAAATGACTGTCTTATATAGTAAGTCAACATGCCTAGTGAGAATAAATTGCAAACTTTCTGTGAAACCCATAACAACCACAACAATCATTTGAGCAATAAATATGAAGCTGGGGCACCCTGAATGGAGTTGCATGATCAAAATATTTAGAAGCGCTCTTGAATGTTTAGACCAATGTTAGATCATTAGATTCGTAGCACTGGAGGCCACAGGGCAAAGCATATATACAGATCCAGGGCTGCCTAAAGCAGGGATTCCTGAATATGTTCCTTTTTTTCAGATGAACTGAGGCATATACTGTAGTGTATTTATTCAGATTATTATTATTAAGAAAAAAATACCTACCAAAAAAAAAACCTATGCGCATTACTACAATACTACTCAGTTCTTTCTTGAACCCTCATTATTTTTAGATTATTTATGATCTTGAAAGTCTTGGGTGTATGAAAATGTAAATGGCTTCTTTTTCCTCTTAATTTAGACAGGCTGTCTCCATGAGAAATTTAAAGAGGAACACACATATGGTGCTATGCTTGATCATGGGTGTGGGTTCAGCCTCAGGGATTGACTCATCGATTCCCTTCAGCCCTAGACTCTGGGTTTGAGAGCCACTAGGCAGGTTTCAAGGGTTCTCATTACTGGCAGGTACATGTAAAGCTGTTCACTGCTGCCTGAAGCTGTCTGAAGAAGAACCCTTAATTGAGCACTGCAGCCAGGATGATGGATAGCCCTGTCCAAGATACAGATGGCTCCTGCAGGGGGTCCAGCTCCCCTTTGGGACAAGTCAGCTGTGCAGAGGACCACATGTTGACAGCCAGAATCTCTTTGCAGTATAACATAAGACACCATAGAGCCATCAATAATGGCTTTGGAGACCATGTTCTGTATATCTCTGAGATGTTGCACTTGTACCGCTCGATCAATAAGGTAGCCGAGTGTAAAACTAACTGCAGCATTAGATGTTATCCATTCATGACTGTGCATAGTCATGTGAGGTGTTTGTCTCCTTTGGAAAATGCACTGTAGATTATAACAAATTACAAAACAAAACCACACAATACATCATGTTTGGGCAACATTGCATGTGTCATTTAACAAAAATAAGATTGTCCAAATGATGTATTTTATGAATATTTAAGGAATAGTATCTTTAAATTAATATTGCATACTTCAAAATACTAAAACAATTTGACACTATCTTATGCAAGTTTTTTATCAAATTTTTGTTGGGTTTTGTAGAAGAGAAACGTATGTCAACTTATTTCTTTTTAAGCTACAGGGGGGAAAAATTTAAACATATGCTTCTGCAGCACTCTCCTCTCAGTTCAAATCAAAAGCCTGTATAATGTGTAATTACAAATGGTTTGATATATTTTCATACCAAACTTCAAAGCATCAGTGAGAAATGTATCAGTATTTGGCAATTACAGCTGTCAGTCACATTTTTCCCTTCTGTCATCAGCCAAATACCTGTACTATGGAGTCCATTTATTACAGTCTGAAAACAAAGAGAGGGAATAATTACACTGACTGTTTGCAGACACATGACTTGATGACACCACGGTTCCAGGACTGATGGTGATAATAAGGTTGTAGTGAATTAATATTGGAAAGTAGCAGGAATTTTAAGTAAACGTCAATATTCTGAGATTAACATTAACATAGATTAAATGTATTTAGTTTGCTTGAATTGCTAGATATAGCTACAAGTCAGACACTGTTGATGAGGTGGGACATCTTCTTGGTACCCACAAAGAGGGGTATTTGGAGAAGTTGATCTTAACCAAATTGCAGAACGATCCTTAATCCCTACCTCTGGAGTCTGGCCTCTACCACTGTGTCATAAATGTCGTATCACCACATACAGGCACTGACTTAAAGGCATACACAAGTCTTGATGCACACCAGTATTTTGTCGCCGGCTGGGTAACCAATGCTGGCGCTGTAATGGCCTAGCTAAGACATTATCTTCTTTCATTGAAGCAAATGTATCTGGTGTAACTTGTACACACTGAGAGCGGGCTAAACTTTCTTTTGTTAAGCTAGCAGGCTAAGCTAAACTGGCGGGCTTGTGGACTCTGTTATGTTTTGTGACAGAGAATGTTGCTCTAGTAAGTAGCTGAGTTAGAAATTAATCTCTAAAGTTTGCAAACTCACCATGTACAAAATGTTCACTACAAAACCCTGAATATTTCGAGGGTTGCCAGTCTTTGTGGTTAATTTTAGTTGGCCTCAGCCACCTCCTCTCTGCCTCAAAAGGAATGCGGTAAAAGGCAACATTGGGTTTATGCCCTTTTCTGTTGGCACAACCCACAGCACAGCAAGAGGGTAAATCTTGCAAAACAAAACTGAATTAAATAAAATAACTTAGCCTTTAAATTTATAATTTATAAAATAGCTCGAAGACAGTGACTGTTTTCTTTTACATCCACCATCCATCATGGCTAAACAAAGCAGCGCAACGACGACGTGACGACCAATGCAAAGAGTCAATATATGAATTCAATTTTGCTGAGGGTAATTATAAAAAAGATAAAAACAATGTTGAAGCTAAAAAAATATGTGTTACTATTTATACGGTTTTGTAAAATGTTAGTATTATGATTTAAAGATTAAATAGATTAAGGTTAATGATTAATGCATTTGAATGCAGAATGCCCTGGCAAGTATATTATAATTAAATGGTCACCTTTATGATTTCATGAACATATGATTAAAATAGTTCGCTAGCAGGTCTAATAAGCATATTTAAAGTAAGAGCATTATAGTCCCAGAAAAAAAAATTAGATGACCTTTTATTTTCTTGAATTTCTTGTTCATTTTAATACCTGGTAGAATTAAAGGTACATTTGTTTGGACAAATATAACGATGACATCAAAAATACCTCATTTGACTTAAATTTCAGAGTTGATATCTGTTTTCCATGATTTCCTTGATAACAACCAAAATCACTTCATTTCTTCTATCAATACCTGTGGCACTGTAGTGACAGAAACAGAGCATTTAGGCATTCTGTGTTTTCTTTCCTCTTTGTTTTAGTCACATGATCCACACAGGACTTGACTACATACACATTGTTTTTGATGACTTTTGATGGTCTAATAGTTCAATGTATTATATGTTCTTTATGACAGTCACACATGATACAAAAGGTCCAACCAAATAAATGTTGCTTTTCGTGAGAGGATCGTGGTCACATTAATAACTAGCGGTGGTGTAGGTTATAGCAGTGCTATAGAAGAGGAAGGTTTGTAGTGCATGTCACTTTGGCTGAGAGGCCAAGAGGTTAGTGGGTGATGGAGTGCACTTGTGTGAGTGAGGGCTTCAGGGTCACTTGTCTTTGTGTCCTGCCCTTTCAATGCATCTTGCCCTCCTGTATCTTGCGGCCCTGGCTCTCCTGTTGCTACAGGTATGGCTAATCAGAGACAGTGACATTGGGTGCATGCCGTCAGGCCTGAATAAAACATGTAGCAAAAAATTTAATCAAGCGAGGGCATCTGCAGCTGTCTCCAACCGCCGGTACCAACACTCCAGCTATTCACCACACGTGTCCTCATACTAATGACAAGCCTAAAAGGAGGCAGAGGGCAACCTCTTTTCATAATCAAAGTGTTTTTATTCATGACATGTCTATTAATTAGTTTGGAATAGTCAGCAGCATGTGCTCAGGAGAATTTAAATTGGCTGAAGAGGATTTGCCCTTTCTCTGTTGAGCCAATGATTTCTTGGCAAGTCTTTATAACCAGGGTGGGACAAAGAGAGGAAGAGGAAGAGACAAGGAGAGAGATAGCACCGGTGTGTGTTTGTGTGTCTATGTGTATCTTTCTGACTGTTTCTTTCATTGTGAGTGAGTCATGGAGCCTATAAATCATTGCGCAATGTAAAATTGAAACTGTCAGGGGCATTTGTGCGATTACAGAGTATCTTGTTGTGTGCATTGGCACGAACACATGGACACGTATCCAGAATATCCTTCCTACTTGAGAAATGTTTGCTGTGTGCTTGATTTTCAATAAAGGCTAAGTAAGTAAAGTATAGGTCAAATGAAAATATAATATAAAGCTACATACGCAACAGTTTTGTTTACCTATTGCTGCTTAAATCATATCTGAAGTGTTCAACAAGAGTCTGGTTTGCCCTTCCTCATAACTGCGTTATACAATAATGAGAAGTGACCTCTCCATATCACTGTCTCTGACCTTTCGCTGTTTAATCTCTATCCTCTATGTTCTCACCTTCACAACATGAAACACATTAACATGATTTCTGTCTTCTCTTATTAGCAACATTCTTCTTTTTTTTTTTTTTAGTAAATGTAGCCATCTTTGTCAATAAAATAACCAATCAAGAAAGTATTTATTCGATGCATTCTTTTGAATTAATACGCATGCCACCTAACCTAAAACTACAACATCATAAACAGACTTGACACTTGTCACAACACCATCAGTGATATTTTAGTCATTGTGAAAGATGGGAACAGGAGACAAATTATTTGTTAATTCTCATTTCACACTCCCCATGTGAAATCTGCCAGGCACACAGAGCACTGGTTCCTCTACATGCACAATGGTCGGGCACACTGCATAACACCAAATTATCTTTCCTCTGGCTTAATTATTCATTAAGCAAACATAATTAATTTAAGAAGCGTCTCTCATAGGAAGTGTTTCAAATAAAGGCCAGAAGGACAGCTTTCTCCTTAACCCTTAACTGAACACAGAACAAATCCAAGAACCTGAATACAATATCATTTCAGCAACAATAAGGGTGAAAACTTTAAGGTTACTGCAAAATGATGCACAACAGCCCGAATAAAATTACAAACACAGAGACCATTTTAGGATTGTCAAGTATGTTTTGCAAAATAACGATTGGATTTTTCTGTGATGCTCTTAGAAAAGTGATTGTTTAAATTGTTTTCAAAATCAGATGTTCTTAATTTGTGTTACCTCAGGGTTTCTTCTATCATTAGCTGTAGGCACAGCATCTAAGTGTCTTTGCACAGCAGTTAGCCTGGGGAAAAAAAAAAAAAAAACTCCTGATGTGATTTCTTCAGGAGTCAGACAGAAAATATGTCATTGTTTAAATAAAGTGTTTTGGTTTGTTTTCATATAAACAAATGAAATGAGTTAACTTTATTCACAGATTTGTTTACGGTTCGTCAAACAATAATAGAAATGTAATAATGGTATGCATAAAAGACATATTGGTATTTGCACCTAAGCCCTTTTTTTCCTCAATATGTTTTAATTAGACTATATTTTATTTTGTGTATACACATTATTTCTTCATATTCGCACACATAACAGTTACATACTGATATTTATATCACTGTGTGCATTTCCGCTTAACTGTGTGACATCAACTGAAAAACTTTGCACATTCTGAACAGCATTACACACAAAACTCTCCAGTGAATTAGCAAGCAGCTGCAACATTTCCCAGCCCTTACTTGCACAGATCATTTAACAGGTCCCATTTTGTCTCACTGTGCCTGACGGAGCTTGTGTGACCGAAGCAATCTGAGACCCTGACAGAAGGATTTTCCTCTGCAACTCTTCGTAGCCAGTCCAGCTTCATCCTCACACGCTCACCAGAAAAAAAACATTTTAATTAGACATACTGAGTACACACAGACACACAAACTTTGCTCTCTCTTCCCTCCCCTATGTCCTCTTCCTTTCCACCATTTTTCCCTGACTTTAACAGAAGCATCTTAAGAGAAAAAGGGCACTCTTTGATGTGATTTTGAGCTTTCAGATCATGGGGTGGTTTGCCTTTAAGCCCACCAAATCCACAGACTCTAAGAAACAAAGAGAAACATACAGAAGTGCTTTTTTGAGATCCATTTGTGTAATGGCGGAGCTGTATGTTATTTGTCAGCTTTTCTGTTGGACCATTTTATTCCACTCCACTGAGTTATTACAAAACTATAATATAGGACTTTATTATTATTATTTTCATTATTATTATTATTATTATATTTTCCGTATGTAGCCTCTTTCCAGCAAAGTTTTTAACAGGATTGTTCTTCCCAATCGCCTCACTCATATTACCATGGAAACAACAGGAATTTCCCCAGAAGATCCATTAAAACACATCTATTCTGAGGAGTGACTCAGTGAAAAGGGTGAATGTATAACCTCTGAGCTTCTTCCATCCACATGTGTCTTGGTCAATACATTTTCATTGAAAGGTGCAACCAGGCCAGTCTCCATGGCTCTTTTTTTTTTGTAGCCGTGAGATTGTATTTAACAGCTGCACGCAACCAAAACTATTTATAGATCTAAATGTTTATTAACTTACGAATGGAGAGTTTTGGCAATATATAAAAATATTTCTGGTGAAATAGGGTTTTTTCCCCCAGCATTTTGGTAGTATCATATGTGGACTCCAACGGTGATTCACCAGTAAAAGTCATGGAGTTTGAGAATTTTGGAGACATGTATTATTAACCCATAAAGACCCAAACAGCCACTGGCCTTTAAAACTATATTATCATCTAAACTGTTTAATACCAGTTGATCCACTAATCCTATCAATACATGTAAATAATTGGTGTAAAATACAGGTACATCATTTTTTCATGGTCATCAGATATTGCCCATTTTGGATGTTCAGAGGTTCTGTAGTTACTATGGAAACCAGTCGTCTTCAAAACCATTGATTCACCAGTAAAATCCATGGAGTTTGATCAGTAAAAATGGATGGACACAACTGGATTTATGTTCAGTTTGTGATATTTTTGCCTAAATAAATGTATTCTTTCCTCAATTTTTAGTTTTCAATATAATAACCCCCAATTTTAATCTGAGCTTTTATGAACATCTACATGATGAGTGAATTATATAAAGGAAAATACATTATTTTCACAGAAAAACACAAAATACACAGGATTACATTGTAATAAACAATGGCAAATCACTTAAGGGAGGTTACATAGAATGAGGGAAAAAATATCATTTGGGAACTGAAAAAAGTAGCAGTGAGTCTTCATGGATTAATATCAAGTTAATGATATATTTAGCTGAAAAAAGGTACATATTTGTTTTTATTTTGTCTGTTTGATAGCTTATAAGGTGATGGCATGTTAAGTTTTGTCATTCATTGTTAATAATTCTATACACAGCACATTTTTAGTGAATTAACATTTCTAATCTCACCAAATATTTAGGTCACTCAAAGGCAACAACACCTAGAAATATTAACAGTGTGACTTTGAAATTGCTTCTCATTGTAACAGTTTCTCATTTTCTCTTGGTTTTCTCAAGTACATGTCATCATATCCTAGTCTGTTAAAACACCAGATGACTCTTCTTGTTTAATTAATTCTAATTATTCCCCTTAATTTTATGCATTTACATTTGTAAGGGAGCACATCACAAAATAACAGGTTAGTTAAATGGTAAGATTTTCACACCTTTTTTTTCTTTTGTAGTCTGAAGCGTTTTCAGTGAAAGACAAAAGAAAAATAGACATCAGAGATTAAAAAAAAAAAGAAAAGAATGTCTTTCCTTTGTACAGTACTTTGAGTCCTGAGTCACCTTGAGCAAAAATACCAAACATTAAATTGGGACGAAAAGAAGCAGTTTTCTAAAATAGAGTTGAAATAAGTAGAGTTTTGCCTTAAAATGCTTAAATGAAATGAACACATCTGCTTTTTAATGTAGTTCTACACATATAATACATTTATTCTCATTTTAAATTACAATTGTTAACATTTGCAAAGCATCAGTTTCTGTTTGCCTTCATACTTGTTCTCATATTTGCTTTCATAATGATGTCGGAAGGACTGGATTGCACTTTGAAATGGAATGTGAGGTTACAAATCCAATTGGCTTATAGGGTCGTAAATCCAATTGACTAGGGGAAGAAAAAAGGCTACTCCTAAAATCTTTCTCTCATCTGTACTTTTATGTACATTTGTGGCTACTGAATGTGATTTGAGTTTAAGAGAAGGAAAGTGTTGGCAGAGTGACTATAGAGGGAATACTGCAAAAAAAAAAAAAAAAAAAATTCAGGCGAGGGTTAATCCATTTTTCTTGGCAATTGAAGCTGTGTAGAAATCATATCACATATTTGTCCCCTTATAAAAGCCACAGAGAGCCCTATAGCATATGTCATAATAAATATGCAATGCCATAATATTGAAGTAGAACTGGATAGACGTACAACAAAAGAGTGACAGATTCAACCATAAGCTGCTTCGTCCAACAGTGAAACGGAAACAATGACTTAAAAATAAAAATGATGCCATTCATTTCAGTTTTAAATGTATTCGCATCGATATTTTTTCTCCTTCCAATTCTATATCTTGTTTTCTTCACATTGTGGTAATTGTGTCTAATGAAGAAAAACATTGATAAAACTAACAATAATAAGTCAAGTCCAGCTTGTTGGCCGCTTTCCAGTCAATACTCTGACTTATACTACTTTCAGCATGTTTGTGGGAAGCTGCCTCCTCCCTCCTGTCTCTGCTTTACCTTTCATCACTAGCTCAGATGTGCATCCACACACAGAGCCAGGACTCCTGGAGCAGGGCCAGGGAGCGTCCCTACAGCCTCTCAGCAGAAACAGCTTTGTCAAACTCAGTTAGCTGCCTCTGAGGGGAAACACCTCTTTCCACAGTAATACTCCAACTATTCACATCATGCCCCAGCCTCTGCCTCAGCCGCCTCATCAATCCACACAGCAACAAAGGTAAACAGCGTCGCACCTTCCAAGCAGAGGCCAGCGCTGCTTTGTTGACACAGTGTATGTGCAAACTGGCTGCACATGGGGTAACCGACTCATAGGACAGACTGAGCTTCATTTACAGAAGGTAATTGCACTGGAGCCAAGTGGTGCACTTTTGTGATGAGATTCTTGCCAGCTTTGCTAAAACCTTGACTAGATGTGTTTGCTCACCAGAAGATGCTGCTTTGACAGGGACACATAATAAGTTCAGCTACACACAAACATGTCTCCTTCAAGCAGCTAAGGTCACTGACAAGTGTTGTCTCTATTATGTACAGCACAGAGGAATAGTACATGGCCGGTTGGCATAGATGATTGAATAAGTTCTACTACATCCATTCTGTAAGAGCCAAAAGATGATGGTTAAAAAGAATTCATGATTAGAAATGTATTTGTGTGAAGTTGCAATTTTCTGATTTTCTTGAATGCATCTTAACTGTGTATGTGTGTGTTATATGACCGCTCTGCATTAAGGAAAAAAGCTGATGAGAATATAGTTATTTTTTTACTGCCTGATATGATGTGAATTCAAATGTTAGTGTTTAACACAATAACATGGATTAATTCATCATTATCATCATCGTCTGACTAAATTAAATGGAACACTTGATAACAGTTGTTTTGTTGAAAATGATGGAGGTTTTGATAAAAAAACATATTAATTGCATAAAATATATATATTTATTTATTTATGTATGTTTTGGATATTTTACCACTTTTTTTTGGGGGGGGGGGTTGGTTCTGTATTTTATTTTCTTTATTTTTAATTTTTCATAATTTTTGTTAGTTTATTTATCTGTGATTTTGAGTGGATTTGAGCATGTTTTATTTTTTATTTTGCCTCCGCATTTTTTGTGTTTATGTATTTTGTGGGAAATGTATGTGCAAAAAAAAAGCACTTCCAGATTAAAATACTACATTAACATAAAGCATACGTTAGTCTGGGGTTCTGCTAGCACTAGGCTAATGTGTCACCTAGCATATATATTAAGTGCAGAAATATTCCCTTCTTTTTTCAGTCTGTTTAAACACAATATAGATTAAAAATGAATATTTAATCAAAATTAATCCAAAGCAACCCCCTGATTAATGCACTAAAAATTTTTAACCATTTCACAGCACTAAAAGGTATCTTTTTTTTGTTTTAATACATTTTTGGAGAGCTTACAGGCTCGTAATTTGCATCAGAATAGAAGAATCAAGAACTTTTATTCTTATTATTCAAATACAATGCTACTAGCTTATGTCAAACAATAAAATAAACACATAATACAAGATGTATCTGAACAAACAAGAATAAAAATAGAATAAAAACTAGCAGAACACAACTCATAAGATCACTACACTTTCTTTGCCCTAAAACATTCATGTTAACTTTCTTCATTGTCTAAATATTTCTTCCATGAGATTAAAAAAAAACCTATCATCCTTGTGAAATTGTTAACAGGGTTTTACTTTTGCTGAATCATAGGCGTGAAAACACAGTATATGCTACATACAGCTGTGTTATATTCTACGAAATTTTCAACCAGAGCAAATATTACATGGTCTACACTGTCTTGCACTGATTTGAGAATATAAAACATCAAAACAACAAATTAATAAAAAAAAAAACCATAGTTAGCTGTCACCGCACAATACAAAACATTGATATTGGAAAAGAAAATCTATTTTATGTCTCAACAACAGTCTTGAATTGATGAAAATTCCTGATGAAAAACACAGGCACAAGAAGAAATAAAATAAAAACATTTCATGCAAAATATAACAGTGTACATGGAGAAACCCCCAGGAGCATGAGAGTGGTTAGCGCAGCAGCAGCATGGACATTTGCTCTGAAAAATGCCTCCAGATGATTCCTTCATGGAATATTTTCTCTCTTTCTCCCGAAGCTTCTTGCTGATAAACATCTGTTTTTTGTTCCAGCAGAACAGGCTCCACTGAAAGGAACCGAAGATGTGCTTATGATGCTACTCATGTTAGGAATGAAAAAAAAATACAGGAGGGCCAGTGCCATGCAAATGTGCTAAAAAGGATAAATCTCAGGTATTTTCTTTGGTTCTGTTCAGATTGCCTCTTAAAACCTGTAATGATAACAATATAGAGACTATTGAGGGCTGAAATATGGTGTTTCTTGGGGGATGGAAATTGTGCTATTGAAGTGCTGCCTATTATTCCAAACATAACGACAGGCAGAAATTAAGGGATTCTTTGAAATGGGTATATTTGTAGGCAGCACAGCATTTGCACAGTGGTTAGCAGTGTCACCATCCTGCAAGTAGAATACAGTAGGTACATTTTTCAGTGCGACTCTTTGTTTTGTGCTAGAATAAATGAGGATAGAGTATACTCCTGTTACAGAACTTACCAGCAGGATCTCCATATGAGCTTGCTGTGTATATAAGCAGGACTAAATTGGTTTATTTACTCATTACCTCACATTTATATGTAGCACTGACCTCTGAAATGACAAAAACGAATATGTGTGAATGTGCATGTATTCATTTTTGACAGTCATTCCTCACTTGTCCCACTGACGTCCTCCTGTGCTCCCATGACTCACAGCTCATTATTACTCATATGTGTCTGCTGCCTATTGTCTTTTGTCAGATTTACACACCCCCTCCCCCTTTTTTTGTCTGATTTTTGACAGCTTACTTGTCTACCTGCCTGTTTACTTTCTGTTGTTCTGTGATGTCTTTTTATTTCCCTTTTACTTTTGGCAGGCTTATAGTTCAGTCTATAAGTTCTTTATACGTAGGTTCCCCTGCTAGGCGCTGGCAACACAGTTCAGCTACAACATTTCAGCATCATGTGTATAGATTATTCTGGCTGCAAGTATTATGGATTCATGCAAACTAGACATGTACCTGCCAAAACTGTCAGAAGCCATGATAAAAATACTAGATAACTTGCATCACTGCTTATTAACAATAAAAATATATGAATCGTAATCAATTAAAGTCTCACTCAAATATACCTATATGCATTCTATGGCCTATATCATTAACTTGTGACTATTTTTAGAGATAGAAATGTCATAATATATTATATAAGCCTATCTAAAATATTAGGCATTGCTTTGCCGAGTCTCTTCTTGAGTCCATTAGTTTGCCATGCACACACTGTGTAAAAGCCCTTGCCCAGTCCTTCATCCCCTACTGTCAGAATTCTTTTCTTCTGTTTGCCGTTATAATTCAGAAGTAATCCGGGAAATTCAAGTACAGACAGGCAGGCTTCACAGGCAGAATACATGCACCTCCCCCAAGCTGCTAAGCAATGTTTAAAAACTGATCTCTGAGTAAACAAGTCCTCAAATAAGGTAAGCATTGCTACAATCCTTGCACATTCTCACACACACACACACACACACACACATACAGTACTGTACAAGAACAAGGAGTAAAAAATATCTAGGGGCTGGTGCATTGATTTTTGAGCATATATGAAATCAAACATTTAAATATATAATTATTCATTGGGAAACGTATTGAATACATTTGATGAAAAGTAATGATTAAAGAAAGATGGTGCAGTGATAAGTGTTAGCTGTGGAGGAGCACAATATGACGATAGTGTGATTTTTCAGTTGCAATCTATTCAGATCATTTTAATTATTCACGCCGAATGCGTGAATGAATGCGTGGGCACACTGTCTGAAACAAAAACAAGAAGAAAGAAACAAGACGTAGTGGTTTAACAACAGACAACATATGCTCACACGCAGAAACACACCCTTACATGTACATGTTGGGTGTTTGAGCATTTATGGAACTTTACTTTGACTCACATTTATTGTCTGAAGACTGAACACTTAAATCTAAACAAAGCAAACACATAAAGACATGTATTATATCTATTTAATCTATAATCTATTTCCAAACTATACTGGCTTGCATTTACATGAAACTAATAAAAAAATGTTTAGACTTGCCCTCATGGTGCAATGAGGTTGCTAAATAATTATACAAACGTCAGTGATATTTTGTCATCTACCAAATGACACTTGATATATAAAAGTATTGGATTAATCCACTTTTGTTTTCCTGTCTATTCTGGACATCTATGCCTCTAAGGAAGACACACATGGACACGATTCATTTAAAGGACACTTATTATTTTACATCTTTGTGTTAAGATCCGAAAACACCATGAAACAGTAAAAGCTACTGAACATTCCTTTGCAATCACCTTGGCACAGGCTCTTAAAAGAATATACCACAGAGTAGCTTTTACCATTAACAGCTATAGCCCAGCAATCAATGACGTGGTTGAGTAGAGCTCCAGCTGTTCACGGTTTACTAATCCATTCTTAAGGGCAAGTATTCTTTTTCAAGGTGGCTCGCTGCTCTGACAGATGAAAATGGCCACAATGAGCCGGCTTTCCATCACTAGAAGAGAAGCAGCGACAGAAGGCTACCCAATAACTGACAGACAATTGCCTGACCACCCAGCGGTCGCCTCAGACTGACAATGTTCGATGTTTTGAAGATGGCGGTCAATTTTAGAAGCTCTAAATTATACACAAGGTCCTCTGGGATCTTACTTCAATACATCTCACTGTGGAGAAGAGGCTCGCGGTCACGTCCTGTCCCTTTTCTCTGTATCTGTGTTGTCTGAACTCAGGATGTTGGCTGCATAGACTGTTTAGAAAGGCATGTGTGATTGCAGTAAGGCTTTATTTTAGCCCGGGACACAAACTTCAATTCAGCGGGATGTTATTTTTTTATATTGCAAGAACTCTGGGTGATATTCAGATAAGCAGTAGCTGTATTTAAACAATGTCGCCAGAAACAATATCAGAGTAAACGTGAAGCCCTGTGGAAAGGAAAGTATAAGAAGCTGCACGTATATGATGCAGCCACTTTTCCCCGCACCACTTTCTTGGCTTATGTTTGTCTTTGACTATTTTCAATTACTCGTAGAGCTACTATCCCCTTCCTTGATCTATCCACAACATTGTTATCTTTCTTTGCTACTTATAATATGTTTACTCATCCTGATGAATTCAATTACATCTTTTCAGAGGAAATTACTGTGGGGGTGGCTCAGCCTGCCAGAGGTCAGCACTAACTGTGAATACTAAAACTACTCCCCCAAACACATTACACAGCCTATTACCTACTGCTTTTCACACAGCACTCTTCGACCCTACATAAGCCTTTCCACTGCCACAGATGAAATGCTTTCTAGATGGGATCTGGCGTGGAGAAGAGGGGAAGAGAGCTGAAGCTGTCCCCAGACCTAATCGTTTCAGAGAGTCATCCCCTCTGCAGCTGCAAAACACGCCAGTCCTGATTAGGGAGGTGTGTACACAGCGAGGCAGAGTGTGAGAGGTGCGGAAAGGAGGATTGGCCTGGAGGAGGCTAGCTGGGCTTTTTTAGTGAAAGACTGGTGGGATCGATAAGGCACAAGGCCAAAGGCAAAGCAGAGAGAAAGCAAGCCAGTAGCGTGCTGCTGCCTTGACAAAGTGGTAGCTTCATTTAGGGTTTTGCTGGAGGAATGCTCGTCACTTAGAATATATTGAATGGATAACCTTCTCCACCTCAAAATTGCCCAGGCACGTCTTCTAAGTCCATTGCCCTCCCTGCATGAAGTCCAACCTCTATCTTGTGCTTTGAGACAGAAATTTCATGATGAGGTGTGACTAGAGTGACTGGTTTAGATACAGAGGAAATGTCTTTTCTACGCTGACGATCACTGTTAACAATTTCATTGTAAACCTGTTACTTTAAATCCATGAAGAGATGATTGTGTTGAGGAAACCTCTCACATAATTATCTAAGTGTAAGAACCCATTTCAGGTCTATCGAAACTGTCAACATGATTAAGCAAACAGGGCGAAATGACTGTTTGATTAAAAAAGAAAAAACTGGTCTCTTCTTTCTGTTTTCACTGTTGTGTCTGATATTTTGCTGCATGGTTTCAAAGAAAACATACATTGCCGATGAGCAGTTATGCAAAGGAACATCTCAAATGTAAATCAGACACACAATAATTCAGAAGCTTTTCACTAAATCAAGTTACATGTTGTATATGTTTAAGAAGCAGAAGCGTGCTATGTGCTTATGAAGGTACTTTTTATTCTTTTGCTACTTGGGCTTAAGAAAATGAATATATGTAGACAAGAATAAAACACATTTGTCTTCAATCATTGAAAATATTAATGGTTTTATTAATAATTTCTTGGTCTATCTTGAAACAAACGTAAAAATTGTCTTCAAAGCAAAAAATGCCAGCCCACTTATCTTTGTCTTCATTAAGATAAAACAAAATATAAAAGAAAAATAAGTGAGGTGGAAAATGTAACTTATGTGTTTTAAAACTCTTGCTGAATGTTCTGCTTTAAAATGCTGCAATCACATTTGGCCATGAAAGAAGAAAAGAATGTGGAGAAAAATATTGGAAGTCATATAATAATCTCCAGTTACAGTAGCTGATGAACGTCTTCATGTGAGAACACCAGGTTTTATTTTCTATATGGAAAAACCAGCTGCACAGGAACTATACCAAACAAAACAGTGATAAAAATCATTCAGAATATGCGTTTCCTTTTGGAGAATAAACCTCCACAATATTGAGGAAGGAATATATGAGGCAATGACTCAAATTAGGATGCATAGAATATTCTCATGGAGAGAGAGGCATTTGCACATGAAGAGTTGAAAATGAGTCGCATTCAGCCAAGCTGTGAGCTCCACCTAGGAGGCAGTGAAAGAGACCGAGACAGGCACAGAGAGGGGCTGAGGCAGGCAGGCGCCAAGCCTTGAAGAGGGGCATTCTGGCATAATGACTCTCATTTACCATTGACAGGCCTTGGGAAAGTTAAACTAATTATGACAGCACACAGATGCTGAATAGCCCTTGATGAAGTTAATCACTGGCAATCCAACAAACAGGTGTTGAATGATTTCTATTACCTCCCTTGGAATTATACGATGTTCCGATTTTTTTTTTTTTTCCTGCAATGAAGCTCAAAGCATCAATCTACCCTAAGGTAAAATTACGGTGTCTTATTCCCATGACATCGGTAAAATTAATGACTGTTAGTTGCCCCATAATAAACAGGAACCTACTGTTGTTACCTTTGATGGTACACAGACAAAGAGAGGATTCATTCAACTGCCATGGACAAGCACAAACAAGATGCTTGTTTAATGGAATGTGCTTCTTTCTGCTGTGCTGGTAACAGGTGTCAACACAAAAGTTTCTTGTTCCTAATTTAGAGAGGAAATCCAACAGACAAGTTCAATTCATACTTAAAAGCTGAATGCTTTAGAATAAGACACTTCAAAATGTTCCACTCTGAGCAAGTGTTGTCTGAAGGGGGAATGTGTTGTTGTCTCTGATGGATGCAATTCACGGCTGTAATGACTAATCCTATATTTTTCTGATGATGTATTTTAAATTATATTTGTAATAGTTATTTTAAATTTGCATTGTTAATAATATGATCTTTTATTGTCATGTATATCATCTGTGTTTTGTGTTGTGGATCCTAGGAAGATTAGTCTGTGACAAATCATCATTTACAACATTAATCATTAAATAAACTGGCTGCTATACATGTACTGAATCTACCGTAGAAAAGAATAATACCATGAAGTATTATTAAAATACTACTTCCTCAGCTAACATGTGCTATTAGAAAAAATAATAACTATGAAAGACTTACAAAAACATTTGTGCACCAATCATAACTCTCTATTATGAAGCCTGTAATGTCATGTTAGGGAAGGCTTTGTCAACTAGAAGATCATTAGTCATTTGATGAGCTTTAAGATGCATTAAACATCCCTTTTCTCCAACTCCCAGATCATTAAAGATCATTGTCAATGGGATAAGATAATGTGTAAGCATAAAGATAATAGGCTTAGCTGAATGTCATTAAAATGTGTAAAACCTGAAGTGGCACACAAGGGCCAACAAAAACTCCCCCAGTCTGAATGGATGCATGATTAGCTATTTAATATCAGTCAGGACTTTAGTGGGCATAATTATTTAAACACTTTGAATGCAGTTCTTATCTTTCTGCTTTGTTGACAGTGACTTAGTAATGATGTTAATAGTATTTTTTTTGTGTAAGAATGTGTATTGTTACATGTGTATTTCATTTAGTTACATGTGCGGCCTGCATATATACTGTACCTCACATATATTATTGTAAAATTATGCCTATTACAGCAGAGAATTACACTTGAATCGTGCCAAAAAAGTCATGTTGGACAACATTATTTTATATTTAATATTTGATTTAATTGTACATTCAATTCAATTCCAATTCAATTTAATTTGTAGAGCCTCAGATCACAACAAGTTTGTCTTATAGGGTTCTACAGACTTGGTTTGAAATAACAATATAACAATAAATATTATTGTCCATAAAATGCCATTACCAGTCATGTATCCCTTGTTGATTTTATATTGTGATAAGTAAAAGCCAGTTATGTTCAGTTGCATATTTAATCTTCATATTCAGATTTACAAAAATAAAAAAAGGAAATAAATACCTTAATTAAAGTCCTATTGAAGATAGAAGGTAATAAATATATTTTCAAATACCAACATTTATTTTTTACAAAATTCTATATATGTTGGAAGCTCCTTGAAACTTAGCAATACCTAAACCTTTAATAAAGACACATTGAAACTGAAATGAAAAGTGCAACCTAGCAAAACTGTATAGTATTTCTATAATCTATAGTATTTTTTAAAAAAAAAGATGAAGTATGGAGTAATTTGGAGTTGTAATGTGAATTAAATCACATACATAGGGTTTATAGAGACAAGTCCTCAACATATTTTACAAAAATGTAAATATCTGTTGCAGACCAATCCAACTTCACAGCTGAGAGCCCACAAGCAGGATGCTAGACCTTTTTATAAACCAAGTCCTTACATATCCTCATTCTTGCTTACACACTTACAACTTAAAACAATAGTAAAACATCAAACTCTTGGCAATTAAAAATTGAAATGGCCTTGTTCTGAGACCGATTTGACCATTTGCAAGCTAAGCAACAGCAGAGAATTCATTAATGGGTGCTGTTAAATTTTATTTTCCCCTAAAAATACTTCACTGTGCATTTTTCCTCTCCCTTGAGTTTTGAGCATTGAGTGTGTAATGCAGGTGTTTTCTTAGTGTAAGTGGAATTGTGAGTAAAAACACTGAAAGATTTACACACCCTCTGCCACTCAGGACTGTTATACAAAGGTCTAACTGCTGAGTATGTTTTTACTTTAACAGGTTAATTAAACATTTAACCAATATAAGATGTATTTTAACGGTAGCGAGATGTACGGCAAAAAGATGGATTTGTACTTTACTATGTAAGGATCAGAAATTCTGCTATTGAGCAGCAGCACCTTTTCCCCCACTCGATATTCTATCTGCTGAATTGTTGATAGACTAAAACACTGTTTCAGGCACTGTTCCAGAATTGCACCTCAGTTTTGGATGGGCTGAGATGTAATGACTGAAATAGCCAAAGCAATATGAATTCATTTTCACAGTTCTCTCATTGTTCAGTAATCACTTGCTCCTCATAAATTTGCTCATTTTCAATATGACACGGACCACTTTCATAAAATGTTTCGCTATAAGGAGATACAGAAAAGAAGTGAATTAACTGACGCTCTCTGTACCTGAAGGACTGTGTTGCAAAGTATATAATTTGTAGGGAGGAAATTGTGTATATGATTTGTATAGGCAGTGAAAAACTGCCTTCAGCAAAAGTAAAATAAGTAAATAAATAAATAATAATAAGATTGAGGTGTTTTTCTTCACCGGCTATGCACATAACCCTCATTATTATTTATGCTTTGCCTGAGTAGTTTGTCTTCATGTGAGGTTTGTTTACAAAGACCACAAATATCACCAAAGAGAGGGTAATAGTAAAACTGTGCAGACATGTTAACACAGATAGTCAAACTAGAAGCGTATTTATAATGATGAAGAGGGGGCAAATACACAATAGAGAAATAATTAGGCCAAGGCCAGTGTGCATGAATCCATCGTTGCTTCCCACAGGCACTCAACTGTGTCAAACAGCTTGGTCAATAATCTTCAGCAATTCCTAAGGATTAGAGTCTTATTACTGAGCACCGTCTGTCACACAGACCTCGGTGCCCAAAACATGTCTCTTTCGGACTGTTTACTGCAGATATAAAAGATAAATAAAAGCTAAGTGACTTCTGTAATAAAGTCAAACTATGATGAATAGCATTTAGACCAGCATTAAATAAAAGCTTGATTCTCCTTTAGTCTTTTTGTTATCCAGTGTGTGTGTGTGTGTGTGTGTGTGTGTGTGTGTGTGTGTGTGTGTGTGTGTGTGTGTGTGTGTGTTTGCATGTCCCGTTACAGGGAGCTAAAGAAGTAAGTTGTGATCAGCAGTCAATCATTATGTAACTTGCTGCCAAAAGCAATTAAAGCAAAATATGAGGACTCTATTCACTTCTATTTGCATTAAAGAAAAACGTGTTTGGAAAATAATTAAGTATATTTATATATATAGTTGAATATTGCAGCTCATAAACAACAGTAATGGGGTTTATTTTTGTATACTAATTGTAAAGATTGTAAAGAAAGTAAAAGAAAATATCCTATAAGTCTTTTTGTAAGCACTGCTGTTGGGTTACATACACACTTGTGGAGTCGTGTGCCAGGTTTCATTGCCAGTTATTTAGCTCAAGCATCGCCTTGTGCAGTTTGACAGAAAGAAGTACACGGAACAATCCCCACAAAGTCCGGACAAGACCCAAGTTCTTACCTTGACCATGTATTTTGCCCACAGCTGCAGCAAGCATCAAAACCGTGATGAGGGTCTTAAATTGACAGTCCTGTCTCACACACATGTCTACTAAAGTCGCGGTTGGTCTTCGTGGAGCTGCAGAACACGTCCGTGTCTGATTTAAAAAAAAATTTAAAAAAAAAAGGAAAGGGAAAAAAAGAAAGAAAGAAAGAAAAAAATAAGAATAATACTTCCAGGGCAAAAAAAAAACAAAACAAAGCAGACGCGCTTTAAACGTCTCCGAAATAGAAGCGAAGACGTGTGTGTGTGTGTGTGTAGCTGTTGCACTGCCTTAATAAGCGGCGGAATGAAGACAACCCAGAATAATGAAGTGAAACGCGGAGGTCCCTGTTTAATTTGGACGCTCTGTAAGCGGATTCCTGGCGGTGTGAGCTGTCGGCACATGGAGAGAAAAGCAGCCGAGGCTTCAGCACCACGGACAGCTCCTAGCGTCCGCTCATGGAACAGCCTCCTCAAAGTTAGTTGGAGCAGTTTATTCACTGCCTGTTTCTCACACACATTTACATCGTCTATATCATGGGTGGGTAATTAATTTTCCCCATGGGGCCACATGAGAAATGTTGATCTTTATTAAGGGCCGGATTAATTCACCCATAGTTCAATAACCCTTAAAAAAAACAATAAATGAAACAATACAATGAAAATGTAGAGCCCAATATAAAACGATTTAATGAATATTCACAAAAACATTTGTGAAAATGTATAAAACCAGCTCCATTTTAACTTGTGTACTTCTCCTTTTCAGACTTCAATAAAGAAATACTTAGAAGTCCATGTTTTGTTAAAATATCTTTCATTTGTTGGTGTTAGCTGACATGAATGGGCTGAAACTGGGCAACAAACCATTTTGGTACATAAGCCTTATGCTGAGTGTGAAAAAATTTTCATTTAGCAGATTCTTCAAAATAAAAGCTGTACAGTATGTTATATATTTGCATTGATTTTTAATTTGCCAGTGACCTCATGTGGGCCAGTCAGGGCCAGCTATCAGGTCTAATGTTGCCCTGGGTCTTATTTGGCCCAGGTCTGATCTTTACCTTCTCATAACACTAACCTCACTTTTATATGATTCACAACACTTCATCATGTGGCTCATTTTTCTGAATGTGGTGCAGTTTGTGTCCCACACTTTTACTTCAAAGCTTTTCATATAAACTAAACCACAAAACACATTCTACAACTAAAAAAAATTATTCAAAAGGATGTATACAACAAAATATATGAATATTACCTGAATATGTGAATATTTTGTTATAAGGTAGAAGAAAAGGTGAATAACTCTTATATTGAAATGAAACAATCATGGTTAGGATATATTTATGTATATATCTATGAATCATATCTATGAATTATTCTTTTTTTAATTGATTTGTCGTGAAAGTGAATGTACTCTCACTACAAATGAATGCTTTACTACGACTAGTACTTTAGTTGATCATATCAGATTGTATGAGGTGAATTATAAATAATGTGTATATAAGTGGTTATGGATGTTTGTGGTAATGATATAAAGGACATAAAGTACATTGTGTGTTAATGCAGTATCTATTATTTGTAAAAGGGGGTGGGAGTTTATAAGTTTCACTTCTTCCCAGTCCTTTTCGAGTACAAGAGGGGAAAAAAAAGTTGACCATTTTCAATCGAAATAAAACTGAACTGAACTGAAAACATCATATGAAAATATCCATGTGTCTTTGCATTATAACACACAAACGTATTTTAAATATTATATTTTAAAACATTTTATTGGTTTTTGAGTCATAGAGTTCAGCCAAATGAGTGTGTCCCCGATGACCAAGGTTACTTTATAATTTAATATAAAACAAATAAAGATAGCCAGTAACTAATCTAATCTAGATTAGATTAGATTAGATTAGATTAAATTCGATTAGATTCAATTAGATTCGATTAGATTCGATTAGATCTATTTATTATCCCCATGAGGGGCAATTATTTGTACAGCCTGCAGAGACGACAGCAATACAACACAAAACAAACACAAGTGCACAATAATAAGTGGGACTGATCAAAGCAGGCTATTGATGAGACCAGTCAAGGTGGGAAGAAATGAGTCTAACAGTCTATTTGTTTTGCACCAAAGTAGAGCAGCCTGAAGTCCTTATGTGGAGGGTGACTGGGGTCAGCGTTGGCTGTCTTCGTGGCCCTAGTTTTGTATAAAACAGAAAGTTCCTCCAGGCTGACTCCTGCAATTTTCCCACACCTCTTAACAATACAATTTAGCCTGTTCTTGTCCTTTATAGTGAGGAACATGAACCAGCAAATAAAAGAAAAAGTTCAAACCGATTCAATAAAACAAGAATATACATTCTCATGAAAAAACTTCTCAGTTTCTGATAAAGTGACACTGGCCAAAGTTACTACTTTAACCTTAATATAAGAAATATGAAAACCATATTAAACCTCTAATGTGCACCCAATTCATAGAATCACCCATGTATATATTTCCTCCTGCTTATTTTCCTGGTATTTTCCATCTGCTCCCACTCATTTATTTAAAGGTTTAATTGGTAACACATGCTCTACAATTTTTATTTTGAAATTATCTGATTCAAACATTACATGTGCTAAATTTTATACTTTAATAAGATGAATCAGAAAACAAATTACAAAAGTACAGGTTAACTCATGTTTTTAATATATATGATAGTGTTATTCCACACATATATTGGTTTATGTATATATATACAATGGATTTCTAAATATTCCACTCGACAGAACCTGTAAAGTGAATGGATCATAATCTATCTAAGAATAATATTCATTTGGACTAAAACCTATTCTCTTGTTAATTCTAAGAATTTCACAGTTTGACCCCAAACTTATCTTGGAAACTTGAGCCAACCAGCATTTAAGATGTGAGTTTTCTTTATCAGTAACACATGTGGTAAAATTTCATTAGTTTTATCCCAGAAGCAGTTTACTTATAGACCAGTGTAGTGAACACCATAGAAGATTATATGAAACATGTTTACTTCCTGTCATAATGTGTGATTTCTTATTGGTAAAGTGTAACTGGGACATAATGTTTCATAAAACCTTCAACATCACCATTGCTAAATTACTGCCAGTCTACATATGTCCTCTATCATGTATCTGTAATTTAGATTATCAAACTAAAAGTCATTTTGCTGAATGGATATAATGTCACTGACTGCCTGATCTGCACATTTTTCCAGGTTACACATCATCTAAGCTTAGTTTCACATTCATTTATGAAACATGATATTTCAATATAGATAACTTTAATACCATTTATGTATAAATATAACATAGAATACTGTTGAAAGTCTCATGAACATATAGCTGCAGCATTACCCTTCAGTGCATGAGTCTTTGTTTTAGATGTATATTTTCAGTCATCCAGATATTTCAGTAATTTTTCTTTCTTTCTAGGGAGTGTTGTGTTTTGTTTTAATAGAATATATTCCAATACCAGTTTTGACAGTCCTCAGTTTTGATATTTTTTTCTTGTGTGCAAGCTGTTACCAAATACATTAACTGGCTGCAAACAGATGTGCATGTTTTTTTGGTTCTGTTTAACCAAATAATGTCTGTATTATGTATCTGTTTTTCATTATAGATGATATTTGAATTAAATACTCTTTTAAGGAGTGAATATTATGTGTACTCATTTTTACTGATAATCTGATTAAAAAATCTCTGAATGTCTTTAGCAATGCATTTTCAGGCAGTTTGTCGAAATAGAATTATTGTTTTGCATGAACAAATGGGCACTTGATCTGGTAGTGACAGGCAACAGAACCAAAGCATAAAGATGGAATACATACAACAGATGAGAACAGTTGTTTCAAGTTAAACTGTTGAAGATATTTAATAAACATATTAAGTGCACATGTATTCCCTTCTTTCCTTGTGCATAATGAAAAACAATTAATATAAATAAAAAATGAATGATATTTAATCATCAATCATTAATCTTATGCTCTTTATTTCATTATTGAACTTCAATGATTTTACATTGGCATCTAACAGCAATCTATGTCATAAATATGGTACAATTGTTAAGGAAAGCCAGGACGATTTTCCCACATGATGACCATACCCTAGTACCCTACTGGAGGAATTTGTTCTTTTCTCATCTGGTTGGAGGCACAGTCTACCAAGGGCAAAGTGCAATCCATATAAGTTTTCCTTTGTTCCTAGTGTCATTAATGCACTTAACCAATCAACAAGTCACTGATAACATTTTAAGCTGCACTGTAAGAGATGTATTTATTTATTTATTTATTTAAAGATGACTTTTTAGCTGAGGTTGGTCAGGTTGTTTTCAAACACAGTTGTTTTCATGTTCTGTTGTTTTTATTGTGTTCTAACCACTGATGCAAACCAAATGTCCTCTCTGTGGAACAATAAATGTCCTGACCTCGGTTTCACAAAATTGTATGTAAATATCTTTGTACAGACATAATGTGAGTAATGCTCACTGCTTCATTTGCACCACAACAGTACCTACAGCTCATTTCATGTCTGGTTTGGGCAAAGGAAAGATCCTTGATAACATCTGGCATAGAAAACAATGTGTTGCCACTGACAGTCACTTGATGTCTTATCAGTGGCCAGTTTGGGGGTAAAAAAAAAAGCTTTAATGTTGACACAACAGAATTGTTAGCAGGCACCCTCTGACGGTGAAAGAGGCTTTTAACATCTGATGTGATGCAGACACGTCTATCTCACTGCCAGGTGGATCTGAGGTTAGGTTTGTTCCACATTTGACTGGTTAAAGGGTATTAGGACAAAGGATGAAATCACTGCAACCAGCCTTTTTATGAACATTACTGTAGGATAAAAGGTGGACCGTAACTTTTAAAAAAAAAAAAATGTATATGAGTGATTAAGATTTATGCTCTGGTGGCATTGCATATATCATCATTTCAATGACACACTGGCGCATTAGTATTTTAATTTTTTGCTATGCACCACTTTCAACAGGAGCTGGGAGAGAAGCTAAGTAGAATTAGTTGAGAACATTCTATGCATGTTAAACCGTGGGGGTGAGATCATTCTCAGGTACTAAATTGGTCATGGCACATTCTGACTCTCTTTGGGCTTCATTTAATGCCTCAGGTTCATATCTGTTTGTCAGAATTCAAGGTTTGATTAGTGCCTGAGGGAATGTTTGAATTTAATGGATAAGGCAGGGTTTTTTTTTTAAAAATTGTTAACCAGGAAAAATAACCAGTAAAATATTGGGTCATACTTGCTACATGAGTGAAAAGCACGACTAGAAACACATTCTACAGAGGATAAAGGTTCAATCTCTGTCAAAGTTACCAAATTAAAGCTGAGAGAGCAGGATGATGAACTCTTCCAAGCTCCAAAGGCTGTTGTTGTAGCAGAGATTGACCTCTGACCTTTGTGTGCAGCTTGAGCAAGTGAAACTACAGTTCCCTCTCAAAGATCAATAAGTCATTACATTATTGTTCTAGCAGCATTTAATCGGGATAGGTAGGATGTCAGTGTCCACTGTGAATGACACAAACCATATATTATTGATTCAATGTCATTCATTATCCATTTAGTGCATGGAAATAAGTATGAGATAAAAGTGCCATTTGTCACAGTTATCCAGTTATGTAGGTCATATTACCCTATTATCCTATTAACAGCTGCTATTATTGCATGCTTTACCTACATTCTGTTCAGCCAATAAGTAACCTATATTAGTGAATAAATCGTGATGAATATCAAGCACAAATGAGTGAATTGAAACACAACAACAAAAAATAGCTGTTTGCACCATGGCTTTCTAATTGCTGTTGTGTAAATGCTGTCATTTACTACACAATACAATAGCTTGACATTTATTCACAGGCAGGAAGGAGCAAAACAATATCAAAACAAAAGCAATTAGTATTTGACAATAGAGATAGGTTGGAAACTGAGGAAAAAAATAAAAACAGAGGATGAGAACCTGAGTCAGGCTCTATTAAGACAATAAAATCACATGTGTAAGCAGATGCTATTTGGAACAGGACTATTTACTCTAAAAATAAAAACTGTACAATGGAGCAGTATTTAGGTACATCTGTTCTACGAGTCTGTACAAGCACAGTGTCCCACTGTGAGTGTGATGTGTATCAGTCGATGGATGACTTTCTTACTTTGTGTCTCACCTTTACCCCCTGAGACTCCTGCCAGAGGATTAGCAGAATGTTTTTTTTTGTTTTTTTTAAATTTCCTTTTAGGTTGCAGAAGTATCCTGTATGTCAAGATCATTTCAAACAACCTCATTTCACATTCAGTTCCCTTTTGTTCTCACTGACTTCTTTTCTTGTTTTTTTATGTTGACTTTTCTTTCAGGTCGTATTTGACTTTGTCTCACTTTGCCTCTCTGTCTCCTCTATCACTGCGCCAACATCTCCCTTTTTGTCTAAATTTATCTCTCCGTTTCCCCCTCCATCCCCAAGCACGGGGCACTTTTTGCATCATTCTCTTACTCCCTCTGGCTCGTCTGAGAAAAGGCTCTAACAGTGCAACTTTCCCCTTAGTGAAGCTCGGCGGAGCTATAAAGCAGCCCCGAGGTCTAGTTGGCAGCCAGATGGTTTCAGCCGAGCTTTCATTCTGCTAATGGGTAAGGGGCAGAGCAGTTAATGAAAATCAGACCCTTGAAATGAAATGACCAATGTCCCAAGGTAATGAGGCACACATCAGCAGCAAGCTTTTACAAGCATTAAGGTAATCTTAGATGGCAGGATTATGTAAAAACATCTTATGATGACTGTTCATTAGATATTTAAAGACAAAGTGATTATAACATGGCGTGTTCAGCTTACAAACATACTCCTACTGTCTACTGTACTGTGGAATTTAGATTGACTGGCTTGGCTAAGTGCTTCATCCACGCAAGAGTGTGTGCCAAATGCTATCAATGAGTCTCTACCCACACAGCATTACAGCCTACAAATTATAGCCCATATTACAGTCACAGACAGTAACAATATCACAGTCACAGGACTCACAAATGCATTCAGGGCTAATCATCCTGCATAACATTCACAGCACAGAACCGTGACCCCTTTCAGCCAGGAATCTCAATTAAAGTACTGTCCCGAAATCTGTTCACTGCTCAATTTTATTTACTGCTATTTGACTTGCATTATGCTATGCAAATCTAAATTCAGCTGTTATATGGGAGAAAACTGTGAAATTTGCTGTTCAAAACAGACGGGTAATGTTAGGGTTTGTTCTATAAAAAAAACTAAGATAAATAAGATAGTGGCTGCATCATTCTGTTGCTCATTTCTCCGTAAAAGGAGTTTGATAAAGCTGTGGAATGGCTCTGGTTGACCATTTCTTTTTGCTGAAAAGACTAGTACAGACTTTTTGAAAGTGTCTTCGTCATTACCACACACATGCCAGCAATAATTACTCAGCAACCATTCACAGACATTTGATAATAGAGAGAAGAAAAGCAGGTGGTATTTTGTGTTTTGTAAGAGACATACATCTACAGTAGTATTGACTTTCTTCAGGAGAAACATGATTTTTTTCCTTTGATTACTCTGGCTTGAATATGGCATTTTTCAAAACATCTTCCAATATTTAAAGGCTACAAAAATGGAATCTATGATGATAGAAGAAGTGATCATTTCTAGAAACATATGCTTAAAATAACAAGGGGGATGGTGGGATTTTTTATTTAGGCTCAACACAGAATAGTCCATATCAGTGCTGACACTAGATTAGTCTTTTCATCTAACCTGGCTCTATTCTGCAGAACAATGCAGGGATTTTGTTGTCAGTGGAATATAAAAGACAAAGCATCAAACCTGTTCTTTCTCTCGCTTTTAATACTTTTCATCTATGAAATATTAATATTGCATAAGCCTTATGTTTATTTTAGTTTTAGCTTGATAGTTTTAATTGGTTTTTGTTATTAGTTTGATTAACATGTTATCTGGGAAAAAAAAAGTGGTTCTTTTTGTTACGTTCCAATTTATTTAAACTGATCCTCACTGTGTGTAAACAGGCAGGGCAGGATAACCAGGCTGGGATTCTGATGTGTATAATCCACATCCCTTGTGAGAAGAAGAGAAGCTAATATAAGACCAAAACATGGTTGAATCATTTTGTTCAGTCCTATGCTTCCTACCTCCATGGGAGCTAACATTTCAAGGTTGAAAAATTTTTCTTTACGGCATTTGCATATTTAATAGGCAACACTGGCCACATGATGGTACGATGATGATGCCCAGCGATGTTTTAAAGCATGTTCCTCAGACTCGTACCCCTACTATGTTGTGTCAGAGAAACTGCTAAAGTGGAACACCAAAGAATAAATGCACTCAGATTCAACAATACTGCTGAATGACATCTGCATTATGAAGAAAAACAAAAATCAGGTTATTAAATCTAAAAAATATTCAATGAATGATATAAAAATATGGTCACATTTTGCCATAATGTAACTAATACATGATATTGTTGAATTTTTATCTTTACCTTATTTAGTAACTCTGCGATGGTGATGATGATAAAAATAGAACATGCTACAGAAATAGTATGTTCCACAAGCGCAGTAAATAACACTGCAATTTAAAGAGTCATGAATATGCTGCATTCATGTTTCTGCTTTATATGCTTGTCCTTAGTGCTGTGTGACCCAATTTCCAGTTAAATATCAAGTTTCTTCTTGACTTGCTGATTCCTGCGTAGTAGTAATAGTGCAGTGTGTAACATTGTATATTCTCCTTCCCCCACCCCCTTTGTTGTGTATTTCCTCCTGATGGAACCCGGCTAATTGCACATTCCTCATTACCATGTATTGGAAAAGAGCTCCCTCTGAGCAAGTCAGCTACGCAGCAGACAGTCTTTCAAAGCTTCCCCTACATATCCATTTTAAATAGAAGTAAGGGAATGGGGATCTATCATGCTCTGCCTGACCTTTGACCTCAAATTATGAATTACGCACAGATCGGTACAAGTAGAAGGGGAAAATTTTGGTCCGTGCTGCTGGTTTTCTTCCTCCTGCTGTAAAGTGTGTGTGAGTTGCAGGGATAGTTGTTGTGCTCAGTCTGAGTCCCAACAGTGGGAATAGAATGGATGTGACCCCAAAGACTGAGCAGCATCTGTTAACCCCCTGATCATTGCTTCTATCTGACGCCTAGGCTGGTGGAGCGTCTGCCCAGTCATGCGGGGCCCTGCCAATAGATTCAGCAGACTATGGTAATGAGCCGAAAGGATTCCCAAGCTTTCTGCTGTCACTTTGATGACTCCAAAATTAACACTGCACTAGAAATCCTCAACACCTGCTGTAATAACATTCAAGATAGAAGGAATATGTCTTCAGTAATACTGGTACATGAAAATTAATGTAACACCTCTTGTCAAATGTAATTAGAACCATAGTGGCACAGATATGGTGCAATGAATGTTTTGAAAGGGTGAAGCATGAAATAATTTCCATCGTGAGACATTCAATTTTTCCTGCATAACAATATTTTGTAGAGGCATATGCTTTAGATGTAGTTTTGTATCCACTGGTAAAATGAAGTGCTGCAGTACTGTAGAGGGATTTGTATCCACCAACAGTGTTTGGAAAGTTAGTTTGGAAATGTAATATGCTGCAGGCTTTTACTGTTAAACTGAATGAAAATGATGGATGACTTCATCAAAGTAATGTAACTTACACTTTGATTAGTTTTCTAACAGTTGAGCAAGAAACCTGGAAACTGAAACCTTCAATTTACACAAGGCAGTGTTAACCTGATAATAGTGTTCAATACTGACATAAACACTTATCACAAGTGCAATAACATTACAACTCTATTCTGTTTTCAGATGGAAAATAATCCAGCGGTGAGAGCTTTTTTTGTCCAACAACATGGTCATCAGCAGTATTTTAACCAGCAACGTTTTCTTCATGTATCTAGGTGCTTCTATGAAACTGGGTTTATTTTGGTACAGGTCACTTTTCCAGCTTTTTAAACTCAATAATAAAAGAGAAAATTAGACATATTTCCCTCAGGATGTACCTAATGATGACTTCAGATACATGCAAAAAAAAAGAATTATAGTCTTGCTCTGAGCCATCCTACAATTAATGAATTTTTAATAAAAAAAAAAAATATTGGGGCCAGAAGAAGGACCAAAATTGGGACAGTTAAAACTACCTAGGTGTCAGTGCATTTTATCTTGAAAATGTGCCTTGAAATGGTTGTATATACCACTATAAATAAAGACACTGTGTTAAATTTGAGGATCCTAGTGGTTTTTCTAACCTAGACATGGAGATTTTTCATGAAATGGTCATCTCATTCCAGGTTTTGAGTATAACCCATCATGCCCCATTTAAATTTGAATAAATCTCCAATGAGTTTTCAACAGTTGCCATTTTTGTGAAACACTCTCCCATGCGTAATTAATTCAATTCCTAAAATGCAGCTATGAGACAATAGAGATACTCAAGAAAAATTGTAGCATGTAATTTTCATGTCATTTCTCCTGTCTTACATGCAGACTTTTGTATAAAAAAATATAGAAAGATAATATAGAAATGTGTTTTATCTTAAAATAGTTTTTCTTTTATCACAGTAAGGATTTATTTTAAAATAGACCTAACGTGCTTCCAAACTTGCTTCATAATATTAGTCTACATCTGGTTTGAATTTTTATTCCTGGTGTCCTGTTGTGAGGGACCTATTTCATTGAAGCACACATATAATAAAGGATTTCATTAATATATGCATCCTGCAAAATGTCACTGTATCTGAAGAAGTCAGGGTGAATGCACACAGTGGAACAATCTGGGGAAAAAAAAGTAGTATTAACTAACAGTGATTAAATATTTTGTTACAAAACTACGATGAGTTAGATAAGTATATATATAACAGTGGATCTTGTCAGTGTAAAAGACAGTAGTGGCTAACAATATTTCAAATGGGTGCCTATTGAGCCTTCAGAGCTGGTGCTACATGAAAAACTGACACCGTACAGGACATTAACTTACTCTATGAGGTTTTGACTGAAAATAATAAAGGCAGATCCATCTAGCCTCTTTTTAATCATCACTAAATGTAATAGAATTACATATAATGGGAAAATACATCACACATTTATCATTTTGTTGGATCATCATTAGCTTTGATTACAACACAGCATTTATCCCACGCAGTACTTATGTAATATCAGAATAAATATCACAACACCTATTTCTATCCAAAGCATCAACTTTGGCTATAAACTTGGAATGATGATGCATCCAGCACCTTCAAAATCTTCTCAATAGGGTTCAGTTCTGGACTCAGTCGTGACTAATCCATGTGTGGAAAAAAAAATGTCCAATGCTCCCACTCTTTAACAACTTAAGCCTGATTAATCCTGCCGTTGTCACTGGCATTGACACATAATGTAACTGAACCTAGACCTGATCAACTAAATCAACCCCAGATTATAACACTGACCCCACACACTGGTACTGTAGGCACTAGGCATGATGGGTAATCACTTAATCCACCACTACTTTCAACTTAATGCATCTATCACTCAAGAACAGCGTCAACCTGGACTCATCAGACCACATGACCTTTGTCCATTGAAACACAGTCCAATCTTTATGCTCTCTATCAGACGACACAAGAAACTATTCACTGAATCAGTTAAAGGATAGAAAAGGTGGAGACTTTTTTTTTTTTTTTACTGTGATGTGTTTCTCTACAGTAATTGTGACGGACTAACCTCACTCTCGGCACATCATTATATCTAGCGACCTACCAGCACTGGCTACTAAACAGCCAACATTGCATTCATTCAGGAAACCATTCATTAAAATGTAACAAACAAGCAAATTCACTGCCAGCACACAAGATGTTATAACAGGAACACATATGACCACTCTTACACAGGATGTGAATTAGCATTTTTCTCACTCTGACACACTCACATAAAGCTTTCATGGTGTCTGTGACATGTTGTCCCTTATTTTTACATCCACATCTCTGTTCTCCTCTACCTCCCCCCCCCTTATTGTGCACCCCTCCTTCTCCTTGACCTTCTCTTTTCATTAGTCAGAGTGTGTCTCATGCCTCTGAGCATGCTGATAGTGCACTGCTCCAAGGCTGCATTTATCAAGATGATAAAGCACTCTCAGACAACAGCCAAGTATCTCAAGGCTAGTGGCCGCAGTACCTGACAAGTGACAACAGTCACACAAACAGCTCCACCTCCATCCTACTGATCTCCCCCTCCTGCTTGCGTCGGCCATATACCCTGTGTGCATGGTCACAGGTTGTTGCCTTGAGTCATACAAGCCCCTAATCAGAAGTTAAGTGCAGATGATGGTGAGCGATAGATACTCCCCCCCCCCCCCACAAACCTCTCCGCATATACACTGCTGAGAGCACACAGATGTCCGCAGTCTGGCTCCAGTGACATCCTGTTAAACCATGCAGGCTCTGACTCACAAAATGTAACTCTTACCACTTTGGCTTCAGCTTTCATCTTTGCCCACTGCTCTCCTCACTTTCCTCAATTCAATGGCTGTTTTCCACTCACAGCTATAAAGGTGCTGTCTGCCCTTAGAGAACACAGACTTCTGCAGGCAATCACTGTAGAGCTCTCACACTCAAACTGACAGCTGAGATGAAGAGGAAGTCATGTTATTTTCTTCAAAAGATATTTGTAATCACTCAAATGGGAAGCAGTTGGCAAGTATAATAATTGTTTAGGCTTCTTTTTGTGCCCCACATTAAATTATATTTGAATGTCATTGTTGCATTCAACAACGTACAACTGGAATTAAAAGGTATATTGTTTAAGGGATGTCATTAAAAAGTCTCAGAAGGCAATTTCACTTTTTGAGTTTTATTTCTTTTGTTCCTTCCAGCAAAAATGTGCCGTTCCACAAGCCTTTTTTTTTTTTCTCTTCCCCTTGTTCTGTCTTTCTCGCTCTTATTCACATCATTGAAATGACAGAGACATTCTGGCTGAACCCTGTTAATATATCAAGTCAATTCATTTATGCTTTTCTGCTTATTTCTTATGACATTTCTGTTCTATGGATTCTATTTTTGTGTTTTTGCATCTTGTGCTAATATTAACAAAATCATACACACATTCACAAAAGAACCCTGTGACATTGTATCTGTAGCATAATATTTAATCATCTATATGTTTCATTCAGTGAGGATATGTACTTGACTCTTGACTCTGAGCCAGGAATACTTGTAACCGGGTATTTTATTGTGCAGTAAATGGATGTAGCCATTACCTTTCCTGATGTAACAACATAAAGTGAAGGATGGATTGACAAATGACTTGAAAATAAAGGCAACATGAATTGCCTTAAGTATAATTATGTATCTCTATCTTCTGTATATCATGTTATTGTAAAAATACAATGGTACGTGCTGTTCAGAGGTGATGATGGCCACAGAGGTGACAGAGGACCTCTGAAATACCAAGCGTCAAAAAGATGGATGATCACTCTATTACAGGTTTTCACCTTGTACTATTGCCTGGTTAACAAATAAAAACTCTCTGTGAAAGAAGTGGAAACATAATTTGGAATATTGTTTGCAAATAATTTTTAGTAAATGAAAATGTATTTTAAAATACATCAGTTAATTAACATCCTAATCACTAAAATGTTTAGAATATTTTCTCCAGGGTTCCTACAGCTCAGGGCAAGTTAAATTCAAGACGGTTTTTTTTAGGACTTTTTTCATTTAAATTTAAGACCAAACCGACAATGAACCAACATTGAAAAGGGAAAAAAAACACATGAATTACCTGAGGGCAGTTTTACCCAACTGTTTATTTTAAATAGAACATGACTTTTTGGTCCAGTTACTGCTACATTCATGAACCATTTACATCAAGAAGCATAACTTTTACATTTTTAATATATAAACACACACCATATAAACACACACTTACAAAAACTAAGTATAGTTAAAGGAATACTACACCTACAGAATGATGTGCCCTCATTTTCTACTCACCCTAAATTATTTTTGTAAAATATACAGCCTAAATGTTACCAACTAGTTTTTATTTCAAACTAATATAAATCTTACTTATGTGTCCAAATTTTAAGACTTTTAAAAATTCGATTTAAGACATTTTAATGCAAATTAAGGCCTTATTTTTAGAACAATGAATTCAATGCCTTTTAAGACTTTTCAAGGATCTTCAGGAACCCAGTTTCTCACATCTAAAGAACACTGTTAAAGTTTTCTTTATTTTTATTTTCCTCTCTTGTGTCCATGTCATTTGTTACATTATTAATCAAGCTTTTGTTCTACTTTTAAGATATTAAAAACCTACCTAATAATTTAATAAATCAATCAATGCATTAATTAATTAAAGGAGTCATATTTTGCTAAACCTTGTTTTATTAGTTTTTTTGTTAATTTATTTGCGTATATAATTCATAACATTTGAATCTGAACCCTCCAGATGTATCAAACCTATCTTTATAGTCATTTGGCCAAAAATCATATGGATTTCTACAACTAGTTTTAATCTGTACTTAATTACAAGTCGTTACATCACAACTTCTGATGAACATTTCTCTAAGTATGCCATAAATGTCCAAACTTTAAGCCGATTAACTAAAATGTTCAGCTGTTGGTTGAACAGTACAGACAAGCATAGTCAACAACCTGGAGGGGGGGGGGGGGGGGGGGGGGGGGGGGGGGCATGGAGTGATTTCATTACTCAGAAATAGGTTTGAAGATGGATCTGAGGAGTTTAATTAATAACATAATTTACAGTCTATGAAGACCACAGGGGAGTGTTTTAAAAATGCATTCCATAAAAAAAAAAAACAAGTTAGCTAACTAAAGCTAACTCCTTTAAATTATCATTGTTGTTGGAATAAAGAGTTCTTGTAATGACCTCTGCTCCGTTAACCTTTCCCCCAGTGCTCTCCTCACTCACCTGGTCCCGCACTGCGCAGCTGCAAGCCGTTCCTCATTTGTGGCTATAAAAGCAGTAAGGCTTGCAGTTGCCAGTGCGGGACCATTCGGTAATGTCACCTCCATAACCTGGACAGTTTTCCATCGCCTCAGTCACCATAATCTGGACATTCATCATCATCACCACAGACTCTGGCTGTTTGTTCCCAGGTTTTGGTTTGGTTTTGTCTCCGTCTTGTCTTTATGTTGCGTTTTTATTATTAAATCCGCTCTCCCTTCAGCACTGTGCATTTGAGTCCTGCTTCACTCCACCCCCCTCTGTGACAGTTCTCAAGTTCTGCCATAGATGAAAATGTACTGGATTGTAAAGACAAGACAAATCTATAGAAATGTCTAAATTTATTCCTACCAATGGTCTGGGAGACTTATGTGACCACTCTTCAGGCTTTTAAATAAAAAGTAAGAAAGTGACACAATGGAATGAGAGTGGCACAAAAAGGGAACTTTTAAATCCTGTCTAGGGTTTCTTGCTTCTTCCCAGCAGAGATGTGCTATGTGACTCTTTTTTATGACTTCTGTGATTGTATGCTTTAATAAATAAAGAAATGAGAGTTGAAGGAAGTAGCTAGGTGATAAAAGTCAGAGGCACAGCTCTAAATGAAAATAATGAAACTTGATCCTGCTTTAATGTAAACTATCAGCTGATACAGCATGTGAAGAACATAAGACAGTGTTATTTTGACCAACTGTTAAAGTAACCAGCTAAAAGTGTTGGAAGAAGAAAACCTGATCATACCATAATGCATATATCTGCAAACAATGAGCTTCATACTTTATTTGGTATATATACCTCTGAGGATACATAATGTTGATTTGTTGGTGGTTTTTATATCCTGAGTGTGTTATGGTGCATGATTTCCACCTTCTGTTGAGTGTAGCCTATTAAAACTGCATAAAACCCATTTATTAACCTCTTCCACCCTGAGCCTATTTTCAGAGAAAAACGCCTAAAAAAACATACCCAAAGTAAATGAAGAATTGCTCCACAATCCTAAGGTTTATATGGATGTTCTTTGTGTCTATGGACATCTACAGGCTTCACAGAATCTATTCCCATTGTCTAAAATAGTGTAGCTACTACTATGACTGAATAAACTGGAATAAACTAAAAGATAAATTAGAATTTTTTGGTCTCGCCTGAATTTATTATTTTTTTGACAAAAGAAAACACCCTGCTAACAATGATTCCAAGAATATAGACACTATTGATCACCTTCAGTAACTCCTTTCCAACACAGGAACAAAAGTTGATAGAATTAGAGCAAAGGACAAAGCCTCCAGAAAGGTTTAAGTCCAGATAACACCAGGCGGACAGTGCATTTGGAACAGTTTGGCACACTGTTGTGCCAAACTGTTCCAAATACATTATTTTAATTTTCCAGTAAAATCTGTGTGAAAAATACAACTCATATCCATTACAGAAGTATATTACTGTCTACTGGAGCTTTTAGAAATGAAATTTACCTTGTGTTTCATCAACTTCTACCTTTGTGCACAACTAAAATGAATAAAACCATATAAACATGGATTATTTTGTCTCCAAATGGAGTAGTTTTATTAAGAACTTACTCCAAACAATGTAATAATATATCAATAATAATAATAATAATACACTTTAGTAAAAATCAAATATAAAGTTGAACAAATGTGCAAAAATATATGATAAATTCAATTAGAATAAATATAAATATCAAAATTAGTGCAAATTTACTAAACAAAATAACTAATACAAACATTCAAAACACAAACAATTGCAATAAAGTCCAAAAATGTCCATGTGTTATCATCAGGTGGGGGCTGGTTTATCATTAGGTTGGGGGGAACTGAACAGGCTGTCATCTTCCTACCTAGGAAAAATGAAGACAATCATGATTTGAGACTTTTTCCTTCTCATGAAATGATATAATGTTATTTATTTTTGACAGAGAAAGTGAATAAATCCTCAAACAATCATTGATTAATTATAAACTTATCTACTTATGTGTAAAAATAACAATACAATGAGAAATGAGACTGAAAAAATACTACTAGAGTCAACAGTGTTTGCATGTGTATAGTATAAAATGTAGTATTATTGTTATTATTATTACTATTAGTTTGTAAAACAGATATCAGTAAGATACAACAACTTACTGGGTAGATGTTCATCCTGTTTTGAGTTCATATCCACAGTCAGATCTCAGTCAGATGTTGAACATTCAACTCCTTCTCTGTAGTGTCTCTGTTGTTTACATGTTAGCACGCGGCTAACATGCTAGCTTCACAAAGCTTACCATAGTCAGTAACATTCAGGAAAATACACTGTCACTCACTGTTACCCACTAAAACTCTCTAAAATGACTTAGAACTAAGAGTAAAGTCGGGAAATATAACTATAACTGGCACAGCGATGTCTAGCACCCTGCTTACTACGCTGCCGTAGCGTGTGTGCCCCAAGCCGGTCCCGTGCATGCGCTCGACATGCGCAAAGATGCTAACCTTTCACCTTTTACGCATGTATTTCCTGTCCAGAGGGAAATGTAGTTCATGGAATGTGAGGTGTCATTGGATTCAGGAGACTCTCCTCTTTCAAACGCCTACAAACATGGCCGCCTTATCGCTCGCCAAAAGGAGATATAAATGAATTAATAGCGCGTATCGGCGATTAAGAATAACTTATATTTCACCACACACACATTAAAGATCATATTTAAAGGTGACTTTTATCACTAAAGTACACTTTATATGTACTTTTATGAACATTAGGGTCTTAACTTTGAGCAAAAGTTGAAACAAATTTCCATTGTCCAGATTTATTATATGTTAATAATTAATGAAAAATTACACAATTTTCTCGGCCCACCCGTGGGCCGACCGGGCTTAAGGGGTTAATCATCAACTAATCAATATCTATGAATATACTGTGTGTCTATATATAATACATAAATAAATACTACTGTGTTAACCTGTGGGGATCCATAGGCTCGAGATGTGGAGGCTGGAGGCATTTGTGTATGCTGTACCACATTTGTCCAGCAGTCACTGCAAAACATTGTGGACATAATGTGATTGTAAGGCTATTGTATTAAAAAAATATATTGATATCTCCCAAAACATTGGTCCTATCAATTTCCCATTTTTCACAGCTGTGTTTCTTACCCAAAAATGCATCCACATGCTAAACTGCAACAGTCGGTTCTTTCTGGATTTTGTGTGATTCTGAAGACGAGGGGTTTTCAACCCTGGTCCTCAGGGCCCACTGTCCTGCATGTTTTAGATGCAGCCCTGCTCAAACACACCTGATTCAAATGATCAGCTCATTACCAAGCTCTGCTGAAGCCTGATAATGACCCACTGCTTTGAATCAGGTGTGTTGGAGCAGGGTGACATGCAGGACAGTGGACCCTGAGGAGCAGGGTTGAAGACCTCTGCTGAAGACACACACACACACACACACACACACACGAATGCACACACAGGCCACTTGGCTTTTATAATATACAGGTACAATTGCATTTTTTCACACTGTTTTTCGACTACTTGAGCAAAAGTATTTGTTGTCAGTAATTAATGTGTCTAGAAATCTGTAATCTGTAATTATTTTTTCGAATTTCTTTAACATATCATTTTCATACCTACATATTTCTTTCATTTGCAGTTATGGAGTCATGGAAGATTCAATCACAATAAGGAGAGAAAATGTTCAAATCAGAACAATCATTTATTGATCAATCAATTTGAAACCTGCATGCAAATGAGAACATAAACATAATGAGCCATTGTCAGATGTTCTAAATATGAAGTAAAGAAACAGTGGTTTTATAGATGACTGGAGACCTTTCACTTAGTTGCAGAAAAACAACAGTTGAAAACAACATCTCTGGCATCAAACTCATTTGCAGACGTCTTCATCCAAAATAGTTCTCCCCATTTCAAACTGGTTAAACACTTTAGATTAAGATGATACATTGATGATTTAGTTAATAATACATGATAAATATAATATCATGGAGAAAAGAAAGAAAAGACCGTCAAAAGTCATCTAATAAAATGGTTGTAATCACTCCTGTCTGTATCATGTCACTAAAACAGACAGAAAAGAAAACATGGAATGCCTAAAAGCATTGGTTTTGTAAGTACAATGCCATAGTTATTGATGTAATTATCATCAAGAAAAAATGGAAAATCGATAAATATCAGCTCTGAAAAAAAACTACTGTGAGCTATTTTTATTGTTATCATGATATTTGTCCAAACAAATATACCTTTAGTTTTACCATACATTAAAATGAACAAGAAAGTGGAAAAAAAAGGGTGGTCTAATAATTTTTTCCACATTGTACATAGTCACTCTGATCCAGTTAGTCTCTATCATGGCATTTTTTTTAATATAGGCTTTAAGAAACGTTTAAACTCCTATATATTACTGTCATTATTTTCATTTTATTGAAGTTTATCTTTAAGATTATGACTTTAAGTATCATTTGTTTCATGTTGACATTTCAGTTGAAAGACACTTCATGTTTTTCATTGTGTTTGTGTGCTTGTCACTGTCAGCTGTATTCATTAGTTTCATGCTTCACTATTTCCTTTAATGCTCCTCGCAGTGAGAGCATGTGCGTTTTTAATGGCTTCCTTGTATTCGGCTCAATATATAGTAACAATCAAGGAAAATCTAGATCCCTTTTTTATGTATTCATTCTCTTCTTGCGTTCTTTTTAATCAAAACCGTCAATCCTACTTAGTTGGATTCATGAGTTTCTTCTTTCCTCCTACTGTACACACAATCAGGATCTGGTGGTAATATGCAACAACAAAACAGAACAAGTGTTAGCATGTTCATAGAAAGAAATTCTTCTTTTTCAATAGTTGAAAATAAGACCCTCCTGCAACCTATTTCTTTACTATATATTATTGTAAAGTCAAAGGAAGTGAATATATTGTCTTGACACAAGTAATGATAAAAATAGTTTGAATGTATTACAGGTTTATATTTTCCAACGACATAGCATATTTTATTTGATGTTTTTTCTGGGAGATACAGAATCAGCATGATTTTTCAGTCAGTCGATTTTTGTTAACATTTGCATAAACTACTACAGATTGTGTAAACAATTTTAAGAATAATCTGGAAGCTTAAATACAGTACAGGAGACCTTTGAAACGTAGGCCATGACATTTCCAAGGATTGATTTAATTTAAGTTCTGGCTCATTGATTTCCTCTGAGGTTAGTGTCTCATCTGTGGGTATGACATTACACCAATCATTTGGCAATGATTATTGTCCTCAAACAATGACAGCCATGTGTCATATTCATATGAGGCACGCACAGGTCTTGATTTGAGCTGACAATCCTCCTTTAACAGCTGCTATCTGTGTGCCCCTGAGCAAGCTGCTTTCACACCCAGCTCCACAGGCAAAGTAGTAGAAAGCATCATTGTTGTAAGAAGCTCCCAGGTGTGAATGTGTATGAATCTCTGTATTTTTGTTTTTTGTTTTTTGTTTTTAGAAAACAACAGAGCTCAGTAAATCTTGGATGGAAAAATACCCTTTTAAAAAAGAAAAGAAACTATTCTGTTGTGAGTCGTTCCTGTTTCTGACTGATGGTGCCCGGCTGAGACTGTGACCTGGTGCACGTTGGCTTTGACCTCACTGAATGGTCTCAGCTGTGGAGCGATGATTAACACTGTTGAGCACTGGCCATGAGGAGACACTTATAAGATGCTCCTCTACTGCTAGACTTTACTTCTGCAAGTTTTGGACAATATTTAGCTAATGTTTGGTGAGATGTTTTCATAAAAATGTCAATATGTGCCCTTCCTGCGATAATAAATCAGATTTAATTCATATATACATATATATATATATATATATATATATATATATATATATATAGATATATATAGATATATATATCTATATATATATATATATATATATATATATATATATATATATATATATATATATATATATATATATATATATATATATATATATTAGGGGTGTGACAAGATCTCGCGGGATTGCTCATCACGTTAAAATTCTGTCTCATAAGATTTGTTATCCAGCAGCAGCCAGAATGACGTCGAAAAACACAGGTTTTACTTTTGACGATGCCCCCGCCATTTTCAAATCGTTTGTTTAGTAGCATTTTGGGTTCCCGGCAGTAATGATAGATGGCAAGAGAGTGACTGATAAGACACGGACAATATGCAGACACTGTATGCAAACAATGCAGTGCGTGCATGTGCGTGCGTATGCGTGTGTGTGCAGTTTTTTTTGTTTTTTTTCATAGTTTTAAAATTACTTGCTGATACTGACAGCCTCTGGATGCCATATTTCTAAAATCTTACAATTCAGAGTGTGCACAAACACAATATGAAATAAAGAACTAGAAAGCACTCCTGAGGGTGTAAACCTCTGCAGAGCCAGCTCAATTTCCCCATAACATACAGAATGATTATGCAAATGTGTTCAAATTTATGTAAATTCACTCAAGAGTTATATTGCATTCTGCTAGACAGTGGTCCAAATATACATACATTAAAATTTGATTTCCAAAAAAGTGCAGATGCTGTGAAAACACAAACATACCACAGACAAAACATCATATTTACATATCATCTTATTTGACATGACTTCATTCACAGACTTATCTATACACTTTTTAAGGTGTGGAATCATTCATTGTCTCCAGGTCCACTTTCATTCATTATTCTCTATTCAATCATGAAACACATCCACATTTCCACTGTTATATGTGAAACAGTGAAAGGAGATGAAGTTAATAAGTAAATTCACAAGTAATTTAAGGCCAATGTTAGCTCCCACTCTACTAGACTGGATCTTTAAGGTTTCCCTGGCACAGAACGAGGCCTCTGTTAGGTGTTTTGTGTGCCAGTACTTTATCTGTGCTGTTCAGTGTAGGAGAAGGTAAATAAAGTAATAGTTTGTCAGCACACAGCTGTGAATGAATAGAAGTCCTGCACTGCTGTACACAGACCAGCAGCTTAAACAGTACTGTATGTCAGACATTTGTGATGTACTACAAGTAAAACAATGTTCATAGAAAGCTGCATTTATCGCTGAATTTGAGTTAAATCAATCCAATGAACTGTTGTATCATTAAAATTGCAGCAAACAGGCATACTGACACTTCTGCTGTTGACTTTTTCGATTTGGAATTGAGTTTATGCATCTGACGTTAGACTTAACAAATGGAGAATTTAATTGACTTTTGGGTAAAGTATTCCATTTCAATGTCACAGCTGAGCAACATTTGGGAGATTTTATAATAGTATTTTAACCAATATCTAACATTTATCTGCTTTGTAAGAAAACTTTGATGAATGGCAAATTATATGGTATATAGTTCACGTATATAGTCTGTGAAATCTTTGGCATTTGATCATCTAAATAAAGCATGTTGCTAAATAAAAATAAATAAATAAATAAATAAAACAAAAATCTGTGTTCCTAATATGTTAACTCAGCATATGCTATGTGTAGGACTTGTACTTAGAAGAAAAAAAAACTAACACTAGATGTTAAACTGTTTAAAACGTTAGAGTCAAAGAAAGTGATAAACAGAAAACAATGAAAGGTGCAGTTGTTTTCACCACTGAGCTCAGCTCCAAATGGAGTTTGATGTTGATATGAGACTAGACAGAAGAGGAAGTCCCGTAACATTTCTTCTATTGTCTTTTAAGAGTGCAGCAGGAAAATGGTCTCTCGACGTGTGTATCGGATATGAGCAAAGACAGCAGTTGGATGGCACGTAGCCTGTGTCAGCGCACTACACTAGTTTGTTGAAGTGACGTCACATTATTATAGCAACTGAGTGACTCACTGCAATTATTTAATTTTATTTTTTTACATAATATGAGTGAGTGAAGTATAAAATGGTTTGTTATTCTGTTTTCACAATACTAAAAAAATGCCAGATGTTGCCAAAAGTTGCTCAAATTTTATATACCCACCCAATACATTTTTCCCCACACCAGATGTAATCAAAAGTACCCCAATTGGATGGAAAACTGCCCAATCTGGCAACACTGGTTGCAGTGCAAGAGTTATTGAGGGGGTGTTCACAGAGTACTCTGTCACAGTAGATTTAATGTTTTAATAATATGCCAATGAGTAATACAATAGACTTGCACTTAGATCGATAATTATCATGAAATTTAGTTTTGCATTAATATAAATGTACATGTATTTATTTATTTTCCATTAACCTCCCCGTGGGTCCCCCCTCTGGCTTGGGCCCCCCTAAAACTGTATACCTTTTACCTGCAGTCTGACGGCCCTGGCTCTACGAGAGCAAGAAGGTAAACAAACAAAACAAAACAAAAAAACAAGAAGGTGCAGATTGCTAACAGGTCCTCCAATTAAACACCCATGAATCAGATGAACAAGACAAGACAAGCCTTTGTTTGTTCCACAAGGGGAAGCAAAGCATAAAATTAAAAAATTAAAAAGGCTTTCATTTTTAAAGCAAATAACATTAACCTGTAAAACTGAAATGCAAAAATAAAGAAAAGGTACTTTATAACTGAATTGTCCTCATGTACAATACAAATCAACATTTCAAAGGCTCATACACTTACATGTATCTTAACATAGATCCAATAAGAAAAACCATTTGCAGTGTTGGCTGTGTCTCTGAGTGTGTTTCTAATTGTAACTGTTTTCTGTGCAAAGAGATAAACTAACAAAAATATAATGTAAACTATCAGCTGATGAAGCACATGAAGATTATAAGACATAGTGTTACTTTACCACCGTGAAAATAACTAGGTGTTTGAAGAAGAAAACTTGATGATACCATGATACAGATGTGTGTGAACAACAAGATTTATACTTTATTTACAGTCTGTGGATACAGTTCCAAGTGTGTTCATGACTTTCCCCTGATGTTGAGTTTGGAATATAAATATTACGTAATAAAAATCCTATAATGTCATAGGTATTAATTGCATGCTGGTTTTGTTCAGATTTCATCTAATTATCAAGAAAAGTCAGGAAAAATGACAAAGACCTCATGCAATCTGCCTCAAACCAAATGGCTTTTTTTTCTCCCTTCTTCTTCTTCTTCTTCTTCTTCTTCTTATAGTCAGTGAGACAGAGACATTTGCAGCTCAAGGCTTAACTCTTGGTGGTTATGCATGGGTACAACCAGCAGCTGAGAGGTGAGTGGGATGCAGCAAAAGGCAAGAGGAAAGAAGTGACCTAGAGGCAAGAGCAGAGGGGATGATAATAAGGAATCCATGTGACTGACTCAGAGTGATGGACTTACCTCACTATGAATATTTCAGACAGCAGTGAGGTGTGTTATTACAGCTCAGTGGGAGCACTCACAATGTGGTGCAACACACATGTGCTGTCACATGATAGGAGCCAGCATAAGCACACACATATAAACAATACAATTTAGCCCAGGCACTGAGGAACAATACATTCCAAAATTGTTCACTCATGCTGAATAACCAAATAGCTAAATATTTTCTTAAACAAACCGACAATAGCATCCTCCACTACCATGTTCCCTTCAATCAATATACCAACTAATCAATAAGCAAGACCAGGTTTACACACTAAGAGAAACCTGGCTGCAGGAGTAAGTAGAATGCAAAAAAAAAAATCCATGTGCAGCATTTTACTTGAGATGGAACAGTCCCACATGTCAAGAAGACGATTAAATAAATATTCTGTTTACATGGACAGGCTACCCAGGGGTTTGCAAACTAGTACAGCAAAGCAGCTTCATTCAGCTAGCTAACAATCCACAGCCTCTGGCCATTCTGATATATTCCCTCTATTATTTCACTAGTGTTGCCTCTCAAGCTACCATCCCTTTTTACAAAATAGTGCCTTGAGATGAGACTGCCATAGCCTACTGTGATAGAGGAGGGTTTGCTTAGTACCTCTAAACAGTCAAGACATCCACTTAAAATATGGTACATCCAGGATAGTGGGAGTGAGGTCTTATATATTTTTTTTTTTTTTTTTTTTCACATTACCACATAAATTCTGCCCAACACATAGACATGAATGTTAGTTATGGACACTGGAGGTAACACATTTATGCCGGATAAAAACATTTACTTCTACAAATTCCAATAACTTAAACACCACTGGAGATACTGTTACAATTCCTGTTTATTCAAAGAAAATAACAATGGAATGGCTGTAAGCAGTCAGGTAAAACCATTGCAAAACACTCCCTAACTTAATTAAGGTTCTACTGAAAACACCTTTGCTTTCACACGGAGCTAGAAAAAGAAAAAAAAAAAATCCTCCCTGATGGTGACTTTCACTCCTTCGAACATGGACACCTGAGACAAGAGCTAAGCCTTGAGCACGGAACAGCCAGTCTTATGAATTATACATTAGTCTTTAGTTAATCATCTGAAAGGACACATATTAACCTGTGTGCAACCTATAGAGCACCATTAATATTCAGTAGACAGCATTTTTGAATACATCCAAAAATAAAACACTGTGAGTTGCACATGGGTGTTAATGGTAATTCATGTATGTGGTCATTGCACACACACATTTACCTGTCTTTTATCCATGTTTTAGCTCAGGTTATAGTTTAAAATTTAAATGTGTAAAATTATCAATTCATCCCAAGGAGGGTTACAGTGATGCTGGAGCACATCCCAGTGTTCCCATCCCAGCAGGTACACCCTGGATGTGGTTAAAATATCCAAGAAAAAAAAAAAACCTGTCCTAATCAGTCATAATTTTTATTTCACAATTAAATATTTTTTTTCAGAATTAACAGGGAGTTATTATTTATGCACTTAATGCCTGACATTTTTCAGCAGAAAGTGTCAACATTTTTTTTCTAAATACTGAGTAAAAGCCTATAATTCTTTTATTAAAAATGTCATTGCTGCCAGTAATATTAAAAAAATAAATAAATAAAAGACATTATAGGCTGTGTGTGTGTGTGTGTGTGTGTGTGTGTGTGTGTGTGTGTGTGTGTGTGTGTGTGTGTGTGTGTGTGTGTGTGTGTGTGTGTGTGTGTGTGTGTGTTTTCACCAGCAGTTCTATTTATTCACAACTCAAGTCAGAAGTCAACTGTGAAATGACCCACTGTAGAGAGCCAAAGAAATCCAAATGAAAATGAATTATATTCAAATAAAACTAATAATTTACAGATGTGTATGTGAATTAAGTGACATTTTCAATTAAAGAAAAACATATTTTATTGTAGAACTGCTGACGTAGCTGTCTGAAAGGAAAAAAATAAATAGAAAAAGAATGAAATTGAAGAAAATTATTGCACAGATGGAGATCATCAAAAAGTCAAGTTAACCAAAGTCATGACACAGGCTGTTGTCTGTGGAATACTTGAATGTGAAAATATTAAGTATTACATTTTTAGGCATTTTATTTGGACAAACATATTCTGTTGGATTTGATACAGCACAAGAATATTATTTGAGCCTGAGCCAAGGATTGAAATGATTCATCACATCGTACTTGCTTATTACATGATTGTCACTACAAATCAGTAAATATTTGAATAATATATTTATATTTTTATATTTTACCAAGCTAGTATCATTAATCACTACATTTCGGGTGAATGAAAGTCATGCCAATGCAGCACAAGTCAAAGAGTTGGTGAGTCTTATCTTTTTGGTAGCCGTACAGTTCTGTGGCTGATTCAGTAGACGTGTGAAATTAACATGATGAGCTTTCTCTCATGCTGGCAGGAGGCGAACTCTTTGCTTTGAAACAGGGGAGGAAACCTCAGAGGAAGCTGCAGTTTTTGTTAGTATGAATAGCACCTGTAAAATAGCCAAGCAGGTGTACAATCAACCTGTGTGGAGTGTTCTCGCAGAGCAAATTTTTACACCTGCCAGAATGTAATTTTGGAGGAGCAGCAGGATTCCTTCCACTTTATACACAAATCACACAGCTTTGTGTGGGAAGGTGTAGATATGTAATGTGAGTGTGCACCTGGATACATGTTTGCATGTGTGTGGCATGAACAAAACAAACATGAATATGATTTATATTAGCAATAATCTAATCTAATATTCAAAGTGTAATAATAGACAGATCTAGATGATATTGTTCATAAAACAAGCATCACATTAAAGGCTATTAAAGTCTATCTAAATCAAGAAGATTTTTCCACTTAATACATTTCAGTCACAAAATAGCATTTTACCCATAGCTACAAGTGGAATGATTTCAAACTGAATCTGCTTTTATTAGTGTTCTTCACTCAAATGTATTTTAATATTGTTGTTTATTCATAACTATATACTTGATAATAATAGTTGTTTGTTTTTTGGTTTGTTTTGTTAACACAGCTGGACCTCCAAATGTCACTGATAAGCATGTGCAATGATATCAAAGGCTGTTATAACACAAAAACGGATTTTTAAATCACTTTTCCAAAGGGACGGGTAACATGTAGAGATTGGAGGATAAAGACATCATCGTGTGTTTTGCTCATGTTCTTGCTTTCCATCATGAACATGCACCGAAAATAACAAATATGGATGCATAAATCATCGTATGACACAAACTGTCATTATAACCAAATCGAAACTAAATAATAAACTTAAACCACCCTAACCACATAAAGTGACTTAAGCTTATAATGTAACATATAGATGCTGCTCAGTTTCATCATAGATTAAATTCCCTGGATTGACAACATCCGGTATTATTCATGCTGTTTGCACTTTAAAGTTGAACAGAAATAATGGTTTGTCCTGTAAGACAACGCATGTGGACAGAGTTAAAAGGATAAAAATAAAATATAGACAAATATCCGTGTTAGTATGGGTAGGACATAAATATGTTGTTTCATGTTCTTATGGAATTTTTTCAAAATTCAATTATGTCCAGTTGCTACTGGGGGAACCTGAAGTAATCTAAAGTCAATTTTTTTTTTATTATCTTCATAGGAAAATGTAACCTCTGCATTTCATCTATTCTAGTATACACAAGGGGTAGTGGGCTAACACTGAAGGCATCAATTCTAAATCTATGCCTGTGCTTCGGTCAAGGGCACTGACAGGAGAATTAACCTAGAATACACATTTTTGATCGCAAGGAAACCAGAGGACCCAAAGGAAAGCTGCAGGGTATGAGAAGAATACACAAAATTCCAAAAGAAAAAAGACCTTGGTCTACCTGGGAGACAAGCTGGGAATCTGATCAGCAATTGATATCTACAGCTGTCAATCAATTAGTACCATAACAGTTAAGATCAGCCAGTAACAGAGGCAAAGAATATATGCACAGTTCATGGGTTAGGGTTAGGGTTAATTTCTCATGTTCTTGCAATTAAAGCACTTTAATTACAATTTTCTGAATAATAATTGTGTATTCATTTTTAATCAAGCACTAGATTTATTTTAATAATGACTTAGTGTTTTGATCTTTTTCATACATGTCTGTCTCACAATGATCAAATTAAAGACCTTAAAGACCCAAACATCCACTGTCAACCAAAATCATCTACTGATATAAACTATTTAATCACTGTTGATCCAGTAGTACATGTGGATAATTGGAATAAAAAAGCAGTTTGTCATCTTTCCAAGGTCATCAGATATGACCCATGTGAATGTTCAGAGGCTCTGTAATGAATGTGCAAACACCATTATGTTCTACAACACTGATTCACCAATAAAACCCATGAAGTTGGATCAATGACAGTCAAAGAATTGTTTTATATTCGGTTATTTTGCTGAAAGTCACTTTTTCAATGCTTTTAGTAGAATTCTCGACTTAAATCTGAGTTTTGATGAACATCTATTCATCTTCTGAACCCACTTTATCCTCACTAGGGTCACTGGGGGCCTATCCCAACTACAACGAGCAAAGTCAGGGTACAACCCCGGACAAGTCGCCAGTGCATCACAGGCCTGACATATATAGACAAACAATCACTCTCACATTAACACCTATGGGCAATTTAGATTAACCAATTAACCTATCAGAGCAGCACTGTGGTGCGGTTTGCATGTTCTCCCTGTGTCTGTGTGGGTTTTCTCCGGGTACTCTGGTTTTCCTCCCACCATACAAACACATGCACTGATAGGTTAATTAGTTAATCTAAATCGCCCACAGGTGTGAATGTGAGAGTGATTGTTTGTTCAGCCCTGAGATGAACTGGTGACTCATACAGGGTGTACCCCGCCTTCACCCATTGTAGCTGGATTAGGCCCCCAGTGACCCTAGTGAGGATAAAGCGGGTTCAGATGATGACACAATTAACCTATCAGCGCATGTTTTTGGATGGTGGGAGGAAGCTGGGGTACCTGGATTGAACCCACACAGAAAGGTCTGGCATTAGAATTGAACCAGGGACCTTCTATGAGGTGCGGGTGCTAACCACTGCACCACCCCATCTACATGGTCAATAAGTTAAATATAGAAAAATACCAGATTTTCACAGAAAAAAAGCAAAGTAACAAGAACAATGTTATAATAAATAGTAATAAATCACTTGACAAAAGGTTAAATATAGAGAAAAACTCATTTGGGAACAAACACAAAAGTAGCATTGGGTCTTTGTGAATTAATACACAGTGATGAATGCACATACAACCTACAAAAGCACTCAGAAAGTGCCAAGGGACTCCACCAAGACAGATCTGCCCCCACCCCTCTTTCACTACTGTGAGCAGTGGTCTGCCCTGACCAACTGAATGAACACCCCTCCCCCATCCACCACCCACATACCTCCATTGATCACGATCAAAATGTACTCATTTGTTCTTTGTGCCAGTATCAACATTTCAGCCAAATCCATCTGTACCTTTTTGAGTGATGTTGCACACAGACAGACAGACAGACAGACAAACAGATGAACGCAGATGAAAACTCCTTGGCAGAGTAAATATAAGTATTTTAGTACCAAATAGACTGATTTCTGATTTGAAAGGCTGAGGCTGTCATTGCTAATGCTATCCAGATCACACCACCTCAGCTTTCAGAGGGGCATGTGCATGTCCTTTTGTTTTTGTCAAGGGAGCTGCAGTGGACATACATGAATAACCTGGAAGAGCTGAGAACAGGACGTTATCCTCCAGCAGTCGCACCAGCTCTGGGCAAAGTTAGAAGAAAGACTAACGCCACCCAAATGTACTGGAGCACTGGAGCAAAAGCAGTTCCTCTGTCATTAGATCCACAACTCGAGTTTTAACTCTTTTACTTTTAGTTTACTTTTCATTTTCGGCCTCTTCATTGCTCCTCCATGGTCATATATAACAAACAAGAATCCTATATTCTCAAAAAATTCACCCTTTGTTTTTAATGTAATGATGATTAGGTATGGTTAAAAGTTCTGCAAGAAAATCACACATGTTTGATGAGTCCAAAGTAGCTTTTTTTTATTGCAATTTTCAATCTGTTACTTCAAGAGATATGAAGTGATTAACGGCCATGGTCAGTGCTGGAAACATTTGCAGCATTTGAGGAGAATTTCTTATTTTGGGGGGGTGGGTGGGAAAAAAAACAAACAAAAAAAACCCAACATTGCAGTCTCAAAGTTGCAGATCCCCAGGGGGAGTTGAATGACCTGCCAAATCTAATTTCTCAGTTTGTGTATTTACCAGAGTTGCTATGGTGGGGGGAAGCGTCTGGCAGTTCTCTGTGTTATGGAAGTTCACTGACCCATTATTTAGTAGTATGGTGCAGTGAACACTGCTGTTCATGACAGCAAAAGTGAGAATCATAACATGACTTGATGGCACACTGAGAAATCAGCGCCCCCTCCAGATCATAGGCCAACTGATCAAAGATGCAATCAGCTAGGACTTTATACAAAACACTATAAGACATAAGTGAATATTTTTGATGTTTAATATAATTTAGGAAATATGCCCTGAGCCATTTCCATATTTTAATATTTGAACTTCATTTCTATTATATTAAATTAAGTAGAAGATCATTCAGGAAGTGTAGATCTCTGCTAACATCAACATGGTTTCCCTTATTTTTCTTCCACAACATTATTAAAACAGAAACCACAAATTATGACTTTTTATCAAAATTGCCATGGTAACACAACTGACCTTTGTTGACTTTTGTTCCTATGGTAACAAAGGTCTGTTACTGTGGTAACAAAGGTCTTGCATCACTTGTTGCTAGTTGATTGGTTTGTCATTTATGTATTCATGTATGTATATTGCTCCTGCTGTGTGTTAGTATACACATTAATATCCAGTGTGTTTTTTTTGTTCTTTAGTGTACCTTCTTATTCTTGACTTTCAGAATAAATTTCAGTCTGTAACTGCTTGAACAGGTTTGAAAACACACATACATCATCAGAATTTCTGAAAAACTCAACATAGGTGTGGTATGACTTTTATTAGCAATCCAAGTGTCCTTGGCACAAAACAAAAAAAATGTGGACAATTTCCCATTAATTTCCAGTGGGAATACATTCCAAAAATGCTTAAACCACATGTTTTGAAGACCATAATGTTGCTTTAATGTGGAGAGATAAATGAAATTTTAAACAGGTCTAGAGGATTATTGTTTTTCAGTTGTTATTGTTTTTTAGTATCAGTTATAATATTCATGAAATTGCAGTTTATGAAATAAAAAATATAGAATACAGAAGAAATGGAAGAGAAAGTCCAGTGTTTTTGTTTTGCTTTATTACATGTTTCAGTCCAAAGGCATCAACATGTCATGGGGCCTTTAAAAGGAGACCAGAATCTGATGTGTTTGTGGAAGAAGTCTGCAGTCCCATCATAGCCAACTTATTGCGTGGACTAATAGCTGGAGAAGTGCCAGTTCACCACAAGGGTTCTGTTGATGTGCCCTTGAGCAAAACACTACCCCCACCCCACCACCACACACACACACAACTAGTCAGGGCACTGCACCTCATTTTGGAGGTCTTAGTCTGCTTGGCTCTGTGCCATATGCCAAGTGTGATCCCTCTGGTGTGAAGTTGAATTTGGGTTCTAACCACAGACAGTAGGTACAAACAAACCATTCAAAAATGTATCATGAAAATAGTACGTCTCCTCTACCTAAAAATAAACGCCTTCTGGGACTCCAGTGCATCAGCAGATTGTTGTCCAGATGCAGCCACGACTCATTCTCAAATTGAATATTTTGCCAAAAACGGCCAATACAGAGAATGTAATATATTGTACAAAGATCAGAGCAAGTACCAATATGTGAGCATGTCGCTCTGTAGAAACTCAAAATTGGCCTTTATTTCTACCAGAAGATAAACACTGATGAAATGTCAATTGGACCAATTTTGGTTCATTTGTAGCTGTGAAAGCGAACAAGACTGGAGTCTATATGCTCCATAATAATGATTTTATTACCTGGTGTGGACCAAATAATGAAACTAGCAGTGTGAAAGCACTTAATCTCTTACTGAAATTACTGAAACTAGCTCGACAGAGGCACCAGTTTTGACACAATGTTCCTTCTGAATCTGTGTAAGAATATTCACCTAGGAGCCCCTGGAAATCTTTCTTTAAAATACAAACAAATGTTGGTTAAATACTAACTTATGTTAGAATACGAAATATTTTACTACCTTATACTAACACCTAACATACATAAAAAAAAAAAAAAAAAATGTTCCTCTCGCCCCACGTGGGCGGTGTCTCCTTCAGACTCGGGTCCTCTACCAGAGGCCTGGGAGCCTGAGGGTTCTGCGCAGGATCTTAGCTGTTCCTAGCAATGCGCTCTTTTGTACAGAGATCTCTGATGTTGTTCCTGGTATCTGCTGGAGCCATTCTCCCAGCTTGGGGGTCACTGCCCCTAATGCTCCGATCACTACTGGTACCACTGTTGCCTTCACACTCCACATTTTCTCTAACTCCTCTTTCAGCCCTTGGTATTTCTCAAGCTTCTCATGTTCTTTCCTTCTGATGTTGCTATCACTGGGGACTGCTACATCTATCACCACCACTGTCTTCTCATGTTTATCCACCACCACGATGTCAGGCTGATTGGCCATCACCATCTTGTCAGTCTGGATCTGGAAGTCCCACAGGATCTTGGCCTGTTTGTTCTCTGTCACCTTTGGGGGGTTCTCCCATTTTGACCCTGGGACCTCCAGTCCATACTCTTTACAGATGTTCCTGTACAGTATGCCCGCTACCTGGTTATGCCTCTCCATGTATGCCTTGCCTGCCAGCATCTTACACCCTGCTGTGATGTGCTGGACTGTTTCAGGGGCTTCTCTACACAGCCTACACCTGGGGTCCTGTCTGATGTGGTAGACCCCAGCCTCTATTGCTCTGGTGTTCAGGGCTTGTTCTTGTGCAGCCATGAGTAGCGCCTCTGTGCTGTCCTTTAGTCCAGCCTTTTCCAGCCACTGGTATGTCTGGTATGTCTGGAAAAGGCTGGACATATATATATATATATATATATATATATATATATATATATATATATATATATATGTGTGTGTGTGTATATGTATAATTATTATAAAATACTTATTGATAACTCATTATCTTTTATTTTTGACTAAACAATTGGTGTTTCGATAGTACCAGCACTGTTTCGGTAGTGACCATATCTTCACAGGTCACAGTCACCAAAAATATGTTATTGCAACGATAAGAGATAGGGCAAATCAGGTAAAATGACTACAAGGGGGGCTGGGTTTGCTATGTTGGGCACCACACTACACCACCACATTATATAGTAATATAGGCTACTATAAATGTCACTACCTAAAAAAGGTAGTGACATTTTTAGCTAATTATTATCTTAATTCAACAATGCTCGGCTAAAAACCACAGGAAAAACTGTTCTGAACAAGTGTACACAGATCAAAACAATATTTGCATTAATTACCAAAACGATGCATTTCAGTAGTGACAGCTCTTAAAACCACGGGTTAATTTTTAGACTTTGGCAGGCATTTACTTCAGACTGATATAAACCTATTACTCAGCAGGTGAACATTGAGGATCAATGAGTATGTGCCAATTTATAAATAAAAGATTTAGGGTGTGGCTAACACCAGGCATGAAAATGACATGAAAAAATGGGACAGCAGATTTTATGTGAACTATTTTAATTTGAAAAATATCCAAACAATCAATCTGATTATTTCAGTTTCTCCATGAAACAAATCAAATGGGTATATTAAAAAATGGAGAGAGTGGGAAAAAAAACATTTTCACTTCAAATAGTGCTATTTGAAGTTTAGGAGTCAGAAGTTGAGACTGCCATCTTCTAAGATTATTTTTAATTTGTTTAAGTTTGTATTATTTCAACTAATATATTGTGATTAATTAGACCAAAATGTGATATTTGTGCATATAAAGTCTGAATATCTATATGTTTTTTAAAATGTGTTTTTCATTGTGGGACTGCAACTTCAACCAATTTGGTAGAATGTCCCTCTTTTCCTGGCCCACCTGGGCAGTGTCCCTTTGGGACTGGGGTCTGTAAACAGAGGCCTGGGAGTTTCAGGATTCTGCACAGGATCTTAGCTGTTCCTAGGACTGCACACTTTTGGGGAGAGATCTCTGATATTGTTCCTGGTATCTGCTGGAGCCATCCTCACTGCACCTAGTGCGTTGCCCTGATCACTACTGGGACCACTGTTGCCTTTAGGCTGCACATTTTCTCTATCTCCTCTTTCTTCTCTTAGTATTTTTCGAGCTTCTCGTGTTCTTTCCTATCGCTATCATTTGGGATTGTTACATCTATCACCACCACTGTCTTCCAATATTTATCCATCACCACTATGTCAGGCTGATGGACCACAACCATCTTGTCGGTCTGAATCTGACGTCCCACTGGATCTTGGTCTGTTAGTTTTCTAAGAAATTCAGGGGCCAGACCCTGGGACCTCCAGTCCATATTCAGATGTTCCTGTACACTACGCTTGCTACCTGGTCATGCCGCTCCATGTATACTTGGACTGGCACCTTCAGCCTTGATACAGCGTCGCACCGTGTGTAAACAATGCATGTGAGCAGCGTGATGTCCTAGCAGGCAAATGGAAATCATAACAAGTAGAGAAAGAAAAACAAAATTAAAAACAAGTCCACACCTGCCAGCATCTGACACCCTGCTGTGATGTGCTGGGCGGCCTCAGCAGGTTCTCCACACAGCTTACACCTGGTGACTTGTTTGGTTTGGTAGATGCCAGCTTCTATTGCTCTGGTGTTCAGAGCCTGTTGTGTTGCAGCCATAAGTCGTGCCTCTGTGCTGTCTTCCTTTTCCAGCCACTGGTATGTGTTCTCCATATCAGCCACTTCCTCAATATAATACACACCATGCCAGCAGGTGTCCTTCCATCCTAGCCCCTCAGGCTCCTCCTCCTTACTGGACTTTTGTTACCTGAGGCATTCACTTACCAGTTGGTCATTGGGGGCCATCTTCTTCATATATTCCTGGAGGTTTGTTGTTTCCTCCTGGACTGTAGCTCTGACACTAGTCCCCCCCCCTCCTTTCACTTTGTGCACAGCCTCAGGATTCTGGACTTGGGGTGAAACCCTCCATGCATGGTAAGGTGCTTTCTTGTCTTGACATCAGTAGCTTGTATCTCTTATATTATGCCAGCGGGGAATCTGATTACTGGCAGAGCAGAGGTGTTAATGGTCTGGATCTTATTTTTACCATTCAGTTGACTTTCCAGGACCTGTCTTACCCTCTGTAGGTATGTGGCTATGGTTGACCTCTGAGACGCCTCCTCATGATTACCATTTGCCTGTGGGGTCCCCAAGTTTTTGTGACTGTCTTACATGTTTGTAATGTTCCATTCAGGTAGTTCAGTCCCTTCAGTTGTGATCACCTTACTTCTTCTAGATACCATCTGGACAAATGTATCCAGTCTGAATGACATCCTGATGTCTCTGTTGTAGATCTGAGTGATGTGAATCAAGGAGTCGATGCCATGCTCTTTTTTGGCACACAGCTTGATGTCATCCATTTTGAGGAGGTGGCAGATAGGTGTTCCAATTCAGAACCGGTACCTATAGCTACACACGCACACACACACACACACACACACACACACACACACACATATATATATATACATTTTAACCATAGCATAGCATTCAGTTCTTTACACATTTACTGCATGTATATTGGTTGTGTTTGTTTGTGCATGGATGTGTATTTGGGTGTGTATAAAGTAACAGCAAAGTGACATAATGGAATTTCCCCAATGCCGGAATTATAAAGGTACTTCTTTCATAACAGTCAGACTATTTCTGTGATGATCTTTAACATCTTTTCTCTGGAGTGACACATTAAGATGCAGTTGTGCACTGAATCATTTTGTTGAAAAAATATACTGAGATGTAAAATTCTGACATCTACCAAATCAAGCATGTACATTCATGTCTGTTTTCTTTCATCAAAACCTGTGTTAAAAATATCTTAACTCACCTAACATGTCACTTAGCTCTATTTTCAAACCTGAGAAATGTGCACAGCTGCATAAAAAGACACTGGTACACATAACACTGGTAACATTCAGGGAATGAAGTGGGATTGGAACAAATCATCAGCCAATAGTCAACACTTTCAATATTTCTGTTGATATTTTCTAGTTTAGCTTTTGCTATTCTAAATCATACGTCCAGGCAAAACAATTATGTCTTTCTCCAATACTTTTTGTGTATCTGCTCCAAAATATAAAGGGTTTACTCTTTGTTAATGCCCTGTTTCATGAAAATTGGTACACTGTTCTGTGCATAATCTTGCTAGGCGTGGGGTAATAATCTCCAGAGTGCATGAGAACTCTCTAAAACAAAGTATATGTAAATAAGTGCATCCTGTGTATCCTCTGCTGTGCCTTGGTGCAAGGCTGGAGCCAGAGCCAAAGAGAATCTGATTTCCGTCCCTGTGACAATGAGAGCCATCACTCACCATCTGCCATGTAGTAGCATGGATCATATTTACACCCAGACAGCAGATCCGGGCTCCAGGGACATGTGAGGACGCACAGGAAGGGGAGGTCACTTGACCAAACACAAGCCATACAGGACTATGGGAATAAAAGCAGCCATACATCATGCCACAGGCCATCCATCACCCAGGCCGCTCGATTTGAAGCAGCCGCTGTGATTTGCTGCAGCTACTGGCCCTTGAGGGACAAGCTGACAGACCGTCCTACATATACACTGCTGTGCTATGTAATTCACACACATTCCACAATTTATACACAGGTCAAAATCATCAGAAGGTAAAGCGACAGCACACTAATTAATTTGAACAATGACTTTAATCAGAAAGTCAGGAATTGGTGCTTAAATATTCTTGCCTATAAACACTACCTAACCTTGAAAATTTTCATTAAGCAAATGTCACAGACTAGCACACAAAAGTCTCTTATTCTTTTCTTTTTTTTCCTCTAGATGGAGAGGTATCCAGGCAATGAATGGTAAAAGCTGAAAGAAAATGTCTCAATAGCGACAGCCTGTTGGTGATTTATACTGCCTTAGTCCTGCATATCAAGCCATCGCTTTTTATGGTGCAATCAAAAATCTGCCGGTGGTTACAGAAGTGTAGCCTAGTTCTTTTACAACTGGAGTATTTTTGGATGAATGGAACTGAAACCATGAGTGAAAGTGAATGTGATAGGAGACTTCACAAATCAAAATAGCTTTTTTTGTGAAATGACAACATTAATGTTGCTAGTGAATTTGAAGCATCAATAAATTGCCTTTAGATTTATAATAACATATTCTCTTTGTATTCATAGCCATGTTATTAGTCAAATTTTTTATGTGGATTTTTCATTAAGCCAGAAACTCTGAAACCTGTTTGCTCTGTTTGCTCTCTTTCAACATCTATAATGTGTTGTAAAGCAGGCTGCAGATTTTGTGTAAAACCCAATAGACGGCAAACAAGAAAAATTCTGAAATCGTCTCATTGCTCAGTTTGATTACATTCATGTGACACAGTTAATTGGGTGGTTTCTTAAGTGTGCATCCTAATATAGTATTTGGAAAGTGTATCTATGTAAGAAACATGCATGATTATTTGGATTTCAATTAGTTGTTAGTGAATAGACTAGAATTATTTTTTTGTTGTTGATTAAAAGTCAGTCAAAACATTTGTACTCATCTTGTTTTTCTTCATTTTCATGACTATTTCCATTATACATTATAACTGAATGCATCAAAACTATGAATAGACACATGTGGAATTATGTAGTAGTTTTATATTTTGGAGGGCGGCTGTGGCTCAGTTGGTAGAGCGGGTCATCCAATGACCAAGGGGTTGTCTGGCTGTCCTCATGTCCAAGTGTCCTTGGGCAAGACACTGCACCCTAAGTTGCTCCCAGTAGAGTCAGGCAGCGTATGTGTATCAGCAGCACACACACACATACACACACACACACACACACTCACTGGTGTGTTTGTGTGAGTGTGTGTGTGAATGGTTGAATGTGAAGAATTGTAAAGTGCACCCACTGGTATATAACATGCGCTATATAAGTACAGTCCATTTACCATTACATCCTTCAAAATAGCCACATTTTGCTGTTATTACCGTACTCCTTTTTATATTCTTGCCATTTAAATGAAAAGGTGGGTCTAACCTTTTGACAGATAGTGTACATGTCAACAACAAACAAATGATAGACTAAAGAAAATTATCAATTATATTTTTGAATTTGTGCATTTTTTAATAAACAACACAACATAATTCTAAAAAACCTAAAAGCCATCAGTGACCACAAGCGAAATATATAATGTTCAACAGCCTTTTAACCATTTATGCTAACAACACATAAATAATTCAGAGGAAAATGCAGTTTTTCAGCTTTCCATCATCAGATATGACCTTCTTAGAAATTCTGAGGCTCCATAGTGAACAAAGAAACATAACAACCTTTTCTCCAGTTGATGATATATATATATATTTTTTTTTTCTTTTGATATGATATTAGCCATTGAATTTACTCTCAGCTTTTATTAACATCTATACGTTAAGTAAATTAAACTTTAGAAAAGACTTGCTTTTCATAATCTTATAATAAACCATGAGAAATCCCATCAGAAAGACTAAATATAGAGAAATTATTTTAGGAGTTACCACAAAGATAGTTTTAGTGTTTTAAGGATTTAAAAAAATTATCATTTTCTTTTTTTTTTTCCTTTCTACGAGAGAAATGTAGTGCCAATAAGTTGTGAATGTGTTACATATAAATGATGAACATTTCTTGTCATCGGCATGTAGAGTTGAAAGCTGATTTTCAAAGACCAGCACTTAAAGTAAAGCAACAGATTGGCTATATTGATGGTATGTAATGATGTGGTCAAATCACAGTCATACACTGCACTATGACCTTCTCCATTTACTGTATTCATCTCTATATGTGGTACTTTTCTGATGATAGTAGCATAAAGAAACATTAAGTGCTGACTTTGTGGAGCTCCAAATGAACTGTACTGTGCGTTATATTCCTTACAATTCTCACATCACCTTGAAACGTGCCATATATATTAATTTTACAGGTACAGAAATAGCAGTAATAATGATGGTATATGTGTTAATTCTTCAGTATCTAATCCTAAGTGATGAGCTGTCTGAATAGTCAGAACAGACTTATAGACTGGGCTATGATGTGTTGTATACATAGTGCCTGCAAATTGTCTGTAACTTTGGAAATGCATTAGTCATATCTTTCATTTCGTTGTGAAACCACCCTTTTCATCCTTATAGGGTATAAAACTATTCTGCAGAGAAATGGAGAGAGTCATATAGAAGATAATACACCTCTCACTGTAATCCTGTATTGCTTTAGTGGAAAAACAGCAGATAGTAAGAGACAGCATCTCTAAACTATATGTCTCCGTGTATTTGGCCCTGCAGGTAGGAGTGAAATAAATGCATGTGCCCTTGTACTGTATGAGGTCTGTTGCAGGTGGACAGGTGCTGTAGATTAATTTGTGCTACTGAAATGGGTAGCTTCCATACACATACAGAAGAGTACGGCTTGAGCAGGATTCTGGAAAAACAGAAGCTCACAGAAAAAATATAAAGGTGTATCTAACTGAATATGCCCTTCAATGAGCACTGCAAAGGGTGAAGGTTATGAGGTTTTATATATAAATGGAAGAAGCTGAATTTCTGGACTAAACTGTTTTTAAATGTCTTAGCAAAGAAACAGGCTTTGTATTTCTATAGTGTCACCAGCTGTAGTCCTTTGTCTATTAGTCTACAATTTGGTTGGATGTAATGTTTCTTATCAATGCTGTAGTCTTCATACCAGGGGTCTCAAACATGTGGCCCGGGGGCCAAAGGCAGCCCGCCAATGGTTCCAGTGTGGCCCGTGGGATGAAGAGCATAATAACCTATTAAATTACTCCATATTTTCTTCTCAGTTTTGAATTTTTTTGCCTATAAATGATGACAACTTAAAATTTTTGTCATTGTTTGACTGCCAAAATAATATTAAATTATGAAAATGCTTACATTTACAAACTATTCTGTAACAATAAAATGTGAATAATCTGAACAAATGTGAACAACTTGAAATGTCTAAAGAAAATTAGGCATAATTTGAACCATTTTCTGCTTCTGTTACTAAGAGTTTAGTGTCTTTGTAGAACTGATCCATAATAAAACACACAGACTAATGATACATTGAGGCAGGAATTAGTTAAAATTGCCCTTATTTTCCTTATGAAATATAACTTGTTTTGTGTTTGGATAATGTATAAAACTATTTTCATAATTTAATATTTTGTCTTGGGTGTTTTTTTTTTTTTTGCAGTAAAACAATGACAAAAATGTGTAGTTGTCGTTATTATGTTTTCATTTTACTGGTCCAGCCCTTTGGAGATCAAATCAGGCTAAATGTGGCCCCTGAAGAAAATGAGTTTGAGACCCCTGCTTTATACCCTTCCGTCTTCGGCGCTGGGGAATATTTTTCTGATAGTAACTTGTGGGCAATACATTATCCCTTGCAAACTCCTCCATTCTTGATTTGATCACAATTAACATTCCTGTGATACAGAACATAAATGCTGTGGCCTCCTCATTGTCTTTTAGTTTTTAGTAACGCTGTCTTCTACTTCCTTATGTGATTGTTTAATTTAGTGTTTAAAGAATACATCACTGTTCCGAACGTTAGCATGACATAGGTGCAGAGTAGTTCATTTTGTTTGCATTTTGGGTTACTGGTAATTATGTAGGCGTAGTTGGGGGGGTATAACGAATTCTGGGGGTGTGATTTAGTATGGAGAATTTGCACTGTATTTTAGTTGTTGCATGTGGCTCTGTGACATCAACAAACTTTTACATTTTTACAGAGTGTCAGTAAATAATGTTGTTATCCTTGTCATATTTGTGTATACAAAGAGATTGATATAAACCCAATGGCTTTAACAAATTAAATATTAATAGCCTTCAAAGACCTAAACAGCCACCAGTAACCACAGGCATCAAGTGATCTAAGAAGTTTAACAAGTTTTGACCAAATAATCTTGTCGATATTCATATAATTCAAATAAAAGGCTGTGCAAATATGTCATCTCCCATAAAAAAATCAATTCCTCATTAAAAACTGTATGTAATTTGACTTTTTATATTCACTGTTACTGAAAATTTTCAGTTTTGCTCTAGTGTTTCCTATTTTGGTATAATAACCTTGAGTTATTGTCAACTTTTATGAATATCTGCATAGTCACTAAATTAAATATTTTAAAAAAAAACTGATTTTTACATTAAAATCCAGACATTAATAGCTAGCAATTGGTCATAAGAAGAAAAAAAACATTTGGGAAATAAAAATTGCAACTTTACAACATAAATGTTTCAGGGTAAAAGTGACAGCAGACAGGGCAGACACAAATGCAAATCAACTTTATTTATCCCCAAGAGGAAATTTAACACCATGCAAATGGAGAACAGCATCATTTTAAAATAATTGGTTGTAGAACGGATACGTTTACACAAATTACAACCAGGACCATTCACTGCTCTCATATTTTGATACAGGCATGCTCACTCACACTTTGAGGCTGAGAGATTGTAAATGTCAGTGGGTTGTCACTCAGACTCAGTCCCAGATGAGCAGTGAGATGGAGCTCGCTAAAAGGGAGGACTGAATGACAGGACAGACATTAGTATCCTGTCTGACTCAGGCGGTGTCTAACCATCAATCTCTGAATATGGTTGAGTTGCTACTTTTAAAACTAGGAATTTTAAAAGATCTTTTCATTGCTTAATTATCTCTATTCAATTCAGCACTGTTGGATGTTGATTGGTTCTCCTCTTTGAAGTGCTGTATTGCTTTTGCTTCAGCTTAAAATTGCTTCCCCTAATTTTAGTGGGGTTAAGTTGACAAAGAAATATTTTAGAAACCAAATGTAAGTGAAAAGGTTTTTCTTTCCAATCTTTAGCAGAAACAAAAATTTTCACCATTTACAAACTGTCATTACATGTGTTTTGAAATAGGCTTCATATGAAAACAAGCATGCAAAATAATCCTGCTTAAAGTGTATTCTCTCCTCATGCACTTGATTATTTCTGTGATTTCCTAAGGATTTCTACAAATGTTTATTTTACTTAAATGACATCGTTTCACAGACATTACGTTTTTCATGACTGAATTTGTCATTCACCGCAATAAAACATTCCCATTTTTTTTTTATAGCAATCTTCATCACTCTCATATTTCTCTAAAGTGCATATGGTAAATAACAGGAGTCCAGTTGGGTAACGCTGTGCACAGTGGTTGTTTCTCTGTAGATGCCAATATTCAATGACACAGTATCAGTCCAGAGCCAAATTGCCACAAGGCTTTTGTATTAGTTAAAATATATCCTGCTTTGTAGAAGAATGCATTCCTCTGGACATTGATGCAATGTAATATCCCGAAGGTTTGAATTAAGTGACTCCAAACATACCAACGACTTCCATCTGCTCAGTTAGTTATGCTAATAAATTCTGCAATTAGATGCATTGTTAATTTCTGCCATCTATCACTTTATAGCTGTGGCACTAGTGAGTTTATCGGTAAAGGCCACCGAGCTGTCAGATACTGGCACCGAGTCCAGAACATTTCATCTCTCAGCACAATGACATGACCAGTGACAGAGCTGGAATTTTTATTAAGTGTCTGGTTAAGTCAATGTGATGTACATTTTCACACTTCAGCAGTCAAAAAGATGATTTAGTTTGAGTTCTCAATAGAAAATTCCACTACTGTATGCATGACATTGCCAAAAAAATGTCTAAAACAATTTGGTGCGTGTAGTTTGAGGTACATTTTGGACAGATTCCCGTTCAGAATTTGGGTGACCGTGAAGTGGAACTGGGCGGCTTCCAGGAGACAACATGACATCCTGGATGGAAGCGGGATCTGGAGATTCAAGGATCATTAGAAATGCATACCCAATAGATGCATGTAGCTTCAAAGAATACAGAAAACAGAATTATTTATGACTCCCTAGGTCATTACATAAAGCCCCTTGCAGAGACAAACCCTTATGAGTTTGTTTCTTTGCTTGGCACATTGACATTGTTCCCCCTATACACATATAGGCATGCAGTGTTTATAGTGTGAGGGCAGGAGTGACTACTTTCATTTAACTGCTTTGGATGAAATGTGGTGTTCAGTGTAAGAAGGAACTGCAGCTACAGCAGCCGCCGCCTCCTCCACAAGTCTCTGTCACTAATCCCCCACCCATGTCAACCCTCCCATCTGTCTGTTGCACAGAAGTCATTAATTGACATGGACAATAAAGTCACTCTTTCAGAATATATGCATACTATATGCATACAAGTAACATATGGAAAAAGTTATTTGTCAGTGCAAAACACTGGTGTGTCTCACTCTGACAACTCCCCTCCATTGCCAAAGAGATAAAAAAAAAAAAATATATATATATATATATATATATATATATATATATATATATATATATATATATATATATATATATATATATATATATATATATATATATATATATATATATATAGTAGGAGAGTGGTGTTTTGTTTTTGTTTTTTTAATCATGCAGTTTCATAAATCTGTCATTTAGAGCTATATTTGAAATGAAATGTTTTCTAAATAAGTTATGTTTTGTGATTTTTGTATTCTTATCTTCACTCACTGAGACCAGGTGTTCGTCAGTCGTAGCAAATTATAAGCTTCATTTGCAATATAATATTTTTTTCATGTTAATGTAACTGTTAGCAAAATCATTTTTTGCTAAAGTTGACTTTGTGTACCTCTGGTCAGATATGAGTAGGTCAAAAATGAGTAATATCATCATTTCAATCATATCTTTTTGTTATCACCTTAACCGTCCTCTTGTGTTGGCTTGCTCTTATCTTATGTTAATGGGTTGGTTTTCACCCTTGTCTTAAATTAGCTGTAAAATACACTAAATAACTATTATCTGTCTTCCACTGTGTTTGTCATCTCTTAGTGTCTTTGTTTGGCTTCCTTTTCCATGAAAATATTGGTTATAATATTTGTGGTGAGAGCCTCAGGTCCTGAACTCTGCATGTCACCATCTTTAAAAGGAACTGATCTCACATGTCTGAACATGCTTGTCTGTGCTTGTTTTGTTTTTGTGCAAGTATACTAGAGAACAAGACAAAAAAATTTGATTCCCAAAAAGCTCACTGTTGTCAGTGTACTGATACTGATGGACACTGTGCTTAGGATTTCAGTTTTGTTTGTAATTATTATTCTATAATCTTATTTTTTGACCCTATTGACCCTAACAACACAAATGTCAGAATTTCAACCAGAGCATTTCATAATTTTATGATTTTTTTTAATGTAACATTTTGTTGAAATAGACATAAAAAAAAAGCCTTGTTCCAATACATGCATTTTGTGTGATTCTTGTGGAGAACCTTCATTCATCATGAACCACCTCAGGTGTTGTACTTCCTGCAGAAATGTGCTCACATTGATGTAAATCATCTTCATGAACATGTAGCAGATGATCTTTTAACAAAACCCAAAAATGACTTGCATCGTCCATACAATTTAATTCAATTCAATTTTATTTATAGAGCCCCAATTCACAACAAAGTCATCTCATGGGGGCTTTACACAGTTGATTGGAGAAAACAATCAGAGAAATAGATGAAGTCCCAAGCATCCACTGTCCTTAGACCCTCCTTCTCAGCAAGGAAAAACTCCAAAACCCAGCGGGAAAGAAGAAACAACTTTCAAACATTAAAACCTAATAACAACACATACTCCTGTAGAGAGACTTATAATTTGTGACAACACATCAGCGCTTGATTCAGAATGACTCTTGTCCTTAAAATTATCTGAGTTTCTTTTCACTAAAATGCACTTATGTCAATGGAAATAGTCTAGTTTTACTTACAGTAAACCACACTGTCACTATATAAAGCTATTACACATGTCATTTATTTATGGCTCTGGGGATGTGGACCTTCTATTCCTTTCTGCTAATGTTCATCAGAGTGACTAATCGGTTATACGACTGAGTGCCCAGTGTTATTTGCAGGTCAGAGATCAGAAGATAATGATGATGTAGAACCAAAGGTTATAGATGTATGTCAATATATATCACAATACTATGTGTTATTTTCAGAATCAGATTATTGTACAGATGCAAGCATATTGTACAGGTTGTATTTACCCAAACGTGCACCAGACGTTTGGGTAAATGGAGACATGGACATGGAGACAGACCTCCAGATGTAGTCAGGCAGATTCCAAAATCCAATCACAAGGCATTTACATCTTGCATTAGCCTGCATTTTTTCCTGATGTGGAAAAAGGTAATTTTAATACTAGGTGTAAATAGGCTGCAAGAGATTAAATAAATCTAAATATTTGGCATAATAATTGGTCCTGCCTCACAAAAATAACACATTCATCTACATCTCAGTTATAACTGTGCCCATTTCAGCTTAATTATTAAATGCTGATCTTTCATCTACTTTCAAGATTGCAAATTTTTTTTTATTCCTAAACATAATTGAGACAGCTCTCATCAAAAGCAAAATGTAATTTCAATCATTCTAAGTTACATTCAGCAGTTTGGTTTTGCCCATGTGCATTAATGCAAGCCTGAGGCATGGAGAGCACTAGATCAACACTCCCCCAAAGTGAACAGAGTAGAATGTGTTATCAAAGCCTACAACAATTAGTGACATCAGAGACGTAAAGTCAAATGCAGCATGAAATGGTAGAACTAGGGTGGAGATTGGTTGAAAAGCAGAAAACAGGGGAATAGTCAGGGTAGTGGGCTAAAGCAAACACATTAGCCAAGCTATTAGCAATATAAACATGGAGTTATCATAACCTTTACAGCTAATGTATGCACTAGCGACATTAGGTTAACAGAAAGGTGAAAGGAATTAATTTGGAAAAGAGAAAATGACATAAGATGTGTTGAATGTGGAGTTTGGTTGCACAGTGACAGTTTGAGTGAGACTGACAAATGCACTGGACACATTGTTGGCTGTTTCCACCACTTCTTCCATATAGTGGAGTGCTGTAAAGAACATCCTGAGACTTAATTTTCCCCTCACCCACGCAAATAGACATACAGTGAGAGTGTCAGGGGCATCAACTCTCCTTTGGCAGGGATACTAAGCACTGAACAGAACTGAACACAGCAGGAGGTTTTAGCCACCTGCATACTGTGGAGTGGAGATAGAGAGACAAATCCAGCACTGAAACTATTGATAGACACTAAAACATTTCCTTTTTCCACACCAGGGATTTCAGCAATTTGTTTTTAGGGTTTACGCCATACTTACTGTAGCTAGGAGGACTGACATGAAACAAAATAAATCAAAGATTTCCTATTGCTATGGCTGCTAAAACTTATTCACTTTAGAAAAAGAAAAATGCTTTTATTGTTCCCAAGGCCCTGCACAGACCTATGCAAAATGTAAACAATGTTTGAGCTTACCTTTGAGCCTTATTACAAGAGCCCACTACTGTGCAGTGTTCATTAGAGTGGAAATGATATGTGCAAACAAAGAGAGGCACCCAAGCAGCACACTGTGTTGTGTCTTTTCATCTCAGAATTGCAAATGAACGCAGCCTCCTCACCTGGTCCCTGCAGGCAGTGTCCCAGTGCCTCCAATCAGTCCTTTATTGACAGCAGACATCTAGCAGAAAACTGGGGGAGTTAATAGTTGAGGATGATGCCTGATAAACACATACTTCCCACTAACTGCATCCCCACATGTTCCACTGCCTAGCAGGTTGGCCTCCAACCAAGGTCAAAATGTGGAGATGCTTGGCAAATAGAGCTGCTTATGCTAGGGCAGCCACACAGGTTTATTTTGGAATCAGTGGGAGCTCATTTTGGCTGTTTTTTTTTTATTTTCTTTATCTCTTTAGTAATTTTAAAAAGTACATTGTTGTCCATATTGCCGCTGAAGTCTGAAAGGAGGAGACAGCAGTTGAATATGTCAATAATAAACACAATTTCAGACAGATTACTACGAAGATGCAAATAATACGAGAAGAAAAAAGAACAAATCTACTGACTTTTGACTTAAGGAATTAATGAACTGTAATGGCACTAGTGACTGGCTAACTAGAGGAGTACAATTACAGTAGTGTGGATGGGAGAAAAGCAACACAAACCTCCAATGCAGCAAACGTCTGTGGCCAAACCATTTTGTTTAAATAACAGGGAGGGTGGCACCGTAAACACAGACTTGCTTGGCTTTGTCAAGCTAATGACTTCCTGCTCCAGTGGTTTGTGAAACAGTGTTAGAGCCAAAATAAGTAAAATTGGGAGCAGAATTTAATCTGTCAGTCAATGGAAAGCCTTTAAGCAGAAACATGCAGCCACCCAGAGGATGCTCGCAAGTGAAGTGAAATTACAGAAAAAGCTCCCTGGCATCGAGCGAGGCACAAGAGCAGGTTGTGTATAGGAATAAGGATTACAGATTGGATGGATAAATAGAAGATTCTTTAAAGCAAAACATACTGAATGCCAACCAGGGTGGTAATCTAAAACTATCAATGCCTTTGAATCTAGGTAAGCTTCACCTATGTAGAATGGAGATTGATGTGGAGAGGAAGATCGTGCTTGCTCTCGTTTTTTGATCTCCCTGAATTTGCCCCGAGCCTGGTTTAGAACTGTGTAGACGTGCTGCAGTCATACTAACAACCCAAGTGTGGCAAGGTAGTGAGAAACATTCAAGCTGCTTTTCCAACTGCTCAGAATTAATCATTTCTATGAACTGTTTGTTTCCACTGCAGTCTCGTAGGAAAACTGGATGGGTATGAGAAGCTCCGGGATAAAAAAGCGAAAATTAATCAAACACATCAATGACTTGTTTTGCTCAAACTGTCCTGTTTCTAACCTGATTTTTTCCAGCTGTTTTGTGATAGCAATTCACAATTCAATTTCGTTGGATTTTATATGCAGTGGCAATAAAGACATTCTATTCTATTCTAAAACAAAGGCGTTTCAAAATTATACATCTGCAAGGTATATTTAATAAAAGCATAGTGGGGAGAAAAAAAACACTGATCTGTAACAAACAGCTGAATTTATTTACTATTTTCTGGAAGAAAAAAAAAAAGAATTTCAACATATGGTGATTGGATCAATAATGAAAATAGACAAGCCTTTAAAAAAAAGACAATGAAAATAATTAATTGTACAAAGACTTGAAGCATAATGTGTAAAGCCAGCACCTCCAACTTACAGAAAATGACATCAAACTCAAAAACATTTTATCCACTTAACAAGGCTCTATTCTGAAGCTCTGACATCAAAGTTTCTTGTGTTCTACATTAATATGCTCAAGCTAAGAAAAAAAGAAAAGCAGAGAAAATAAGATATGAAATGCAGATTAGCTTCTTCTGAGAAGATATGCAAATAGCAAGCCAGACATTTTAAGCTTTTCTTTGCACATGAGCAAACTCACCAGCTCACACATATCCTTCCTTATTAACATCTACCTAGACATTATTTAAATTGAGTTTAAAATTCACAAGGTTACAATCATCTAAGGATATTATTATCTTTCTGTAAGGCCAAATACAGCAATTTTCATATCTCTACACTACAACGCCACAAAATGTTGTCTTTCCCAAACTGCAACATGAAGGAAATTAATAACAACAGAATGGCTTCGATTTAAGGGTATTTTTGGTTAAATTTTGCAAGATTTATATATCTTGCAATATATATAGAGAGGTGGTCAGAGGTGGTCATTCTGTTGAACTAAGATCTAAATTTTGCAGAACTCTCTTAGATACTAAAAAATGCACACAAGCTTGTAATACAATATTCGAGGACCTGCTCATAGTACAACTGTTGCCTTTTAATTTGACCAAATTTACCCACATGTAAAATAAAAACATCCTCAACTTTTACTATTTGGCACCTGGACCTGTAAAGCCTGTAAAAATGACTTCACAAGTTATTCCTCAAATCACTATAGCCAAAAAATATCCCTTATTTAAAGAGAATCTGCACAAATCACTCATAACAATAACACTCATAAAGATTAGAATAACTATGTTGTGTCTTTGCATCTCTTAAAGGAGAATACATTCTCCTTCAGTTCAAGTGGATAAAAGTATATCGTTACTACTAAATAGCCACAGCAAAATAATTCCCAGCATGCAGTTCATCTACAATTATGACAGGTTCACATAAAGCTTTTATCTCCATACAGTGCGTTTTATTGCAATATCTTATAATATCTTAACTTGCAAGCTTAACTGCTTGAATGTCAAATGTATGTATACTTACATGTTTTGAATTTTTAGATTGTGCTTTAATCCTTCTCACTGCTCATCTTTATTATCTAACATCTAGGTTCATTCATCAAATTAATTCCTGAAAATAATTTTCTCTTAATATCAGTAGTTAACACAATATGCCAATTTGTCTGAAAAAATCTTGAATATCTCTCCATATATACAGTCTACAATCTCAACCAGGAACACATGTATATGTACATTTAAAGCAAGATAATTAATTGAAGATGGGTTAATTCCTCCCACTGCTTTAGTCCACATTAACAGGACAGAGATAAGAGCAGTCTTAATAGTTGGTCAGACCTTCTTGGAGAAGTACAGCCAAAGCAGGCTTATCTAAATCCTCTTGGCAGAGCTATCTGAATAGTCAGACTACAGTTCAGAAGAGAGCTTAAAGTTGCCTGAAAAGCAGCTTTTTAAATAAAGTAGCGACAGAAAGTTCTTCTGATAGTGCTTAACTTGGATGTCTTGAATTCATTTACTTTTGTATACACTTAGTTTTAATATTTAGTGTTTAATAAAAGCAAGAAAAGAACACATATCAGTCACGTCACAGCAGTAAAAAGTGAAACGCACACAAAAATGTCCAAACTAAATCTCCAGTGTTGACTTAACTTCTTCTCTGTCCTTGCCTCTGGATGTAGCTGGCTTCTCTCTATTGCTGAGAAACAGTGTTAAAGTTTGGAGAAGAGTATTATGTCGCTCCTATGTGTTTTGTGTCCACAGAGCATGAGGTGACTGGAGTCTGGGTTACGACATGTTCTCCATCGCTCTGCCTCTGGGACTGCTTACTGGAGTCTTTTTCTACCTCATCCTCTTCATCAGATCTGCCAAGACTCCGGTTTATCTGACACACCGGAGGACTATGGGGATAGCAAAAAGACACCATTAGATCATTACTTGCCTGTTTACAGTAAAACAAACCTCAAAAGTTTAGATGGAAAAAAGGGGTAGTATTAAAACATAACAAACCACAAGTGGTTTAGGCTGTTTATACTGTTCTTCAACAGAAAACATCATGTTATCTTATACCAAATGCAAACACCATGCAGCGACAAATATTTGTTTTCCATGCATTTACAAATAGAGTTGTGTAAAAAAAAAACACACAAAATGAGACCATCAAAAATCAACAAAAACAATGGTTAAGTAATCAAGTACTAACTCCTCTGTGTATCACAACTAAAACAAATAGAAAAGAAAAAGTGACATGCCTTAAAGCACTGTTTTTGTCAGTACAATTCCATAGCTATTGATGTAAGAAGTTAAGTGGTTTTGGTTATTATCAGAAAAAAACATGGAAAATGGATATATATCAGCTCTTAAGTTAAACTCTTATGAGCATTTTTTGTGATTATATTTGTCCAAACAAATGTGTTGTACAGTACCAGGCATTAAAACAAACAAGAAAGTGAAGAAAACAAGGGTGATCTAAACATTTTTTGTGTCTCTATAGCTCAGTGATTCATATTTTTACATTTAATACATGCAATAACAAATGTGTAAATTGTGTAATTTTTCATGGCTGAGCTCAATAATTCATCAGAAAATCAGTCAGTTTTCTCTATATGTGTCATACTTACTAAAAGTCATTTAAAACCACAGCCTTACAGAGACTTCATGTTTTTTTTATGACCATGAAGATCATTTAATTTAAAACTTGAATAACAATTTAATTCACTGTGGAGATATTGTCAAATTGCCAAGAGCACTGCATTTCAATGCATGGTAGACAGAAAGCAAGAAATAATGAAAACATGTCCAACCTACACAGTACCACATAGTACATGCTGTCCACTGATAGGAGCTGCTGTGTCATGATTTGCATAACTTAAACATTCTGAGGTGTTAGACACCTTGTGACATCTTGTTAGTGGACTGTAATATCTCTAATTTGGTGTCAAAACTTGCACGAATGTTAAACATAGCATCCGGTTCAACTTGATGATTGGTAATATGAACCAAGAACACACAGTCAGATGGATTTATACATTTTGTCTTCTTTCTGTTCAGCTAATATGCAATTTTAAACCAATTAAATAACACAACACAGTGCAAGCAACAAAATATATTAGAAAAGCATAAAAAACATACATGCACTCCAAGAATTTCAACTGTGTATTAGAAAGTTGTGGCCTTGGAAAACAATTTTAATCTGGTAGTATTTCTGAGCTCTTTTATAAAACAACCTTTGCATAAAGGTCTATGAACCAGATCTATCCCATTTAACACTTTTCAATTATTTATGTGCGAGTCAATAAAAAAAATCATGTTCAAGGACTATTTTTTAAAGTAGCAAAGGAAGCAGATATGACAGTAGCATTACTTATTAAATAAACTGGCTTTTGAAACCCAGAGTTAAATTTAGTTTTTAATTATGATGCACACTCTGCACAACAAATAATATCAAAATAGAACATAACTTGATTTAAATTTCAGCATGTGTTTGAACTAAAAAATGATGGCAGTTCAATATTCTCACAAAAATACAATTCGTCTTCTTGAAATCAAAACTCAAAAAGCGATCCTCCTTTTAAACATTTAATGAGGAGTATTTCAAGCACTGGACTTTTTTAGGGTTAGAATTGTAGTAAATGCTTGTAAAAGCAGGTCGACCAGGACTAATGTAATTGTTTCCTTCAGTGACACATGATCACAGGATGTGACACATCAGTGCAACAAAACATTGACTGATTTATCTAATATCACTTTTGAAAATAAAACTTCTAACAATAATACGAGCCAATATAAAGTATTAAGAGGATTACATCATTCAATTGATGCACCAAACTGAGTTAGTATACTGAAGGATTAATTCCAAATAAATCCCAAACACTCATGCCAGGATCCTGCATTATCATCACACCAGACATCACCTCATTCTGTTGGTATCAATCACTGTCAGCCCTGTAGAGGTACTTCATCACCAAGTTATCCATCTTCTTCTGCTTCTTTTTTGTATCCTTCTTACTTGATGGCGGCCTCTCCTCATCACATGCTTGTGCCGGGGCCCTTTTAACGCTGCTGGAGCTGCGGTATGAAATGGTTGAGTCGGAAGAGGATGACTCCGTAGACTCTGAAGATGAAGAGGAATCCTCTGATTCACTCTGCTTCTTCTTAGATTTCTTCTTGGACTTCTTGGCCTTCTTCCCTCTGGAACTCTTTCTGCTGTGACGATCATCTGAAGAGGATTCATCTGATAGAGAGACTTTACTTTTCTTATCCTTACGACTGCGGGAGCTGCTGGTACTCAAAGTGCTGGAGGGTCGGTTCCTGTAATCCAATGTAGATCCTGAACCAGAACGAAGCACACTGGATGTGCTGCAGCCGAGGCCTTCATCTTCCCCCTTTTTTCTACTGTCCTGTGCTCCAAGGCCTTTCTTCTCATCCTCTTCCTCACCACTGGACTCGTCAAATTTACTGCGCTTGAACTTGATGGGTTTGAAGCTCAGCACCTCGTTGATAGCAGCCTCTAAGTCAGGGTCCAGGTAGTTGCGATGTGACACAGTCTTAATATCTGATAAATCTGGCAGAGCGCTGTCGGTGGAGGATGGCTGAGCTGGATTAGAAAAACTGCGACTGAATGAGCGAGGACTGAATGATGAAGTTGCTGCTTCACTAAAAGCCATACTGCGGCCATCGTCGTCGTCATCGTCGTCATCATCATGCAGGCCGAATTCACTGAGGCCACAGCTCCGAGCAAGAGACAACCTCGAGCTACTTCGTCTGTCATCTTTCCAAGAGCTGCTGCGATGGAGTGACCGAGGACTGGAGCGGCTTACGCTGCTGATAGTCGACTTATTGTCATCGTCCATGTCCAACATGCCCCTTCGGGTGGAAATCCTGCTGGGAGCCACTGAGGATACCATGGAGTCCTTATCAAATTCGGGGCTGCTGCGCGTAGTCCAGCGGGATTCAAAGCCCTTCCTGGCTCTGCTTGTGGCCTCAGAATAAGCCATGGAGATGACAGAGCCTTTGTCATCCATGTCTTCTTGTGTCTGACTCCTCTTCCAGTCCTCTTGCAATTCTCCAGATTTAGACTTGGCCTTGCGAATGGAGGCGTGGTCTGGTGTATCAACCTGCTCTTTTAGAGTGCTAAAAAGGGAGCTCTCATCACCTGTACCCCCTATGGAGTCTTTCAGGTTAGAACGCTTCCTGTAACTCAGGGAACTCATGACAGACACTGATCTGTTCTGCTCTACCTCTTTCCCCTCTTTGCTTCCTTCAATCATCTTCTCTTTACCTTCTTTTACTTCCTTGGCATCTGCATTTGCTGCATATCTAAAGAGTTGAAGGAGTGACACTCAAAATGACCAACAGGGAAAATAATTACAAAAATGAAACAAAAGAAAATACGTCATTTGTTCTGACCTTTCAGACTCTTCATTTTATACTATGATATCATTGTTTGGAACTTAAGGCTAGCATCAGTAATAAACAATATTTTAAAAAGACAAAAGCTTAACAACACCTCAACCTGTCAGTGATAAAAAATAAGGACACCAGGCAGACGTAGGTGATGACAGCAGGATGTAGATATATGGTTATTAAAGCCTGCTCCTAAATTGGTCGAGTAAAAGTTAAACTGACTGGACCATATTCATCTTGTTTCAGATTTTCATGTGATAAAACATCTTAAATGGCTGCAAAAATGATATATAATAAGTAGTATGTCAATCCAGAGGAACTGTGACTTTGGTAACTTCACATTTATCACTGATGTTGGACAGTGAATTTGTCACTTTCATTTTGCCCTTGGGACCAGAGAATATTATATAAATTAACTCTGGGGACCACAGTTATGTACAGTATACAAAAAGTGTTATAATCAGCCAAGGAGAAGATCTATGTTACTGAGGCAGAGTCACCATTTAGCAGGCATGCCAACTAGCCACAGGCCACTTCAATAAATTTGACAGCAGCCGCTTCCTATTCTGCCTCCTGTCATTAAACAGATTACTGCGAGAGAGAGAGATGACACCTCATCACATGAAATACCCATCCTCCTGTTGCAAAGTGCCCTAGGTAATCTTGCGCCTTTTTAGACCTGGAAATGTTGGTAGTTTTATCACTGTGATACCAAAGGGAGATACAGTGGTTATCCGTCATGATGCAAAGGGATGACAGAACTAACCTGGTGCTCTTCAGACTTCCCTCCTCTGACAGGGTTTTGGTGGATCCTTTGTTCTTCGACAGCCAAGACTTAACACCATCCACCCGGTCCTCCACCTCCGAATCTGTTTCTGTCTCATCACCACTGTGAAGAAAAGATTTTATAAGAGGTGGTTCACAGTGTAGTCAAAATATTCACCATAACCAGTCAGTTTTCTGTTTCTTCAAAAAGATGGAAGAGAAGATTTTTGTTGACACTTAAAGACTCAATCTTTGTCACAACGCTGGTAATTAAGCATCAAGTTCAGAGAATTTAAAGAACTCACAGAATCAAAACTAACTTGTAATGTGAAAACTTTTTAACAGGCAGGTTCTGACGTGTGAAAAGGTGTTTGTTAGTGTATACAGAACATTCAATATACATTCAGCATCACTGGGGAAAAAAGGGTGAGTTTATGCAATCCAGGCAGATTATAGGGATTTAGTTTTGATAATCAAGAGATATAAAGAAATTCAACAGAATATTAAATAGATGTAGATGGCTGAAGCAAAAGGAAATCAAGGCAGAATATAGATGAGGCTCTAGGAGGCATAATTAACTTGTTTGGCTGGTTTTGGGCTGCTAGCATCTGTGTGGCATGTCACCTGCTCATGGTGATTGTTATTGGAGTGGAGCCATGAGACAGCCCGGTGGCCTTACGCTTGACATGACAATCAATATACAAGGACCTGTGGATCCAAGTGAAAAAGCACAGTAGATCCCACCTGGATAAGGTCAATCCTCTTTCATTTGTCTCAAATCCATGGTGAACGTTTCTGAATTATGCATCCCATTGTGTGGCGAGGTTAATGTGACAGGAAATGGCGAGGAGGTGGAATGTACAATGAAATAACCTTAACATCAATTCTGCCTTAATAGTCAGAATGTGTGAAATGCATTATGTAAAAGTCCCATCTTTTTTTGAGCACACACTGCTTCCAGGGCTGATGTTAGCTACACCACGTCCCTTGTGTACATAATATGTGAAAATAAATGTTCATATGACACTTTAAAAATGCACTAGGATGCATATGTTAGAATGACCTAAAATACATCTGACATGTGTGTGCCTTCAGAGAAAATTACATCACCCATGATATATTTTTGGTTTTAGAATGACACATCATAACTTATATTAAAAACACTATAGAAGGGCGAATGGTATAAAGGAGAAAACATTCTACTTGATTAATAGCACCTATGTAAGTATGTGTGAGTTGTCTTGTATCAATTACGATTATTTATGGTCTTACCTACCCTAGCTTTCAAACTGTCATGTTCCATCAATCTCAAATACATACACTGTTTATTATTTCATCCAAGATTTACCTCCGTGCTGTGTATTCGGCAGCTGACTGCTATTAAAAAATGAGCAACAGTGCAGGATGTAACAGATAGTCGCCCGTAGGACAAGCTTATCTATCTGATCGTTGAAACATGTTACAAAATGCTTACGAGGAACAAATACAATATTCAAAGTGGTCTGAGATGATAGAGAGACAGCTGAGCTCTATCATTTGTCAACATACTAGACATCCATCTCTGTAGGCCTCCGAGAGAACAACATGCCATTTGCTTTGTCACCAGGCACTGTGTAATGCATTTGGGAACATCGTGTCCTGTCTCTTCTCCCTCTTTTTCAGTGGTTTGTTTAAAAGGGTTTTTTTTTTTGTGATTACATACGAGTGCATGACTATGTGTGCAGTGTTATAGCACAAGGCATGAAAGGCTGATGATTCTGCAACTGAGTGTTGTTCAGGCTTTCAGGCTTACTAAGAGTACCAATAAATTAATTTTACTATTATCAACCTTTATATAGAAGATGTCCATGATCCAAAAGAGACTTAAAAGCTTGGCAACAATGCCTACCAAAAAAATGCTCATTCCAGACTGTAAGAGGTGCTTCATGATGTAGTAAGCGACCATTTTCAGTCCAAGTCCAGCTATTATATTCCATCCCTTTATTTTCTGTCACCTCTCCTATACCTCATGCTAAATACAGTGGAGAAAGTCCTTCCCAAAAACAGATAATAGCTTGATTAATACTAGCAAGTTGATTACTCAGGCTGCTCATTTGTCAGCTCTGTAATGTACCAACATTTTAACATGATCTATTACACAACAAAATACTAAAACCAGCCCACAGCTAAATTATCTCCCTCCATCCCCACTTGCTAACACACATGAACAAAATAAAAGGTGGCTTGCAATTGAGTGCTTTGCAAATGGTGTCACAAACGATTTGTCCTTGGCCCCACAGTACTAGCTAACCAGTCCTGAGGCTCGTAGATACAAACAAGCCCCAAGAATTTAGAACTGAACATTAATCGCTTCTGACAACTGGCCTGCACTGGTTGTAAATCTCTGTCACAAATACTTAAGCTCAGCATCAAATCTCGTATGGCTAGGTTCTACCAGTTTAGCACTTGGGATCCATCACTGTACTTTTATTAATATTTTTTTCTACACAAGTTAATTACATATCAACAAATGAGTGCAAACAACATTATTATCATGTACATTTAACTGTTTGACAAGAAATTCACTTCACACTGAAGGATAATTGTCACTCAGACCCAGTGATGGAAGCTTTTAAACACAATATATCGAATATGCAAAGAACTACATAACACCTCGTCTCTATACTTAACTGTAACCGTTTACAGTCTACCAGAAGCGTAAAAATTTATAAGGTTATCTCCCACTACTATTGTCGCATTGTTACTAAAGAAGCTAGTACAGAAATACTGAATTATACCATAAATCATGTAGAAAAAACGCTTCATAATAACAAAGATAAGTATTGTTCAAGCATGCAGCTGATGCGTTGATGTTTAAGGAAGGGAAATGTGATTAAGTAAACATGGCAAATTGTTCTACTCAAGGAAAATAGAAACTAAAATAAAGTGAAGCATCGATATACATGAATTAGCTGATGAAAAATGGATAATAAAAACAAAAGTCATGAAGAATGTCACACTATGTCAATTTGAAGAAGCAATCAGAGGTTAAGACAGGAAATTGCAGAGGGCTTCAAACTGAGGAAACCGTTTCTCTAATGCGCTCTGATGAAGGTTTAAATTAAACAAGCTACCAAATTGTTTTCTCTCTGTAAAACCGGGGAAATAGGTTTTTTTTTTTTTCTTTCTGCAAGGTGGTCTTTTGTTAGAACATGTTCAACATTTACAATCAGTGATGAAACATTTTTCCAAGCAAGACAAGGTGAACACTGGTGTGATAAAAGTCACGAAAGGGGATTAGTAGAGAATGTACATGTGTAACTAAGTCAAACCATTTCTGCTGCGGTTGTTGATTCAACAGTCACTGGAATGACTCATAACATGATACACAAGGTTTTCCAGAGCACAGGTAAGTTTGACTAAGGGGCGATCAGGAACAGAAACTCAGCTGTATACATTGTAAGGAATTATCTCTTTTAAGCTCTTTCCCATTTTTTTGAAAAAGACAATTTACTGAATAATTTTCCTTTTTTTTTAACCTCACTGAGGAGTGGGTTTGTTTCATATGCTTTGGAAAGACATGAGAGGAAAAGAATTCTGGTGAAAAGAAAAGCAAGTGCTGTGTATAACTTTACAACATGCAAGATGTGGTAGTTTGAAGACTGTGCAAATGACGTGGTTGAAAATGTTCAAGAAGACAATGATGCAGGTTTACAGCAAGTCTGTTACAATGTTGCTGGGGGGTTTGTTTGTTTTTTAGTACTTTCCACATCAATAGCATTACCTTAAATGAGAGTGTCATTTATATTTCTTGTCTATTTACTATTCCAGTTTATGTCTCGCATAACATCCCACAAAACATGCAATATACAATTTCTTGTTACTCAAAAGGTAGAAAACAAGTCTGAAATCTCCAACAAGGCCAAAGGACATGTCAGACACTTGGCATAAAATGTGAGAAAATAACATGTCAGGAGCATTCCTAAAGCATAGCTTTTATCACAGATGCATGACACAGGCATGGTGTTTCCATTCTGTTTAAAATTACTTCTCCACACAGTCCAATTTTGAACAAGACAAACTGAAAGGATAAAGAATCCTGCATCACTCTCTCATGCAGTTGAAATGGGTGAGAAAACAGGATGAAAATGAATGTAAATGACAAAAACAAAGGAAGCATTTTCCATTCTCACGTTTTGTTCTTTCTTTTCTGGTATTTTGTCACCATGTCTTGCAAACTGCCAGAGGAGTAGAAGGCACCCAAAAGGGCACAAGGAAGAAACAGAAACAATGGTGAGATACGCAAACAACAGTACATTGGAGGACAAAATCGATAACAGTAAATAAATAGTCTTATAGTTGTACGCATACAGAATTGTAAGAGTGACTCTGTAAAGCAATTTATTGGCCTCTTTCTCAAACAAAGGCACAATGTCTAATGTTTTTTTTTAGAGATCTCTATTAGCGCAGTGTTTACTTGAGTGGGCTCATGACTTGCATAACCCTCAACCTCTCTACAAAGAGGGGAGGAATAACCAAACAGGGAACCCAGTAGAGACAAAAGACAGCAAAGAAAACCAAATTAAACAATGTCAGAAATATATGGAGAATGTGTGTGTGTGTGTGTGTGTGTAAAGGAGGTTACAGAGGCATTGATGTAGGAATATGTGGGAGAAAAACTATTTAAAAAAAAACCTACAAGTTCTGATTGACAGCCTTTGAAAAATCTGCAGTTTTCTTTTTTTTTCAGTAAGGTATTTCTACTATACTCCAGGATTCAAGCTACAGCACATTATCTCCTCACATAACAAATATATAAGATCCAAACAGAGTCTACATAAACCCCATTTTGTCAGCTGGAAAGTACTACAATGTACTGAAGCATCCACAGCTTTGGTTACATTCTTCAGATTTGTCTGGTTGTTGCTGTGTGAGTTGCTAGAGACAGTGACTACAGATGACTACAGTGGGTTTGTTTTATTATTATTATTGGTAAAAAGTCACCAGAGAGTGGTGGGGTGGTCAACAAAATTCATAATATTTACAATTGAGAGGTAATGTAAAAAAAAAAAAAAAAAATTGGTCAAGGCAACTTCAGACCTAGATACTGTGGGGAATTTACAGGAGCTAGATCAATGGATGTTGGTGGTTGGAGTACTTTCAAGTATTCGAGGTGCACTCTACCTGTTTACTAAGTCATCATTGTCATCACTCTCCATCTCGTCCTCAATTGCAGCTTGTAGATCACCTATCCTCTTGAAGGCCAACTTGAGGTCCACTTGGAGGCTCTGATTTGCAGCCTCTAAGCTCTCTATGTCCATTTCCTGTGAATGCATTACAGCACAGAAAGTTTGACAGCGTAAGTTAATCCTGTCTGCTTCAAAGTATTTCCAGACGCAGATCATTTCCTGTCATACCAGTTCGTGTTTCTTGCGGCTCGCCTCAGCCTCCTTCTTGGACAGCTCTGCCATCTCTTCTTTCATGTCCCTAATTTGCCGCTGTATCCGCTTGTTCTGGTCTTTCTCTCTGTTCTCTGCACCGATGCGTTGGTTTCTCTCCTCCGTCATCTTCTCAAGGTTCTCCTTCAGACGACCCACCAGACTCTGAGGAGGAATTAAGGTGAACAGGCTTAATATTTATATAATCAAAATAGTTCTATTTGGGGTATAAGATTTATAACATGTTTCATTATGGAACAAAATGGTCTTTTTTCTTGGTGTGTTATAGTGTGTTCCACGCCCTTTAACAAGTAGATAGAGGCCACTGTAACTTATTACCCCGACTCCTGAAGGGGAGGCAAAGGTTTTGTTTTTGTTTCAGTTTGTTTCTTTGTTTGTTGACACTCTAGCAGCAAAACTATTGGTTGAATTCACATGAAAGTCAGTGTATAGTGGCCCATAATATATCTTATTACAGTTTGGAAGAAGTAGGTCTGAATTTTAATATATTTTATTCCCCCTTTACTTATAATTCACTTGTCAGTAGCAGCAGCAAAACTATTAGGTGAATTTACACCAAATTAGGTTTATAGATCGGCAGTGACACAGAATAGATGTGGCTGCGAATTATGAAATGTAGGTCAAAGTTAAAAATGTTTATGCATTTTTTGCATTTACTTATAATAGGCAAAATTTCAAATGTCTATAAAAACATCAATTTTGAATCAACTGAGTTCAAACTTGGTATATACGTACAGTATATACATAGAGGCAATTAATATGTCGACATCAGCTCTTGCATAAACATGATGACATCAGCTGGATCGATGCCATAATAAGCTACAGTATGTACGAGAGGCAGGGATTCTTGTTCCTGTCACCACTTGTTTTTTAAACTGAATTGTTGATCTGGATAAAAATAACTTTATTTAGAAAACCAAAATTTTTTTAAGCCCTTCTATTAGTTCCAAAATCTTATAAATGAAAGACAAATTTTAAGACTGACCACAAGAACATTTAGCTTTAGCGCCTGTCAGCATTATTATACTTAACCCTTTAACCCCTGACAAGTCTGTGCTGAGCAGTTTGAATATATGTTTTATTTTACATATTCCTAAAAATGAAACTGATCAATGAGAAAATATTCAAAAAGCACTGATAAAATTTACCTTTGCACTTTCCATTAATATCTGAGCATCATTAGTGGAGCGGGGGTGTGGTCGCCCCGGGCCCACATGGATCAGGGGCCCACATGGACTTAAGCCACAACTATCTGATTTATGTAAAAAAATATATATATATTATATTTATAAATGCTTATTTCCTGATTGCATGGGGAAAATAAAACAACTGTAAACGTGCCCTTGATTGTTGAGTGGGTTGAGTTTGTAAAGTTAATCTCTCATGCTTCACTTTTGCTACAAAGTAACAGTCACCACCTGTACCCTGGCTGGTTAAAATTCCTACGGTTCCTGAACGCACCTTGCCTCACGCACGCCGTAACTGACATGTTTGTGTCTGACTATGCTAAATCTGTGTCTTTTCAAGATATAGAATGCTCCAATGCTCCAAACTCCAATTTAGTAAAAAAAAATAATAATAAATTGCTAAAGAAAAAGAATAAAACCACATATTAACCACTTTTATGACACTGAAACAGATACAAATTCACAGCAGCACATTTAATTGAAATAATGTCTCAGGAGTTAAAGGGTTAATACAACTTCTGCATTAGCTGAACTCTTAGGTTCTGATTCATTTAGCAAAAACTCATGGCAATATGCAATTATGCAAGCTGTTGTTTTCACCACCTCTTTTGATAAAAATGTGATATGACTCACATTTATAAATGCAATACAAGTAACATTTTCAAACTTTATTTGCATTACTCTGTGGGACATAGATTCTTCACATGTCATTTCACTTAAAAATCTGACTTAACAGTAAACAGGATACGACTCTTTTGACAGGCAATATATCATGGGTTTCCTTGAATTAGAACATCAAAAAATATATGACACAGGCCCGGCCATTTTTTTTACACCATTAAACGCTGAAATGTTACATATTGTAGCTTTAATGGCTTTCTTAACTATTCCCTTGAAGACAGTTTGTAAGGGAATCTCACACCTTTGCTTCATATCTCCTTCATAGATAGAAAATTGAATGTCAAATTTTACATTTATAGGTTCACAAAGCACGTCTTTTACTTTTTACAAGACACAGGAGATTATCTCACCTCCAGGCGTTTGATCTGTGTCTTCTCATACTCCAGCTTGGTCTCCAGTTCACGGATCTTGGCCTCCTGACGACTCACAAGAGACTTTTCCACCATGGACTGCTCCTGAAACTCTAGCTGACTCTGCAGTGAATGAATCTGTACAAAAGCAGCACAAACATATATATATATATATATATATATATATATATATATATATATATATATATATATATATATATATATATATATAAACAGAGTGCTATTTGCCTAATTATTTTTCAAGATAATAGTAAGCCCTATTACATGTCGAACAGTTGAACATTCGTGATTAATGCAAACCAAAAACATATGAAACCTTTCTTTTTCTCCCACAGCCACACCAGTGATGTAGGAGATAGCCTAATAAAGTTTCAGGACCATAGATAAGGGCCGATCACACGAACATGGTAGCAGACTTATAGTGAATAAGGAACTCAATCAGATTGGAAAATGTATCATAAAACGTAATTGTTTTTGGATTTCACATCATGTCAAAATAATTCAACTCTTTAGACAAAGTAAAGAGTTTGTTCTGATGTTGAACTTCATGTGTTGAGCATAGATTGGCGCCTCCAGACATACGTCCATATGGCCTGATGTGCTACAGTAAGTTAGTGCCACCAACGTAGGTTATACATGTAAGAAAACTCAATCCCAACTTGCCTGTTATTTCAATTGGTTTTTTAATCATTGACGGGGTTGCACCCCCCACCCCCCTTGAGCATGAAATTAATGCAGCAGAAGTAGGGATGTAAAAGACGGGGGGGGGGGGGTCTGATCCCCACTCTCTCCCCCAACAAATCGCATCCTGCATATAAATACATCATTACTCCCCGAGGACCAGCTTTTGCTCAAAATGCCTTTTTTGACCACTGCTTTTCCATTTCCTGTTCAGCAACAACTATAAAAATACTTTGTGCTGATAGTATTTGTATCTACCCAAACCAAATAAAGTTGGATTTTTTTTTTTCATCCTTTTTTACTAACATTTAATCCTACTTGCCACATGTAAATATTGTGCTTGCAGCCTAAATAATGAGCTCCAGATAAGCTCCCAATCTTCCACAAATGGTCAAAAGAAGAGCTTATGGATCAGGCTAACAGAGTCACAGTCATTTCACAGGCTTTGGGAAGGAGCCCAGTTTCATGCCAGACACGTTTGTTCCATCGGAATCATTTTTTCATGACTGATAAAAGGAAGGACGATAAGTTGCAATAAAACTGGCCCAAAAGGCAGCATGGCGTCTAATGAAGGACTTTGCATTTGTGACAAGGAGGATTTGGAGTTCTTCTTTGATATTACTAGGGAAACAAGACTTTCCTCCTCCTGGGGATGAGATAACTACTTCAAGGTCAGATGCTTTAGATGTCTATCACCGATTTCTCTGGCAGGTTTTAACAAATGTCTTACTACTTCTGTGTCTCTAGAGTAGCCAGGATATTTTAACGGGTAGGCGTTGCAGAAGCTGAATGTATCAAAGCAGTTTATCTTGATGTGCTAAACAAAAAAAAAATACAGTTAAGGACCGAAAAAGAGCTGAGTTCTTTAGTGAAATTACATTTGGAATACATTCAGTCACAAGTGGTTTATTATGTCTATTGTGCATTAGGCCTGAGAGGGAGACTAGATTTGATTTAAAAAGCCCAGATGACATTCATTAATGATGCATCAATCAAAAGCAAAACATGAACACATCCACACATGATGTGTTGGAGGTTATCCTCTAGACAAAACATAAAACGCAATACTGCAAGCGCTGACTAAATCAGGTGCATTAACCTTTAACCGCATGAATCCACATTGATGCCGAGTTTCACCCTTTTATCTAATAAAGCACAGTGAAAGCAGATAAAACCAAATAGAAACACACAACACAAATGTAAAAGGACACATTAGTTTTTCATGAGACAAACTGAGAGCAAAGGAATTGCACTGTGAAAAACATCAATATTTATGTGATGCATAAGATGAGATGTGTTGTGGAAATATTTTTATGCCATATATTTATAGAAAAAGCCATGCACCACACTCAGCTGATAATGTTCATTTCATTCACATTTTTGTCTGGTGAAATAATATCCATAACTTGCAGGTGTATGTTTTCACCGTGGTTTTTTGGGAGGGGGTTGTTTTTTTTGTTTTGGGTTTTTTTTTTTTTTATAAAGGGAAAATCACAAATATACTGAACACATTCAAATTCAAGTACAAAAATGGCCCATTTCCCTTTGGATTTTGCAGGTATAGATACAAAAAAGCCTACAAAAAAACTGGCAATTTAAAAAAAAAAAAGACATATGTTAAACCATTGAAACCCAAATGATCTGATTGCACTCATAAGCCAACTGTAAACTGGTCATTTACCAGATAACGTGTTGGGCAAAAAAATGAATAAAGTTAGTCTTAAATTTCGCACTGACAAAGAAACACTACGACATCTTATTTAGAGAAAAACGTTGAGACAACCAGCATAAGGGGTTTAATTTGATCAAACTAGCAAAAGAAAGGAAAGTAACTGCTGGCTTAATTTGTGACGTTTTCTTTAAATATAGTTAAAGAAAAAAAGGGGGTGAGGAAATCACTCGTTCACTAATTTTGGACTGATTCTAGCTATTTAAATGCAAATTACAAGCACTTTTGTGAAAAAGAAATGAAGCACTTTTTTCATCACACTAATCAGAGAAGCCCTATGAAAAGCTGAGTTCTAATCAGAAGGACATGTGGAGGCAGCAGCCCTGTTCCTGGCAGGCAGCTATAGTGCTGTTGAATGCTTCCTTGTACCTTTTCTTGGATCTCCTGCTTCTCCTTTGTGGCCTCTTCCAGCTGGGCCTGCAGGTCACTGATCTGGCTCAAGTCTCTGGCAGACTAGCAAACAGAAACCCAGAAAGTCAATACTCAAAGTGTTGGGGTTAACGTATGCATGTGAGAAACTAAGTGTTTTTATTATCTCCAAACACAAATGACTATAGATGGTTAATTAAAAATTATATTACCATGTCAAATCATGTCATGTAATTGTCTTTTTGGAATAAGCAATACTACAGAGTATAGGAGATGAATACCACAATGACAAGGCTAGACAACCTGCACACGTTGAAAAGAATATATCAACATATGTTTATAACTACATCTAAAAACACACAAAGAATCCCATTTTTTCTTTGGACTTAGCACCTTTTACAACCTTTTAATTCACCATTCCTCCTTTATGACTACTGGCAGAAGTAAAGCATGTACAGCAGCAAGTCTGAGGATTGAACCGCTCATTCTAATACATCGATTTAAAGGCTTTCAAACTGCTCGCTGTTTGTGTTGGGCACATTGTGTTACCTGGGCAACTGCAGCCTTGTGCTTCTTCATCAACTCATTCATGTCCTCCTGATCTTCCTCCATACGAGACTGCAGGTCATTCTTTTCTCTCTGCAAGCGACTAACCTGCTCCTCCAACTGCAGGACGAAGTGAAAAGGAAACAGATTTTAGTGTAGAATGACAGGATTTATTCATGAGCTATTGAATATGATAAATGGTCATTAGCTAGCCAGGCCCTGGCAGTCCTGGAATCTCATCTAATGGCAATGAAACATAATCTGGACGGGGCTTCTGGCTCGAGGATGAGACCAATTGGAGATAATCAATTGGCTCATTTAGGCATGGAAAAAGTGCAGCCAGTGTGGCATACTGGTGATGTCCTATTTAGAGTTCATCTCTGTGTTCAGGAGGAAGACTCAGGCCCTCAATATGCATTCTCTAATCTGAGACATTTGAAGACCTTCCCTTGCCATAAATGCAGCAATTAACAAGCCGAGCACAGGCACACAGCACTCTGTGTGTCATCCCCAGAGACACAAACATCCTCAGTCTACGAGTCTGAAATACAGGCGGTACTCTCATGAGACAACCATTAATGAGCAGATGGAAGCAAAAAAAACATTCTACAAAGCTTATTTATCCATTAGAGCAAAATGTTGAAATCAGACATATGCCAAAGGGCATTGATTATTTTAATATCCCACCATGGCTTGATGTTGGATGCATATTAATTTTAAAGCTCTGCTGCATTAGGGAGGCTGAAAATTTGATAGACACAAGCCATTAATTAAACATTGTTTGTTTTTTGTCGTTTGGATTAATGTGACCATCAAAAGAAGGGCATAGAAACATCCAGAGCAAACAATTTGTCTTTTATCAAAAAATATGTTTGTGTGTTTCATGTTTAAAAGGATGGTCATATCACAGGTTTAGAGATGTGTGCTTATGTGAACATGTGCACAATTATGGTACATACAAAGCACAATAAAATGAAAAAAAAAACAGGCACTTAATGAATTATGTTGCATTAATAGCACAGCTAACAAACTACAAACTCACAGATAACTTGTTTTTTGCTATATCTTCCATTTGGATGTGCAAGTCTTCAATTTCAATCTCCATGCTCTTTCGAACCTTCACCGCTGCTGCACAAGTGAACTCTGACTCCTCCAACTGTAAGAAACAGGCAACAGGAATAAGTCTAAGAAAGTAGTGTATGTCCAAACAACAGAGGGCAAACAACAACAAAAACAATCTATACAGTATAAGTGAAGATTTATCAACTTCTGTAACCTATTGTCTTGACCAGCATGCCATACATTCAGTAGGGTAACATACTTGATTTTTGAGCTGGGCGATCTCTCTTTTGCTGGGAGCATTACTCTTTAAGTGGTCTAACATTATCTGTGCATCAGCCAGCAGGACTTTAGTTCTCTTCAGGTCCTTCTTCAGGCGCTTCTCTGTCTCCACATCCCTCTGGCAAACCTGAATGACAAAACACTCCTCTCTAGACTGTATTGTTACACATTCTCTATATTTCTATCCTCCTTGAAAAACCATAGCACCTCTCAGGACTCCATAGCAGTTTCTTTCCAATCAAAAGAAGAGGCACACTCAATCACACACACTTAACGGCACTGACAGAGACCAGAGGCAAACAGATAGAAGTACCTGGTCCTGGGCGTTGAGCAGCTTGGACTCCAACTCTCGTCTTTCACGCAACACTTTCTGCTTGTCTTCATATTCCTCCTCCAGCTGCACTTCCATCTGCTTCAGCTGCAGATACACGACAGGGTGCCCAGGTGGATGATTACACATCAACACAGTCAGGTAACAAAAAATAAACCAATAAATAATCTATCCTTTTTGACATAGTTGCTATCATGTACATTTACTACAGCAGATTGATTCAGCTACTATTTAAAAACTTTAATATAGACACAAATACTTTTCAATTCAATTTCACTTTAAAAGAGGGTTATTCTCAGTGCTGCCTTGCTGGTAAATTGTTAGCTCAACATAAAAAGTCAGGACACACTGCCCAGAGACAGAGTGAGCGAGGCCTACTTTCTTGCCGCAGGAACGCCTGATCTCATCTACTTCTTCATCCTTGTTCTCAATTTCTTTTGAGTGGGTCTGCCGCTGTCTCTCCATCTCCATCTCAAGACGCAGCTTTGCCTAGGTACAAGAAAGACATATGTACAGTGAGGTAAAAACACATGTGCACAAACTCTGAACAATACAAGCAAAGAAAACACGCAAGAGCAAGTATGATTGGTTCTGCTTTAATTGGTAGCTTTGAAAGCTATTATCGTTCCTGGTTTTAGTAGGTAATTTTTCAGCCCCCTTCCATCTCTAAAACATGTCTCGTTTAGTGTTTATTCGCTGTAATCTTGGACTTTCACTGTGCAGATTTTGACACTTTGAGGATTTTTCACACTCATTTGAATCTGACTTGAACCTAATTACAGCAGTTGTGACAAATATTTTCCAACCAACTCTGGTTTAGTGTGATGGGGAGTAGAAGATGTCAGCTGAACTAACTATTTAACCATGCAGAGCTGGTCCTTAAAAAATGATTATATGTAAAAACCATTTACTAAAATTTTGTAACACTATAAATCTCTATCAGTAAATCTCTTGTACCTGTTCCAGCATCTGAATGCTTCCAGCCTGTTCATCCAGCTCCTCCTCCTGGTCTTTCACCTTGGCCTCCAATTCACGGAGTTGTTTCTTGACCTTAGCCAGAGAGGCTTCATCCTTGGACTCTTGGGAGGATATATCTTGTAGCTCTGCCTCCAGCTGCTGCACCTTCGCATTTGCCGCACACAACGCCATGTCCTTGTCCTGCAAATAGAAGAGACAAAGTAAAGCGCACATCTGGACCAGCCTAGTTATGTCATACGGAAGGCAGAAACACCAGACACCCTGTCCCCAGAGAGGACATCAAAGTACATCTGGGGTATGTGCCGTAAAGTAGCTTACCTGCAGCTGCTGGCGGAGGTTAAACATCTCACCAGTCATTAGATCTTTCTCTCGGGCAAGTTTCTCTCTCAGGCCTCTCTCTCTTTGCACTTCAGCCTGGGTCTGGTTTTGCTCCACATCAAATCTGGAATAAAGACCCAAACATGTAAACAGTTTAGGTGTTTAATCATACTAAATAATTCTACATTTACAGAGGCTGACCAGTTCACAGTAAATTAAAAATCGTTCATTTTAAGCCTCCATTAGCTTTATTAACAATACAGTCACGGAAAAACTATTAGACCATCAAAAGTCATCAAAAACAGTGGTTATGTAATCAAGTACTAACTCTTGTATCATGTGACTGAAAACAAATAGAAAGGAAAACATGTAATTCCTAAAAGCACCATTTTTCTTAGTACAATGCCATAGTTATTGATGTAACAACTGTTACAGTTATTTTGGCTATTATTAAGAAAACAGAAAATGGATAGATGTCAACTCTGAAATTAAACAAATTTTCAGCTATTTTTCTTATCATGATGTTTTCCCAAACACATATACCTTTAGATGTATCAGCCATTAAAATGAACAAGTACTTGAATAAAAAAGGGTGGTCTAATATATTTTTTTCCACAACTGTGTACATACAGTACATCCCGTTATAACAAATTGTCTCATCATTAAAATAGAAATCAAGAAAATGTGCAAACAATAATAAAAACAAAGATTTAAGGAAAATGAAAATATCACAGATGCTGTATGGAATCATTTGAATTGAGAAAAAGCATAAGAGACAACTCAAGTCTGAAGTTGAACTTTAGAAGGCTGTGAAATAATTCAGCAGACATTACTTATTTGACATCCTACCCAAGATGTAATAAGTGAAAGAACACATCACACTTGATACTGGATTTTTTTTTTTATCTATAGTAGCTACACTCCAATTTTGTGCATTTTTAAAACTGTACATATATTATGTGCACTTTCTTGTTATATCTTAAGAAACCAACTGAGAAATAAATCTGCATATTATTGCAGTCCTGCAAAAACAACAACGCAATAGGTGGCCTTTGTACAGTAATATATAAAGTTTTTATACAGTATGTGTCTGTTTAATGTTAAATACAGAGAAAAGAGAAATCAGTGGCTCAAGCAGAAAAAGCAATACCTAACATTAAATAATTTTGCATGAAGTGCATGTCAAAGGATAGTATAGAATATTGTGCTGTATATGCCATTTCCATAACTAATCCATAGACCCATTATGTGGTCACTTTTGAGCCACGAGGCTATCCTCACCACACAGTCTGATTGTTAGCCTCAGCTCTTATCCCCTTTCATTAGCCATCAATTTACAATTGGGTTGTAATAATGCGCAAAATGTTTTCTTCAGTTGTCTAGGGCAGAAACACTTATGGTTGGTGAACTTAACAGCTAAGTGTTTCATGCTGTCAGCTCGTTGTAATTCCCTGTTTTTCTCTCTGGAGCGCAGCTGAAAATAATTTCACCCACAGAGCATCTTCAATTAGCCACAGGGGAGAGATCACATTCTGCCACAGCGATAGCTTCTCAAGTGCTTAAAGTCTGAGTCATTTTCTCAGCTAATGCAATTCCACAGATTACAGAACATCTCAGTCACTATTCAAATTAAAGAAAACTTTAGCGTTCTGCTGGGTGGGTCGGAGTGTCTGCACTTAGCCGTCCAAGGAGAATGGAGCAATATGTTCTGTTTAATGTGCTTGTGTGTAGGCATTAGTTTCTATACCTATGAGGTCCCAACATCAGCAGCTACTCATCGTGCGGGTTCTTACAGATATGTGGAGCAAAAAATGCTGAACCCCATAAAAAAGTCATTACATTTTAGGACGAAGACTTGGGTTAAGGTTAGTTTAAGTCTCAAGGAAGCAAATTTAAGTGTGTGCTTTAGGTTTTTATTGCATTATGACTACATAAATCAATTTCTACAGTCATTTGCACAGACAGAATTCCCTAATAGTGACTAAATGCAGGCTTCTATAGCATAAATGATTATATTTGAGGGTTAAGGCACACATAGTGTGTCAAGACAAAAAAAAATCCTTTTCAGAGTGTGGCTGTTGTAGATGAGAATTTCTGGACATTTCAGATCTGACTGGAGTTGTAACTAGTAACAAATGTCAGGCAACAAATCAGATGTTAACACACAGATGCCAGGTAACAAAGAAAATGGAGAGGATGTTTTTTTTGGATATTGTTTGTCTATCCTGAACTTAGAAAAAGACAGAAAAGCTCATGTGACACATCAGCCAAACACAGAATATTGTTCTGTTGTGTGTGTCATTGTGTTGTAAACTTGTCCATCGTGCAGTGGTGGTCAGAGTGGTTATATGTTGTCATAGAAACAAAACCCAACTATATCCCAGAGTTTCCCAGAGGCTTGACAGGAAAGATAACCTACATGAACCTCAGTCCTATTGGTTATTTTAAGGTTGGTGTCAGTTTAAAGTTAGATGTAAGTATTAGAGGCATCAAGGACATCAAGGCAAATTAATGGAATGTCACAGAAGCTTATCTTAGAAGGACAGACAGATAGCTTGACAGACATTATATGCAACATTTATGAAATTCTGTACTGCATGTTTCGTTGATGTAAGCCCTTATGTTGGAATTTTATGCAATACAGGAGCCTGTTTTATGCATACAAAGATAGACTGTAAGAGTAAAAACTGAAAGAACTGACTTCCTCTGTTTCTTCTCCAAATCATGGTTCCGGCTATGGAGGCCCTCCAAGTGAAGTTTAGTGTCCTGAAGCTCTGCCGTCATTTTCTGGCACTTCTTCTTTATCTGCTGCATAGAGCGCTGTATATCTTCAGTGTCTGTCTGCATCTCTGTCAACTGAAAGATGTACAAATATAGGTAAACAATTAATTTTTTCATCACAGTGCCATCTATATGACAGTTCCTAAATGACTTTTTTCTTTCTAATGATCCTTTCTTAAATAATTTATCATCATTTATTATAGTTTGTTTTTTTGTGAAAATCATGTATTTTCCTATATTAACTCACTGATCATGTAAATGTTCATAAGAAACTCCGATTGCAGTTGAGGATTATTATATAAGAAACAGAGAAAATTTAAGAAAGAGTGACTTTTTTAGCAAAGATATAAAAAAACTAAACAGAAGCCAAGTGTTTGCATCCACTGTCAATGACCCAACTCCATGGATTTTACTGGTGAATAAATGTTGTAGAAGAGGACAGTGTTTCCATGGTAACTATGGAGCCTCTGAATGTCCAGATAGGTCATATCTGATGACCATAGAAAGAGGACAAGAGGTATTTACACCAATTATTTTCATGTGTTGATAGGATTAGTGGATCAACAGGTGTTAAACAGTTTATATAAGTAGATGATTTTGTTCAAAGGTGGATGTTTAGGTCTTTATGGGTTAATATTGGCACATTTATTTAAACAAAGCATAAATATATGGTGACTGTACATCAACACAGATTTCAATTGTTTTAATGATTTAATATCAATAAAAACATTTCCTTGCCCTTCTCTCAAGTTGTCTTTTGCTCTGCTGCTCTGTCTCCAACTTGTCATCAAACTCCTGCTGAAGTTTCTTTTTGGTGAACTCCATTTCACGAATGGCTCGGTTGTATTTTATCCGCCACTCACCTCCTAGAGAGAAGACATACAGTTCAGAAAATGTCTGTGTGACATTTGGGTGTCTACTGCCTTTAATGCAGGTCTAGCCAGATATTCAGAAAAAGAGGCTCAAAAGCTCAGAGATGATGGATGCTGTGGATTATGTAGTGCACTGTATGAGCCGTGATGGTTATCACATTCAAAGACTAAAATCAAATAATCTTTCAGGAAATAAAACTTCTTTCATCAAATCCTGACCTTAGAAGGTCAAAGAAATTCGACAGTGAACTACAAAACAGCCTTTGCTCTTCAACTATAATCTTGGATAAACCTGAGGTACGAATTCAAAGCACACCACAATAGTAGTTAGAGAAGGACATGTCTAAGTGGCACTTTCCACAGTTCTTAGCCGACTCTAATTCTGGAGCTGTCAGAGGCTATCAGAACTATAACGGCGGCCAGGCAGACATTCGGGTTCAGGTTCATTTCCAAGCCTTATCATTTTAGAGGCTGTCCATTTCTCCTTCACATACCAACACCAGCTCCTCCATCAGTGCTGCTCATTAGCATATATATAGCATAATGACAACTTGCAGGGCCACCGGCTCTGATCCCAACGATTATTTTCTCATTCATCTAAAAATTCTGATATACTCTGTAATGGCTTGTCTGCTGAGGCCTCAGCAGGGGCTCTCTTTCTCAGCAGGTAGAGACCATTTGGGAAGGGGCATGGGTTGTATGCCTGGGAGTGAACATGTTAATCCCCTAGCAGTAAATCCCAAACTTGGAATATATACTTAATAGCATTATACAAGATGTGACCCATTCTTACTGTCATGTCTCCGGCTGAAACAGTCAAACAAAGCCTCTTATTCCTGCAGCTGCAATTAGTATAAGATAGATTTTTTTCAAACTGTGCACATAATGTTGGTGTATGAGCAGATCAGTAAATTATGCTTCTCACCTAAGTTGACATGCCCATTAGGCAGCCTGAGACAAGATTGTGCCAGGGTCATAAGGTACAATTAATTGGGGGAGTGCAAAACAAATTAAATTTGTTTAAAACACCAATGGTCCAAGATCGTGGTTCCAAAGAAAGAGAAGTAAAGCTAAATTCTCAAAATATGCTACAGGATTCAACCACTTTTTTTTTTTTTTTTTTTTTTATGAGCAATTCTGGATAAACATTTCAACTCGAACTAACCAGCATCATCATCATCATCAACCTCCCCGTTGAGATCTGATGTTTTCATGAGTCGAGCTTCCATCACCTCCATCTCCTGTGATTCTAATTGTTTCTTCATGACTTCATACTTAGTCTGAAAATTCACAAGGCAGGTTAAAACACACACAGCACAACACTTCCATCAGCACTGGACATTTTACAGTATTGTTGGATGATAACATGACATTGTATTTTAACTGAATGTATTTATTTGCCTGTAGATCTTTCATGTCCTTTTCCAAGCGCAATCTCTCTGAAGTCTCGGACTCCAACATTTGGGATGCTGATTCACTGGTGCTTCTCTCATCAGCGAGTTCTGCTGAGAGGTCTGCAATCTATGCAGAAACACAAAAAGAAAGGGTTATTACAGTTAATGAAAAAAAGAACATTTCAAAAGCACAAATATTAAATTAAAACAATGTACTCCACAAAACAAATTAAAACCAAATATAATTACGGGTGAAATCAGTTGTGTTTTAATTTAATCTCCTCCCAGTGTTAATGGTTCATGATGGGAGAAATGACAAAATGAAATTGGCTAAATGCAAATATTTTACTTCAAGAAAAAGTTCTTCTGCGTATATAATAATTATAATAATTACCTCTAGGATGTAGTGGAGTAGAAGAATAAAACACTTTTTAAATCATTTTCGGGCAATTAATTTCTTGTTTCAATGCTTTGACGAGTTTGTGGACATTGTGTCAGTTCCATCCTTGGCTAACGTGTACTATTTTCAACTTCTATAAATTAAGGCTTTACTCAAAAATGCTTAAACTAAAACTGACACTAAAAATTTAATTGCTAACACTAAATCAAATAAGTTCTTCAAAATAAAAATAAATAATCTTATGTGAATTAAATCATTAAAAAATAAAGTAAAATCAAAAACCAAACAGACACAGAGTGAACATTTCCGATTGTAATAACTGATACATTATACACAGCCACAAATTGATTTTAACAGGGATCTACAAAATATGTTCTGCTGTTCTCAAACCCAGTCTACCCAGCATGCACTGCCACAGGCAAAGGGACCCACCCTGCTCTCCAATCGATCAGTGTTCAGTCTCAGCTCATTTCGCTCCTTTTCCACCTTCTCAAGCTTCAGTTTCTGCTGCTGTATCTCCTCCTACAGCACAGAATGTAGTTATATAAGTTACATTCTACAACTGCAAAATGTTAAGCATTACTGGAAATTCTAAAACATGTAGTATAATACTGCTCTGGCAGAAAGTGACGGGATGCTGTCAAGCTGAGAGGAACCTATTATTTGGGGTGAAACAGACAGAAAGGTTTCCTCACATCTTTGGTTTTCATCTGCTCTTCAGTGAGCTGGACCTTAATAAGAGGTTGAACAGTGGTGAACAACTTCCACCATGGCCAGTCCTTCACTCCACGATTCTTTGTGATGTTTTTCTGAATGCAACGGATTGCCAGATCCTGTATCTACAGACACACATATAAAGGGTAGCACATAATAAAAGCACAAGAAATACACAGATTTGAGTTCATGGAAGTGTAAAATTAAAGAAATGTTGTGCTACTTTATCTGTCAACTGGTATGCTAACAAACATCCATTTCTTCAAGATGCTAAACAAGAGATAATCTAGCCTTAGTGTAGCAAATGCTCAGTATAGTATGGTTTAGGCAGTAAATGGAAATGGAAAACAAGACTAAATTCAGAAAGGAAGAAGTGGATTGGACTGGAAAAGCAGTGTCCAGCATTCGGAGGAACCATGCCAGCTGTAATTACTAACTGGAATACATGTTGTAAAGTGCGTATGCAAGGCTAACATATCATTCTTAATACTGATGAACAATATTTGGAAAGAACCACATCCCTCAGTTATGTGTTATACGGTAATGGCTGTCTCTGAGCTAGCAGTGTTCCCAGGACTTGCCAGCCTCCTCTGGAGAGTTTCTGCAGAGTGTGTTCCAAGGCTGGAAGCTAATTTTTGATTAATTAAATCAAACATGTTGGCAGCTAATTCCAAGTATTACATGATTTCCATGCTGCTTATGCATGAGGCTCTCTAGCAGCAGCAGATTATGGGCAAACCCAATTAGAGCAACACAATTCTCAGCATCAGGTACATTTCACCCTGAAGCTACTCTCTATGACCAATTAGGATTTGTCACACAGTGAAAGCTTTAACACAGAGAAAGATACAGCAAATCTCTGACAGACAATTAAACAGGTCTTACTTGTCATATTTAATATTAAATGAATAGAAAACAAACAAAAGAATATAGTACAAGAGCACCATGGATAAATGTTTTGGTATCCACATTAACAGGGTGTGACAACTGTAAAGCAGTGTAAAATGAAAAAACTATTCTGAGCCAAGATTAAAGATAAAAAATACTCTAGGTACAACACACATTATACTACATAGGCTTTAGAGGTACACGTGTTTAGCCAACACTTGTAGAATGTTTATGCATCCATTAATTTATACATTGAAGCCATTTAATTTACTGATGCAAATACAAGAATACCAGACAAAGTCAAACACTCAGTGTCACTTCCAAAAGACAAAAATAAAAGGCATAAACATCCATTAGAGATCAGTGCAATTATGCTATTTAATTGCTTGACACCTTAAAGAAATGTAGTCCCTTTTAAAAGAGTTTTGCTTTAACCTCAACATTAATGTTTGTTTCATACCAGTTGCCTTGAAAGTATAAATAGGGGAATATATGTTGTATCTGTAATGTGGTGAGAATGCATATATTAAATGAATGACTAGTGCACCAAATAAAGAAGATACAGCTTAACATTCAGTGAGCAATGTCACAACAGATTGGAATTCTTCAAATGAATAGGTATCACTAGGCCGAAGCAAAGCTCACAGTTGAAGCTTTATGCTGATTCTAATGCAAATAGCTAAAGAAAAAAAAAAGTGGAGGGTACCTGAAGGACAAAACTTCCAACACAGTAAGTGCCTGCTGAGGCAAAATAACAGACCTTAAAAAAATGTCAGTGTGTCCCCTTGAGGAGATGGGAGGGAAAGAAAAGGGAAAAAAACAAGAAAAATTGTGGCTTTGTCATTTAATGTCACATGGGTTTGGCACAGCTTCACAAGGTTAACATGCCAGGGAATATCAATCAGTGGAACTTGCTACTTTCTGTCACGTCCATATACATCAACCAGCAAGTGTCTGAGAGGCATCAGCTGAAGCCATCCAGTGTACCAAAGGCAAATATGCAACTACCTGCTAAGACTGGATACTTCAAACAGAGCAAGAGGCTTTGGAGCTAATCAATTTTCACATTGAAATAACAGGATAACAGCAAGGGCACAAGTGCATGGTATTATATGATGATTATTCTAAGACTAGAATGCAACACTCTGTAAATCCTCTACAGAGAGAGGAGAGGAGATGAAACTCAGTCATTAATCTACAGTAGCCTGCCCAGCTTCTGTTTCATTACTCTAGCGACGACTAATTTAATCAGAAATAATAAAAACAGAATGAGATTCAGAGGGGAAAATTGTCCTTCAGGTACTCAATGGAAGCAGAGATTCTATATCTTATAACACCTAACTAATTATAAGGACCATAGTTGGCATTGCAGCAGAAAAATGAAAGGAAAGACTATTGAAACAAATGTCAAATAAGTGAAGGGCAAGTCAGTTTTGGCACAGCTCCTCAGTGATCATTTTTCTAAAGCGCACTTTGTGATATCTCAATCTCACACTTCACAGTAGACACTGACCTTTGACGCTAATATAAGCACATGTACCTATCTTTTTAATTTAAAAGTGCAGCAGGTTTTAAATAAAATCAAAAGGTATTGCTAAAGAATGGAGCTCGTCACTGCATGACTGGACCCTTTCAGAGCAGTGAACTAATAGATGTAGCGAAGCAGCTCTGCACAAATGCCATTTTCTTTCCAATATCTTATCAAGAATCTATCTTGTTCTGTAATATTATCAAGGGTTATTTGAAAAGAATAGCGCTGACATATATGAATGCCTGACTTATCTTTTCTTAGAGTCAGTTTTTGAAACCCAGACATCTCTATTAGCACATCAGTAAAGTTGCTTAAGCAAGAAGTTTGTTATTTTTTTAGAGAAAGTATAAAACTAGTATGATTTATTTTTATGGTTAAACAAAAAAAAAATAAGCAGAGTAATATTTAGAGCAATAAAATACAAGAACAATAAAAAGCAAGTATTTTTTATTATAGAGACATCTGTAGGAGAAAGAGGGCAAAGGGGAAAAGCATCTTGGCTAATGGATTTTGTAATTGCACAGTTGCTTAGCAATTCTGCAAGGGTTCCTCACTGCTAGATTTTCAGGATATTATGAAGCACCATGGTCTTCGTCCGCTTCGTCGAGTGAATAATAATCTTTAAATATAATAAAGAAAAGACCGTCCATCTCAAATCCCCATTTCCTGCCTGTTAGTGCCATTACTTACAAAGGAACAAGATATCTGCTCATGGGCAATGCGTCATATTGGATGTTGACTCTGATTCTGCTGGTTCATCACTATCCAGCTGAAGCGGCACATTCACTTAAATAGTAATCACAAGGAGGAGAAGGACTGCAGGGCTCCATACATCACAAGAGGACATGTGTGAGGTCCAGAGCGATGGACCCATCACACGCTGAGAGAAAAATGGAAGATGGGCGTTGCAGATGGGTGTGAGTCAGCAGCACATTTGATAAGGCTACATTCAAGGGAGCCGGTCTGATAAAATGCCATATAAACTGATATGTCCCTATCAAATATCGCATTGGAGATGAAGACTTGATGATTGATCATAGTAGAGGAGAGACGAATATGGGCTATAGAGTAGAGTATAGAATATTTGTAATTAGTTTGAGATTCAGAGCAGTGTTGATTATATCTACCCACAGCCGAGCAAACATGCACTAAAATTAGCTCAGAACAAAGAACTCTCAAACCCTGGTGGATTCCTAGGCAACAAAGCCACTGAAGCTCACATTCTTCACAAACTTTAGTTAAAAAAAGAAGAAGAAGAAGATGGATCCTTAGACTTTATTTGTTCTCATTTTTTGACCATCCAATAGGCTACATTTTTACATGGGAATTGTTGTGTCTATAAAACCAAAGCTTAGTCCATTTTATGTTCTTTTATTCATGTGATAATTACATCCATAAACACATCTTTGTTCACATATTTAATTTATTTTTTTTTTACATTTTTTTTGCAGGTTATACTAACTGTGTGATGTTTGCCTACCTTTCGCTTTTTGAAGGCTTGGCGTGCCAGGTATCCTCTAGAGGCAGCTTGGAACAGGATTAAATTACGCTTGGTCTGCTCACCTCTCTGTTCCTCCAGCTTAGCCAAGGTGCCAGCTCTGAAGAACAACTACAACAAAAACAGAAATAAAAATAATATGTGAGAGCTCTTCAACTTCAGCAAAGGAAACCATCTGTCACAGTTTATCTAATAGTTATTTTAACCAGGAAGTGATTGACTTTAAAGATCTCATATCATGAAAATCATTGTGTTTTGAGGTTTATATAAATTGAGTACTGTAAAATAAAAGCTGTGAAAAAATAAACTTCCCCAGTCTTCTAGTGTTCAAAAAACAAAAGAAGCCAATCAGAAAATCAATGTCCTGTACTTAAGTAAGGAAAAAACAATCATATTTATGATCAAATTTGTCAGCCCCGCTCCTTTTCAGCCAATAACACCAGGGCAGTGAATAGAATAGAATAGAATAGAATAGAATAGAATAAATAGTAAAATTAGTTCTGAAAAGTGCATTATTCCTGCTTCAATGGATCTTAAATACTACACAGATTTCCACAGGAGAGTGCATTAATAACTGTTCTGATAATTACTTTACAGTTAGTATACTTATGGAACAGTTAGCTGGCTTTCTGCATGTTTATGTCCTGTTAGCTATAATGGAAATATATATATATAAAATGGGTGTGACTCAGTAGCACATTTGACCTGAAATAGTCATTTCAGACAGTAAAGATGTAGTAATTTGGCCAGTGTTGGAATTTTATTTATCACTCATGTTTAACCATTAGCTTCAGTGTGCTAATGCCAATTAGCTAGCCAGTGCACAGCTGAATCAGGAGTGTAAACTATGAATGTAGATACATGTACTGTATAAAGATTAGTGGTTAACTTGCTTTATTATCCCTGTTTGAATAATAAAGCAATTTTAAAAAAAAAAACATTTTACCCATCCAAATGCATACACATGTCTAGTATGTAGCATTAGCATTATCACATAGCACACATTAAGAACAGTGAGCTGCCACTGATGAAGCTCAGGGAAAAACTCTAGATCTTCATCACCAGTGTGGACAGGATAATTACCCTATCATTACCCTCATAGCATGATTGCCTTTTTTTCTTCTTCATCTTCTTTTTAGGTCCTAGCCAAAGATGAGAAATGAAGCAGGAGTGAGATGAGTAAAGTTATTCAGATATCACAATTTTAACCAAAAAAATTCTTTAAGCAATTATGCTATGAGGGTAATGCTATATATGCATCATTCATGGATATTGTCTGTCCCCAGGATATAGCTGTCAATGCCTTATTTAAAATAAATAAAACATCTATGATAAAAAGATTTTGTTATAGATTGAAGTATCAACACAAAAACATGCGAAATATATTGATTTTACTTTTAGTCATTTTAATAACTTATGTTTATTTTTTTATTTTATATATATATATATATATATATATATATATATATATATATATATATAAGCACACCTGTCTTTAATTGTGACTATATTCCTGTTAATGTATATTATTGTATATGCCTACCTTAGCCTTACGTCAAAATCTGAGTTCAGAAAAGTGAGAAAAATCATATTGCGCTCTGTACACCATTACACAAGTCTAATCGTTTTGGTATAGGTGTTAAGATGTGGGACCTTTAATGTTCTTCATTACGCTGAAAAACAACGGCAAACGAAAAACACAAAGGTACATAAGTGCACCGACGCAGTAAATCACTAAGAAACGGTGTAATCCATGAGTCTTATCTAAGTGAGAAAGCTCTGATTAAGTTATTATCTTAGACAATCAGCCTTGTCTGTTCTTAATCTGGGCCAAAGGTAAAACAGGGGTAAACAGCCAATAGAAAGCAGATCACATCACAACCTGCCTATACCTCAGAGGGATTAGGTACTGTGATGCATCCAAGATATGAAGGCTACAGGCCATTAAAATGGATGGATGATGATGGAAAAACTGTCAAGGTCTTTTTTATACAAGCCCCACTGCTTTATATGGTATTGAATCCATATGTTAAATGCAAAAGCTGAAAATAGGGCTGGCTGACATCAATATACAATTCATACCATTAATTACCATGGTAAATGTCATATCATCATTGGTCAGGTTATAATTTTGGATTTAAATGATTCTTTATTGTCAGAACACGGTATATGCTTGCCAAATAGTGTCATATTTCATGAATCTGAGGCAGTACAAACCAGTTTGTCAGTGCCTTGTTTTACTTATTGTTCTTTATTGTGGGTTAAGCAGACCGACACTGTACTGGCGCACTGCCACTTTCTACTGGCCAGCAACACATGCATCCAGGTTGCACATCAGGCTTCCAGGATGTATCTAAACACTGACATCATATACCGTAGCACACTTATGGAACACTTGTTATAGAACACCATAGCATACTATCACTATCATATGATCAAACACGTTTAATAATAACTTGGGAATGATGTATTTCATTAATCCTTTACACAGTGTAGAATTTATTTGGAAGGATGTGGGCAGGATGTTTTTGTCTTTCATAAGCGTGATCATCATCAGGTGGACTGAGCTCACTCTGAAAAATTCACAGATAAGCTTTTTTTTTTTTTAGATATGCATCTTAAATGTATCTAATGGCTGATTTCACCCTGCTAAGAGCTTTGATTCCACAGCTTTAAGGTTATTTGAGGCTGCCTTAATTGGCATGCAACTGAGACAGGTTGCTAAGACACAACTGGAATGCTTTGTGAATGGCCAACTGTGCTTTTCTACTTTGAGCTGATTTCACACTCCAAAGTGTGTCACCGTATGAAACTGCCTTTTAAATCAGTCTGAATTCATCTGCTTGAAAAGGATCCTGGTCGCTGCTCAAATCTGGATGTGACAGTGTTTTGTACATTATTGTTTTCCTTTGATTTCCTTTCTGGTTGATGGCCATTTTCCAACTGGGATAGAATTAGACCTTCATGTGCCAAACAGAGTTCACTGTGATTACTTTACAACAGTTGTGGTGAAAAACAAAGAGGGCCATCACTTGCAAGAATTTGCTCTGATGACCTGAAAGAAAAGAGGAATTATGGTTCACATAGCAGAGTAGAATCACGGTTTCAGGTAACCACAGGCTAAAAGGCTGAAAGAATGGGCAAAGCTTGGCAAGCCTCCAAAAAAAAGGGAAGCCAAACAAACCTCAAACAAAGACAGGTGCAATGAAAGACACCCTCAAACAGCAAGTGTCCTTCAAAAAAGACATACCCCCAAACATGCATGTTCTGGAGCTTTTTAAATTGATATGTGACAGCAGTGAAGTTTAAGGATAACACAACAGAAGTTATTTTAATTATTTATTCAATTATTTTAAGTATGTTTATTCAAGGCGTTACTCACCCTACTCAAACCCATGTGGTAGTTGCTCTTCTCCAAATCCAAAGACTCCAGTAGCTCCTCCACAGCCTGGACAAAGACACACATGTAAACACACACACACACACACACACACACACTTATTTTTTCAACTGCAGGATCCGGTGGGGACTTCTACTGACACTGAAACAGTTCAGTAGACCACAGTTCCCCCAAGTTGCCATGCTGAACTAATAGTACAATACAGCTTTCCTTCTTCCCTTACATCAATTCCCATCTGTATTTTGTTGTGAAATTCAATAAGCTCGAAAAAGTATGGCTTGCCACAACTTCCCAACACCATGAACCAATTATTGTCCACCAGAATTGCCACCCACTCTTGACTTATCCTCCCTGACCCCTTTAACAAAGTCTTATGCTGAAGAATAACACAAGTCAGTGTGGAGACTTTCCCTGCGCATCTGACAGCCTGTGTGTATTGTTGGTCTGCTCCTGTTTCTGCCTTCCTTCTCCACTGGAGCCTCCAACCTGAAAGACCACATCTAGATTACACCAGGAGTGGTTTGCCACAAATACTGAGGGGCTTTTGTTTAGCAGTGTTTCCACAGAAACTCAGCCCCAATACATCGACACAGGGGAAAAGAGCTTTTCTTTCTCTTAACCCAATTCTTTCACTCTCTCTCTCATTCTTTTCTTTCTAAAAAAAATAAGTTTTATGTTTTTTGTTTTTTTTTCTAGTACACAAATAGCTGCTCTCTTAGTGGATAAATGCATCAAAGTCAATAAACTGTTACTGAAGGTGGAAGAAAAAAAATCACACTTTCTTCAGTGTTTTCTTTTGCCATCTCAAAATTCAGGTTTTTATTTTGTTGTAACTTCAAAATCTCAAAGAGCTAAGTGTTTAATTTAAGGAAAACCTTGGAAAGTACTTTAAAGGAAAGATGTTAGAAAGATGATAAGCCTGTCTCCTTTAATGGTGTTCAGTACTTTTTGTGCACTCTCTAACCCAAAGTACTGATCTAGCTTTTCAACAGCCATGAAAGGTTAAGTTGATTAGTTCATTACAATAGCTCTGATGAATGGAGGTTTATTTCTGTCAGTCGGCTGCTGACAAATCAGGGGCAGATGTAATGAAGCTGCCTCTTCACAACATCAATCTTCACTGCGCCTGGCTACTGGAAGTTTACATTTTGCTCCCTCTCTCACTGATTGACTTACTCTCTTTTCATCCTTCACGATGTAATTCCTCCCCAGCTTTTTGGTGAGATGTGGCGCCAGCACATCAAAGCGCCTTCGAAACTCAGAAAATACCATGTGATCAGGGTAACCTATAATCGTCAATACAGAAAAAGAACCATTTGTATAGTGTGATGGACATTTGAAGGGGATCCTAGTGAAATAATTACAGATATTTCAGCATAGACAAGGAGGTTTGGTATATCTACAGTATGCCTGCCTTTGATTATCTGATTTAAGAGGCTATCTCACCTTGCCTATAGATTCGGAGTGCATCCAGTAGCTTGGAGCCACGCAGCTGAGCACGGAGCAAGGCTACATCTAGCTGCATTAAGCCAGTATCACTATTCTCCCCCTGGGTCTCACATTCCCCTCCTTTGAACAAGGATCCACTTAGAGCCTTCAGGGCTTCAGCCTTGGGCAATATGCAGTGAACAAAGTGAATCTTGGACCTCCGCACCATGTCTAGGAGAGCATCCTGGAATGGAAAAAGCTACATTAGGGAGTGTGAAGGTAGGCAACAGGCAAATCATCAATGACAAATCCTCAAGTGAGAGATATGCAATCACCCCTTTATTACATTGGCCGTAGTCAAAGTTTGCACTGCACAAGATTCTGAATATTATATTGGCCGCTGGCCAGTGATAACACTTACTTTAAATCATTCAATAAAAATGACCTTTTCCTGACTCTTCTTTCTCAACCTTATTCTCAACTCTATACAGTAGAGTATTCTTAGCCTTTATGAATAGTATTGATAATAGCATTTTATATTTTATGACTTTTGACTGCAATTTTGCTATTTTATTCCCCTTTTCTGGGTAGAAATGAAAGAAACCTGTAGTGTTGGACTCATGGGACTCAAACATATCTTGCTGCAACCCCATTACAATTATTGTAACTTTTTTATATACAAAAAAAATACATGTAAATATAGAATAAGTGACCTAAAATAGGTTAATAATAAATATTTAATTTTCAAATGCAGTTTCAGAAATGAGGTTAAAATTGTGACAAGAAATGTGAATGATGTCCCTCACCACTTGAAGTTTTATCTGGATGCAAAGGGATTTTTTCTTGATAGCAGCCACCCCTGTAGTGAAAGTCTTCCTCATGCTAGTGGCCCTTCTTAGAGACAGCTGGGATACACCTTCTAGGCCAGCAATGGACCCGGACAGAACTGTGGCTCCACCTGCACGGCTCATAAACAATGAGCTGATGACCTTCCTGCAAGAGAGTCAATGCCTCAGCCTGTTTTCAAACTATCAGTATTATTTCAAATAATAGTTCAACCAAACATAGACTGACTTCTGAGAATCCTGCAAGAGGCTGGCAGCATTAGTGGCGGCTGGATTCTGCTTGGCATAGTTCAACCACCCGCGGGCATCATACTCCACCCAGTCAGTGCCATGACTGTGTCCCAGCAGGAAATGATTATCCTTTTCACTCTTCAGGAGGAAAGTGTGACCTGATGTAAATGTAGGTTTTGTGAGAATCTCTGTCTCCTTCAAAAAGTTATAAAGTCTTTATGAAAGGTATCTGATTCATTTCATCCTAGATGAACTTTAATCATATAACAGTATTTACACATAATTTGTTCCAAACTTGTCTTTCCTGCAAAATTTTAGCCTGTTTCAATACATGGCAATGGACTATGATAAATAATGCACCCCCCCCTAACTGGAGCTGGGACTAGATCAAAGAAGCATGAGTGAAAAGCATGTGAGATAAACTGAAATGTGACCCATATGTAAATTTAAGCTTTTGAAGGACTAAAATGAACTCTCTCTTTTTTTATAGTGTTTTTAAAGTCTCCTGTGTTCAATTTGAGAGACTTTATAGACCGTAAATTGTGCAACCCTGCAAACCTTATGCACTAGCTGCTACGTATATAGATGGGATTTCTATAACTCATCCATAGCGCTGGTCAGTCTGTCAGATAGCATTTAATGTATGATCTGCTCCACACAGGCCCCATTCTCTATGACACATCACTGCGTACTACTGTAAGATAATACATGGCACAAAGAGTGATCAGGGGCCTCACTCGCCTTTACTCTCGCCCTCAGCAGGTCCATAGTAGCTAAAGAGACGTCCCAGTAGTGTTTCCACAGATCCCCCGGGCTGCAGTGCCTCCTCCTCCATCAACCACAGCAGACCTCGAGCCTCATCAGTTCTCACGGGACGTACCTGTCAAATACAAATATATACACAAGCACACACAGGTCCTTAGTGCCACCCTAACATGATCACATCATCCTTTTTACCGCCAGAACAACTGCACATGAGCAGAAATTCACCAAATAAATATAGACCCAGGGATTTAGTGCATCTTACCAACCTTGATCCCTGACATACTAAATTTTACAAGTATTTTATTAAAGCTATAGCAGGTAAAACTCAGGAGGGTAAAATTGAAAACACACATCCTCCTGTAGTTTTCTCCCGTTTGTCTGAAGCATAAACTGTACGTATAGAATCGGAAGCCAAACTTCTGACATCCCTTCAAAGAAGACCTGTAATTGACTTTTCACTTCATCCCTACAAAAATCAATGACTTGACCAATCATACATTAGCGTTGGTAATGAAGCTTCAGACCTGTCAAGCTTTCAGACCACATTAAGACCAAAGCAGTGAGTGAATGGAGCTCATACAGTTTTACCTTTAGTTACTTTATGTATACCGATGATTAATGTCTGCAATTTATCAACTAGAAACATCACACCACCATTTTTATCACCAGTTAATGTCATAATTTAATACAATCTTAGCTATAAGTGCTCATAAGGAAACACTGATGTATTGTAATATACAGTGTTTATACTATCCATGATGAAACATGAGTCAGACATATTTTAAGTTTAGAGGAGGGTGTCATTGTTTTTCTTTTCTGAAGATAAAAGCAAAAGATGACCATATAGACTTAACATAATTTTTTAAAATCTGGAAGTTTCTAACTGTCCATGAACACAAAAAAAGTGACAAATTTATTTCAAGGATGTCTGGGAATTTGAGAAAGATTCTATAGTTCGACGGTTTTGTGATATAGCGGGGGCCAAAATGATTAGAATGCTTGGCATATTTAAGAGGTTTAATTTTTTTTATTTAATTTTTTTATTGGCAGTTACGAAACACATAAAACTAATTAAATATCTATAAAGTCATCATTATACTCTATAAACCATGGAATAGAGCCATCATAAGTAGATTTGGGTCAGTGTCCTACAAAAACACCCAAGATAAAACAAAACCTTGTGTGATCACTGTCAGGTGTGATCATTCTTAAATTAATAATGATGTAAGAGTCTTTGGACACAGCTGTGTGATTCTGTTGAATGTACAAGGCTTAACCTGCACATGAATGAAAAATTAAAGTTATAAGTGGATAAAAACAGCAGGGCTTACTTCATCTGATGTTTGTTGTGCTCAGAGCAACTACCTGCACATTTCATGAACATTATGAAATTAAATCCTGTTTTGGAGGCAAAAAAAAAAGGTCAATATTTTCAGCTCTTCTCTTAAATTTTGTCACCACTATAACTAAATGATCATTAATTCTCAAAGAAATAATAAAATGTTCTGAAATGTCATAAATATATAGACATAAAATACTTGGATAATGCACTTCAGAACTACTTTTATAATCTACTATCAATGAATAGCAGTATAAAGTCCTTCAGATAAGATACTCGCTAATGTTACTAATCATAGTTTATCATTCAATGATAAACTGAAAGCAGCTGTACTCATGCTTCTATCATATGGTATACAGTAATTATTCAACAACATATAATTCACGGCCAAAGCTTGACAAGCACAAAGTGGCAGGACTTAATAAAGGGACAATTGGCTAAAGTATTATATCACAGGTTGGAGTTGGTGCACAATCAAATATCCTCCCATACCACGTGAATTAAAATAGACTAAAACGTTATTGTGAATTTATTTTTGCCTGATCGCATCAAAAACATCCTGCCTACGGAAGCTTCAAATGTCTTGTTCTCTGCGTGCATTTATTTTGCCCTGTACTCTAGAGTTCACATTAGCATGCGCAAGATTAATAGCATCATATAATTAAGCATTTTCTTATAATTGAAATGGAAACAGAAATGAGTTCATGAATATAGAGAGTAGCTGGGGAGAAAGGATTAAAAAGTAATACAATTAGTAGAGCAATTAGTATACACACAGAGAAGAAAATAAAACCCTCTTGTGACATACACATAAAATACTATAACGTAGAAATGCACTGCATATAGAAAAGGTATATATGATTTCCTTAGTTTCCACCATAACAACAACAATGTATGTTGATTTTAGTGCAGAGAAGACTTTTGAATAAGCAATTGCCCTATTATTTTGCAAGTCAAAAGTGACTCCACAGATTGGTTAATGTCTTTAATGTTTATATCCACCCTGGGAGCAGAGCCGAACCTACATAACCAAAAAGTACTTCAGTATCTATCAGGACATGACACTGGAGACATCCTTATCAGCAGTACACACTACACTGACTGCTGAATATCAGTTTGGAGGAGACATATGACAACGACGAAGCCTGCAATGAATTGAGTATTAAGGTTGTTTGTGATAACGGACATCCAAGCTACAACAGGGAAAAATATCTGTTAGTAAAAAGAAATCTTTGATCAAAATGTCCTTTCATTCCTAGCAGCAGGTTTGACTTTAGAAATGACTTTGACAACTCTGTGTTTATTTTTTCCCCTTTGGTTTTTAGTGTGATGTACTACAGTTCACTGCTTTGGATGACATCCCCATTAAAGAGGGGACCCTTTAAAAAGTAAAGCACTCAAAAGCAAACACATTAGAATTATACCACGGGTGATCTATGACTCTTTAAACTCTGCCATTTCTGTTTCCATGGTACAGATCACAGGCTGCAAAGGCCAAACATTGATTTTCTTTCTTGAAGTCAATTCTCTAACCTTTCTTTTCCTGCCCAGACCCTTTCTCTCTCTCTCTCTCTCTCTCTCTCTCTCTCTCTCTCTCTCTTTCTTTCTCTCTCTCTCTCACTCTCACTCTCTCTCATCTCTGCCAAACAACACCTTTCAATATTTAAAATCTCACAAAAAGAAAACTTTTGATGCTAAAAGACGGTATTCATCATTGTATAAAGAGTACCCAGAGATTACCAAGTGGAAATAAATCATGAAAGAAATGCAGGTCCCCTAGGTTTTCTGAGAGGCAAGTTATTATACCAATGCATTTATGCATGAAAATATCAAGGAAAAATAAGTGACTGGCTGCAGATGTGAAGAGCAGTAAATATTAGTGAGGAAATTAAGACAACACACATTAAACTTGTTTTCCTTACCAGTGCTTGACTTGAGGCTTGATCTACCACTGACACAGACAAAGAAATGTTGGGCTCTGTGTCATCTAAAACAAGCTCAATGTTCTCCTGCAAGAAAACAGACAGATGGATTGACAAACTTTGAAATGACTTCTAAAAGCACTGTTGTTTTACTGAGACCGACAATAAAAGACAAGAAAAACACTTTAGATTATGTTTTACATCATCTTAAAGTCTATAAAGAGATCCAACAAATCAGTCAAACTGTTATGTATGCTAGGCATCGCCATAGTAACAAATTTCAGGAAGTTTCAGGAAACCAGTATTTTAAAAACTATATCTGTATATTCAGAGTAAAATGTTCAATTATTGTGTCACTTAAACCTCCCACATATAACATTTGGACTCGGAAAGTGAGGGAAATCTATCAGAGGGAATAAATTATATATGTACATGTAGTATGTACACATGTACTGAGAATTCCTGGAGTGCTATTTATGGAGATGGAGACCCATGATTAACATTTTAATGCAATAATTTTTTTTTCATTTGTGACTAATTGTAATCAATATCTACTGCAGATATTCATATTTTTTTTCACATATGCCACAGAGAGAAATTTGATTAGATATTTTTATGTATGTAAAATACCATGTATATTTATATGAGCAAAACTAAATAAAAATGAGGTTGGAAAAAATGTTTTTAGAGTTACTCAAATATGAAACACCTTTAAGGTAGGATACATGCAAATCAATTTCAAATGGTATTGTTGGCATTTGTGTTAAACTGGAGAGACTATAAATTACTGTATATGCATTCATTATTCTATAAATATTTTTTCTCATTTCAGTGTTTTAATGAGTTATTACTCATAAAGTGTAACTAGATTGTGTTGCACGTTTTATGTTACATTATATTTTTCCAGCATATTCGAGCAGAAAAATAAATTAAATAAATTAAATTACAAGATTGTGCTTTTGAAAATTTTTAAATTGAAATATATTAATAGTCGATGTGTTTCTCCAGTTGAAATTGGCATACATTCATGTAACCAAAAAACAAGTGATCAAAACGTATTATTTTTTATTTAAAAAACAAGATAAAAATCTTTTTTCTCCCAACTCTGCAGCATGTCTGTTTGCTAGTAGTTTAATATATATATATATATATATATATATATATATATATATATATATATATATATATATATATATATATATATATATATATATATATATATATGATTAGTTGATGTGTTTCTAAGTTGCTAATGACATTGTGATTACATTTTTGTTGCTGAATTATATTGGAACATTGTCTTACAGAATGCTCAATGAAAGTGAATTTGTGTTATTTGTGTTGTCTCATTGAAACTAATGGTGTGATAGCGTCGCTGCCTAAGATTTTCATTTTTTAAGTGCTTTTAATTTAAATTAGCTTGTCTCATCTCATATTAGACAAAAAAATTAAGAATATCTTCAATCATAAAAACATTGATCAGATCTAATCATTGTTCAGGCTGATATTTTGTCGATTCCAAATTAATGGCCTGATAAAAAAAAATGGTTATGTTAATAATGATGAATAAGAATTGAATGATTCTAATGTGCAGCAGGATAATAGCTTTTTAGCGGAAGAAATGTTTAATATATCCAACCAAAGCAGTATACTTCTTATTTTGATGTACTTTTTTGCAGTTCCCAGTATTCGCTAATGGAAAATGAAAACGTACATTCAACTTTTTCAACAGTAATAACACTTGACATTTGTTAAGAGTGCTTTCCCTATTAGAAAGTGGACAAAGTAGAAGATTTCATTACTGTGGCAGACAATAACATTTCTAGGATGAAGTAGGATTGAATATACTAAATTACCTTCACCAGAGCAAAACAGGCATACAGCAGCTCACAGTGACAAAGTGCAAACTGCAGTGGAAATGTGGAAAATGTTGGCAGTGCTAATAGTGTGGCCATGACAGATGCCAGTGTTCAAGTAGAGTGTGTATGTGAAGTAGCCTAAATGATTTCTGTATTCTGCTCTAGAGCGTGAAATTCTACAAACAATACAAAACTATCCACACAGCTACAACTCTCATCAGCATTTCATTCAAATATGTCCAACTGTGGTGTGTGTCGTAGTTTAACCCGCATGTCATTGCCATTATTGATACTGTGTACACTTTTAAATTAGTCTGACCCAGTTTCCAATGACAGCTTCACAGTTTCTTATATTTCTGAGATGTTTTCACTGACAAGAGAAAATTACACTCTGCAGATTTATGCATATTTTTTCTTTTTTTTTTTTAATGCAATAATTCCCTCAGTGCCAAGCAAAGGCTGTGGGTGGAAATGTGGGCGGGAAATCCCAGGATCCTTGTTCGTAGCATTAAAAGTAATATGATCAAGATTTTATTTTTATTTTTTTTGTGAACTTTAGTGTTTTAGAAGCTGAGTTTTAAAAGGGGGAATATATTTAGAGATTAAAGACAATACACGACAAGAAGTGGTTGTCATCAGTTGTGAAAAGGGTTGAATTGATTACCTTAAAATGCATCTTAATAAGGATGGCAATAGATCTAATATTTCTCTTAAATAGTGCATCTTAAATTCTTCAAGATAATAATGTGGGTTATTATCCCTCAGTGTTGTTTGACAGGTTTCAATGGCAGACAGAAGAAGAATGGTTCCTTCATAAGGGAGTAACATCAGTGTTATGCAGCTGGGTGTGTCTCCCAAAGGCAACTGTGAGCAACTTTACTTTGATCTCAACAGAAGAGGTGAAGACTGGCATCACTAATGAGGTGGTCCGACACATGAACCACTTTGGCTCGTCACAGCTTGTGACAGGTGGGAGGGACGGTGCACCTGATGTGTTAACACATACAATATTGAAGTTGATATATCTGACAGAAAGCAGGACGCAAAGGGAGTGAGAGAAAGAAACAGAAGGATGAAAGAAAACAATGAGGCAACGTGAAGAGAACTTTCAGTGCACGTTTCGGACTACCTCCTTGTATCGCTCCAACTCTTGCACAAAGGTACGCTGATAGAACAGGGTCTGCAGACGTTCTTGAGTGTAGTTGTGACACAAGTCCTCAAATGTGGCACCACACTCACGCTTCGTCAGCCTGGGGTTTTGGAAGCCTGGTGTGTCAACAATGAGCAGAGAGCACAGGGAGTGTTGACTGGATTTTAAGGCTCTGCAGCACACAAGACAAGAAACACACACAGAGAAATGTTAGAAATGTTACACTGCTGTATATTATCACTCAGGCTATATTAGGCTATGACTTATGCACTGTGTATTTATTGATTATATACAGTACATCTAACCTTAGTGCTCCATCTATATGCTGACCTTTAACCTCTTTACAACAATCTTTCCTTCCTTATGAAACTGAAACTTAAAGGAGTAATGTTTTTGCTTCTTTAAATGGAATCATACATTTTATAACATTCCCCTTGGTCTACATAAACTATAAATGTTATGTGTGGGTCTAAATTAGTCATTAATTAAACTCCGTAAGCACATCTTCAATCCTGTAAATAGTATATGGGGCATTCTATCAAATTCGTTCAGCCCCACAATGAAAAATACATTTAAAACAAATAAATAAGGTAGTCACACTTTATATGTGCAGAAATATCATATTATGAGCTAGTTAATCACAATATATTAATTGAGAAAATAATTGAAAATTGAAATTGAAAATAATCCTTCATATGTTGCTTCCTATTGATGGCTCTCTAAACCTAAATTTCAACTCGTGAAAATAATACTAAAATGATTTTTCCCACTTTTCCCACTTTTTTTAATACACAAATTTGATTTCATTTATGAGGACGCTGAAATAATAAGATCAATTGTGCAGATTTGTTTTTTTAATTATATTAGTTCATATGAAAAGTACTGTCCCATTTTTTTCATATCGCTACCAAAACACCACATTTACTCTAGCATTGTTGGGTTAAGCTAATCATTAGCTAAAACTGTCACTACCAAAGCAATTTGGGAGTGACAAAAAGGTAGGTTAATTCTTTTGATGCATATGTGGAGGCTAAGTCACGTCCTTCTACTTCCGGTCCATGGGTGCTTCGCTCGCAAAAATATTGAATGGTCAAGCTCAATTCGGATTCCGTTTGACAAGTGCTCTGAAATTCACATAAGATAGCGGTTAATAAGAAATATTTGATGTGGCATAGTAAGAGACTACAATGTGTCGTGTATATGACGTCACACTCTGCTCAGCTGTGGTGTGAAGTCTGTGGTGACGTCACATTTGCACCAGGCGTGTAGTCCAAGAATTATTAAAGGGTTTTACTTGCAAATGAATCAGCCGTTGGTTAACAGAAGCAGTTGAAAGGCATATCAATAATTATAATTTATGTTGAGGTACAACCTGTGTGTGATTCAGGGCACATGACAAACCAGATACCATTTTAGCATTTTATTTCCCATTGAATACCATTCATTAATTTTCCAATCTTAGCCCCCATGAGCCTCCCAGTATTATTATTATTATTATTATTATTATTATTATTATTATTATTATTATTATTATTATTATTATTATTATTATTATTATTATTATTATTATTATTATTATTATTATTTTAAACATGAGTTGGAATTATACAACAAGACCAAAGGATGTCTGTGGGGAAAAATAGAAAGCGATGCATATGTTTAGTCAGGCTTCCACACCACTAAGCAGCACCAGTGGGCTCTGCTGTTAGATCTGTTCCCCATGGGGGATTGGTCTTAGAGATCTATGTCCTTGCTCTTAATCGTTAGTGATAGTTGTCTAACTGTGCTGAGCAGGAAGAAAATATATAGCAGGGTTATATTCAGTTTTTATTACAACTACTGCTTGACCATTCATGTGCAAATGTCATGATACCACTAGTTGCAGACGTAACAAATTAAGTAGGAATTTCTAGTAATGCACTCAATCTTTGCCAAAATTAATATAAACATAACTTTGCAGCACCTGGAGGGTTTAAATTCAAACTTTATCAAAATATAGAAATAAATGAACCAAACACTAATAAAAGTGGGTTTAGCAAAATATAACCCCTATGAGTGTACAAGTGTAAAGTACCTTTCACCAACACGGCTAAAAAAAACATTTTGACTGCCTAAAATTAGCATCACAATCAATTATATATGGTTATATTTTATTTAAATAAAAGTCATATTTTCTAATTGTGTCAACAAAAAGTAGTCAATGTAAATAGAATAGATCTTTGTCACTGATACAAGAATAATGAACATGCGTTTTTAGCAGCGGTTCTGTTTAGCAGCATGTGGGTAGTAAATAAATGTTAGCAATGGGTTGGACTGGATATACAAACCGGTTTATCATTGAAATGAGCATGGTGAAGAGTTCAGAATAAAGTCCTGATGCCATGGCCTCTAAACACTCCATGGCTGTAGTCTTTGAACCTGGAATGGGAACGAATGAACACACACACACACACACACACCCACACACACCAAGTCAGAAATACTTAACCCAGAGTAAAAATGTCCATCAGCAAATAACATCAGTTGCATTAAAAGAGGAAAATTCTTAATTGGTGCAGTGCAAAGAAGCCTGCAGTTATGGTAATTAGAGTCTACATTGTACCACGGCATCACATTTGAGCCAATTTTGCTCAATGTCTTTACAAATAAAATCCAAACAGAGCTTAAAAGTATCTCTGGAAAATAGTGACATTTAGAGCTCAGGTGTTTCAGGTTATATCAAACAGCACATACTCATGTCTGTGCCTTACGGCCACAGCCACCTGTTAAGCCCTCCTAATTCATCACACGGTCACACAAAGTAGCAGCTTTATAGCTATGTGTGCATAATCATCTATGACAGTACATGTCATGTGGGAGGATAGATACAGGAAAGGTGAATCAAAGGTCAACGCTGTCCATCCCTGCTGCGATAACACTTTTAACTGTATCCATTTCGTCCTTCAAACTGTGTGTTGCAGACAGAATGAAAGTCAGAGTACACGCACATGTGAAAAATCAATGTGAGGCAATTATGATTACAAGGACAATGAATGAAGAGTGGATCCAAAATTGCTTGTCCTTACATAGCGTGTGTACTTATCTGTCAATAGCCATTGTAAAGCTGTGGTATTCATTACTAAGATAAGCTTTACTTTCTACAGAGCATGCAATTTCCCTCAGGTGATGAGCGGAGGGTTATGTACGTGCATGTGTGTGTGGAAACAGAGTGAGAATGACAAAGAGAAGGAATGGAAGGGGTGGGGGAGGCTGTGTGGTGTGAGGAGGGGAGTGTGTGCCAGTGTACCTGCATCTGCCATGCCATTTTCGTCAGCAGTCTGGCGGATAGTGCTGGCTCTGGGCAGGGTGCCCTTGGCCTGGTGCTTGAAGATGGAAGAGGAGAGCTCCTCCAGGGTGCATCCCAGCAGGTAGGCAGCCTTCTGGGCCCACTCATGACGTGCAAATTGTTTCCTGCCAGCTGAGACACGTGCATGAAAACCTCCATTAGTCCTTCTGCCAACTACCCCAGGCACATGGCTAGTCTGGTAGCTTTGTGACAACCTCGTCTCTGACAGGGTAAGATTATGTCTCTGGTCAAGCTGACACTGACACAGCTAGAAACAACATGCACTAAGAGCATACTAAAAGTGTCTGAATCTTAAATCTGTGTGTGTGTGTGTGTGTGTGTATGTGTGTGTGTGTGTGTGTGTGTATTTCTATCTTTATGGGGACATTGACGTGTTTACACAGTCACACAATGAGGACCTCTGACACTATGAGGACTAAAATTCAAGTCCCCACTATGGTTAAATAGAAATAAAAGTCCCCACTAGTGAAACAGGTGTTTTTCAAAGATGAAAATGTGTTTAAAAAAAAAAAAGTTTTATTTTTATGTATTTTTTAAATATTATTTTTTATTTATAATTTAAAAAATATTATTTATTTTCCTTTTTTTATGTATTTAATTTAGTAAATTCTTTATTTATTTATTCATTTTTTTACATTTATTTTTTTTATTTAATTTTCAAATTTGTATCATTATTATTTTTATTTTATTTTATAAAAAAATAGATACTTACACTCACTACCCAATGCCTACTTGAATACAAACTTGGTTCTCATATATATATATCTATATATATATATATATATATATATATATATATATATATATATATATATATATATATATATATATATATATATATATATATATATATATATATATATATATATATATATATATATATATATATAGATATAGATATATATAGATATATATAGATATAGATATATATAGATATAGATATATATATATAAGGAAATGGGCATTTGCCATAGTTTGTACATCTAAAAGCTAATCTAATTCTAATTTCCCCTTTTAATCATCTTAATGCTGAAAAAAATACTTACCATTCAGGGACACAGATAATGCATTTTCATAAAGGCCTCTGTTTATTATGTTTCTATTTGATGCTAGGAACTGAGAAGCTGATAGAAACATGCAGATGTAAGACCGCTAACTTCACTTTTAATCCAGTGGTATCTTTTAACACTGAAGAAAGAGAAAGTGTGGCTTTTCATGCAGAGAGTAGTGGGCTCTCACTGTGTCATCATGTCTCCAAAAGCCTTTCATATTTTTATTTCATTAAGAAACAATACTGTAACGACCACCAAATATTACAATTTGCTTTTATAGGTATGTCATACTACAATTTCATTTAAATACCAATAAAATGCATCACAGAGGAAGATGGGTTGGTCACTATTCTTTTTTTTTTTTATCGAAATTGAAATACATGGCTGTCAAAGATACATTTTTAAACCAGCATATAAACATAATATATTCTTTCTTTTTGCATACATTGAACATGTGCTTGGAGGAAGACAGAAGTTTATCATGTACTATGGCTCCTTCCATTGGTTCTTGTATGACAGAGATCATTGCTGCCCTCTTGTGTTACACCACAAAGCTGCACTTTTGTATCAAATTTTAACCCAATATCAGTACTTTTACAAATAAATTGAATATTCTCTCAGAATTGAGATCAAATTTAATTACTACTACTGTGCAATCTCTTGGTCATAACTTTAATCCCATCATGCATTTTTAATTTATTTCACTAGCACCCGCTTGGTATTAGCAGGAGAATTACAGCCTATCAATATAAGATAAGTCACCCTGCAATTTCAAGATCAGCACAAAGTTGTTTAGTGTCTTTATTCCCCACAGCAGATGCCATACGGCTTACAACTTAGTGCTTATTTTTTTTAAACTTTTTTTTATATGATGTTTCACAACTATTAAAAAATAAATAAATACTGGCAGGCAGGTGGAGAAGATGACAGAAAATAATTTGGCAGGCAATTCTGCATGACTGGCAAGAGTGTGTACAGGGTATGCAGAGTGAATACAAACACATAACAGAGCACTACTACTGTCCGTACCTTGTGATTTGCAAATTACTCTGCCTTTGTGAACAAATTCCATAATAGAGAACACAGAAACGTCTTAGTAAACTGATTTGCATAGAAATGCTAAACAGATCAAATCACATTCTGTCCTTCATTTGACTTTGCTAAATTTATACATCAGAAACTTGTTAAAACAACACATAATTCAAAATGCAGCAAAGGTTTAATTCCCTCAATCTATTTGAAAATGGACAAATAAAAGCTTCTTTCTTGTTTTGTTTTGTTTTTTAGGCAGAGCTTTTCATATTTATAAATAAACTATGAATAATACTAACCTCTACAAAGTGAATCTACATTTTGATCATTGGCTGTTACAGCTGGTAGATGTCTAATTTTAAAATACTGCCAGACTTGTTACCTCAGAGGAAAGGAAACAATCAAACCATCTTATATTACAGGACATTTCATCATTTAAATATCCTCAAGGACAGAATGTTTAAGACAACTATGCTAGTCCTCTGGCAAGTAATGTCAACATATATTATTCACTTGCTAATTGTTTGATCTAAATGATATGCAAAATAATTTCTAATTATTAGTCTCAGATGTTTCTGGTGTTTCAGAACCAGAACAATGTCTATTTAATATGTTAATTCATTACAGGTGGTCCCATAGAGACAGTGACCCAGTACATCTACAAGGTATGATTTCACCTACTGTATTTCTAGCTATAAATCAGTCCTACTGCAGAGTCTGATGACATGTGCGCTAACATCTTTAAAATGAGCAAATGCATAATTCAGTGATCTGGATTTCAGCTGTCTTGCATCACACAGATGATCTTAAACTGATGAATGAAGCATGAAGGGCTCTTTAAACAATTTTGGTACCTACTTTAAAATGACCTATCATAGGTCATAAGAATTTTTTATTTTTTTTTTTTACTTTTTTCATCATATACTTTACTGTGAATATTGAATTGTTCCTAACAGATTAGAAGTAAAGTGTCACCTTTACACTTCTGTTCGTCCTATGTTAATGTTACATTGTGAATACTACTACCTACATGATGTTTTTGTTGTAGGAGTAAACAGTAAAACTTTAATAAATTCACAAATCTTACCCTTGGTAGCTCCAGCAGCTCCAAGATGGTAGATGGCACTGAGGACGAGCCAGAAGGCCTTCTGTTCATCAGCAGTGATCCCCAGAACCTTCATAGCAGCTTGTAGTTTAGAAAACTGCTGAGAGGCTCGTTGCTTGTCCTCAGCCTGGCAGATATTCACATACATACATATTTAAACTTTTTTTTTTTTTTTAAGAAATGCTGACAGCGCTGTCTGAATAACACAATATGAAAAAAGCATCTTCACACAAATAGTTTGAAACATGCAGCTCATTATGAGATTAGAATGTCATTATAGGCATGTGACATTAATTTCGATTTTGGATTGAAAAACAAAACAAAATCATGTTTTTTGTACTGTGTCTTGTATTTACCTTGGTCTGAGGCATAATTCCAAATGCACTGGTTTCAGCAAAGTGGTTGAGGTGCAGCTCAGTTCTGGTGAAGAAATACTGCATTAGACATTAAAATGATAATAGATTTTCTGGAAAAATAACAGATATTAATAGATATGAGAAATGTTGACTTGCATTAATACAAGTTAACATTTCTCGTGTCTGTTAATATCCATTACTGCATTAACAGTCATTTCAATATGTCAGCATAACTCAGATCAAATGATAATGATGATGATGATGATGATGATAGAAGTTTATTTTGAACAAAACAAAACAAAAACAAAAAAAAGAGACAAAATAAAAACAGCAATAAATGCAATAACATGTTCAAAAAGGAGTGAGAAGAAGTCCAAACTTATCTAATCCCACCACTTCTCCTGTCCACGATTTTAAACATTCACTTCCTTAGGTTTCTACTAATACTGCAACTACAAAAACAATATTGATAATATTGATAATATTCTTAATAATACATATTTACATTTGAATAATGAATAAAAAACATAGTAGTCAGAAAGGAGCAGCTGATGCACATGAATAGAAAAGCAAAGTGAATATGAAATAAACACATCCTTACACCTTGTGTCTGTTAACTCTCCATTTCATCCCTGTATCCCGTGAAAACATATTCTTTATATTTTGTTTTAAATGTCATTATGTTTGGACATTGTTTTAGTTCCTCACCCATAGTGTTCCACAGTCTCATCCCACAGAATGAAATGATGATTTTATTGAGTTTGAAGTTGTGTTTCCATCTTAAATGATAACCCTCCTGGTGTTTACTGAACAGGTTTTGTATATTTTGTGGTAGACTGAGTATTCAGTCTCCAGTGTGGCGGATGCTGTGTTCATCTGGAAAAATTATTTAAATTCTGACCTAAGAGAACTTTCCACTCCAGCCATCATGTAGTAAAAGACATTAAAGGCCGATTCTCCTTCTGGTCGCCTCGACACCCGTATCTTCTCCAGAAGCATAGTCTTAAAGAACAGAGCAAATAATAATTTTGTATCACATGAATAACTTTTATGACAGACACAGAAATTAACACTGAATTCAGAGCATTTGATAGAAGGGTACAGTATGGTATAGTGTCTATTAGTACCTGGATAGAGGCTGAAGTCACCTGGCCGGCCTGGTCAAAATCCAAAGAAACAATATGGGAGAAGCGACTTGCATTTCCATTCATACAGGTAGAAGCATTTCCAAATGCCTCCAACACACTGTAGACTGCCTGCCATTTCTCAGCTACAGTCAACACAGAAATATAGGCTGATGTTTAGAAAGACGCCAGAATCACAGATACATTGTGATTTGGCATTCGCCTTTTCAACCTACTTGAGAAGCTTTTGTTAGTGCAACCAGCGATAGTGATCAGATATTGGATGATGTGTTGACAGTTGGTAGTCTTGCCACTGCCACTCTTTCCCAACAGGACAATGGACTGATCCTGACGTGTGGTCAGGAGGTTCCTGTAGGCGGACTGGGCCATGCTGTAAATGTGAGGGGCAGTGTCTTCTCTCCTACAACCCTTAAACATCTGCATCACCTGGTGCACAAACAAATACAAAGAAAGGAGAAGAGTCATTATTGAGAGGTTGTCAAAGGTCATATGTCATTCCATTCTTGCAATTTAATTTTACTTTAATTACACTCTTGCATTGTGCCTTACGAGATGTGCTATTATCTTACAGAGGCTACAACCTACCTTCTCAGAGTACATTGAAGGGGCACTAATGGGGTTAATTACCACCATGCTGGGCCCTGCATGGGTGTGCACCAGGTTACTACCATAGCGCTGTCGCAGGGAATGCATCACACTTGACTCATTGAGATACTGCAAGGAGGCCAGGTCCTCCACTCGGTCAGACAATGGAGGGTTTGCCTGTAGTTCAAAGTCAGAGGAGGTCAAACACTCGACCCAGGCTATATGTAATTGATGAGATTCATAGTTGATTTGATGATTAAATACCTTCTCGACATCATCTTCATCCACGTCCAATAAAGATCCATCACTCTCCAGGCGGATTTTCACCTTCCCGTCTGGCAGACTGCCTGCTTCTGTCTTCAGGAGAGTTGCTGTATTACCACAAAGACTGGAGTTAATTTATCATGACATGTGATCTTGACCTGAGTGCAGAAGCTTCAATGCATTTTACATATCTGCTAATGTCTTACAGTTTTATCTTTTTTAATAATGTCTGAGCTTCATTAAATCTGAACAAGCATTGACTGTTGAAAACATGGGTAGTCTAATTACTCTAGTCTAACAAGTATCTGCGTCAGACATTAAATGTGCTTAATCTTACATACTTTAATAAGATGAATCCTAAAAAAAATGACAAATGTTTTTAATACATGATGATGTGTTACTACACATATATGGTGGTTTTTATACATGTATACAATGGATCTCTAAATATTCCACTAGAAACAACCTGTAAAGTGAATGGATCATAATGTGAAGATGGTGTTTTGAAGTAGATCTGAGACCAAAACCTGTTCTCTTGTTAATTCTAAGAATTTCATATTTTGACCCAAGACTTTGACCCATGACCAACATTTAAAACTTGAGTGTTCTTTAATAGTAACTATAGTAAAATAGTAATTAGTTTTATTCTGGAAGCATTGCAGTTCTTATGTACAGCCTGAAGTGAGTGAATAAATACAAAATAATAATAATAATAATAATTTAATTAATTAATTAATTAATCTAGTCAAAGAGTGTTTCTTTCCTACCTTCTTCAAACAATTAAATATCAAAAATATGACAGCATACACTAAGTTTGTTACTATAAGATACACACATATGAATGAAATTTTTACTTGCCCAAAGAAAATCCATCCTTGTGAACAAGCCATACTTTCTCTGTATGGTACCAGGCTTTCTCTGCTGTTATTTGCTCATCCGTTTTCCCCTATTCATAATGATAAAAGGAAAAACTTGTATCAGTAATTATTAATTATGACAAATTGAAGGAGTAATAATAAATGATGGCAGGTGAAATATGAATTATTAAGGCAGACACATACTAATAGACTTCCACCAGGATTATACAGAACATAGATGACACTTTCACAAGCACATGAAATATATAAGGTAAAATAAAAATGACTAAAGTGAGAACTCCTATTTCTGCTCCAGCATTTTACTATAAGTACATCCTTTCATTACATAGTGAGAGTTGCCCTTCAATTGTTCACAGACCATTTAGTATCAGTACTTTTAACATGTTTGTTAACAATATCACAGACAGAAGGTGAGACAGCAGAGTTTCACATCAAATGATGCTATATCATCACAAGGACATCACACAAACATAACGTTCCAGGGTGGTTGTTTGGTGGCAATATTTTCAGATGCACACAGACAGCCAAACTATGCAGTAGTCCTTGGAGAGAGAGTCACCCATGGAAACATGCATTTATCAACAACACAGAACTCATCCATGGAATTAAAAGTAATATAATAAAGAAGCAGCAATAAAAAAAAAAAAAGACCATCTGTTTTGGCCTTTTTTTTCTGCTTGAAATATGTTGATGACCCTGGTGTGGAGTGATGAATTTTACTACACATCACTATGAAACACTAAGGGATGCAAACCACAGCTACAGTTGCACTCAGTCATGGTCAAACCTTAGATGCAGAGTGCGATGCCTGAAGGATGGCCACAGGATCCACTACCTTGGACTGGAATAAGAACAAGGAAAAACTAGGATGTCAATATCTGTAGACTGTTAACCACTTTAGAACTGTAAAATATATAAATTAAAAAGAGTGCATTAAATACCAGATCAGTTGTCATTATCGTGCAAAAAACAAAAACACACAAAACACTGTAACAGGACTGGCAAGAGTCCAATAATGCTACGGTAAACCAGGCACAATGAACCAGGCATTAGAAGAGTAAGTGAGCCGTTCAAGTAATTCACCATAACAAAATGAGAGTATTAATGTATTAATGAGAAGGGATTATAAGGTGAATTGAAGTACAGTGTGTGCGTCTACAGAGATTTGAGCACAAAATTCCAATAGTGTTGTAATAACGGTCACAGTTAATAAGATCACTAGGTATAAATGAAGGCAAGATGCAGCCCGCTATAAAACAATCTAACAGTCACTGGTAAAGACGACAAAATGGAACATAAAACCATAGATACTGTAAATCACAACAAGACATACTGGGTTTGGGACTTTTGATATTACATGTATCCCTATTAGAAAGCCCTCTGATTCACATTCTTAACATGGACGGCATAAGGAGCCAGCCTTAAATCTGCACTCGTTCCCTAATAAATTTAATCCATTTCTGAAAAATTTATCATTTTTAATGTAACCAGGTCATATTTAGGGATTTTTGGTGATTTTATTTTATGTTTAAATACCCTGGGATTGAATTCAACTCAAAACAGGAAGTGACTTCATGTTGTAGTCAGATTATGCCATGTAGAGCAGTGTTTCCCAACCCTGGTCCTTGAGGAACACCACTATCCTGCATGTTTTAGATGTTTACTCTGCAACCGCACCTTATTCAAATGATCAGCCTATCATCTAGGTCTGCAGGTGTGTTCAAAGAGGGAATAGTGCATGCAGGATAGAGTGCCTTGAGGACCAGGGTTGGGAAGCACTGATGTAGAACATTCTGAGTATTTGGGTTTTCCAGTTGGGGGAAACAGTTCATGAAACCAAAGAAAAATCCAAGCAAGACAAGGAATAAACTTCATGAAGAAACATTGTAAGTTGACCAATTCGGTTAAAATATATCGCTATACTTACTTAACAAGGTGAATTTAGCTGTAGATGATGTAAAAGAATGTTCATTATGTCTTACTGTTAAATTAAGTTAGTATTTTCTTTTATCTCAGATATATGTGTAGGCATAAGTAACACACCGAAACATGTCAGGTGAGAAATACCTACACATGTGTCTGAGATTTAAAAAAATAAAATAAAATACTAACTTAATTATGATGTAAAAGAGTTAGCCAAGTAACAGATGGATGTAACTGGACCTGCAGATTTGTTGCCTGAATATCCAGCATGGTATATCGTAACTCAATGTAGCGCCTCTCCAAGAGGATATACAATTAAAAATGTTAGACTACGGAAGTGTGTGTAAATGTTGGTTGTTATCTACTTTAGTCACGATGTTATGTGTTCCCATGTGCCACACAGTGACAATTAGTGAAACCTGGATTTTATACTGTAACCCAAACCAGGGAGACTCTGTGTCCTGTGTGGCGTCAAAAAGTGAAAAAGTATTTTTTTTGGAAATCCTTAAGCGTATTTGGAGTGTGAATTTTGGTTTGTGGTGTACTAATGTTGTGTGCCTTTCTCACCTCCACTATCACCACTACCATTTTTAATCTCGGTTGGGAGAGATTATTGTAAACACTGTGTATGTATGTATGTGTGTATGTATGTGTGTGTGTGTGTGTGTGTGTGTGTGTGTGTGTGTGTGTGTGTGTGTGTGTGTGTGTGTGTGTGTGTGTGTGTGTGTGTGTGTGTGTGTGTGTGTCAAAGGTGACATGTCACAAAATTAACTTCTGTAGCACTGTTTGTGTGTGTCAAGTATAGACATATTACACTATAACTTAATCAATACTGGATACATTATTATAATATTACACACACTGACACATACATACATATAACAAAATTACCAATATTGCAAAAGGTCAAAGGTCAAGGTTGCATTTAGCAGAAAGGTCAAAATCACATTATTGGCTCTACTTCAAGAATGGGTTGTAATCGAAACTTGAGGCACAAAATAGGGGTGAGATTAGGCATTCCCTAAATACTTGTCACTGACTTAATTTGGGTTCATACTCGACATTCTAACAGCTTGTCTGACTTTTATTTCCTAGTACTAGACAAATTTGCTTAAGATCAGCCTCCTGTGGGTGTTGAGGCAGTTTTACTTTAACACAAAATTTTGTATTGTACTCAGACTAAGAGCCACCCTTGTAACATTTATTTCGTTTACTTTCATTTATAGTTCTTGTGGGTCTTTTCAATCACAAGTGTGTTGCCATTTATTTTCCACTTTCCTTATTTCTTCTAAAAAAAATAAACTCACATTTGCTTTCTATCAGATAAAATCCGGGAAATGCATTTGTTGTTCCATGTATATTGTTTCCCGACAACATTAATGAGGTCTAAATATTGGTCACAAACTCCACAAAAATTTGATAACTACTGATTTATGTCATATTATGAGATTTGAGGCTTCTGCGTGACCCCTGAGTGAAATACAACAAGCAGCTTAGGGGGAAAGAAAGTGAGCATGCACAGACAAAATAGGTCAGAGACAGGTCAGTAGAGGAAAAACAACAAGCACTCTGAGGTTGAGGGAGGCGAGTCCATGGTCAGGCAGGCTGTACCTGAGAGAATTTGCAGCCTCTGGCACGCTAGCCATGCAAACAACAAAGAGAAGAGCGGCAAGTCAGGATCCAGTGACCCACAGAGAAGCAAAAGTAGACACATGGGACATCATTTAAGGCAACAGCAGCATAGAGAACAAACAACAGGAAGTGAAAAGAGAACAAAGAACCAGGCGTTGCAGTATAATCAAGCACCACCAAAGCAGTGCCAGCGTCATGGCAGGTGCTATCCTAATCCGGATAACAAAGTAATTAATGCTATGGAAAATGAATAAAAGAAAGAAGGCACTTGTAAATAAATTATTGTGCAAGTGGGCTCTAAGAATAAAGGAGCTTGTGTGTGTGGGGGGGTATATAATAAAAAGAACATACAAAATATCTTTCAAATGACAACAGGATGCATTGATTTACATGCAACATCATTTATAGCCTATATTACTTAGAGAAGCGTTTAACCATTACATGCATGTCAAAGATTCATATTTCACACTAACTAGCCGACAACTAATGGCTCTCCTGCAATTAGAGACCTTGTGGCAGTGGGCTTGTAATGATTTTTAGATACATTTCACTCTTGATGAGGAAGTAAGCTGATGATTCAGGTTGGCCAGAAAGTATGTATTGGAAACATGTGGCAACTATAAACCAAATCAACTCAGTGCGGGAGAAGTTACATTGCTGGCATCAGTGTTGAAGATCCTCCTTACACGCCTGTAATCATCCTCAGTGGGAGCCAGTTCTGGAACCTATAGCATGGTGCAAATGCATTGCCAGAAAATAAATCTCTCAGAATATAAAGTGTACACATTAGATAAACTGAAAAGTGAATGAGCAAATCAAAAACAATCCATGAGGAGAGAGACACACTGTTACATGTACCTTAGATGTTTGTTCATTCTGAGCCTGGGACAATGCAACTGGGGAGGGTTTATCATTGGGTTCATCCTTTACCTTTTTTGTCAAACAAGTAAATATTCACAAACAAACACACACACACACACATAAAAAGAGAAGCAATTAACATGGAGTAATGATAATGATGATGACATTTTTAACCCATAAAGACCCTGCACTACTTTTGTGTCAGTTCCCAAATTGAATTTTCTCTACATCTAACCTTTCTTAAGTGATTTATCACCATATATTATAATACTATATTTTGCATTTTATCAATATACATCATGTATTTTACTATATTAAATTTGCTGATCATGAAGATAATAATAAAAGCTCAGATTAAAGTCGCATCAAAAACAAATAAAACTGAAAGAAAAAGTGACTTTTTTGGGTAAATGTATGATTTACTGAACATAAAACAATAATATCCATCCACTGTCACTGATTCAACTCCATGGGTTCTACTGGTGGATCAATGTTGGAGAAGATGTTTCTGTTTCCACATTCACTATAGAGTCCCTGAATGTCCAATTGGATCACATCTAATGACCATAAAAAGATGACAAACTACATTTTACACCAATTATTTATATGGATTTATAGGATTACTAATTCAAACATTGTAGATCAGTAAATGCATTTGGTCAGTGCTGGATGTTTGGGTCTTTATGGGTTAATGTAACTTTCATGTGTTAGTCAATTTTAAACACATCCTGAACTGTAAAAGCATCAGCGGGATGTTGTGTTTCTCCAATTTGCCAAGTAATTCAATCAAGAAAATAAAGCAAAATGACTACCTAAGGAAATTGGATAATTAAACACTAGAGCATAATGGGTTGTTTTCATGTTTGTTTAGTGGCTTCTAAGCAACAATGAGTGGCAATTTAAAAAAAAAAAATCTTAAATAATTTCCACTTTGGCTCAATTTTCAAGCAACTGCTCTAACATCAAACAGATCTAACAGTAATTACTGAAAGGTGTATATCAGCTGGAGGTAAGACACTTTTTTTATTATGCAGTTGCTGTGCCTGCAATGAGAGCATTTTTGTTCTACATTACAAAGTGAAAATTTAACACCAAACACTTATTACTACTAAAAAAAAACCATTCTTCATTAAGGCATCTGTGTCTTGGATAATTGTAATTTCAGATGACAGACAGCAATTACTTTAATATTACTGTGCAAAAACAAACTTGAATCTATTCGCTCTGCTGTGTATTATTTGCATTTTCATCTCAATTAAATGAGAACTTTTTTCACGATGAACAATCCAACAGTTTTTATAGCCAGAAATGTAGCCCTTTTAAATGCACACATTGAACTACTGAACTATGAAAATATGTACTAATTTTCAACTGAAAGCACTGTCATAGGATAATAATATTCCTTTCTCTAAAGCAGACAGTGCGTAACTGCCCCACTCTGCCTGCAGAAAATGACAGTAATGAGTCACATCTCAGTGCTCACAGACCACCTCCAACGGACCAGCCTGGCAGACAGCAGGTCATGATCATTCCCTTACACCCACTGATGAAGTCTGATCATGAGCCGGTACATGTACCCTGTCTCCCTCACATGCTCAGGCTGAGTTCATTATATCAAAGGTTCTTATTTTTGTCTGAAATTGTAAGCATCATATGATGTACTTTGAAGAACACACTACTTTTATTTGGTTAAAACAAATATGAGATGAATACTCTGCATAGTAACACATTTTAAAATGATGATTTCAACAATGACCAACACAGGTGAGATAATGAGACAGACGTATGCTCTATGAAATGTAATGTTAGTTATTCTCACGCAGCAAGCGCCACCCAGAGGTTAAGGAGCAAACATGCAGTTTGAGTCTGTACCTCTGGTCTCTTAGCAGCAAGTGGACGAGGCTGGGGGCGTGGGATGAACCCTGTAGGGGGAGCCAGGGGATCTGTCTTAACAACAGGGATGAATCCTGGGGGCCTTGCGAGGGGGTTTTGTTTTGATGGGATGGGACTGGATTTTCTGGGAGGGATAGAACCATGTGGGGGAGCCAGCTGATTTTGTTTTGGAACAGGGATGAATCCAGCTGGAGGGGCTAATGGGTCAGGTTTGGGAGTGGGTATAAACCCAGATGGAGGGGCTAATGGGTCAGGTTTGGGAGTGGGTATAAACCCAGATGGAGGGGCTAATGGGTCAGGTTTGGGAGTGGGTATAAACCCAGATGGAGGGGCTAATGGGTCAGGTTTGGGAGTGGGTATAAACCCAGATGGAGGGGCTAATGGGTCAGGTTTAGGGGTGGGTATAAACCCAGCTGTAGGGGTCAGTGGTGCAGCCTTTGGTACTATAAAGGTAGGTGCAGCTGTGGCTGACGCCTCTTCTGTTTTTCCTTCCTCCTCCTCATCCTGCTGCTTCACCTCCTCTTTCATATCCTCTTTGCGGTCTTGGGTGCGGGTGCGAGGCCGATGCTCTTTGGTTCTACCTCGACCCATTAAACTGGTCAGGCCCATGGAGATATCGTCTCTGTCGCCTGCAGGACCCTGGGATGTTTTGACCACAGAGTCTGCAGCTCTGGCGGCCTCAGAAACAGTAGGCTGTTTCTGCTCTTCCACCCCAGCAGGAAGCACTCGTCTAACAACTCTCCTCACAACCCTCACCACCTTTTTACCACCAGCGTTCTGCTCCTCCTCTGGACCGCCCATGGCAACGTTAGTGTTGGACTCCTCAAGTGTTGATACTGTTGACTGTGGACCACTTCCTGTGTCTAACCCAGGTTTAGAGATTGCCTGAGGCTGGCTATTATCCACATCAGACTAGATGCAAACAAAGCAAAGAAAACACCACTATGGATTACTTCTACAAAAGACACAAAATTCTGTGCTCAAAAATTGCATTTGTAATAAAAGTGCAATATGTGTGAAGAGTTGTATATGTATTAAAATATAAAAAAAAAAATTTTAAAATGTAAAGTCCCACTTACAGTGAACTAACTAAGCAAAAAGTTCAGATCCTTTCATTGGTAAATACTGCAGTGTTTAATCATGTTTCATCTCGAACAAGTTATTTAAACTTAACTGATGCAGTAAATGTTCTTTCACATCTCCAATGTCTAAAAGATCGTCAACATCATCAGGCTTGTGACAGAATACAATGGTACCTCTACTTACAAAATTAATTTGTTCCAGAAGTGGTTTCATAACGTGATTCTTTTCATAAATAGAGTCGCATTTTACATGTAAAAGGCCTGATTTGTTCCAATACTACTCCATCAAACCCTTTAAAAAGTATTATTATTGTTTAAAAATTTACTAATTTTGTATGAAATATGTGTTAAAAGTAAAAGAAACCCTCACCCCCATCATCCATCATCAAATTACTGAATATGGTGGATGGTTTTTCTGAAAAAATCGACTCAGTCACTGTATCTCCTGTAATTTCTTTCTTCTTTATCCAAATGAGTAACAGTCTCTCCATCTGGTCGTTCAGTGATGACCACTTTTTCGATATCATAAAGATGTCACTTTCATATTTTTTCATCATCACCTGTTTCACTTCTATTGATAACGCAGCCCGCTTCTTCTTTTCATTCAAAATCACTTTCTTTGGGCTCATGATGAATAACAAATACGAACTGTAATAATAAAATTTAACTGAGCACACCTGGAAAAACTCAGTATCAACAGTAACTCTGTGATGAATGAGGGTCAAAGGGTCACCAAAAGCATCATGGGTAGCTCCCTCATAGCCAATGTACAGTACGTGCATGATGCATTTACATACATTATGTAGTTATGTACAGTACATACAGTAGTACAGTAATGTACATATTTATATCTGGGGGGTTTCGTTTCATAAATTGAATATTTTTTCGAATACCCAAGATGAAAAATTGCTGCAAATTTTTTGTTACTTGGATTATTCGTTAGCTGGGTCTTTCATAATCAGAGGTACCACTGTACTTCAGGGAGCATAATTCATCATTTTCCTTCATGAATTAGCTTCCATAAAGTGAAGACTCTTAATTTGGGATGATGAAAAGTTGATCGAGTAGTCTGATCCTCCATCATTAAATAATCAAAAACAAGTGCATGGAATAATGCATTGGAAAAAATATTATGATCCTTAATGTGATGCTACATAAGCATTATGTTGCAAAAAAAAAAAAAAATGGTGTCAAATTAAGTGTCTTCTGTGATCACAAACAAAGGTGGTGAAGTGAAATATTGCATGTGTGCCTATTGTTTTTTGGCTGGGCAGTGTATAATGCATCTCTAAAATAATACTGACTTCCATACAGTTCAGCTAAGGGTTCATTTAGACATGATGGTAAAAGTTGGGAAGTCAAATATAACTGACTGCTGTAGATTATTAACCTAAATACTTTCAGATAATTTTGTACAGCAGAGCACTCAGCACAGTTGGCAAACTGTCCAATATCATGCAGGAGAAATAGAACTTACATCTGACTTGTTGTCAACTGTAACCTACACAAAGAGAAGCAGTACAACAAAATCAAACCACAGGTTCCAGCTAAAATCTTTCGAAATCAAATTAACTAAACAGTGTCAAGAAACAACATGCACTAAAAAACTGTAAAGCCAAAAAACACACACACACACACACACAAAAAAAAACAAGACTTCCCTTACGCTCCCAAAATGAAAAGCGCGATTTGTACGCCATGATGACTGGCCAAAATTCATGGAACAAGTTGTGTTGCGTGGAGGATGAAGGTAAGAAATGTTGACAGGGAAATACGATGGAGAGATGGTGGTGGGAAATAAGACTTTTATATGGAGTGATGAAGAATAGGAATTTATCGGTGAACGATGAGGTACTGTGTTCGCCTTTTCTGCACACAGGTCAAACACCCAGTGGCCAGTTGTACCATGCAGCACTGAGGACAGAAGACATGAACAACATGATGAAATGGACAGCTTGCTTTCTTCATATTGTAAGACATGATGGAATGGAAGTCATGGAGACCTAACAATACAACAAAGACAATCTCATAATAATTAGTAGCTTTATTCAGTTTGGTAATATCCACTCCAGTGTAAGTTACAGTCAGTATACTTTAGATTAGATTAAATTATAACCCTCTAAAAATACACTAATGTTATAAAGCATTTACTGTATGTGTTCACTTATTTTATGTATAGGGGTGACAAGTACAGAAAGCATATGGTCATTCAACACAACAAGTGCGAAAACATTCAAACCAGTTACAACAAATAGTTTAAGAAGGAAACAAATGTGATGTAGCACATGCATATATTTGTAACTGAGCTCCATGCTGCCATCTCACATTAGTATAATTGTTAAAGCTATGTGAATATTACCCATATTTACCCTAAAGAAATACAATCGAAGAGATGAAACAAAACAAAACGAGAGTGAAATGCGTGGCAACATGTTTCACCATCTCTGGCCCAGCTTTCATCAGTCTAATCCTATAAATAGTTTCGGCAGCAAAGGAAGCCATTCTGAGTCGCCTTCGGAGCTCAAATGGAAGTGCCAGGCAGAGTATGTACACTCTGAGCAGCTCACACCGCTCACCTCACATGCACACAGTCCACGAGAGGCCTGAGCCCATTACCTTCTGTCTGGGCCTGGTTAACCTTTCCAATCTTCAGTCTGGCCCTGGGCAACGCAGTCTGGGGCCAAGGCAGGGTAAGACTAAGGTCTACAAAATGTTCACAGCCACTAGTATTGAGTGAGTGGGAGGGCAGCCTCGAGGGTGGGGTCATAGCATGGTAAATCCACGGTCTGCAGAGTTGGTGGGGGGGGGGGCGGGGTAATGTGAGCAGAGCTGGGCAGGGAGATAGAAGAGGGACAGCTGTTGAAATACAGAAGGCCTATAAATAGAATTAGCAGAACCACACAATTATCACTGCAACTTCCCCATGACAGTCTTTTCCCTAGGTGACAGGCATTAGGTGTTCCCCCTCATCAGGTTCAATTATTACCTCCGCCAAGGAGGTATTAAATTCGGGTATGTTTGCCTCTCTGTTTGTTTGTCTGTTTGTTTGTCTGTCTGTTTGTTTGTTTGTTTGTTTGTCTGTCATTCAGCAGGATTACACAAAAAGTTCTGAACGGATTTTGATGAAACTTTCAGGAATGATAGATAATGGGTCAAGGAAGAACCCATTAGATGTTGAGCAATGAAGGTCAAAGGTCAAGGTTGCACTAAAGGTCAACATCTAAAACACATCAGTGGTAATATCTCAGGATTCAGACAAGATAGAATCTGCCGTTTTTGACATTCACATCGTCTCACCTACAGACATCAGATGGGTCAATACCTATGGCTCGATCACATCATGTTTTGATGTCATATGACACCATATGATCTTAGCAGAGGTCTGCTGTCTGTCTAAATAAATATTAGACCACCCTTGTTTTCTTCAATTTCTTGTTAATTTTTAATGCCTGGTACAACTTAAAAGCACATTTGTATGGGCAAATATAATGATAAGAAAAATAGCTCATAAGTGTTTAAGTAATTAAATTTCCATGGTTTTCTTGGCAACCAAAATCACTTAAATGCTAACAACAATAATTATTTTTTTCTTCCAACATTGGGGTCAGCACCCCTCATGGGAATTCAAATGGGGTCGCCTGAAATTTCTAGTAATAGATTAAAATAAAAATAATAATAATAACTTAATAAAAAAATATATATATATGGTGAGTTGAGAGAGAGAATCACAATCCATGAAAGACATGGTAATGGTGGTAATGGTACTGTTTATCTGTCAAATGTTCACTATGGTGAGTTTCAGATGTTGCAGCTCTTTCATAATTCATACTTTGAGTTATTGTTTGTTCAGTATTAACTGTTAGCCTTGTACATACAATTTGGACTGTACATATTCTGACCAAGGGAATCTGACTTTTCTGCCTGCATCCACAAATGTCCTGTAAAATTAATGTATATTTGAAACTTATTAAACTTGCATTAATCAATTAATTTAAGCAATCCATTTACTAGTCATGTATGTAGATATTCATAAAAACAGAGATTAAAGTTGAGAATTATTATATATAAAACCACAAAAGAACAAAACTATATATATATATATATATATATATATATACATATATATATATATATGTCTCCATCCACTATGATTGATCCTATTCCATGGATTTTACTGTTGAATCAAAGTTGTAGAAGATGGTGTTTTTACCTGATGACAATGAAAATATGCCAAACTGCATTTGACACTAATTATTGGTACTGAAATGTTATTATTAATGGATCAGCAGGTATTATACATGTTAGATCAGTAGATACCTTTGGCAGTGATGGATGTTTAGGTCTTCATATGTTAAAAGAGCAGCACATATAAACACATGGAAATCATATACATTTAGTATTCGACCTTTTTAACTGAAGCTGTTGATTTTTTTTTAAACATGTAACCATTTTCACCACAAGAGGGTGCTATAAACTAATGTATTGGTTTCCTGTTCTTCATACAAGATTCTGTTTATACACACTGCTGACCTAAATTGAAGATGACATATTTTTTTTAGACCTAACCTAATCTGGTATACCACTAATGTTAGTAAATATTATTACTAGGATACTATTCACATAAATGGGTAAAGTGAAACCCTCTCAAAACCATGATGTGTAAAACCAGGAGGTCACAGCTATTTCTACACAGTGAAAGCAGTTATGCATCATCAGGCTTGGCTGAACTTGATGAGCTAATGATAAATTCAATGACATTCACTTTTCAAAGACCATCAAATGTCCAAAATATAAAGAGTTGACTGAATATCCAAAAGCAAAAGTATGGCAGGAACAATCGCTGTTAATGTAGCTAAGGAATGTACAGAAATGTACCAAAAATTATTACACCATCAAGTCATTAAAAACAATAGTTATGTAATCAAGTGCTAACTTATGTAGCATGTGACTAAAGCAGAGACAAAAAGGCAAAAAATTGTCAAACTATTGATGTAAGAACTGTAGTGATTTTGGTTATTATTAAGAAAATCATGGAAAATGGACAGATATCAGCTCTGAAATTAAACTGTTATCAGCTATTTTTATTGTTATCATGATATTTGTGCAAACAAATGAACCGTTAGTTGTACCAGGCATTAAAAAGAAACAAGAGTTGGTCTAATATCTTTTCTGCAAATCTGTGTATTAACACAGTCACTCTCTAGAAAATTAAACATAAGCCAAAATGTATTATTTCATCATTGTACCCAGAATGCTTCACATATTAGCACTCAACAGAACGAAGCCAAACACACACCCAGGCTGGTCAATGTAGCACAGTTTGCTAATCCCTGGAGTCAGTTACTGGGGCACAGCATTGCATTAGCTGTTTGTCTACAGGCCTAAGATTAAGGACTCTATACACCATAAACACTACTGCATGGTTCTGACCCACTTAAATCCTCATTATGACCAGTTGACACCAGTCATGTTGTAAAATACTCTATAACTTAAATAGTAACTAAAGTTAAGAGAACCTGACAGAAATCCTGGAGATATTTTAACGAGTGTCCATGTTGTAGTGGTTCAAAGCAGAAATGAATCATGGGACTTCATATGCTTGAGTCCTTTGAGCTCCTTATAAAATTCCAGGATGTGAAAATGACCCAGATCTTACTCAGTAAATAGGCCTGAAAATCAGAACTTCTATTTGAAAGTAGGACATAAACACGAGTGAGGAGCTGTGAATGTGAAGCGATGTGCGATGTCACCTTGGGGTCATATGGTCAGGAATTGGGGTGAACAAAAATAAATGAAATAATGGCAAATGACAAATTTAGTGTGCACTGTTCAATCAGGGAGAACAAAAAGAGCAAATGATTGATTGTACTGATGAGAGGGGCAGATGATATGCTAAAAAAAAAACGAAAAATTGTATTACACCTGCTAAATGAGTCATTTGTTGAAAAATTACCTCTTATATATGGTTGACAAGAAAACGTTGCATCTGGTTTCAGACACATACACGCAAGGCAACATGTTTCAGCTGATAAAATTTAAAATTAAACTTAAAATACTGCACATGTGTGAATAATGTAGTGATCTATATGTTGACACCTTAAGTATAGACACTATCAGAAGCCAAACAGCTTTATCCTAGAAAGCCCCACCTCTTCCTAATCCAGTCTGTGCTAATACTCTCAGTTGAGTACCTCCCTACTGAAAATGGGGATGATGTCATTTTAATGGGCAGCTTGGGGAGGAGATTACACCATTTGCTAATTTCCTAATGATAAAACTGTGTCTGGTCTGCAGAAATAAAAAGAAGTCTAATGGCTGAGGTACTGTGGGGTGAGGTATAGTGTAAAACAAGGAAAAACATATAATAATTTTTTAGAGCTATGTATTATTGCTTTTTTTTTGCTGCTATGGTGCAAATTATTTGGTTCTTAGAAAGATAGAAAAACAAAATTATTTAGATATATTAGTGTTAGATAACGCATCTTGTTTTAAGAGTTAATTTGTTATTTTAAGTGTTCATACATACAGAATTGGAAAAAAAAAAAGTTATCAGACACAATTGAAATTTTAAACAATCTCTATTATACTGAGATATTTATGGAAAATGTTTATATGTCTGTGTCATATAACAGACAAAAAAAATGGTTGTATATTTTTAACATGAAAAAATAACAAGCGTAAATTATTGACAGTTTAAATGTGTCATAAGTTGGTTGTGTTTGAAACATCCAGTTTTGATTGCGACAGAATAGAACATGTTGGTTTGGAGAATGGAAAAATATCGACAGAGTTAAATGACTTAACACTGATGGTTAATACAATATATCACAAATGCATGGGGTGTCAAAACTTAGCTTATGTCTAGATTTAACTATATTAATTCAAGAAATCTTGACAAGTAAAATGTTTTTGCTGAAAGAACATATAGAACCTTTTTCCTTAAATATAGTGTTTTCATCTTGTTTTTGACACTTCTTTTTGCAGTGTATTAAGACAAGCCTTTTTTTTTAAGTTCACTTGAATAGTCAGAAATGACAAAATAGCAAACTTCAGTTTGAGAGTAAAGAAATGAAATAACTGTAAAACATAGATACATCAAAACACTTGTTAATTTATGCTATTACATCTCTACACAATCGACTCGAAGCCAATACAGTATACAATGTTCATTAAGTTATACCAGGCTACTTTGACTTGTAGAAAGTTCCAGCCAAAAAGTCTTTCTCATCTTGGTTTCATAACGTTTCTGTCTGAGTGATTTACCTCGACCATCTGACTGTCTATAAGAACACATGGGATTAAACACCACTTGCACACTGTACACCTGCTCATATAGATACTGCAAAACCAAACAGGTGTGAAGCGCAAATATTAACTTTACACTTTTGTGTCATGAAATCATTATATAAAATTAGATTACCTTGTTTTAATTTTCTAATAGACTGGTTACCCCATCCCCTTGAATGGGAGAGGGGTATTGTGTTTGAGTTGCTCTGTTTATTACTTGACTAAATCAAGATTTGGTCAAGTATGTTGATCGGTAGCGTTTGCTTGTTTGTTAGTTTGTGTGTGTGTGTGTGTGTGTGTGTGTGTGTGTGTGTGTGTGTGTGTGTGTGTGTGTGTGTGTGTGTGTGTGTGTCTGTGTGTGTGTGTCTGTGTGTGTGTGTGTGTGTGTGTGTGTGTGTGTGTGTGTGTGTGTGTGTCTGTGTGTGTGTGTCTGTGTGTGTGTGTGTGTGTGTGTGTGTGTGTGTGTGTGTGTGTGTGTGTGTGTGTGTGTGTGTGTGTTTGTCTGTTTGTTCGTTGACGGATCGTTCTGAAATAATTTTTGTGGATGTAGGTCAAAGGTCAAGGTCAATCAACATATAAAAATTGGTCAGCAAATGGATGGAAATTATGGTTTTGTTTTTCTTTTTCTTTTTTCTTCTTTTGTCTCTTTCGCCTTTTTTATGAAAAGCATCTGCATGGGTGTGCATGTAAATATAAATATATACATATAATTATAAATATGTTTGTAGGTGTATATATATTTACAACATCTTTGTTTCTGTATTGTATATTCTGTATGGATTTTGTATTTATTCTTAATCTAGATAATGCAAGAAATACTATGTTATTATTTAAACTGTATATGTACATGATATGTCTGTCCCACTGTTATGTCTGTGTTCAAAACATGAAAAACAATAATTAGCTGTCATCTTATGAGAAGTTTCGTCTATGTCACCTGCAGTACAGGATCTATTCTTGTGGGTCAAAGGTCAAGGTCAATAAAAATATAAAAAATTGGTCAGTGTCCAGTACTTGATCAGTTTTAATGTGAGTGATTTCAAACTTCTTGGGTATATATAGATTTGATATAGAATTGATCTGAATATTAGTCAATTAAGTTGACCAAACATTGACCTTTTTTTTTTTTTTTTTTTACGTTTCCACCATATTGAGTAGTACCTCATACTCAGCTAATAAAGAGTACTTTCAGGATCCATGCAGATTTTTTCAATATGACATAATCATCATCATGATGTTTTGGTCAAGTATCGTGCTATGATGACATTTTATTTGTTGGTCTGTCTGTCTGTTTGTTTGTTGAGGTTTACTCAACTACTGGACCACGTTCAATGAAAATTTCAGGAAAGATGCATTAAATTTTGGCAAATGTAGATCAAAGGTGAAGATCACAGTCACAAAAATGTGTTTTCACAATGATAACAGATAGGGCAAATTAGATCAAATGTGTCTAAGGGGGTGGGGTTTGTTGTTCCAGGCACCATTTGTTTTTGGTTGTTTTGGGCTGTCTTCACACAGTAAATGACTCAACAAGCAGAAAAATTATATAGATTATTTTTAAACAATGCAAGTAGTATGGTGTGTGTAGTTATGGGCAGTGGCGTAGTGATCCCTGGACAAGTGGGTATACTGTCAATTTTTGCTTTTTTTTTTACCTAGTACAGAAGAATACCATCTTAGAAACAGTGACATATAAGACTACTCTGTTTAGTTTAACTATTAATCCATCAGTAGTATTTGTTCACTACTATAAAATGAATAAATAAGAAAATAGATAAAGGGTTAGGAAACAACACAGAAACAAATGCAGGGGTAAAAATTAAAGGAGCAAAAATATACAGGATAGAAAATTATCGAGGCAATTTTTATATTTATATTTATGTATTTATTTTTTCAATATGGCAGAGTTGGTCCTCCATACCTATCAGGGTGATTTAGAAATCCAATGCCAACTGAAAAATAGATAGGTATCCCATGGACTACACCACTGGATATGGACAACTACATAATATTTTAAAAATCGATAGACGGATATGCAATACATAACTTAATGACTTATACAAGATAATCAGTTGTTCAAATATAAACTACAGAGAGCATGTTTTTCCAATGACTCCGGTAATTTTATTTAAAGTGAGCCCAGAAAAAGATGTTACTTTCTCACATATGGTGTCTTTCTGTAATTCAAAGCTCTGGATCTAGAATTCAGATCTTTTTATAACTGTCTATAAATAGTTTGTTGGTTCTAGGTCACTCTCACGTGTACAATCTGCTTTTTTTTTAATGGCCTGTCAAATGGTGATCATTATGATCAGTGGAATGTAGGACAAAGGAAGAAAAGCAGACATGCCTGTCCTCTATAGGGAAGTAAATGGATTGTGTTTGTGATTGTGTGCTGTCATTCGTACAATTTTGTATACTTGAAATGAAAAAAATATGCTGGAGTAGATGTATTGGTACATAGGACAATAGGTAATGTGCACATCAATGGAAGCTTTTGCTATATTTCACCCCACTTGGGATTGACCTTTTTTAGGTAGCCTACATAAAGCATGTTAGAAAAAGTGGTTCTGTGGCTTTATTCAGAGTGTTTAAAGTGACAAAATGATTCAGGGTATAGCTTGAACCTTTGATTAAACTGTACATGACAGTGGCTCAATAACCACCACATGCATCCCCTTATGATTACAAACATTGACCATTCATACTTATCAAACAACTAAAGTTCAAATATGGTGTTTTTATGTGCCAGCTAATAAAGAGGTTATTCTGATGTTTTCTCTACTTGTTGCACATGATTATCCCAGCCAAAAGGAATGAATGGGCTGCCAGCCAAGTCTTACAAGACCATATGGCCATTGGCTGTGGTGGTGTTTGGGCCGTTGTCTCCTTCAGCGTCCCATTGTTTGGTGTCAAAGGATTGGAGGGAGGGGGGGGGGGGATTATATATATACACCGCAACACATTCTCTCTTTCTCATTCTTTCAAAACACACACACACTCCCCCATACAGACCAACACAAAAGCACATTACCAGTGTCAGAGTTCTACCAATGACATCGGCTGCTCTTAACGCAAAACCACACAGTTAGAAGAAAGAAGTACAAGAATTTAAAATAGAGTTACATCTTGAATTCAATTTGGGATTCATTTTATCCCACATACAGAGTTCGGTTTCAGATAGAACCAGTGAGGAATCAATGCAACAATGGAAAACACTGGAAAAATGTGTAATGTGTGCGTTTCTCATTTCTAATCAGAACATCTTATCACACTTAAAATAAGATACTCACCTAAAGAGTCACTTTTTCAGTGAGATGTAAGAAGTTGTTTTTAGATAATAGATCTTGAAATTTTTATTTCAAGGAATCTTACCAAAATAATTTGCACTCGTCCCATCGTCAGATTAAGCAAAAAATGAATAAACAAGATTTACACATCTATTGTCTAAAGTTCTTTAAATCTCACTGAAAATTTACTCTTTAGGTGTTTGTCTTATTTTAAGTGTGATGAGATATTTTGATTTGAAATGAGAAAAATATACTTGGTAGGAATTAGATTTTTGCAGTGTACAATGAATCCCAGTGCAATACACATGTAGAGATTATTATCAAATGTTTGGTATGACTACAACATCATAAACATGTGTAACTTTTAATAGAAGGTATATCAGATGTGTACAGTTCTGTGCACTAGATTTGCTGGTTTAGTAACAATCATAATGACCATATATATGCATTTCTGTATGAAGATATTATCTGACTATATTGTATATATGCACAGCTGTATATATATATATTTTTTTTTAAAGTGGTGGAAAAAACAGCTTCAATTTAAAAAAAAAAAAATTATTTCATGTGATCTCTCTTTGCACACTTTTTTCAGACAATGTGAGATTTATCAGTTTAATGTTCTGTTGTTTCATACCAGGTTTTATTCAACACATCAGATGTTTTTTCTGTTTCTGCTGCCCATTCACTGAAAAAAAAATCTAAATCATACCAATTGTATTTTTCAAATTTTTTGTCAAAATATATCACACTTAAAATATGACACAGTTAAGAGTAAAGAGTGACTTTCCAGTGAGATATAGAAAATCTTATTTCAAGAAATCTTACCAAGATCATTTGTTCCATTGGCAGAATTTTCTGCTAGAATTAAGCAAAAATAAATAAATCTTGAATTCAGAAAAAAATAATAATTAAAAAATCTGCCAAAGAAACAAGTAAAAAAATGATCTTGGTAAAGTTTTAATTGTTCAGTGTTTAGTTGAGTTTGAGTGTTTTCTTTAGTGTGGCTGTACATATATTATTATATCAATGTTTTCTTTCTGTATCTTGTATGCTCATTTCAACACTGCAAAAACAACAAAACTAAAAGTGGTCTAAGACTTGTGCACATTACTGTAGATCACATATGATGTTAAATTGAAAAAAATAATAATGCTGAAATAAAGTCGCATTTTGAAATTCAAGCACTTACTAGTCCAGTTTTGAAATCATACAAACCCATTTAAAAACATGTGGAGTTTATGTTAGATTATTCTCCCATGTAAGGAACTGAATTCAACTTTACTTACATCACAGACATCTTTCTGCAGGCCTTGAGTGGACCTCAGCCACATCCTGTTCAGCTCACTCAGCTCTAAGATCGGTTGCACCTTTAGCCGGACAGTGTCTTCAGACTGACGGATCATCTCCACAATCTCATCCCTGGTCTTATTCTCCACATGAATGCCATTGATCTCCACCAACCTGTCACCTGGCACCAAACCGAGAGCCCGTTCCTTGGCTCCAGCCCCCGGTTCTGCGAAGTGCACCACACGCCGACAAACCCCCCCGTCGGGCTGCCTGTCCAGCATAGTGGTCCTGCGCAAAGAGAAGCCGAAATCTCCAGTGCTTCGCCGCTGCAGCTCCAGTTCCCTTAAGTCAGGTACTGTTGGTGGAACAAGATCAGGTAACTGTAGATCTACACCAGGGAAACTCTTTTCCACCATCTCAGGAATGTCGCCCAGGAACATGTCCAGGTTGCTCAAAACTTGTGACAACCGAGAAGGATTTGTCATCTCCATTGAATTGTTGCTTCTCTGGGAAAAGGACATGTGCCTTGAACCTGTAGAAGCCAATTCCCCAAATCTGGCCGCTCTCTCTTTAACAGAACAGCGATTATGTTCCCGTTCATTTACCTTCACCTCCTCACCAGGTGAAGTTGCACATATTTGCTTGGTATCCTGCCCCATGTTGCTGTACATTCCAAATCGTTCCACGTCTGTCAGGCTGAATTCCACAGTACTGGCTACTTTTATAGGAATAGGACTCGATATCTCTAACTTCCTAGAGTCCCTCTTGGAACTTCCTCGGTTGAGGTTGAAGAAGCCTCGACGTATGCTCATCTCCTCCAGGCTCTTTAACTCGGCCTGGGACATGCGTTCTTTCTTGTCTTTTTTGTCTTTCTTCTCCTTCTTTCCCAAATCCTTCTCCTTCTCCTTGTCTTTCTTCATTAAATTAAACATGTTTGATGTTTAGTGCAGACTCAATTTCAGTTGGGCTGCTTACAGCAAGATGAGGACATCTCCATGCAGTACATCAGGGGGCTTCGTAAAAATAGGTGAAAGCATGCAGGTATGAAGACCTGGAAAATTAGCAAAATTACAGCGAAAGTTAATAGTTGGTTAATGACAGGCTAATATTATTTAAACAAAGGGTTAGGGTTAGAGCACACAGGTTTTATATATATCAAGATAATATTTTATCTGATATTAAAAGTAATAACTATATATTATAATATTAAATATAATATTAAAATGAATAACTACACCGTCCACCCCAAATAAAATATCCATACAAATATATGAACCAAAGGAAAAAGGTGCATTTTAAGAAGAGATTTAAAACCAGGCAGTGAGGACGCCAGCGTAATGTGCAGCAGCTGTCATAATCCGGACTCAAAGTGCGATGTTTTGTCTTATTTTTCTGTTTGTCTTCATGTGTTTTTGTCATTGTTAGTGTTTGAGCTTTTATTTTGGGATCTGTGTTTCATGTTCATTATGCAAAAAATTCTGAACAGATTTTGATTAAGATAATGGGTCATGGAAGAACCCATTAGATTTTGAACAATGAAGGTCAAAGGTCAAGGTCACAGTAAAGGTCAACAGCTAAAACACATCAGTGGTAATATCTCAGGATTCAGACAAGATAGATTATTGCATTTTTTTTTTTTCATCCACATCGTCTCACCTTCAGACATCAGATGGGTCAACACTTATGGCTCCATCACATCACATTTTGATGTGACACCATATCATGCCTTGGAGGAGGTCTGCTGTCTCTGACTGCTTTGTTAAAATTGTTCCAGTTAAGTGACATAACTGCTAAGTCTTAAGTCACCTTTAACCTTGTTGTTTTTTGCAAGGTTGAAATTCACGTTTACATTTATTTCTCATTCTCTTTCCCTCTTAAATAAAATAAAATATAGGGAATATGCACACAGCATTAAAAGACACAAAATAAAACTAATGTGACCTGACTGTAGGAAGCATCCGACGTGTTGAATGGAATCTGGCATAAAACAGCAGAAAAGTAATGCTATACATTTAATATCTCCAAAAGGGTTAAAGGCATTTCAAGTACAGAGGAAGGTCAGATTAAATAAGGCCACTTTAGTTCACATAAGATGTTTTTCACATAAGATGTTTTTCCCTTCCCTGTACATACTTCACATGCAGTTGAAGAAAAAGTTGTTTAGACTATCAAAAGTAATCAAAAACAATTGTTATGCAATGAAGTCCCAACTCCTCTGTGTATCACCTGACTAAAACAGACAGAAAAGAAAATGTAGAATGAATAAAAACACTGTTTTTCTCAGTACAAAGTTAAAACTCTGCCATAACCACTTTATTTATTGTGTTTTTATCTTGATCTTTTTCCTTTTACTGTGGTGCAGAGTTGCCCCACTGTTAAGTGCAATTTCATTGTAACTTGTGGGCAATAACAATAAAGTCTATTCTATTCTATTGTATTCTATAGATAGATATTAGCTCTGAAATTAAACTCTTATGAGCCACTTTTTGTTATCATTATATTTGTCCAAATAAGTTTACCTGTATTTGTACAAGACATTAAAATGAACAAAAAAATGAAGAGAACAGGGGTGATCTATTATTTATTTATTCATTTATTTATTTATTTATTTTCCATTACAGTATATCCAAATTGGATCTTAGTGTGGTCATTATAACTTCAACAAACCTAATGTTGACCTTGGACTTTCGCATAGTACTGTATATGTTTAGGAATATCATTGAATTATGCTTTTTAACTTGACTTTCCTCTTTTGAGCATGTCAAAGAAGTTTACCATTGACATTTTGTTGGACTACTTTAAGAATTTGACACCAAGGTAGTTTACTTACATTTTCTGCCAGTTGTCTGCATCCTTCACTACTAATCATTAGCGCACACAAAAACATATCAGTCAAAAGACAAACTAGATAATTCCTAAATGTTGGTCATTTTACAACATATTGGCATCACTAATTTCACATAAAGAAGCAACATATTTAATATATCTAACACCTTATATTCAATGAAACCTTGTTATAACCCTTACATTTTATTATCATATATATTAAACTTGTTTCCAGTCAAAAATGACTATCACCAGAGAAAAGATAAACTGGTTTGAGGCTGAATGTGAGGGTGTACATATGAGCCATTGGTGCATTACAGTCACAATAAAGCCAGCTGTCTAAAATAGTAATCTAGCCCAGATTTTAGGTTACCATACCACTATACATGTACACTGAAGCTGCCCTATATACTAACTGTCTGGAGAAGCAAAGCTCTCCCTTTCTCTCTCTCATACACACACACACACACACACACACACACACACACTTGTCTAATATTAGCAGCATCATTAAAGTGATGTTCAACATCTGAAACATGACATTTTTTTCTCATAACTACCTAAAATACACATCTGCAACCCTGCTTTGTTTATTTATCACGAATCTATAAACTGATAACTTAATCCATACTTACATCACATCTATTGAGGGAAACAGGCGATAGAATATAAACATTTAAAGTATACACACTTTAAAGGACACAGTAATCTTAATAATTTCTCTGTGATTTTCTGTCATAAACAGACAAACATTCTTCTTTTTTCTAGCTTTAATAAACTTACTGTACACATGATATACCAGGGTTTTCGTTGCGACTATTCAGAGCTTGTCTGTAATACTCTCCCTTTAATCTGCTTTGCCCTCATTCTCTGCTTGTGGACCGCTTTCAGACTAAAATACACTATTTTTTACAAAATAAAATGTAAAAGACGTTACCGTCACATAAGATCATGGCCTACCTGCAGTTTCTTGCGGGTGACAGTTCGATGTTTTAAGTTTTCAACATTTTCGTCCATGTAATTGACAGAGGAGGTGTGAGGAAATGCACTTGTGATGCGTTCACTGGTTCCTGGTAAACTCGTACATTACAAAATTTAAGCCAAACAAACACGAACCACTACCATATGTCATAGTATGTACTTCTTAATTTTATTCTGAAATAGAATTTGGCTAAAAATTTTAGCTAAGTTTGCGAAAATATCATTTGTGTACGTGTAACTCAATATAATACAAGCCTTAAACACTGTGGCAGGAATCTGGAAATGTGCCGCTTCAGTATCAACGTTATTTGAAAGATACAAAATCTTGCCATTACACCCTTTAAATGTTATACATTGATAACATAACTAAATCTAGACGCATATTGTGTATTTTTCCGGTGGACCATAGCATTAACACCCTGAAATTATGATAATTCGTACAACATGTGAATGTAGCATCAGTGTACACCGGACAGCAGTGACCCCTCCTGGTCTTTTTTACTTACTAGAAAAAGTCAAGTGCAAATTGTAGATAACCTGTCCTCAATCTCTTTTGGCGGGAGAAAGAAAAATCTCCTGCACGGTGGTACAATTATAACCTGTATTGAAAGAAATATAAATATTGTAACCATACTTTTTTTCTTTTCCTTAAATAATTTTCAGTTCAAATAAAAAAAATAACTTGGATTTTTTTCTTGAACAATACAAATAAACCTAACAAGACTGCTCCCTGAGATGATATTTGTCCCAATAAAAACAGGAAATGACAATTATCTGATATAAAGTTGCTTTTTAATAACAACCATGATTTCTGAAAAAAAAAAAAAATTAAATAAAAATGTTTTGAACAATATCAGTGGCTGTAATGAACCCCTTTACATTGCACATCTAAGAACATTAAAGTGCAAATTGTACAAACTGTTCAAAAACAGAAATATTGCAAATTTTGCTTTTGTAAACCAACTCTAGTTCATAATCCAAACCTAAACTCTTTGTTTAATTTAGTGACAGATCACCATGGCAGTTGAATTGTTTGTTGTACGTCCCTAAAATGAGCCCAGGGTTCTCCAACACTAAAAGATTTGTTCCATCTGAAGTATGTTCTAATCTGAAGGGGGGGTGACACCCAGGTCTGATCCCATGCCCCCACTGGAAATCCTTTACCTCACCTCCACCCCTTCCCACCTGGGGGGCCACCACACAGTTTGAAAAACACTGTTGTAGATACAGGGAATATTTACAGAGCTGTTTATTGATGCAAAGAACAGCTGAAAGTTTCATATAAATGTTCATCAAAGTGTAGAAATGATCAGAACTTGTGTTATAAATCATATGTTAACACATATAGACCCACAAAGCCACCAGTGGCCAAAACCATCTACTCATATGTAAGGTTTAATAGCCTATTATCCATTAATTCTACTAAATAATTGGTGTAAAATGCAGCTTGTCATATTTTCATGGTCATTAGATATGACCCATTTGGACATTCAGAGGCTCTGTAGTTAATGTGGAAACATGGTCATCTTCTAAAACATTGATTTACTAGTAAAACACATTAAGTCTGATCAATTACAATAGTTTTTTTTAGAATTATTTTTTGCTCCGTTAACATATTTTGCAGAAAAAGTAACTTTCTTCAGTTTTCTCTGTTCTTATATAATATAATAACTTTTGAATCTACTTTGAGTTTCCAGAAAAATGAGCAACTACTACATGATCACTTAATAAAATATAGAGGAAAATGTAATATTTACACTGAATAATGCAAAAATATGAAGGTTAATATCATAATAAATTGTTGTAAAGCACTTTAAAAAACTTAAAAGGAGACAAAATCCATTTTGGGGTTGTCTTAAAAGTTGTACTTTGTCTTTATGGGTTACTTAGTTAGTTTAATTAGTTAGTTTAATTCAATCCAGTTTGTAATATATAGTTCATATTAAAATACACAAGGAGTGCAATCTACAGTTGTAAAAACTACAGCCATGATTTTTTGCCTCGGCCTATTTTTGTCACATTGTACAATCTAGCCTTGTTGTGCTCTTTTTCATCCAGGTTTCTTTTTGAAGAGCACTGTACTGTTGAGTCTGTCAATATAGCCGGGGCCTCACTCGCAGCGGTCTGTAGGATGACCCTTCCACGTAAAGAATGTTTGAGTTCAAGCAGGAGTGGGTTGTTGTCTGAATATAATTGCACCCTCTGTACGGCATGCCTGTCTGATCCACAGCATGTGAAGCAAGCAGAAAACAGCACCCTGAAGATGTAAATCCAGCCAAGGTAATGAAGCTCCACAATGTTTAAGACGAAGCACCCCAGGCTGACGCTGAACATGAAGTTGAGGAAGATGGTCTTTTCAGTGGCCCGAGACACAAAGCAGTCAGTCCGATTGGGGCAGGGGTAGGTTTCACAACGGAAAAGATGAGGGACCTCGAAACCAAACAGGTAATACTGGCCAATAAGGAAGATTATCTCCATGACAGATCGCAGCATAACATGTATGATGTAGATGAGCAGTACTTGATTGGAGAGATGCGTCGGGTCTTTCTCCACTTCTTCCATTTCCTCATCTATCTGGTTCTTCTCATCACATTCGCCCTCCTGTAAGCTCCAGTCTTCAATGTTATCAGGCCTGCAGTCAGCCTCTAGTGTCTCCTCCTTATCACCACCTATATATATATCTTTCTCAAGTGCAAGAGATGGCCTATGCACCACTTCATCCTTCTTAATGTCTAGATTTTCATTCTTGGTGATTTTCTGTAAGACATAGATGATGTAGAAAATAGATGGCGTGGACACTAGAACTATCTGAAACACCCAAAAACGCAGGTGTGAGACAGGAGCAAAAGTGTCATAGCAGACGTTACTGCATCCAGGCTGCAGGGTGTTGCAGGTGAACTTCGACTGCTCATCGCTGTAAACAGCATCTCCCACGAGAGCCACGAGCAAGATGCGAAAGATGAGCAGCATCGTTAGCCATATCTTGCCAATGACTGTGGAATGGTTTTGAACCTCCGTTAGGAAGCGGCCGAGGATGGACCAATCTCCCATTACTGTAAAAACAATGGTGAAAATCAAATTAAAGTTTAATGTTGTCACCAGTAACTAAATTGTATCATAGGTCAAAAACACTCAAAATGACTGAGTGATAATTACATCCGCAAAGGAAGTACATTTGTTTGTTTGTTTGTTTGTTTGTTTGTTTGTTTGTCTGTTTGTTTGTTTGTTTGTTTGTTTGTTTGTTTGTTTGTTTGTTTGTTTGTTTGTTTGTTTGTTTGTTTGTTTGTTTGTTTGTTTGTTTGTTTGTTTGTCAGCAAGATAACTCAAAAAGTTATGGACAGATTTTGATGATTGATAATGCATCAAGGAAAAACACATTACATTTTGAGCTATAAAGATCAAAGGTCAAGGTCACAGTGAAGGTCAACAATTACAACACATACTTGGTGATATCTCAGAATCCAGACAAAATCACGTGGTTTTTTTGCATTCACTTCGACATCAGATGAGATAACACCGATAGGCTCGATGACATCACAATTTGACGTCATATGACGAATGGTATATTTTGCAAAATGTATGACCCTTACAGACTTGCATTGTGGCCGTCTGCACTCTTGGACTGCTCGAGTTTATACATAGATTTAGGCTTCTTGTTATAGACAATTTTACTCATAAAGTTGGAATAAAGTTTTTTCTCTCTTCTCATGAATTATTCTTAATATACAGGGTGTCCCATAGGTCTCCATACAGAGGAGATATCATACATTTCATACATATATGGTTCTAACATGTATTTGTTTATATTTCAAACAACCCCAAAGAATGCATTTGAATAAGGAGTAACAAATTGAAATGATGGTCGGTTAAGTATTATATAAATAAAAAGGTTTTATGTCAAGAAATGTTTATTTTTTTCTATGTTTGGAGATTTATGGGACACCCTGTATAAAATGTACCTGAGTATGTAATCATGGGACCTGGTCAAATGTGATTACTGATGTGTACAAATAGGAACAAAAAGGGGAAATATGTCTGAAAAACTAAATAATCCCAACTTTGTAGATAACCGCACACATACTGTAGGTACTAAAAGTATTGTTTTTTAATCATCTTTTGCATTTCTTTGTATGAACTGATATGTCAAGATGTGTAATATTCATTCATACAGATAAAGCGATTTCTTCATAACAACATATATGGTGGGACATGAAATGTACTCACATTCAATCTCAAACAACAACAAATACAAATATCATCATGTAATTATTTAATCCTATTGAAGAGATACTTATGTCACTGTGTCTTAAAAAAAATGGTCAAAAACATAATTAAACATCCATTCATTCAATTATTCATCCTGGAATGTTTTACCTGTGGAGAATCTGAGACTTTCTTATCCAAAAGTGAAAAAATATCAGAGGAAAAAATCTGTGTAACGGTATTTTCCAGTGAAACCCATTGCTGGATGATATTGTGAGTTTTGAGCTGGATGAGCGGAGAATGGTCTGACAACACATATTCCCTAACTCAAACTGAAACATTCATCACACTGTATGTGTATAAAGGCTTTTAGTGTACAGTGGGACAAAGATTTACATGTACAATGGGGCCACCTTTACTGAACAGCATTCACAGATGAACACTGAGTTCAAAGAACACACTAGAAAGAGTGCGTACAATACTAATTCATGCATGAATCTGTGCTCACCTTAAGTATGAGTTGTGCTATGTGTGTGTTGTTTCATATCCTGATTTTATATTTTTTGCAGATTCTTATGTATCCATCCATCTAGTTATTTATTTTGACACAGTTACAATTAAGGAAGTATTGATTAAATTGATCTTTTCTATTATCTGTGCTCAGATGTTATTTTACTGTAAATACAAGTGTATGAAAAATTTTTTAGAATGCATTATCCCTTGGTGATGTATGTCTGTAACAAATATTATAAGAAATGCTGCCAAATGTCCATGTATTTTTAGAAACACACGCTGTCTCAATTAAACATGGGCTGATTACTGGAAAGGAAACATAAAACAATGTTTTCTGATGTTTTTGTTAAAGAATATATGAATTGCTGACTTTAACACACCAGTTTTTGCTGTCATTCTCTCTTATTCTTGTTCTTTTTCTTCAGTTCTAATATGAAGGGTGGTTTTAAATAGTTGTTTCAGTCCAAATTTGACCTGCATTACTTGAGCAAAGGTCCCCATTAAGTTGTGTCTTATACTAAGAGTATTATTTTGATGCCAGAAAATACAATAGTCTGACTATTTTCAGTGCAGTAATATTTTACATTTGAAAATATAGGCAAGTACTCTCATCAGGCCAATGGTACAGCATACATTTGTTCATATATCCTAATATTTAAAGCTCTTTAAAATAAAGTGAGTAATATTTACAGTGTGCGTGTGACTTCTTATACAGATCTACAATATTTTGGAAATTACTGTATCAGATATTTAAACTAACAAAAAGTACAATAGGTGTATGTAATTTGTGTAACATCATATAAATCGTATCTTAAAAGTGAACTTACTCTAATGTGTAGACAGTGTTTTGAACTGGTACCTCACAGCAAAATATTTTCTGGTGAACTTGTACAGTAAAATGTGCATTTTTCAGCAAATAATATATTTTGAGATCTATGTCCAACCAACATTCATTACTTGTTCTTTGCCAAAAAACCAAATTTTGTAAAGGTCCACTTCCTTCATTCTAGGGTTTTTTTGTCGTTATTCTACGGGCTTCTAGTTCCCGTTCACTTTAAATGGATGTTCCCAGCCTTCTGTGGGTGATTAACGCCTGCTGCCAATGGCAACGAGTTTTGTCACTTCAGATTCACGGTATCATTCATTCGTTTGTTTTTTAAAATGAAACCAAAAATAAGACAATGAAAAAACAACAAATTTCTTCATTATTTATTTCCAAAACCAAAATGAAAAAAAGGATAACGATCCGATTTTCATTTTTTCGTTTTTGTGTTTAAACGAATAATGGGAAAAAAACGATAACGGACGTTCCCCGTTTTATCCTATTTTGACCTGAAGCCAGTTGAGTAAACCAGAAATGACTGTGACCCGCAGTGACAAAGATAAAAACCTATGTCCTATTTTGGAAAGAGGGTCACCCTAAGACCTGAAGATATGACCATGGAGAATATTACTGTCATATTCCAAATATGTTATTTTTATAATAACACACAAAAAATATTTATTAGACAAGTGTATATGTATATCTTTCATATGCGTACAGCTTGTACGCATATGTATTGATGACATGGTTGATGAGATTGATGACAGGGTTGATGACAGGATAACAGTTTCCAGTTCTGCATCTGACATATGTCATTTACACCTTAGTTGGTGTTGAGGACAGAATCTTCTCACCGATATTTCTGAGGATCACTAAATACCTAACTGCCGGAGCGTGTTAGAAATCTCAGCATGTGTTTTTCCATCACCAAACAAATGTTTAATCATACTGCAATGATCTTCAAGTGCGGTGGACATGTTTCTTTCGGTTGTTAAGATTCGTTTCGGGTTAATTCAACTTGCTTCAGGTCAAAATTGGATAAAACGACCGTTATCCGTTTTTTCCATTATTCATTTAAACACAAAAACAAAAAATGAAAAAAAAAAAAACAATCGTTATCTGTTTTTTCATATTGGTTTTGGAACCAAATAATCAAGAAACGAGTTGTTTTTTTTGTTGTGTTATTTTTTGTTTCATTTTTGAAAAACGAAAGAACGAATGATACACGGATTGTAACGGCTATTCTATCCAATCTGTTACAGTAGTTGCAGTAATAAGATGTAATAACCCGTAGAATGAGCGGGATAATGTATTGCCCATTGCTTATTGTTTGTAAACTATGGTTGTGAAATAGTAATGTTCTGGTCCTCACATATGCTACATGTACAAGTACAAGTTTTAACCATGAGTCAGTTTGCTGATTTGCTGCACTTATATTTGATTATCTGTCAAGGGCGTCATACATATGGGCATAGGCTAAAACTAACCCGCCAAAGGATCCAATTTGGTCAAGGATGAATTTGTAAAGTGCAAAATTACACTAAAGACATTAAGGGTATCACAAGTTGTTTTGATCATAAAGTTAAATACCATAATTTTCTGTTACTAAATATTTCGTGCCTTTGCAGATCCATGCTATATGTAACTTGTAATGCACGTGTGTAAATTATAAACTGAGGTATAATAGTATTAAAATGCCCCTTTTTTCTTTTGGGAAAAAATACATTTCAAGCTGTTCATGCTTATTCAGATGATGCACGTTTCGGGGAGGCGGGTTATAGTTTATATGCCCCGTTTGTAAACATTTTCATAATGCAATTTTACTATTTTGTACACTAAAACAAACAGAGACATTTGAAGTTGTCATTAACTACAAGTTATTATGCTGTTGTTATAAAGATCTAAACCACTTAAGATAAAAATCAGGCTTTATTAACTAAAATGAATGTGACACCTGAACTAAAATGAATATGAATGGACCAAATTTACTCATTTTTATTACAGAAATATTGTATTTGTAAATAGACTAGCAGACAGTATACACTTAGAACAACTACTTAATCTTCCCAGCACAGTTGTCTGAATAATAAATCCTAGTTTTATTTTTAAATGGACTTAAACCTTCAAAATGTATCTGGAAATAGATAAAATACGAGTGATGTAAAAGGCTTTAATGGGAGACTGGCATAAAATCTGTGGGAAATTGGGAAGTGACGATAAAATGTCGGTGAAAATAAAGTAATCCTATCATCTTTAACTGCTACCACTAGTAAAGCGGTGCGGTTTGGGCTGAAAGTATGGTTTCATTTTTAACCACTGGGCCATTCCTCTAATTTATCGACTCTGACGGTTTTCATTCATCCCTGTCCCACGAATGGAAAACAGGCTTGAAACGAATGCAACAAATTCCTCCCCCTGCTAAACATAAACATGTCTTAGTAAAGGATATAAGGCGTGTAGAATTTTGTCAGAAAACAGAAGATGCGTATAATTCAAATAAAAAAAATAACTGAGGATCACTGAAACACAATTACTTCCCAGCCACATGCGACAACAGTCGACTCTTAACAAATGCCCCTTACAGACTCAGCAAAAACATCTACAGGGGAGTTTGAATTTTCATTGATATATTATTAGTAATTTCTCAAAGATTTTTTTAAATCTAAATATGTTTATAAGAGTAAAATATATGTTCTTCCAAAAGTTGTGCGTTTATAATTCACAAAACACTTTAATATATATTTTGGAATACAACATCTATTGTTACGACCCCTAAAATGTTGCTAAAATGGTTCCGCCCTTGAGGTTACCGGAAGTTGTTTCAGCTGCCATGTTTGGTTGCTTTGTTGTAGGCTTCTACTAGGTTTCCTACAGAATTAGTAAGTGTGGAAATGGAGCCGAGCTGGAGTACGTTTCTTTTTCAAGTAAGTTGGCTGCTTCAAGCTGGGACTAGATTAGTCTGTAAAACAAGCTTAAAACGTCAACAGTAGATATCTTAGTGGCAAAATCAGTTTTTTTCACGAGTAACGCTAAGATCGAGTAATCAAACAAAACAATGGTATATGAATCCAGGCTTCCAGCTGTGAGGCTTGGGAATGACGCTAGAACAAAATCAATTCTCCTCAACGAGTGTTTGAAAAAAATGTACATTTTTGTTTTGTTACACCGATGTTTGACTATTCTTATATGGTAACTCGACAGCGTTTGAGATTTAGTAAGTTTGTTTGCTAAGTCGAAGCCAGCAAAACATGCGGGATCATTTGAAGTCAGGCTGGAGACGCCACTGCACCGTTACAATCGAGACAGACCTGTTTTTTTTCTCCCTTTGACTGAAAGGCTTTGATCGTTTGCTGAAGGATGGTGATATGTAACACAGGGGTGTATTCTAATTTCACAGCGATAGTTCCCCGCCTTTATTCTAATTCACTCCTATTTATCCGGGGAAGACATTGTGAACATTTACTTGGAAATCTCAGCTGCTGATAACCTAACGGCGATTCGCAAGTCCGCGGTGAACTTTCCGCTTGCCTCAGCCGGTTCGACAGTAACTAGCCAAGTTAGCTAACGAGGTTTAGGCTGCCCTCATCAAACTCTGTGGCTAATTTGACCCCATTTAATCCTGTCTGACGCGTTTGGTTAGCAAAAATAAACCGTTTCGATAACCAGAGTTGCAGTTGTGTGTGTATTAACTAGCTGTTTATTCTAGTGACCGCCGTTGAAAGGAATTCAAACTATGCCTTCAACATCAGCTAACACTAGCAACGAACGAGCAGATTTGAAATTAGCAAAGGCATTACGCAATTCATTTTAGGACATAAAGTGAAGGCTGCAGTTCAGATGGAAATGTGCCACAGTTTTAGTGATTTTTGCTATTGAAGTGGACGGATATTGTTCATGAAATTTTGCCAAGTGTTTGCTCTCGGCCTTACTTATCCTAAAGGAATTAAAGCCTTACGTGAACAGGCGAAATGTGCGACTTGACCAGGAGCTAACCTGGATATAGAAAGTATCATAGCAAAATCTGACTCTACAAGAAGGCATGTGTCACATCATGAAATGTTTGCCTTAGAATAAACTTTGATTTTAATATACTTGGATTTTATTACAGTAATTTGAATTTGCTCTTTCACGTCTGTTTTATACTACTTTGTTTGTTTCTGGGTGATGCTTTTCCAGTGTGATAAGCATTGCCTCACTACAATAACTTCCTCCGTGTTATTCATTAAAAAAAATCTACTTTATGCTTATTGTTGCTTCCACCATAGTTTAAAGTACAACTAAGTTTGGATCAAGAGTAGTACCTAATAGGTGTTATATTACCTTGACAGGCCCTAATGAGGGAATATTGACCCTCTGATCAACAGAAAAACATTTCTAGTGAAACGTTTGTTGTAATAGTACATCCATCCAAGTTCAATAACATGAAGATAGCTGACATTATTACAGGCTTCCAGTGTTAAAATCACAGAAGAGGTCAAAAGAAGGTAGTGTTGAAACAAGTGCTGCAAGGAAGCATGAGCTAACTTAACTATATTAGAGCGCTTTAATGCTCCTCAGTTTACATACTGCTGAAAAGAAGTGTTCATACAGGTCTAAAGTTAACTTTATGGTTCCAGTTGGTCTTGGCAAGAATATAAGTAGTGCACTGTATAGAGCCGTTAATCAGCTATTTTGTAGTAGTCAGACATGTATGGCTTCTGCTGGGAGAGACTGATCATTTGTTGTTTTAGTGTGTTGTGGTATAGTTATATTTACTTTTACTGTAACTGTTTTTTTTTTTTGTTTTTTTGCTAAGCTTGTTAGCACCATCATGCAGCATTTGTTTCCAATGAAAAAGGCAGATGGACGTTGAGGTTTGTTGTGCAGCACCTGGCACTCAGCCAGAAGCTCTGCATGTATTGTGTTTTTTCACACGGTTGCTTAGTTAATCTGATGTAAAACTGTGCACTTACATCCTTAAGATGTACCATATATGCCACAAATATTTCAAATTTTACCTATACTGCAGCTAGTACTTTTTTTATTGGCTGTCTTTTGACATAGTCATGTAATTTACATCTTTTTTGTCAAGAGTTTCTCCGAATAGAATATCCTATAACAAGCAATGTCTTGTTTTACTATTTATTTATTCAAGTTGTATATCATCTTTTGAATTGCCTACATTTTGCTTTGCTATAAGATTACACTTTACATTAAGGCTGCCTATTATTCACGTTGTTTTCCAACAGTTTCCCAGAAGGAAAATGTATCCTAGAGATAATCATTGCATTTCATTTTCTTACGACTATTTCACACTTTGACACTGACTGTAATGTTCTGAATGAAGCAAAATAAAGGGCTGCTGCCTGTTGGAATAAATTAAATATGCAGCTGAAGAGCAAAAACATACATTTGAATTTACATAACAACAGGCAGCATGAGTGCACTCTGTGAATAGATTATTGCCTCTGTTCTTAAATCATGGTTGTCCTGAACTGAGATTTTGGGAAACGTGTTTAGTTTTTTCTGAGGATATGGGGCTTTTTAAATTACTTACCGGTCTGCTATATTTGTAGTTGTTAAATTGTTAGTTCAGTTTCCGTCTATCCCACAGGTTTCTGGTAAAAGGAGGACCAATAAGGAGCATTTTGGGCTAGACTATTTTAAAGGGTTTTATCAGTAGATTCCTAAATAGTTGATTATGACATATTTACATATTTAACTGTGTAATTGAGTCATGTAGCACCAGTTTACTTGTGACATGAAACATTATAAAGGAATTGTGCACTGTATAATGCTAAAAATGTGGGCATCTGCATATCACAGGCATGTCCAAACTATTGCACAAAGGGCTACAGGTTTTTGTTCCAACCAAGCAGTAGCACAACTCAATTAATCAATTGATCCCAGTCTTCAGAGAGTTGATTGGTCAAACTGTGTACTCTTGGTTGGTTGGAACAAAAACCTGTAGCCACACAGGCCCTTTGTGGAGCAGTTTGGACATGCCTGGTGTATTATAACAGTTCCACATAATCAAGGATGTTATAAGGAAATTAATATAAATGTTTTTAGTACAATTCTGAACTGATTAGCTACTTTTTCAAAGCAGCATTTATTAGTTTTTGCCCACTAGGAGGCAGAAAGTAACATATGGAGTTAACGTTCAGTCAGCAGAATGTGTGAACATTTTATGTCCAATGTGCTGACATTCAGTCATCTGTTAGGTTCAGCAGACAACGAGTATCTTTATATATGAGTGTTATTTTGTTGAGAGCTAGGTTCTCTTTTACTCTGAGCTTCTCAGCAGGTGGGGTTTTATATTTTGTATTTTACAGGTGCAACATGTTAAATCATCTATTTTAAACTATCCAGCAACAAGGAAGTATTGTTGTGAAGTAGCGCAGATGCAGCTTGAATCTGGTTTTTAGGATCCATAATACAGTAGTCTACGAATGAAGACAAATGCATCTAAAACAGAATGACCAAATGTTAGTCCACCCTTTGTTATAGCAAGAGCTAATGGGATAGAAACTAATTTCAAAAGAAGGACGACAAGGGGAGTAATAGATATGTCATAATCCTCTTACATGATGCAGTTGAAATATTTATAAAAATGAAAAACATCTTCAGAAAATATAGTTCATACCTTTGAGAGCTAAAATACATATATTTGTATCCTACAACATCTGTAACATTATTCATCTTATTTCTGAGAAACACCAAGAAAGGAAGGTCCCTACAGATGAAGACAAAAGTAATATTTTGGTAGGAACTTCTTATTGAATTGTAGAACTTAAAATAATTTTGGAGAAATCTAAAACATCCATAAATCTGTGCGAGAGACAAAGTGCATTATACATAACAAGTTGTGGTTTCCTATCTGTCAGTCAGAACTATTAAGTACAAGGGTTTTTCATGTTCTTTGCTTTTTATTTCATTTAGTTGTAAAAATTGACATTTCTGAAAACACCATTTGAGTGCTAAAAAAAAAGAAAGAAATGGAAATACAGGGCATAACATGACTCAGACTGTGAGCTCAATTCAGATTTACAGTGGCCCGTGGAGCCATCAGGACACTCCCTCCATTTTGATGTTATTTATGAGGGAGCAGCCCCAGTTGTCAGAGCGCATTTGTGTCAAAATGGTCAGAGCTGCATGAAGGCACAGCAGCTTACAGGCCCTGCACCTCTGTATAGGGGCCAGGCTGTCTGCAGCGGCTACGTCTGCTGTTCACAAGCTTCACAAAGAGGGTTCCCGGCTGGTACCCCCCCCACCCAAACATAAAGCTCCCCCACCCCTGGTGTGCCAGCGGACAGTCTAGCATTGGCATGATGATGACTAATCCTGGAAGGTGGCAAGTGCGAGCAGGTGCGTAGACAAATGGATGGATGGGCTCGGTGGCATTTTCAGTGAGTTCCCAGGTCCCATTGCATATGAGGGAATGACAGCTAGTTTAGCTGTGTGGTGTGTGGATAAACAATGTCCCTGTCTAATGAATAGATGAGCCAAATCAATGAAGATGAGCATACAAAGGTCCCCTGCTGAGGCCCGAGTGCATCACTGCTCAGATTTGTGTCCTTCACAATAGGCTAGATGACATAAGGAGGACATTGTGTGGTTCATTTTTCTTTTCTGTCCCTTGCCTCCTCTTTTGCAACTCCCTTCTTGGCTGGCCTTCTTCGATGGATGATTGAACCTCAAAGGGAAAGGTCAAGCATTTCACCTTGGCCTTTCTTGGTGGTGGTTGACGACATAGCCGTCCTGACTGTGTCCATTTGCCGGAAAGGCTGGAGGAAGTGTGAAAATTGAGAATTTGTAGTAAACTTTTTTATTTTATTTTTTTTTGAGTAATGTTGACATTTTGTGGACTGACAATTTGTAGAATAATTGAAATAATTGCCAAATACATTGCATTATTTGTTTTTTTAAGACTGTTCTACAGAATCTCAGAAGAATTCAATAGACTATCAGTGGAAACCATGCTCAAATGAAATGTGCTGAATCATGTGTACCTGAAACTTCTCAATTGTATCCATGAGATGTCCTGGAAATATCGCTGTTCTTTTCTGCAACTAAAAATGTAAATATTGGTTGTTGTTGAAGCTTTGTTCAATGAGCCTAACCAAATTGGGGGGTAGTCGTCTCTACTTTAAGTTGCACCCCACTCTTCTGCTTTTACTGAATACTTGTGTGGCACCCATAAAATATCAGCGCCACAAAACTAGAAGGTCATGTGTTCTAAAAGGAGTTGTCGAAGTGTGACCCACATTGTTTGTCTTGTTACATGATCTGTGTTTTTTACTCTTGTGCTCTCCTTTACTGACATACACTTCAGCCTCACCGTGTCACCATACTAAATCCTGTTGCTTACTTAATGGCTCGTTCTTTAGTATGTTCTCAGCTGCTGAACTCCACTCTACTGTGCCTCTTATTTGGTATGCTTGCTTTGCAGTCACATGATGAAGCAGCGCCGTCATGATGGGATCATTTTTCATCTAGTATATTTGGATTCTTCTGCGTTGGAAGCGTGCGTGAAAGCATGTGTGTCTACCTCATTAATGAAAGATCTGATTCCTGTTTGGTATTTTGTTACAGCCAACTTATAGTTGCGTTCAGGGAGCTGTCAGTCAGGGTGCAGACTAAACATAACTGTGTAGTGGCACAGTCATCATGAACACAAAACATGATTTATTGTTTTGTACTTGGAGTTGAGAAAGGTGAGTCATAATGATGCAGATGGGTGTGTTTTGTGACAACAGACCTGGGGAAGGCGTGTGTTTTTTTTATTGTAGGATACAATATACTGTATGATAATATGATAATGAGCCTTTTGTATGATTAGCAGCTGTGTGTAAATATTTGGACATATCTTCGGCTCACTGATAAATGCAGCTCTTTACAAGTGTGTGTTTGTGTTCTTTTTTTTCTTCAGCAGGCCAATGAAGCCCTCCACCACCAGCACCAGGTGGCCCAGAACAGCCTGCTGCCTCTTCTCAATGCAGGAACTGAACAAGTTGACCAGAAGCCTGTCCTTCCGATCCAAATAGACCAGAAGCCTCCTTCCAGTGCCGCCGATCTCCTTAAAGACAATGTGACCGGCGGCGGAGGTCCAAGGCCACCTGTGCCTGTGATAAAGAAGGAACACAAAGGTAAGACGCCTTTCGTCTGCGGATACTGTAACAAGGCCTTCCGAGACAGCTACCACCTGCGACGCCATGAGTCCAGTCACACCGGCATCAAGATGGTGTCGCGGCCCAAGAAGACCACCCAAACGGCCCCCACGATGGTACCCATGATCTCCACCATGCCACGAGAGAACAACGGCAATCCTTCCTACATCTCGACAGTAGCGGGTATCCTGTCCACGGCGACCACCTCTGTTTCATCGGGCACGAGCATCATGACCCCGTCTGCCATGGGCAACGTGCCACAGCAAAACATCGTCAAAAAACCAGCTAAACCGGTGAAGAAAAACCACGGGTGCGAGATGTGCGGCAAGGCCTTTCGCGACGTCTACCACCTGAACCGCCACAAGCTGTCCCATTCTGACGAGAAGCCGTTCGAGTGCCCTATCTGCCAACAACGCTTTAAAAGGAAGGACAGGATGACCTACCATGTCCGCTCTCATGACGGAGGGGTCCATAAGCCCTACGTATGTTCTGTGTGTGGAAAAGGCTTTTCCAGGTGAGATCAGTCGAAGTAATAAGTGACATCATATTCAACAATTCACATTTCTACCTCTCATAATCATGTGACTTACACTGATAGTTATTAGAAGTTAACACTTTGTTTTTGCTGAATCATGTTCAAGTACTAAAGCTATAAATATGCACATGTGCATATGAGCAATATAGCCAATATTTTTTTTAGTAATCGGAGTTGTTCTTTCTGAAAATAATGGAAAATCCCTAAATCACAAAATCAACATTATTCCTCTGGAGACCAGTCTACTAAAAATTGCTTCCTGTAATACAATAATTTTGAGGCTATTTCTTCAGTCATATCCTCCTGAGACACATTAAATAACGGTTGGAAACGGAATGATACAACGGTTTTAGATACATTTTTATTTTTTATGGAAGGTCCTTTGCAGTGGACAGCAGTGTTTTTTATTTTTATAGTAAAACTGGTAAACTCTTGCCCCCTACAGTAGACAAAAATGCATCGCTGGGTTTCATGGCATATCATTTTATTAAGGAAAGAATGTTCTTTTTAAATAATGATTGTTAAAATTTTAAAAAAGCGAAAAACAAAACACACACAACTGATTAAAAAAATTGCGGGAAAAACACATTTGTCCAGTTCTATATAGAGGAATAACAAAATGATTTAAGTTTCATATTTCAAGTTACATATTAGTTGATGAATCTCAAACGATCATGTTTCCCCTCTTTCAATCCTTTTATTTACTGATCTAATCTTTTGTTATGTTCAAAATATAAACTCTCAGTGCCAAGTTAGTGGCGAAAAATACAGAATTCCAGTGTTGCCAGTAAACCCATTGTTTTCGTAGGACAATAGTTTTAGGGAGCATGATGAAATAAACTGTAGAATCATGAGCGACTTCTGTTTGTCATGTCCTGGCAGCAGATTTTTAAGGGCCTGGGGTGTAACATTACCCTTTTCAGTATGCTATGACATTCCATTTATAGCTGTTGGGTTGGTGAAATAAGATTGTTTCTAGGTAGATCAGTAACACGGTAAGGCTCCGTAATTATCAAGTTAACTCTGTCAGTTCAGGTCTCAGTGCAGCCTGGGACATCCATACACATGAAGGATTTTAAAGCCAGCTGGGTGTCATGTCCTCTTTGCAACACAAGCCACAGGTTAGATTTGAATACGTTTTTAGGAAAGAGCCTCAGCAATGCAAATCCCTCTGCTTTATCATGAAGCCTGACTGACTTCCAGACAGCAGTAACCACAGATACTAAAATATTTGAGAGGTTTAAAAAGAAAAAACACACACACACACATTGCACAAAGCGGCATTAGTTTTTCATATCCTTTCAATAAGCAAGTAACAACAACTGAGAAAACTGTTGCAAACAGGATGTAGGGTTCCAAAATCTAATTTATTCTTTTAGTAGACTGGCGACGGAAAGTAATTTCACCCTCTGATAGTTACATTCCAGGGTCAGTGAGATAAGTCTCCACTTGTCTACGTCAAATATGAAAATGACAATAAAACATGATGGTGCACAAATACTGTGTTGCCAACATACTTTTTATTTATTTATTTATGAGTCCAGAAGTGAGCTTTGACTCTGTCTCGGTGCAGAAAAGACTGTAACGGAATTTTATATATAGGTGTTCAATTACCTTCCCTGATACAAACACTTATTCATTTAAATGATGAGAAAACGCTTTAAGATGTTCCCTGCTCTTTTTAAATATCATTTAACTGCAGCCCTGCTGGCATAGAAGATGTCCTCAAAGCGAATGAGTCATTGGGTGAATGTGTTTGTATTACTCAGTGACACTGCAAATTCATAAGAAAGGGTAGACTATTGTTTGTTTGTTCCCTCCACCGTCTCTTTCACATGTAAAGTTTTGGAATCCTTCTTAAATTAACCCCACAAACTATTTCAACCACATGTTTTAAGTCGCACATGAGAGACTACCAGCAATGGACTAGCAAGGGAGGGGGAGGCGTCACTTGTCACTTTGCGGTTCCCGCCAGCGTGTCACAGCGTCTCTTTCCCCAGGGAATTCAGTGAACCGTGCGCTAATGTTCAGGTCACATTTTACTATGTAGAGGATACATATTTAGCACATCAAGGTCTTAGGATTGTTTTTTTTTTTGTTGTTGTTGTTTTTTTGGGGTGGAGGGTAATTTTTTTTTTACCTTTTTATGTCAAGAGCTGAAAATATTGATAACACCAACAGAACTTCAACAACAACACAAAAAAAAAACCCATCAGCAGTGTACCCTAGGCAAGCTGTAACACTAGCACTGTGCTGTGTAGGGCAGTTTCAGGCACGTTTCCAACACAGTGACGTGGGGTAGGGATTCATCAGCATACTGGAAAGTGAGAATGGGGACTGAATAACAGGGCACTGAGTCACGGCCACTCAGCCAGATCTGTAGGCAGGCACTGTCTGGAGACTGCTCTGCTCGTCAGTCGACAGAAAAGAGAAGGGGGGGGAAAAAAACCTGATTCCGGTTCATGGCACCACTGAGAAGATTCCACTTGATTCTACTCATTTATATTAAAAATAAATAAATAAAAAAATCACCAGCATGAAACTTTCCGGTTTGAGAGCAGCTGCCACTGCTGTAGTCCTTACTCACTCCATTATGGCACTTCCAACATGATTCAGCTCACAGCTTTGCTAGAACTAACAAGCTGACAGGGGAGGATCAGTGCCAAGTAGAATTTGTGAATGCTGGATTTTCCCTGTAAAGGTCAAGAGGCGAATCGCTGTTTTCTTGCAGCTACTGATATGCACTGAAGCACATTATACAGTAGATAAACACAGAGGAATGTGTTGCTTTTTCTTTGACGTCTGTTTTAATAGCACTCGTGTTTGATAAGGGTTATGATCAAATTGCAGCTTTCTGACATTTCGGAGCTTTATAGTCTCACAGTCAGAATTTCGACCACATTTACTCACTTCTCACTTTTTCAGAACGCTAATGATTTTCACACTTGCCACATAGTCGTCATCAGCTGTTTTTCAGTTTCCTCCGTGGCACTAATTAAGGTGAATTAACTGTGCAACCTACATACTCCCTCCCTAATCCCAGCATTTTACAAGCGAACAAGTAAGACGTCAGTGTTCCTAAAACGTTCTTCCTGGTATTAATGTAATAAACACCAAGGGTGTGATAAGTGAAAATAAATAAACTTTGCTTAACTGTCAACTGACTGAAAACAAGGAGGAAACGTAGTGTGCCTTCCGAGTCGGTTGCGTTTTTTTCCCCCAAAACTAGGTCAAACTAATTCACGCACGATTGATCCCAGAGAATTAACCACCACTGACTGAAATTTTAAGGATGTTTTCATGTCCAGCCCCTCATTCCAAAAGCAAACAGAGCACATCAGTTTGTGAGTTCAGACTGCACCTGCAAATGCTATTTTGACCCCATTTAAATATTACAAACTGGAGCACATACAGGCAGTGTTTTTAGCACTACCAATAGTGCAGTGTTTGTTATTAAAGAGTTCTGTTGAGAATGGAACAATGTTGGCGGTATTAAGTGATTATACTTTATTAATACATGTCTGCATTACTACATTTAATGTTTTTTAATTCTCATTTTAAATAACTTGATTAGTTTCTTACATTTTCTAAAAATTTTTTATTCATAAATGATAAGTTTCATGTAAATCAGTGCCACTATAGAAATGAATGTTTGAGACTAACAAAGATTCAGGAATTCTTTAGGCATTAATTTGTGAACCACGAGGAAAGAAATGTCTAACGAAAAAAGTCATATAGAATAATTTAGAAATTATGATATAGTAAATATCTCCACCACTATGATACATAGCAATATGTATGTATACATGTATATAATATACATGGCAAAATGAAATAATAATAAAAGTTAGCAGCATTAAAAAGTCCAGTTTCATACATATGAATCTCACAGCACCAATGTCTGAAGAGTAAGATGTTTTTCCATTTCATTGTCTTCATTTGTAGGCCAGACCACTTGAGCTGCCATGTGAAGCATGTGCATTCCTCAGAAAGACCGTTTAAATGTCAAGTAACGGTAAGAGTCAACGCATATGCAAATTTTATTTAGATTCTGTGTATATACTTTATCACTGATGTGTCTGGCTGCACGTTTGCAGGCCTGTACCTCTGCTTTCGCCACCAAAGACAGACTCCGTTCCCACATGATCAGACACGAAGGCAAGGTCACTTGTAGCATCTGTGGAAAGATGCTGAGTGCAGCCTATATCACCAGCCATTTGAAGACCCACGGACAGACCAACTTTAACTCCTGTAATAAAGGTACCAGAAATCGCATTCCTAATGTTCCACCCAATATCAACATTCAGCTTCGAGTCGTGGTTAGCAGCAGAGGGTGAACTACATGGGTTTTTCACCATTTTTTTTAGGTTGATATTTAAAGCTGACTCCCCACCACCTTTTTGAAAGGATGTTGACCCTCAAAATGCAATTGAGATAATTAAGATTTTTATGCAGCAAAATAATTGAATAATAACCAATTAATACATGTACACAATATTTATTCAACTTAAAGTGCTACCCACACAGGTGCCTGATCAAATATGTTATAACATTTTTACAAATGATAAAATATCTGCTTTCAAGAAAAAATCAAGGCTGATGACCAATATTGAAAAAACAAATCTAAATGTCAGCTCCTCTGATGTATAGATAGCAGTGAACAATAGTGTATTTTTATTTATTTTGTTACAAATATATAAGCATTGTTGATCACCCAAACAAAAGGGTAAAAGTTGCACAATACATGGTTCGTACATGTGCTTGAAATCCTTGAAAATGCTTAAATGTTAATGTTGATTTCAAGGTCTGTAAAGTGCTTGAGTGTAAGTGCCTGCAATTAGGACTCTGTGATGTGATAATTTTAATTTTGCCAGGTTAGAGGGCAACCCAAAGATACAGATGTGATACATTTTGAAAAATAAATGAATAAAAGTCAAAAAACTAAATTAGCAGGAGTGCACAAGTCAACTCCAGGGAGATTTTTTTCTTAATCTTTGGTTTGACGTGAGTATGCCTGAAGAACACTTGTGGCTTCCCTTTTTTTTAAGTTAAACTTTGCACTCTCCTATAATTTCGGAAGTTTTTGCTGTTAGAAATGTTATTTTAGATATTTATAGCATAGTACTATGTATTACTATAGTACCAGTGGTAAGGTGCTGGACTGGAAACCTTTGAAAATGACCCTTGGAAATACTTGAATTTGACCTTGAAAAATGTGTCCAAAATATTACCATAGAAAATCAGTGTCTGATTCTAATTAGTGTTATTCAGAGACTGTTGTAGACGTGAGACTTAGCTGTTAGTCGTGCCAAAATAAAACGCCTTTTGTTTTTCCCTAGAAGGTAACGACGTTTGCAACTCTGCCTCAGCTACTCCTGTGACCGTGTCTGCCCCTATCACCACGGCGATGAACCGGGGCAACTCTAACAACAACCCAGTCACCATAGCTGCACAAATGAACATTAGCACCAACACAGTCAACATCACGTCTCCCGTCAGCCTCCAGCACCCGGTCACCATTACCGGGCCGGTCAACATCGCCTCCGTCAACATCCCGGCGACGGCGCCCATGAATATCGCCCACCCCGTCGCAATAACCACCCCCATGCCCATGAATATAGCCGGGCCGCTCAACATCGCCATGAGGCCAGTGGATAGCATGCCTTTTCTGTCCCAAGTCTTGCCTTCTTCCCCACCCTGGTAAAGAAGCAGACGCTGAAAAAAGAAGAGAGAAGTGAACTGGCCACAAAGAAAGGGAAAATGAAGTGAAACAAGAGACTAGTGTCGTCAATATTTGCACCTCGAGCCCAGCTCCTTCTCTCCCCAAACCACGTTCGCTTCACCCAACAATGAAGTGAACACCTACAGCTGTGCAGCCGGTGGGAGCTCCACAAGTTTCCACCGCCGCATCCTAACTAATGTTAAGAGACTGACACGAGACGCAGAACACTTGAGTAGAAATCGAGTAGGATTTACCTTGAAATCAGGAGAACAGTAAGGCTTAGCGTAGTCCGTTTAGAATGATTAAACTGTGATTTGTATCATGATGAATGAGAGGACATGAATTCTCAAGCATTCTTGAGGACTCGCCCACACCTGTGCTTTTGTAAATGAGAGAAGAGAAATGGACTGAAGCAATAAATAGAAATTGCTGTTTTTGATGTTTTACACATTCTCGCTCTCACTCTCAAAGCCTGTGGGTGTTACTTTTTGTATGTCGGTTTTTTTAACTATAGCCTGCTAATCACTATTTAATGTTAGAGAAAATGAGTCTAGGAAAAGGGACAGCAGCTTCCACTTGCATGGAAGAATATTTTTTCACAGTGCTTTAGCTTTTCTTTCTCTTCTCAGATAGTAGGTATGCTCTTGAGGTACAGTGACTAACTTGTACAGTTGACATATTAATGTATTTTAATGTCAGCATTTTGCTTTTTGCTTTAGTCATTCAAGTGGATATCTCAACACTGTCCTCTTGACTATGAAATATTTGTACTTTTTTTTTCTATGGAACCACAGTTTGTTTTTATTTGCCTATTTGTAGTGGGTTTTTTTCCTTCTTCATTTCATGAAGTCAGAATGGAGTCTTGCACTGAAAGCATATCCTATATACAGGTGAACAGCAGTATTATCAAAGATCAAATTGGAGTCTTAAGTGTTCTGGTGAGCCAGCCTACACTCGAGGGCCATCTAGTGGCTGCACGTGGAAAGTCCTGGCCTTGTAATGAAGCTTTTTCAGGCTGCTGCTGTCACAGTGACTGGTCAGTTTTGACTCTTCTGTACGCTGTTTTTTTTTTTTTTTTCTTTGTTTTTTTCTAATCCGTGATAGGCCCAAGATAATACTAAGGACCCTTCACTCAGGAAACTTTCAGTAATGCCCACTAATCATTTAGGAAGTTGGTTATTTTTAAATTAATTTGATATTATACTTTAACTCTGGACTTCTGTGGGCTTTTTTTTCCCCCCTTAATCATTATACATTCTGTTATTAACAGAATTTCCAGTCCAGCAGGGAGTAGAAGTCCAAGAATACTGGCACAGCCGTCCATTTAAATTATGATCTACTGTTTAATGGCATACATGCTGTACATTTTTACATTTCTTTCTTGTCCAATACAGACTCGGATTGAGTGACTGAGATCTGGATGAATTTAGACAAAATGCAAGTTTGTCCATTAAAGTAATGGGATGAGGTTGAGGTTGCATGACCCCAAACACTGTAGCTGTTGAACCAACTGTTTTTGATGAATGCAATATTATCTTGACGGTGTTGCAGCTCTTTGAGTTGATTAATTTTATACTGAAAGAAAAAAAAAACCTGATATGCATGTTTGTCATTTTCCCAAGATTTGTTTTAAACAAATGTTAGTGTAGTTTTTTTTTATGTTCTTATACATTTACGTAGATACACTATGATAACCTGTTTGCCAAAATTGATACAAGAATTATGTGATAAACTGAACACTTCTTGTGGAACCGAACATCTCTTTATTTTTAAGGACAAAAGATAATTGGAATTCCCAGGACACTTGTGAAAGCAGTTGAATGTATATCTTTGTACAAAACTATTTTAGTTCCAAGGATACAGTAGTTACAATAGATGTGAAAGATAAAAATAACCTTTTTTTTTTATATAAATCTTTTGTATTAGAACATTAACAATGGTAATTTTGTATATATAAGAGGCTAGGCTTTCTGATTAGCAGAAAGGTCAAACATTCCTACATTTTTTTAAATGTATGTTTGTCAAATTATTACATAAACATGCGCAATGTTATGTGCCTTTTATTTGGGTTGTCTAAATAAAAGAAAACTATCAAATGTGTTTATATGCATTATGTAATGTTTGATACCAAGAATGCCTAATGCTTCAGTTATATCTGAGTAAGGGGGTTTCCAAACTAGGAACATTTTTAGATTTCTGGTGGTGAAATCAGAAATATGGTTGATTTACAGTCAACAGGAAACCAAGTAAAAACCTATGAATACAAGCAAATGGTTGATGGAGTCAAAGTGCAACTGGGGCCGCACACTGTCGCTGTATATTTGCTTGAATGAGTCTGCCTACTTCCCCTCTGATCTCATTCACAGACTATTTGTTTACACCCCTAATTCTTGCTTCTGACATTCATTTTTTTCACAATTATAAACAAACTGGAAATTCCCTCGAGGGGCAGCTTCATCTGAGACGGTTTAACCACTTTCTGGAATCTAAAAATCTGGTCTCACAGGGGCCCAACTTATTTACATAAAACTGCAAGAGATGCACTACTGGAGCTGCTTCTCATTCATCATTTTCTTTTATTAAATATATTTTACACTCTTTTCATAAGTAACACTTAAAAAAAAAGTCACTAACTCCTGACAAATACAGTGTGAACAGAAAGTATTCAGACCCTCTTAAAATGTTCACTTCATTGTAACAATTGACTAAAATCATTTAATTTCACCCTTGTGTAATGTTCATATTGTTGTTACTCAGCCAGTGTTTGTGGGTCTGATGGACCCATTGCATTTTGTGGCTTTTAATACCTAACAATCAAACACTTATGTTAAAATACTGAATAGATGTTTACCTTATCCCAATTACAAGCAGTATAAACAATATATATAGTTAATATTATCCCTTTACCATTTTTAGGTCACATTTGTAACTTAATATTTAAAACTTAATAAAGAAAATCAATTAAAATCAAGATATGAGTGGAAACAAATTTACAAGTGAAGCAAGGTTTTTCAAAACTACTGACTTTTATTTCTTTGAAATTGAAATTTAACCCATTTGGGTGCATAATACAAGCTGACCACATAAACACAGAGTAAACATATCAGTCAAGCCAACACATCAGCCCCATTGAACGCGTGGCCTTTAGCCACTAGCCTATACATCACGAGGGGCAAACCTTTGCTGTGTGTGTGTTGCAGATATACTTTTTGCACTTGATGCATGTATATTGTGTTTTCCTGTCCATCTTGGGACTGCACACTTCACACACTAGATTAGAATAATGTCTATCTCTAATAGACACAAGACATGAGTGCCAGACATGTACGGCAACAGTATCACACACTTACTTCAGGCTCTGCAGATTGTGGTTCTGTAGAATGGGTTTGACCATCTTGATCGGTTCTGATAAGAAACCACACTGGCAAAGCTATAATTATAATGTCCTGCCTCCAATTTGTAGCATATAGAGTGTGAAAAAATAAAGATTCCCACAATACAGAAGGTCAAAGTCTGCACCTGCAGTTCACATACAATGTTGCAACATTGTTTGTCAACACTGTCTGCTCTCATTTTCTCGCACATTTGACCCTTTGATGTTCTGTATACCAACACTCTGTCCTCCTCCTGTCTAGACCTGCTGTGTGGTACACAGAACATCGATTTCCACACTTCTATTAGCCCCGGGTCCAGTGGACCCAGACGTCTTATATGTAATAGAAATGTGTAGGGTGTGTGGTCATTAAATATGTATTCTGATATATGTTCTTCACAGAAAATTAGCCAAAGTCGGTGCATCTCAGTTTTAAAAATTAATTAATTGTATCATTTTTCTTTTCATAAATAATGAAAACGGGTCCCACAGACCCTAACACCACACAAGGGTTAAACTAATTTTGTTTCTTAATTATGTACGCGCCGGCAACTAAATGAGAGAAAAAAATGTACAATAATGCAGATTTCTGAAAAGTTGAAATATTACAGGGCCAAACGTTTTCAGACCCTTTGCTCAGTATTGTGTAGTAACACAATACTGGGTGGGGGGGGGGGGTCTTTGCTCTCTGAGTGCTTTTCTAGTTTTATATTTCAATCTTTATTTCCGTTGTCACCAGTACAACAAAGTTAAAAGTGCTCATGTTTACTTGGGCTCATTGTCTTGTCCAGGACATCTCTGTATTTGACCACATTCATCTTCCCTCCAGTTCTGAAAAACAGCCCCATACCATGAGGCTGCCCCCCCCCCCCCCACACACACACACACACACACACACACACGGCTTCACTGTTGGGATTAGAGCAGGTGCTTCTTTTTTCTACACATACGGTTTAGAATTAAGACCAAAAAATTAAATCTCTCATCAGACTCAGATAGTTAGTCAGATAGTTTTTTTTTTCCTGCCTAGTGTAGGAATGAGTCCTTCATATGTTTTTTGGACAAGTCTCCTGTGTGGACATTCATGTGTCCTGCACTGAGGAGGTGGTATGATGGTTGACTTTCTACAACCCCCCCCCCCATCTTTCCACTGCATGTGTGGAGCTGAGCCACAGTGATCTTTAGGTTATTCTTTACTTCTCATCCCAAACATCATCCATTTAAGGTTGATGGAGGACGCTGTTCTCTTAGGAACCTGAAGTCCAGCAGGTTGTTCTTTTGTAACCTTGGCTAAGTTTGTACTTTGCCACAATTTTGTCTCTGAGCTCTTCAGACAGTTCCTTCAACCTCATGAATCTTATTTATTGGGACATTTACTGTGAGCTGTAAGGTCTTACACAGACAGGTGTGGGCCTTTCCTAATCTAGTCCAATCAATTTAATTAAACACAGCTGGACTCCAATGAAGGCAAAGACCATCTCAAGGATAATCAGAGGAAATGGACATCACCTGAGTGAAATAAACCAGTGTCACAGTAAAATACTTATGGCCAGGTAATATTTAATTTTTTTTTTACATTTATGCATTTGACAGATGTTTTTCAAATTGAATTATAAGATGAAGATTAACAATTAATTGGCTTCTCTCTCCTTTATTTGGAAACCACAACTTTGTCTTTTTTGATTTGAATGCTTTATTTCGAACACGTGCAGAATGCAACAATAATCAACATAACAATAATCAATACAACAATAATAATAATAATACACAATGACATGTCCAAAAAGGAGTAGGATGAAACATAAGCTTATTTAATCCTACCCCTTCTTCCCTTCCCTAATAACCTGAATTCATCTTATAGCAATAGAGTGCATAGTACAAAAATGATGATAATAAAAATAATAACAATAATAATAATAAATAATTGAAGTACTAAACAAATGAGCAGATAGGAAAGTAGGTAACAAATAGTTTTTTTTTCCTAATTTATCTGCATTTTGTTCTAATTTTTTATTTAATTTTTTTTTTTTAATATTTTTGCAAAAATAACTCCAATTCTATTTTGTTTTTGTCAAACTAGAGTACTGTGTGTGCGTTAATGAGGGGGAAAAAAATAACTTCAATTATTTTAGCAAGTGGTTGCAATTTAACTGAATATAAGGATGTTTGGACAACACAGAATTTATCCAGCAGATGGAGCTGTCTATATATATTTCATATGCATATTAACACATGCACATGTTTCAGAGTTGACAGATTTATAATGCTGGTGTTTATGAGATGGCATATTTTACATTCTAGAAATATGTTACAACATTTTATATTCAAGTTTATTTGTGATAGCAGTGATCTACAATGTGCTAAGTATGACTTTAATATAATGAATTGGAAAAAGAAATGACAAAAGTGCTGCTTAGCTGATTCTATATAAGGGTTTATATACTGGTTTATATCAATACAATAGATTTATAAATGTTCTACTAGAAAGAACCTGTAAAGTGAATGTGCTGTATTATGCAGACATTATTTTGAAGTAGATCTGATAGCAGTGAGACAAACACCATGAGCCCATTATATCATTCATTCTCATAATTTTGCATTTTGACCCAAGTTTGTTTCATGGAAAATACAGCCAATCATCATGTTTTTGTTTTGTTTCTTTTTTTCCCTTAATTTTTTTGTAATTAGTGACTCAAACTTGCTTATTTTTGCCACTTTTATTCTGGAGGCTTTTTACTCATAGAGCATTGAAACCTATACTCTCAATCTACAATATGTAAGTAACACACATGTCAGTGCTAACAATGGTGTGTATCATTTCAATGGAAATATGTTATTTTTTCTATAAAATACACATTTTTATTCTCAATCTTCAGGCACACTGAGGTCAAAGCAGTACATTTTTACTTGTGTAAGTTTTCTATCTGTTTTTGTATTAAGTTAAACCATTAAAAGTGACTCTACATGGGAAAAAAATAGGGGGAAAGTACTTGTCATTCAGTAAGATGGGAAGTTCAACTGGAGTTCAATAGAAGCCTGATCAGAGAGACTTCCTGTTTTCATGCAACTATATCTTTAAAAAAAAAAAATCAGCAGTGGGTGTTTTTTTCTACTTCATATTAATATTAAACTACATATACTCAGTGGTTTACAAAAAGCCAGATCAATCAGACACTAATATTTAACATTTCTGTATCTACAGTAATATGAGCAAATCATTTTTTCTATTGAGTAATAAGTATTAACTCATAATATAAATTCTTCTTTTGTTAATGTGCAGATCTCAAACCAAAAACGTGCCTGTCAGGCTTTTACCTCAGCAGACTTGAAGAGCTAGTTCAAGGAAATCCCTGTCACCAAACAAGACCCAATCAGATTGTCCACAATCTTATTTAATCTGGAGGTCATGAACCCCATGCCATGTGTGTGGCGTCCTGGCTGTCCAATAGTACAACAGTTTTAAGAGCTTAAGAGAGCGTCCGACAGTGAAAGGATCATGCTCTCTCCAGTTTACTGAGCTCCGTGTACAACCAGAGAAGTGCCTAATTGAGCCTCGGTCTTAAAATGTTCTTCACATGCTGTCAGTATTTTTGTATGCCTGATATTATTGAAGTAATAATTGAGATGGAAATGTTATTTTAAAGGAATATAAGCTCATGATGACAAAGCAGCAGCAAGAAGAGAGGTGTGGAACAGCGGCAGAAGAAAAAGGTGAGACCCACAAATATTTTTCATTAGACTTAGACTTTATTATCATTCAGATATGCACATATGTGAATATTGAATTCAATTTTGTTGTAACCGTCTCAGCAGCACACTTATAAAATATGTAGAATATGCAAAATAAATAGTAACAAAAAAAAAAAACAGTATGGTATAATGCACAGATATATGCAAAATGTGAACCATTGAATCATATAATTTATAATGACAAGTAAACTTCTAAACCAACTGGTGCCCAGGGTCTACAAATGCAACATCACGTTTTATAACATGTTCAAGATGGTCAAAAATTGTGTGAAAATCCCAGTTTATGGTAAAGTAACAGGACATGTTTGGTGTTAGCAAAGTCAACTTTACTGTACATTCATTCATTACATGTTTTTATGGAAATATAAGTCCCCATTATGGAGGTTATGGAAAAATATATGGCATAATGTCAGGATGTACTGATGTGTGTATCACTGAATATGTCTGTGATAATGACAGATGTGGTGTGTACATGTTAAGATGTATTTATTTAGTTTTAGATTATGCTGGTTTACACATGAATTCTAGTATAAATGTGCAAAGTATTACACATAGTATAAATATGGCCATGGTTGAAATATCTATCTATTGTAGACAATTTAACAGTTTGTACTTTTATTATTTTTATTGAACAACTCCTGTGTGACAACAAATGGAAAGTATACATTAGCTAAAATCTGTAGTGTTTGCATTCATGTGTAAAACATCTGCCTTCATTAATGCTCACTGTCCTGTTCAAATAAATAAAAGATTGAAATTGAATAACAAGATGGTAGGGATTTGGCATGTGTGAAACTCAGCAACCACAGCTTACTTTGTGGTCATCTTAATTTTTAATCACTTGCTGCAAGGATAATTGTTATGCAGTAACCAAAGGTGGCAAAAGTACTCACATTCTGTACAGTAGAAGTAGAAGTACAGCTACTTGTGTAGAAAAAATACTCTTATAAATGTAGCACTACTGATTCAACTCCTTCACATAAATACATTTAAAATAGTACAACTTCCCAATTGTAATAAAATACAAAATTAAAATGCAAAACTGCATTTTTGTCATGAATGAAACAATACTTATTGAACCAAAAAGTTTCTGTTTTTTTTATTTTTACAGTAAATAGTACTGATTATAGGTAACCTGTAAAATCATGTGGGTATACATTAATTACGTACTGTTACATCCATTTAGTTTGAAAAAGAAACAACCTTATTCTGAGAATAAAAGTATAAAGTACAGATATTTGTGCGAAAAATGTAGAGAGTAAAAACAAAAAGGTGTCAGAAAAAGAAAGATAGCAGATACCTAAAAGAAATATAGTTAAGTACAGTAACAAAGTACTTCTACTTCATGAGTTCCCACCTCTGGTAATAACACAACAGACAAACCTATCTGTTTACCCATAGTCATTCATTAGGTTCATCCTTTATTTTACATAAGACTCCACTAATCATGTTACTTATTATTATTATTATTATTATTATTATTATTATTATTATTATTATTATTATTATTATTATTATTATTATTATTATTATTGTTATTGTTATTGTTATTGTTATTGTTATTGTTATTGTTATTATTATTAATATTATTATTATTAATATTATTATTATTATTGTTATTGTTATTGTTATTGTTATTGTTATTATTATTATTATTATTATTATTATTATTATTATTATTATTATTATTATTATTATTATTATTATTATTATTATTATTATTACTATTATTATATTGATGTGAACTTTTTAAAAATATGATCATCAGCAAATTAGATAAATGGTTACATGCTGTAAAAAGTGAACATGTAGGCCACTTTCGGAAATTAAATATCTCTGTAAAAGCTTCCTCTACACTGGTTCCAACATTGCCAGTGCACTCACAGACAGTAAGTTGATTTTTGGAGGCAAAGAAGAGCTGAAATTGGCATGGTGTTCTGCTGGCATGTCACCCTCAAATCTGTGCTGTTAATATAGCAGGAGCAATTTTTCACCAAGTACTGGACCAACAAAAAGACTCTGTGTCTATTTCATTGTATAGTTAGTGTAAGTTTGGTTTACAATATTAAATAAATCACAATAAAATTTCAGTATGAATTTATACATCACCATTTCCAATAGATTTTTAAATGGTGTCAGTGGTAAACCGAAATACTTGTGAGGTTTTTAATTCCCTAATGTGTGTTTTCACTTCTGCTTGATCTATATGATACAATCCAAAGCTCCTAGTTCTACTGGCGTGTGTCCAAACACTGGATGATGACGGTAGTGTCTGCTCTGTATATTATGCTCTGTAACTGAAAGAGGAGGAGAGACTGATAGCAGATGGAGGGGAGGAACACAAGGCTCCATGAAAAGTGACTCACGTTCCATTGTATAATCAGGATATATTAAAGGAAGGAACATCGCACCCTCGTTGCACCAGTGTGCCACATCTACTGTTGCTTAACGGTAGTGGAAAAATGCATCCACCTTCACCCCCTTAAAAAGTGAAGAAACTGGGACAAACAAACTTCTTGAAGTATTGTGTTACTATTTATTCATAATTGTTCCACTGGTAAGTTGTTTTCCTTAAATTAAACAAAAGAATCTTGAATTAAGCGCAAAAAAAAAAAATAATAATAAAATTGCCAGTGGAATAAGTGTTATCTTGGTAAGAATTATTGAAACAGGATTTTCAAGATATATAATCTAAAAATAAGTTCTTTATATCTCACGTAAAATGTACTCTTTAAGTGATTTTGTCTTAAGTGAGATGAGATACTATGACTAGAAATGAGACTAATACACAAATATTTTTTTTAATTTTGCAATGTAATATTTAATACCTGCTTATTAATTATTATATTTTATGTATCATTATATTATATAATTATATAATTATTAATCCTGCTAATACATGTAAATAAATGGTGTAAAATGCAGTTTGTCATCTTTTCATGGTCATCAGATACTGTATGACCCATTTGGCTGTTCAGATTCTCCATAGTTACCATGGAAACATTGTCACCTTCTACAACACTGATGCATCAGTAAAACCCATGGGGTTGGATCAATGAGGTTTTTGAGACTAGTTCTTACATTTAATTATGATATATTTTGTTAAAAAGTAACTTTTTCATCAGTTTTCTCAGTTTTTATCTAATAAATTTTGAGTTTTCATTAACATACATGATCATAAAGACCAAAAAAATCCAACATCAACCAAAACCATCTACTCATATACATAGTTTAATAACCATCAATCAATTTAATATTATTGACTAAATAATTCGTTTAAAATACAGTTTGTCATATTTTCATGGTCATCAGATATGATCGATTTGGGCGATCAGAGGCTCTGTAGTTACCATGGAAACACCATGATCTACTACAACATTGATTCACCAATAAAACCCATGGCGTTGGATCAGTGGCAGTGATCAGAGCTACCTGTTTTATATTCAGTTAATGATAAATTTGTTGAAAAAAAAGGCACTTTTTCTTGACTTTTCTCTGTTTTGAAACAATGATCTTTGAATTTATTGAGTTTGCATGAACAACTACATTAAACATAGGAAATTAAAGAGAGGAAAATACATGATTTACAGTGAAATATACAAACTACTGAGAGTAATTCTACAATGCATGGTGATAAATTGTTTAAGAAAGGTTAACTAGAGAGCAACATTAATTTGAGAACTGACACAAAGATATCACTGGGTCTTTATAGGTTAATTAAATACAGGGGAAAATATATTATTTACTCTGAATAATAAAAAAAAAATACACGGGATAATATAATAAATGGCAATAAATCACTTGAAAAAGGTTAAAAAGAGAGAAAAATGAAATTAGGAGCTGCTTTAAAAGATATACTGGGTCTTTATGGGTTAAGAAGAATGTCAAATATGTTCACCATCACTGGTGGAAGGAAAAAGAAGCTGCACTGAAATGACAGGGCCTTTATTCAAGTACAGAATAGTTGCAGTCGTAGTGCATGCATGTTGTATGCTATCACTAATCCTGCAGACTCTTTGCTCCATACAGAGTGGGTACCATCAGTGTGTGTCATTATAACGGAGGTGAAAGGTGGTTATTAAACTAGCAGCAAAAAAGCTGGTCTTGCATTCCCATGGCCTACATCTCTACACTATTGTACAATTGTTCTGAGCCAGAGCAGAGCAAGAGAAAGGGATTCCTGAATTAGAAATGTCACAGGCAAGTTCTCCTGTTAAACACATTGAGATAAAATAGTATTAAGATGCATTAAACTGTGCTCATCTTTCCCTCTGGTCAAAGCTACAATATGTTCAATGTTATTCTATTTATTTGATGATGGTGCTTTTTTTTTTTTTGCAGACATGTAGACATAAGCTCATAAGTCATAGTAGTTTGATGCATATGGGTTTGTTTTGCAGTAAGTGCACATATGCATCTAATAATATAAATGATGGCTCATGCCTACTAAGCCTTACCCACATGTGTAACCACTTTAATACAACACAGCCATGTTTCATTTAACCAGCTCTACCTGTGTTTTCAGAAAGTGCTGGTCATTTCCCTGTGATCATTTAAATTAATAGCTTCTGTTTAATATCATAAAATGCAAAACATTGTTTTATCACAGTCTGTGGACCGTTCACTTCCAGTACATAATGTAAATCATTAACTTTAGGGATGTAGGTTAAGGTGTGTAGGCAGGGGTGAAAAGTGATGATGTTTTCAAGAGCCCATCACTAACAAGGCCTTAGAAAACAGTATGAAAATTATTAACTTATCACCATGAAAGAGCTTCCCAATGTTCTTTGCATAAATTTTGTGCAAAAATTCATAAAAAGTTGACGCACCTTTCTCGTTAATCTTTAAATCCAAAATCTGTTCAGCACAATTCATGAAGTTGTAGGACATAAAGTGATTTTTTTCACAGGGTTCCAAATCCCTAACATATAATATAATAATAATAATATATATAAATACATATATTGTATATAATGTGATAGAAAGAAGGATGTGTGGGGTTTGGTGTAGTCATACATGGAGAAGTGAGTATACAAATTTTCCACAAAAAGTCCACAAAAAACATAATTTTAGAAACAGTGACATATAAGACTACTCTATTCAATCGACCCAAAAATCAATCAATAGTATTTGCTCACTATTCTATAAGTTTTGCTATGGATGAAATAATACTTATATTAGACAGAAAAAACATTTAAAAAATATCAAAAATAAAGTCTTTAAAAGTGATTTACTGTGGAGATGATGTGTTTTATTGGGTCATGGCAGTCAGTATGTACACTGGACATTTAGGAAACATTAAAAAGTCATAAAAAGGAAATTTAAAAAATCATAATTATGAGATAAAAAACACATTCATGAGATTAAAATGTCAAAATTATGGGATAAAAAAAATCTAAATTATGAGATAAAAAGTCAAAATTATGAGAAAGAAGATCACAAATTATGAAATAAGAAATGGATAATTATGAGATAAAAAGTTAAAATTATGATATCCTAAGTCACAATTTCTAATTTTCGACTTATTTTTCATACTGTCACATTTGTCTATTTTGGAAAAAGTAATGAGTCTATTGTGAGAATGTAAAGAGTATAAAGCACAGATATTTAGATAAAAATGTACGGAGTAAAAGTAAAAATATGCCAGAAAAATAAATACTCAAGTAAAGTATCAATACCTAAAAACTGTACTTAAGTACAGTAAAACAAGTACTTCTACTTAGTTACTTCCACCTCTGGTAGGACTACACTACACTACTGGAGGGGTGGGGGTGTTGAAAGGATACGTCTTAGAGGAGCGCAGGCTTTTGCAACCAACAGGACTTCATTTCCCAGACTGCACTGCGCTCCATGATGTTCCCAACAGCTGACAGACGGTGAAAGCCTCTGCCAGAGCTGGTGGAAGAGAGGAGCCTCTCGTCGGTAGTCCCCGGACCGAAATATATGTCGAGTATTGGTGGACTTTGGACCGCTTTACGACCCCGGGCTGCCGTCGAGCATTTTGTTTTGATAAAATACACTTACTTTACATCCTGACTTTTTTTTTTCTCCTTTTCTTTATTTTATTTTTTTTGTAATTTTTGACATCGGGAGCTGGGAACGTTTTGCTGTCAGCTAACTTCTACAGTAGGTCGCTGCGACGCCGGACCGCTGCATATGTTTTATTTTAGCTTAACAGCTTGACTCCAGCCCCTTCCATCCGTGCCCAATGCTGAGGAATGGATAGTGTGTCTGCTAAAGGTGGGAAGATGGTCGAGAGTGATGAGCAGCCGGAGAGGGATAGCGGCGGTGGCGCAGCGATGGCCGCACTACATCAATGCGAACTCATCCAGAATATGATTGATATCTCCATCTCCAGTTTACAGGGGCTACGGACCAAATGCGCCGCGTCCAACGACCTCACACAGCAGGAAATACGCACTTTAGAGGTAATGGTAATTTTAGATCATACCACAGCTTGGTCCTGTGATGAAAAGCAGCCTAGGCAAATTGCGGAGTCATGAAGCCCTAACGCTATGTCCGCCTCAAATAAGGCTGAATATTGGCTGTGAGGCGCCCGATTACTGGGTGTCAGTGAACTAAGCACATTTTAACATCGAGATAATGAATCAAAATAACACCCCATTCTCTACTCTTACATTATCCAAGTAGAGGATTCATAAATGAGTGATGCTTTGATCCTGTTATTTGTGTGACCTCTTTCTCTAGGTGGAAATATTTGTCAGGGAACCACCCCCCCCCCCTCTCTCTCTCTCCCTCTCTAGCTCTCTATCTCTCTTTCAACCCCCCCACTGGATAGTTCACAGCACTGTGCCGTGCAGCTGAATCCAGCCTGGCCTAATGGCACACATTCAATAATCTGATACTGCTTTTATTTGTATTATCTGTCCTCTGCATGGGATTTCGTGTTTGCACAGAGCCCGCATGGAGAATACAAAACGAACCGTACGTCGTGTTCCATGTGATCAGTTTCCAGCCCAAAGCATGAGGCATGCATCTCCAAAGCGCTCTTTACCCCTTCATCTGGATGCAGATTCAGCTCAGTCGTGTTGGAATGACTTGACTATGGTTTTTTTTTTTTTTTTTTTTTTTTTTTTTTTTTTTTTGCGCCAGAGCTCATGGCTTTAAAAGGGCCTCAGCATATATTACCAGAGTATAGGCTGTATGTATGATGCATAAGACATGGGTGCCTCATACCATGCAAGCATCAGCCAGTGATGCACACAGCAACTTGACAAAATAAAAAATAGGACACAGACAGCAAGATCACACTAACCACATAAGGGTATTTTATTCATCACTGTATTAATTGAATCTACTTGAATTGGTCTCTATTTGAACCTATTTTACCCTTTTAATATTACAAAATACAGGATGTTTATCACGATTGTAACATTGTTAGCTGGCTGAATGAATCATGTCATGGAAAGTCCAGCTTCATGTTCTAACAATGCCATGAGGCCGTGACTGTCTTTGCATGAAAACAAAAGGAAAGAGGAGGCTAGTGTGGATATAAAGGATTGAAATGAGTGCTTTAAGAAAAAAGGAGGAAAAAAAAGTGAGTCTAGTCTGTGTATTTGAATAATATAGCTTTGACATTTAAGACATAATAGATGCTTTAGCTCATGGTTTATTTAGGCTTAATACCTCACATAAAAAGAATGTTCGTTCCTGATTGGCTAGAGGCTATTAATTATCCATGTTCGCTTTATGTCTGTCAAACTGAACACCCCAGGAACAATTACTCTGTTGCCCCTGAAAACTAATATTCCAGAAAGCTCTGCACATTTAATCTGAGTGCCATTCAAATACAATAGACTGAACTGGTTTTAAGTGACCTTCAATCTGGTCAAGAACCAGTCAAACAAGGCCCACGAAGACATTCATTATTGAGCTACTAATTTGCAATCTTTTGTTGTGGTATTGCTATGTTGTTGATTTTTTTTCCCCTTCCGGCAAACTGTTTTGGTGTCAGTTTCTTGAAGAAATATTATAAATACACTTGATGTTAGTCAGGTCTTCACATTGACAGTACACTGAAAAAAAGTAGAACATTGAATCAACTTAAAAATGATTCTTCAATAGGTCAAGCATAAAACATCTAGTTAAGTGAATCAAATTAAATTAAAATAACCCTAACCCAATGAAATTTAATTTGGTTCAATTAACTGCACTTTTTTTCTTTATGTGTGACCATAAAAAGTAAAAAAAAAAAAAAAAAAAAGAGATAAAAAGTCAAAATTATGAGATAAAGAGTCAAAATTACGAGATAAAAAGTCTAAATTATGAGATAAAAAGTAAAAATTATAAGATAAAAAAGTCAAAATCATGAGATAAAAAGTCCAAATCATTAGATAAAAATTTTAAATCATGAGATAAAATGTCAAAATTAGTTTTTACTAGATATAAGGATTCTGTAGCTTTACCTGCTCCATTTGCATCATAGACTAGTTGCCTATACACAGAGTTAGTAGGTAAAGTTCATGTTCTGCCCATAAGTACCTCCTTTCAGACTTCTTCATCCTCTGTAATGCCTACCTCATCACTACGTTGAGCAGGAAGTGATCTGGCAGAGTACTTCCTGCTTTGTGCTGTCTTACAGATTCCTTCTGCATTGGTATTGTTCTTCTTGACAATACACAGGCAGTACTAGTCTCACATTTTGCTTAAAGACTGCTCTAAGGTCTCTTTCCTGTTCCATGGCTTAAGTGCAGTGAGGCCACATCCTTGAAATTCAAATAGTGGGTGCAAAGAATTGAAGGTTGACTTTTTTGGATTCATTATGGGTTTGTTTTTTTTTTATCTTATTTTTTAATTAAGGTTTGAAACAATTCAGACTTTCTTCATTGGACACACTGTTGTACAATCCCGAGATCTTTTTTGCTTTGAAAAGTTCATAAATCTGTTTTATTCAGTCTTGTAGAAATATGTTTATAGTGTGTACTTACCTTTAAATTCAATTTGAGGTGTCCAAAGTTGTTGTTGTTTGGGTACTTTATGAAAATGGGTTTCTTTTGGTACATTACAATTTGCCAGCTTTTTAGACACAATAATAAAGGACACATTTTGACACCTCAGGATGGACCTAATGATAACCTCTAATAAATGCAAAAAAAAAACCCTCCTCTTTCTCTGAACCATCCCAAAATTAATGGAAAAAAAATAAAATATTGGGGCCAAAATTGGGACATGAAAAGCTACTTAGATGTCATTGTAAAACCATGGCTTAAAATGGCCTTATGTACCACTATAAATAAACACACTATTAACTTTGATGATCCTAGTGTTTTTTTTCCTAATCCATACATGCAGGTTTTTCATGAATTGTTAGACTAATTTCAGGTTTTGTATGTAACCCATCATCTCTATTTGCATTACATACAGATCCTGCCCACTGAAACACATATATATTGTGAGTAATTTTATGAAACACTCTGCTTTGCACAATCAGATTAATTCCCAAAGTGGACCTTCAAGAGAATAGGGATATTAAAAATAAATAGTGTGTAAGTTTTATGTCCTTTCTATAAGGTTGCATGTTGAGTTTTTGTTTAATCCTTTAAACTTCCACTCAATTTCACCTAAATGTCTTAATAAAGCAAATTAAATGCTGTTCTGGAGTCATTTTGATAACATGCAATTGTTTGATTATATTATAAATGAAAATATTAAGATGAAAACTGGGATATTGGAGGTGGGCCCTGTTAAATGATGCAATAGATAAAACATTTGTGGATATTTATTGATGTTTTGATGTGTTTTGAGTGACATAATGGACTACATTTGGACAATTTTTTTGGTTTGTTTTAGATGTTTTTGTTGGACTATGACTGTGTTTGTTGGAATATGGTTCCTCTGTGCATAATTATGAGACATTAAGGTTCATATCTGCTGTTTGTCATTTGTATTTTGAAAAAATTAGTGATTGTAACTGCTGTGGATATTTTATCGGAAAGTGGTTTATATCTTCCGATATGTGTCACATGTGTGAATGTGTCAAAGTACATTAGGTCATGTGACATTTGAAACAGGTTTGAGTAGTTTGCTAAATATTTTTGAGCGACTACTATATGTGGGTTAAAAAAAAAGATAGAAAATGTAAAAATCTGTTTTATCTGGAAAATAGTTTCTCTTTTATGTCTCTTATCTTGAGACCTAGAGTGCTTCCAAATTTATTTCATAACATTATTTTGCATCTGATTTGAATTTCTAGCCCCCATGTCATATTTTTAGGGACTAGTTTCATAGAAGCACTTAAGTTTAAAAAAAAAAAAAAAAAAAAAGCGCATTTCACTAACTTGTCTGGGAACATTTAATTGATAAATTCAGCATGACAGTGGTAACAGCTCAGCTCAGAGCTAAATTTCTTTGCACTGGTAACTGCTGTTGGTTTCATTGTGCTTCACTAGTGTTGAATCTTTTCAAGTCTGACATGATTTTCCAGTATTCCAGGGAGACATTTATCAATTTCAGTAGCATTTTAGTGATGAGTTGATAATCAATTACTGCCTTTCCCTGGGGCATATCCACTCAGTAAGATCCACCTCAATGGATCTGGTGACTGAAAATTCTATTTTTACAGCAGAAGTAAGTGTTTGGTGAATTTGTTTTCTGAATTCTATCATTTTGGAGGAACAGCAGTGTGTATTTACACCCACTTTAACCACACCTCTGGACAAAACGGTATGTGTTAACCCTGATTATAATGATGCATCGTCCCTCCCAAACCAAAATGTCATACGTCCCATATTTTCAAAACTGCTAAGTGCTCTCTGGCTGTTGTGCAAATGATTTCACTTGCAAAAAAAAAAATCCCAGTCCTATAGTGGAGTTTACAGGGCAGAGGGTTCTGTCTCTATCAGCAGTCTGACTTCCTTTGTCTTTACTGGCACTTCATGTTGAAATCCTGTATTGGCATCATTGTGCACTTTCACTTCTTGCTTGAGGCCTTGAGATTTCACTGTAAATATATGAAGTCAGCAGATTTAGGGGTTGATCGTGGCGGTAGAACGATTCTGTTGTTAATATCACAGTGGAGATGTTTGGTCTTTTACAAGCACCCTGAGTTCTCAAGCATAAATAGAAACGGTTTTAACTGTACATGATAAATGATATTATTCCTAAAGTGTTACTCCAATGAAATTGATGGAACGAATTTGAGCAAACAATGCGAGGTCAGAGTAGCTGTCACAATTATGGTGCAAAAGGGGTATTGCTCCCATATTACACTGGAGTGCAATCAAGAGAGGCTTGAACTCACTTTATACTCTCATTGCGAGTACTTTATTATTCCACTTGAACTGTGTGTTTTTCTGCCTTGCCAGTGAGAGGATAATGATACTAGCCTCTCAAATGGAGTACTAACTGGTACTTCACTTTTCACATGTTAATCCCACTTAGCCTTGTGTCTCTTTTCTGTCTCTCATGCTGCTTCTGTGTTACTTTTACTGTAGCTCATGATATATCCCTGACTCTTGGAGCTAAAATGTCTACAGATACACACAGATAATGTGAAGGATAAAAACTTCATATAGACAGCATGAGGCTTGTGTTGTAATTTATGACATTTATCTGTTGTGATAAATGTCTGGATGTTTAGTCATTGTTGGAAATATTTACATGAAAGGAAATGATCATCTTTTGTTTTTAATCAGTGTTCCACATAATGATCAGTAAAGAGCAAAGTGTCACTCTTGTTTTGTCTTCTCATGGTGTTGGAGAGAGTTTGCTCTGTGCTTGTGGTGTGAGCTGTTGTGGCTGCATCTATATTTAGACATCTTTCTTCCTACGCATTTTCAGGGTTGGTTGTTAAATAAGAAAATCAAATGACGCGCAAAGAGCCTGTGGAAGAGGGGAGAGCAGGGAGGAAAGGGGAGGGGAGAATCAAAGCCAATCCGATGGGCTGCTTCTTATGACATGACAACCGGTGTGTGTGTGTGTGTGTGTGTGTGTGTGTGTGTGTGTGTGTGTGTGTGTGTGTGTGTGTGTGTGTGTGTGTGTGTGTGTGTGTCAGAGGCCTAGAAGAAGACAATGGGGAATGTGGCTCACATGAGGGTATAGAGGAAACATAACTCTAGTGATTGTAGCAACACTGACCCTGTCTGCATTTCCTTTTTTTCCTCCCAAGTATGGCGCAGCCAATAAGAATGGACTGCATCATGTAAAAAAAAAAAAAATCAGGATGGTTTAACAGTGTAGGCAGGCCTTGATCTATTCTTAAACTGACTCAGGATGAGTTGCATTACATCCTGTAATTTTGAGGTCTGCAGTACTTCTGCTGAGAAAAAGGGGGGTTGTGAGTTGGAGCTGTAAAGTCTTAAGGGTGTTATATTAGTGTAAATGTGTGAGTTGACCAGAATTTCATACCCAGATAGGAGGAGTGGTTCATATGAAATGACCACATGTAATGATCTTATTTTCGGGTACATTTTGAATGATATATTTGGCAATAGATCCAGTTATATTATGTTGTATATAATTTTTTGATACAAACCTAAGTGAGCATTTGTAGAAAGACTATAAATAAAAGCAGAAAATAAATTGTTTCTAGCTTTTATTGTAGTGGTTTTTATTTATTAGGATCCTCAGTCCAAATTTTTTAATACACCATTCTCCATAAAGTTGGAATCGTTTCATTTTCTGACACATTCCTCTTCTTATTTCTATTCATACACATTTGTCAGATGCAATGATTAGAGACTTTAGTCCAGTTACATTTAATCTATCAACAATAAATCACAATCCTGTCATGTAAAGATATTTTACTCCAACTTTGAGCAACAGAAGAATATTAGGTTACAATCTGTCTGTGGTATACTATACTACTATTTACAGTCTGGTTTTGTGGTACGTGTTAAATTTTTTACACCCTTGTCAAAATTAGCTTCTCCTTTAGGTACAAGTTCTTCTTTTTGTCTTGGCTGGTCTTTTTTTTTTTTTTTTTTTGAAATTCTTCTTGGCTATGTTCACTTGTCCTCATGTTCATGTCATATGTTACTTGTATCCATACCATTTGTAAGAATGCAGTGTTGCCTGAATACTTAAAATATTGCCCTAAAGAGTATGATTTGAAACATAATGAAATACACTAGACATGTTCCTAGTTCCTACCAGTACATTATTTGTAGTATATTGTAATATGACCTAGTCGTAGGCATATGTATCTATTTTGAATTCCAACATTCATTGCATGTAAAATTATCAGTTCATCAGCCACTGTGTCACCAATGTCCGAAAAAGAATATATGTTGGGCCTCTGTTTACTGCGCAGGAAGGAGAGATATGACAGCATAAGCCTAGGGTCTGCCTGCGCATGAGGTTGCACTAATCTTGCACAACCTTACTTTGAAGCCAGTCTATCCCCTCCCCCTTCCCTCCCCTTCCCTCCCCTCCCCCTCCCCTCCCCCTCCCCTCTCCAGCCCAGTGGAGAGGGTCAGCCTACGCTGGTGGCAACAGTAATGAAGGAGGGGTCAGCGGGCATTGTATGGAATTGTCAGCCATGTATAATAGAGGTGTAAGAGAGTTTTACATCATGAAACTCAACATTTGTGGCAGGCAGTGGTTCAATTTGTGTAACAGTGTAACTCATACTATGAGATTCCCTTGCTTACAGGATCATAATTTTTTTAATTTAATTGTAGCTGTTGTATCATGATATGTTTATTACATAGTTTATAAAGCACAATTGTTGTTTTTAATATATTTCCATAAAAAAACACCCCATCATATTCTTTCCCACTTGACTTTGAGTTTGCATAGGTTAGGGAAAACATTTGCTAATATGCTTTCTGTTTAGGATTAAAGTGTAGTTTATGTGATGTGAGGAGTGGAGAACGCTTTTGTGTTGTTATTCAGGGAGTCTGTTCTGACAACGACAGAGGAAAATGAATTGACCTTCCTGTGCAAATATCATTTTCTGGGCTCAGTTCTCTGATAGGCAATGCTATCCCTGGCAGGTGCACCAAAGTGGCTGTGTCAGCAAGAGGTATAAGAAAACAATTGGAGCAGTGGGATGTGCTCTGTAGAAGGCTGCTGTGTCAGTCAGGACGCTGCTGGGACTCCTTTCTCCTGTCTGGTGGTTGCCTGACACACTGGCTGTCACTCATCTCTTCACAGCATTAGGCCGTTGCCATGGTGTTGTTTAGCTCTGCTGACAGGTGGGCTCTGACGCCATTTCTCCTCCCCCTCCTCCCACCTCCAGGCCACACGTCAAATGTTGCTTTCTCCACTCTGCACCAAAAATAATATGCAATGAGCCTGCCATTATCATCTCCCTGCTGATGTTTGTGTGCTCTCAACACACACACACACACACACACACACACACACATGCATATACACACATCACTAGTATCTGTGAGTGATTTGGAGTCTTATCTGTTTGTGTAACCACTTTATTTGTTGAAGTGAATGCATTGTATCCATGTCTGGAGTTTAAAATGATAGTTGTGTTAGGGAGTTATTCTACTTATTTTCCATCCAGTGACTTTTATATGTTGAGATGTATTGTGTCAGAGAGCTGTGTTTCACATGTATGGGGAAAATCCCACTGAAATGTTGCTGACGACTCAGAAGAGGGGTTGCTAGGTAACCTGACGTCACAGGACTGCACTAGTGTATATGGAGGTAAATCAGGAGGCTAGCTCATTAGCCGCAGTTCGTGCAGGCCACCTCATTGTTAGCCATGCTAGTCCAGATTTGCACATATACCAGAGCATGGTTAATTAAATGAAGAGCTGTGGAAATTACTTTGGGGGAATTAATAGAGTGGTATATATAGACATATACACATGTGTATTTGAGTATACATTCAGGGGGAAAAAATGATTTCCAGTCCAAATGTGTAAAAGGAAAAGAGGGTGTCAGAGGGGAAGGAATCTTCCATCCATAGAAGATGCATTTACTGGCAGGCCTCAAAGGTCAAATGTTAACCACTAAAGGAATATATGATGTGTCTGTCCCTTTTTTTTACTAGTGTAAGCACCACACTGATACTATATATGCATTTGTAGTTTTAATTACCACCATAAGAAATAATCACTTTTATAGCAGTTGCTCTGTTCACTGAACTGCTCTTGAGTTCTAAAAATGTCACCTTTTACCAGTTTACCTCAATAATGACGCTGTTATATTTCTGTAAAATGCTCTCGAGAGCTGAATAGCAGCTTTCAGGATCCACTCGGAAAGCATTTACCTCCTCTCCATCCTCTTTCTCTCCTGTTTTATCTCTCTAGCCTACAGTGGAGATGCCTTTGTTAGCTGCCATTACATCTCAAGGCCACACTTTTCTCAGAGTTTTTTTTTTTCCTTTGCTGGGTTGGAGTGCAGATGTGTTATAGAGAAAGTTGAATGAGCTGAGAAAGACACACGCACCTCATTGTTGCTCAGGTACTTGAAAGGTGTCTGGTGGGTTGAGAGCTTGCTGGTGTTGCACAGCTCATCTGAAGGTGCTGTTGCCTGCTCAGTGCTGCTGGCTGTAATGGACTCTTTCAGATAGCCTGTGAGATAAGGAGACACACTATACGGCAGCACTGAGCTCCACAATGCAGGTTGCTGCAAACCAATACCACGGTGTTCATTGTAATACTTACTCACAGGACCACTGCACTTGACATTGGCTTAGAAAGCATTGGGATAAAGTCTCAGAGCTCCACATATCATCTGTCGAGCCTTTTTTTTCCTTCTTTTTGTTACTTAAGAAATGGATGTATAATAATCAGTACCAAAGCCAAATGATGGAAAAGCTTTCATCTCCTTCTACTTTCTCCCTGTATCATGAGCAGGGTCATCAACATGTAGAGTACAATATGTATCAAGCCATATTTACTGAGCAGTACCTTTGTAAATGATTATAAAAGTCGACTGGTTTGGTGGTCTCTAAGGCAAAAATAGTTTGTCTGACTAAGGTTCTTTCTCCTCAGTTCCAAATGACCTTATTTTCTTTGCCAGTGCTGCAGATTCACTCATTAGTTGACCAGAGTATTGTTCCTATGTGCTGTATAATAATAGCTGGGTCTATTTAATTAACTGTCCTGTCCACTGGGGGCAACAGAAAATCAAATTAAACAAACCCTGGGATTGTGACTGCAGGTGCGAGAACAGAAAATGATTATGGTTTATGCAACAGATCGGTCTTTATTGTACTGAGGATGTGTTTGTTGTAGGGGGGAAAAAAGCATGCAGTTGTTTTGGCTGAGGTGTTCTATGGCAAGGCTTGTATGAAGGTAGTTTTTGTAGAACATAAATTACTTCATGTATTTTATCCAATAGTGCAGGGCAATATATAAAATTATGTCTAGTTAGCAAGGTTTTCATGAAAAATGGCTATCTGATAGGAATATTTCTTGTTAAATAAAAGCAAGAAATAAAAATAAATATTAAAAAAATATATACAATCTTCCCAAACCTAAACAGAAATAACAAACAAAAACAAACAAAAGCCTACACACACATCAGTTAGCAAATGGTAAATATAAGATACACCCAGATAGGTACATAAACAAAACCACAAAGTAAATCCACATTAGTGTTGCACCCATCAAACGGCTGCCGATCATAATCAGCCAACACTGCCCAAAAACAGACCGATCGGTGATGGGGAAAAACATGCTGCCCAAGAAGCCTAACACAAAACCACTAGCAACCATTCTCAAACCTGCAAACACACCATGTGACAGGTGTACCTCATCCCGATCCTCTATGTACCATTCAAAATAGTTAGTTAATTAATAGTCGGAATTGGATTAACAACTCTAAATATTTTAGATGCTATTAGTCATTTGTGGATGTTTACTGTAGGTCCTTGAGGGTTAAATGGTCTGCACTTATATAGTTCTTTTCCACCTTCATGGTGCTCAAAGCGCTGTACGTTAGCTTTACATTCACACACCAGTAGGTTTCTAAGGTTCTGTCAGTCCTACTGATAGCCTAAGTTAGGGTTCAGTGTCTTGCCCAAGGACACTTCGACATGTGGACAGAACCGGGATGCAAACCGCCAACCTCTCGGTCATTGGGCGACCGACTCTACCAACTGAGCCACAGCCGGTTAAAGAAAGGGTTTGTGCAGACAGGCAGAAATGATCAAATTAAGGAAATGCTGAGCCCTGTAATGAACTTCTCCATGGTGTATCCTGACTTCACCCATAGGTGGGATAGGTTCCAGCACCCACTATCACCCTTGTGAGGATAAAGCAGATTCACAACATGGTTGAATGATAAATTGCCAATAACACAAAAACTGGAGATTGTGCCACACATTAATAATATATTGTTCATAGCATAAGTGATATTGGCATAAAATGATGCAGTAGTGTTAAGAGAGTAAAGTCACATTTCCCATACATCCTGGAAAACCTGGAAAATGATTGACCAATTGGAAAACATGGAAAATTAGAACAAATCTCAAATATCCTGGAAGTGGTTAAGTTAAAACGGTTTATCCTCTTCCTGCCTTGTGACTGTGTGTGTCTAAACTGAGGTGAAACAAAAGAAATAGTCTTTCAGTGATTTTTTTTTTTTTTTTAATGTAGAAATATTTGTAGAGGAAGTGCAGGAGAAAAAAATAACAGAAAGTTGAGTTGGGAATTGTCCAGTTTTACATTGTAACTCCAGTTTAAGTTTGTAAAGAAGTACTTTGTTGTAATCTGTGGATGTGTTTTCATTATTCTATGATACATTTGTTGTAATTATTTTTCATAGATAAATTATAGCCATAAACTGCACATCAAATGTCTAAGTAATGAACATAGAAACAATGTGGGTAAATGCACATTATAACTGTAGAATAGAACACTTCCAAAGAATAAGGGGGAATAGATTAGTGCACGATGGGATAACTTGTTTCTGTAGCTCCTGGAAAAGTCCTGGAGAAAAAAAATCAGGGAAAGAGTAGGAACCCTGAAATTATGAGGCTAATGATATGTGTATTTCATTTTACATCTCACCATACCGGTTCCATGGATAACACAGGTGTGACAGATGTGTTTTACTTTTGTTCTTTAGCTCTAATCTGCCCCTCCCATTTGCTCTGTGTCCTCTGTTGCTCCCTGCAGGTGAAGCTGATGAAATACATTTGTAAACAGCTGCAGTGCAAGCAGAAAGTGCCAGAGACGGAGAGGCCAGAGGCCCTGGACAGCTACCCACACTTAAGAGACTGGCTGCGCATTATCAACCTACGACCAGAGCTCATTGAGGTAGGCCCTGTTTGGCATCTCTCATCTCTGGGTGTTGGGCCTCATCGATCTGTACATAGTAAGAGTTGGGTAAGCTACTTGGGAGACAGAGAGAGCTGAAATACCAGTGACTCCAAATAGCTCAACCCATAATGACCCATTTATTTCTTCTTTTCTAAAATTTTTTATTTGTTCATTTATTAAAATCTCCATTAGCATCTGCATAGCATCCGCTATTCTTCCTGGGGTCCATATAGTACATGGAGACAATAAAATAATACACATTCGCATTGAAAAATATAGATTTAGACATAAAACAACACAAACAGTAAATACAAACAATCAAACAGACAAATACAAAACCATATACAGTATCCCTTAACAACCTGACATACATTCACTACATAGGCAACACCACTACAGAATAACTAGACACAATTAGACGACTGGACACACCCACAAAATAACTAGACAAGATGGATCCAACCGGGTTTCCATATCATCATACCATCCACAAATATTTAATTGATTTTATTATAACAACTACAGTATCTATACAATCTAATAATAATGATAATGATAATAATACTCAGTGTGATTTTTGTGAAAGTTCCTAAAATAATTTTTGCCCATATTTAACATTTCTTGTAGTGATTTATCACATTGTATCATAAAATTATCCTCTATATTTTGCATTTTTTCAGTGAAAATTCAATACATTCCTATATTTAATTTACTGATCAGGTAGTTTAACCATCATGATATTATATTTGGTGGTTATTATATCAAAAACAGGGAAAACCTGAGAAAAAGTATAATTTTTCAACACATATTTCATTAATTGAACATAAAACAAATGTGTCCATCCATTGTCATTGATGAAACTCCATGGGTTTTACTGGTGAATCATTGTTGTAGAGGATGACTGTGTTTCCACGGTAACTGTGGCGCCTCTGAATGTTCAAATGGGTCATAACTGATGATTGTTAAAAGACGAATAACTGCTTTGTACACAAATTATTTACATGGATTGATAGTCAACAGTATTAAATAGTTTAGATCAGTAGATTATTTTGGTCATCGGTAAATGAAAGACACTTCTGATAAAATATGCTGTCGTTTTTTAACCACAATCGTCCTCATGTAAATGGACCCTTAAAGTGCAAACATTATTACTTGTGGTAACTTTGCTGCTTGCATATGAATATGAATGTGATTGTGGAATATTTGACCAATGACTAGGAAGGACATGAAAAAATGTCACTTTGGAGGATAAAATACTTCTTTTTTTTAATAATTGCTATTTCAGCAGTCAATCAGAATGTCAGATAATAAATAACTTTGTTGTCTATAAATGTGTGTGTTTTTCAGACACTTCTTAATTGTAACTTGTGTGATTAATACCTTTATAAAACTTAATGAAATGTTCCATTAGTCATATATTTTGTGATCCTGAAAGTTCAAGTGTACAAGTTTGCCTCTTTTTTGCATTTATTGTCCAGATTATAAATATAATTCTATCTCAGGGGTGGGTAAATTTAGTTCTCAGGCCACATACAACCTAATATAATCTCAAGTGAACTGGACCAGTAAAATAATAACAGGGATAAAAGTAAAATTACATTATGATCGACAAAGTATACTTTAAAAATATCAATAACATGAACAAATATGAACAACCTGACATTTCTGAAAGGAAATAAGTTCAGTTTTAATGATATTATACAACATGTGTATTTCAACTTACAGATCACAGTGGATCTACAAACACATAAAACATTCAATAACAGGTAGAATGTGTTTAAAAATACACTTCTCTTATATTTCCTGTTGTTCATATACAGTATGTTCAGGTTATTCATGATATTTTTGTGCAAGAATGGTAAAAGCTTTATGTAATTTTACTTTTTTACTCTAATTCAAGACCCACTTGAGATTAACTTGGGCTACATTTGGGCCCTGAATTAAAACTATTTCAACAGCCTCATTTCCTCCTATATTCAGTGCATTTTCTGGATTTCACAAATTCCTTCCATGAGCTGGATTGGACCCTTCAGCCCCTTCAGCCGGCCAGTTTAGGCCCACGTGCCATATGTTTGACTCCCTTGTGTTCTACATGGTTATTTTGCCCTGATGTGAATATGTGGTGTATTACTGTCCACACCCAACAGATTTATGTTGAGGAAAAGGAAACAGATATTAGACACAAACATGTGATAAGTGCAGTGTAGTGATGATTCCAAGGTTTTATCAGATGAGATGGAAAAGAACCAGTGCTGCATTTTCCTCTATTTAGTGTCTCCTAAAATGAAATGGTGAATGACATTGTGAACTGTGCTACAGTGTCTCAAGTGGCCGAGACTCTGACTTCATTAATGTGTTTAAAGTGTGTTGAACATCCAGCTGCTTAGTCCCTGAGCAGGACGCTGACTTCTTACCCAGTAATCTGTGTCTGACCCTGAACAGTGAGGTCCTTTAGTTTATGAATGCTTTCAATATCAAGCATTTACCAGCATGAGGGAACCACCACTGAAATGTGCAGTAACCACAGTTTTTTTTATCTTGTTTTGACTTAAGAGCGACAGCTGGTTTGTGATCCAGTAGTTTAACTATTATTGCATTCCACTTCCTATGAAGATACTGCATTAGAAATGTGCTTCTGTGAGCAGAGCGCAGTGATAGAAGGCTGCAGTTTAATCAGAGTGCTCTTGTGTTTTTGTTCTTTTTTGTCACCTTATCTCGGTTGTTCTTTCCTACCATGATTTGTTTTTTACACTTTCTCTCCTTTCATTGCCAGTTCTTTCTGTGCGTCTGGACACCATTCTTCCTTCCCATTATTTTGTTGTTCTTTGTTTGGTAACAGTAATCAGTGTGTTTTATATATGGTGGTCAGAGGTGGAAGTAACTAAGTAGAAGTACTTCCTTTACTGTACTTAAGTACACTTTTTAGGTATCTGTACTTTACTTGAGTATTTATTTTTCTGGCAACTTTTGACTTTTATTCCCTAAATTTTTATAGAAATATCTGTGCTTTATACTCTTTAAATTCTCAGAATAGACTCATTACTTTTTCAAACTAAACAGAAGTGACAGTATGAAAAATAAGTCACTTTAGAGGGAAAATAAGTAGAGAGCATTTTTGACTTTTTATCTCATAAATTTGACTCTTTTTCCTCATAATTGTGCATTTCTTGTCTCATATTTTGGACTTTTTATCTCACAATTTTCACTTGTTATCTCATAATTAAGGAATTTTAAAATCTCATATTTATGTCTCTTTTTCCCCCTTTTTTTCCTAAATACCTAAGTACCGTGACCTGACAAATTCTCAGAATAGACTTGTTACTGCTTCAAACTAGACAAAATGTGACAGTATGAAAAATGAGTCATAAATCAGAAATTGTGACTTACTATATTATAATTTAGATTGTTTTAATCTCATAATTATCCATTTCTTATCTCATAATTCTGACTTGTTCATCATAATTTTGACTTTTTATCTCATAATTTAGAATTTTATCACACGATTTAAATAGTTTTTCTTCACATAATTATGCTTTTTTTTAATGACTTTTGAATTTTTCCTAAAAGTCCTGTCCATACCCACAAAACTGAGTACCATGACCCAATAAAAGACATCATCCACACAGTAACTCACTTTTAAAGGTTTTATTTTTGGATATTTTTTGAAGATGTTCTAGTTTTTCCTTCTTAAATAATTATTATTTCATCCATAGAAAAAAAAATGCAGTTTTATTTTTTACTTTATTACAATTAAGAAGTTTTACATTTTTATTTCAGTAAAGGAGTTGAATCAGTACTTCACACCAGTAGCTGTACTTCTACTTCAGTACAGAATGTGAGCACTTTGACCACCACTGTTTATAATATCCTCATATGTGTGGATGAGCAGTGAAAAAACTGATGCTCATCAAAAACTACCCCTCCCACCCCATGCACCACCCTGTAGAGGCCTTTAGCAGCTTCTTCAGTACCAGACTGCCCCTCCCCATTCCCCACCCCCACCCCATGAAAGAAGGCACTTCCACAGGTCATTCCTCTCCACAGTCATCAGACTGTACAATAGTTCTCAGTATCCTCAAATGTACACTCACAAGCATCATGCAATGTAATGTAAATAATTAAATATGCAAACATGCCTCTTTTATCTAATATTCATACCTCCACTTTATTTATTTATTTATTTATTGCTGCTGTAACTACAAAATTTCCTCAGGGTAGGATGAATAAAGTACTATTCTATTCTATTCTATTCTATTCTATTCTATTCTATTCTATTCTATTCTAATTAACATGTTTATTCAACAGTTTCAACAAAACAATTTGAAACTAAACTGTAAACAAGTGTTCCATTTAATCTGCATTAATGTGTTAATTTTGACAGTCCCATTTTTAAAAAATATATAAGTAAGTTATTTTTAATTATTTATCAATTACTTGAAATTCCGTTTGAATTCCAGATGACCACAATGTTGAAAAACACTGGGTTATAGAGACTAGTTTTTAAATTCAGTTAATGACATATATCTATTGATTCTGAGCTGTTATGAACATTTACCCTAATATAGGGCAATACCCAATTTTTACTGACAAATGCAAAGAATTAAGTTAATAAATGGGGATGAATCACTTCTGGAACATCAGATTTCGAAGGAAAGTCAAAGGGACATTAGCATCTAGATCAAAGGTTTCAAACATGTCGCTCAAGGGGAAAATGCAGCTCGCCAGAGGTTCTAATTTAACCCCGGGGATGAATTTGCAAAGTGAAAAGTTTTGGAACTCATTTTTATCTCAGGTTCCACATACAGACCAAATAAAATAGCAACAATAATAACCTATAAAAAAATAATGACTATATTTCTTCTTCAATTTTCAAGTTATATTACATTATTACATTTTACATTAAATACTGATGTTAAAGTTTTGTCTGTTTTAGTGCAATGAAATTACTTTAAATGATTCAAAATGCTTACATTTACAAACTGTCCTGTCACAATTAAATGTGAATCTGAACAAATATGAACAACCTGCAATGTTAAGAGGTGGCTGTGACTCAGTTGGTAGAGCAGGTCGTCCTATGACTGAAGGGTTGGTGGTTTGAATCTTATCGACACCGATCCCTAACTTACTCCCAGTAGGTCTGGGAGCAGCTGCCTATAGGTGTATGTGTGTGAATCGGTGAAAGTGAGGCTTATATCCAGTGCTTTGGTCTATTTACCATCAATGTCTAAAGAAAATTAGGCACAATTTCCTGTTTCTGTTTCTGTTACTGTTTAGTGTCTTTGTTGATCCAATCCATAATGGCATTATATGGTTAAAATTGCACGCGTTCTTCAAGAAATGTCAGATTTTTCAGGATATTCACACACTTTTTTTTTTGATAGCTTATAAAAATAAGTATTTTCATAATTGAACCTAAATCCAACTTTATTAAAACAACCCCAGTGGACCAAAGCACTATACAGAACAGTGAAAACACAGTAAAAAATTATAAAAACATTAAGAAACGAACAAAAAGAACATAAAATCAAATGAATAAAACAAGTTTAGCACATCCGAGTTATTTTTTTAAGAAATCCATAAGGAAATCAATTATGTCATCTATTTTAAGTATTTGTGTTTATAAGGTGGAGGCTTTAAAATAAGCCATTGTTGGCTTTTTGCCTCTCCCTGCACTTTAATTGTATTTATTGCTGTATTCTTTTTTATCTTTGTTTTGTGTGTGCTCAATAAAGAAAGAAAGTTAGAATATAAAACTGAAACAGAACTTCAACATTGCAAGTGTTAAAAGGCCAGTGAGATTAACATTTTTTTTTTTTTCATTACACTAAATTAAAGACAGGAATCGGCAGTTGTCATTATTTATAGGTTTTTATTTTACTAGTTCAGTCCATTGGAGATCAAAGTGAGCTGAAAGAAAATGAGTTTGAGACCCCTGCTCAAGGTCTTCAAAAGGTTAATCGCTAAATTTTCCTTCTGCCATGTTTAGCCTTATTCATGATTATTTATTTTGCAGCAAAGCCTGTGTTCCCTGCCTTTTGTATGCTGTTGTCATGGCATAGTGGTGACTTGAAGAGTATTTTGTTTACCTAGTAACCAGCCTTTCTAGTTATAATCTCCAAGCGAGGTACTGTACAATGTTATGCAACCACAAGGATGTTTATACGCCTTTAAAACCACTACCTGTCTTTTTTTTTTTTTTTTACAAAGAAAATTCATCATTTATAATAATAATAATAATAAGCTTTATTTATATAGCACCTTTCATACAAAAACTGTAGCCCAAAGTGCTTCGCATTAATTAAAAAATTAAAATACAATTTTAAGACAAGGGTGAAATAAGAAATACATTAAGATTTGATTACACAAAATTATGAAAGTACAAGATAAACTGATTATACATATATGATAAAATTTCAATAAAATAAATAAGAAATACATTAAGATTTGATTACACACAAAATAGAAAGAATGGGGTCACAGAATTGTGACCCCATTTTTTTTTTTTTTTATCTCCCTTCAAAGGCTGATGAAAATAAAAATGTTTATAATTAGATTTTGAAATATACTCAGAATTTGCATGTTTTTGCCCAAGAAATACAGTGAACACATCAGGAGCCATTATGTGATGTGAAGTATTTATCCAACAGCAACAGAAACAGGTTTTACTTGTATGTTATGAGTAAATTTCACTGTTTGTATAAGGATAAATCCACATAAGTTGTAAAATAGTGCAACATTTCGTGTGATTTTTAACATTTGCGTACACATATACACACCTGCTGACCAATAATATTAAAGACGTCCCAGTGCTGCACACACAAATGCAAGCTCTGCTGTTCACGGTGCTAAAATTGAAATGATATTGTGAGTGAGGAGGTGGAGAAGAGATGGCCCACAGCCACTTTGGATATCACATCGCTCACCCTTTCCTGTGTGTTTGCGTGCGTGCGTGTGTTTGTGTGTGTGTGTGTTTGTGTTTGCGAGCCTCTTTCTGCTTACACTGTACATAGGAGTGGGAGGCTGCCCTAGTTTTCTGATCAGTGTTTGGCCTGTCAGAGCAAGGGTTTAACCTGACTGATAAGCGATTGCATACTTCCCATGACAAAAAAAGAAAACATCCTAAATGTTTCCCAGCCCTCAAATATCTCCTGTTTGCCCTCTGTGATCCATAAAATTGTCAACCCATTAACTGATCATCAAACTAACAATCGATATGTCAGACTTGTATGAGAACAGCCTTTGTATTTGTCCAGACTATTGTCTTTCTCCTCTTGGGTTTTGTTTTACTCCCATAATTAAAGGCTGAAAATGCTGAATATAAAAGAGAGGAGGCTTTTACTCTGTGTGTTTTAATTTGTATGGAAGAGAAGCCTCGTTAGTGTTTCTCCTTCAATAAATGTCACAGCATTTTAAACAAACAGTGTATACTGTTGACCTCAGTTTTTGCTCCTTCTGAGTTATAGCAAAAAGCAACATGCGAACCGTGTCATAATCACAAATGGCCAGGGCACGCAAATAGCTTTTTTATTCTCTTACAACATTTATTTATACCATATTTGTAAGTCATGAATGCTGATCAACTGATATGGATATTTTATATATATATATATATATATATATATATATAGTTCAATTGCAAAAACAGATAACTCCATATTTGTTTTTGTTTTTTTTCCACAAAATGGCATTTTTTTTACTTTACATTCCAGGTAATACTCATTGATTTGATATATTATTTATTTCATTTGGTAAGGTCCACTAAATTGAATAAATAATATATCAAATCAATGAGTATTACCTGGAATGTAGAGTAAAGGATGCCATTTGGTGGGAAAAAAAGAACAATTGAGTTATCTGTTTTTGCAAATGAACTCTTCATATTTCATATATATATATATATATATATATATATATATACAATTTTATAATTTTATAATTTTATTTATTTATTTTTTATTTATTTATTTCATTTTCTTTCTTTTACATCAGCCTTAGCCGATGACCAATACAGGCTGCAAATATTTCTAAGCCCATATTTGGAACCAATATTTTTCTCTGTCAAATGATAACAAATCATCTTGACTTACAATTAGAACATTTAAATTGTTACAGTTAACCTAATAAATATTACTATACCAAAAAAAATGCATTTCAGTGTGGACAGCAGTGTCTCCAAGAACACAGAAGTACCATGAACTTTGCCTGTCAGTAAATTATGAAAGGGGAAAAAAAACAGCATATCAGCCAATACAAGAAAAAAAAAACATAAATATTGATCTATCATCATTAATGAAGACCAATACTGGTTGATTTTTCTCTTGTCTAGGTTGACATTTTAGTTCAATAATGCTTACTATTGGTAACGGTGTGTTTCTGGTACTAAATCAACTGAAGAATTTGATAACTTTCTATTTAATAAAATGGCAGAATTTTTTTTCTAGCCTGTTACTTGAAGACATTTTCTCCTGTTTGGTCTTCAACTATTTTAATCTAGGGTCATAGTGGATTGCTGAATAAAGTCCAAGCTTAATTTTGACTTGTACTTGAGTCAGTTGAAGTCAGACATGACACGAAAAAGGACGAGTCTCAGACAAAGGTCAACTTGATCATACATGAGAAATATGAGCACAGTTGTCTGATATTCATAAAAAAGGCTGAGATTGTAGTGTAATCTGTACAGTGAGATTAGTGGAAGAAGTGGTATTTGATGAAATAAACAAATAGGATTACCACTGATTTATAGGAACATTAAAGTCAGAGGTTGTTTGACCTATTTTATGCCACAATATGTTGACCCAGTGTCATGTTTAATCAACAAAAGCACAACTACTTCTGTTCTGTGATAAAACTAGATTTACATTTGTATTCATGCTATCTTTTATTTTATTTTTTTTCCAGTCAGTCAGTCTCTGCTTTTATCTGTCATTTAATTTGTGTTCACATATCAACAAAAATTAAATCTTGTTTAACCCTCCAGGGTGTGTAACCACATCAGGCTGATCAGATCACATGACATTTTTAAAACACTGCAACAACAACAACAACAAAAAAAAAAAAACAAGAAAGCTGCTCTCAACTTCACTCAAAACTGCAGATTTGAACCTCTGTCCCAGTTTTTGTTCAACATTAATAGATCATATTAAGCCAGAGATTTAATTTAATATAATTTAATAGTACAAACATATTCACTTCTACCCATATGTGTTCATATATACCAGCAAAGGTTTTGCTTTTTCCAAGTTCCAGTGTTTCATTTAACATATTATTTGGTTTTATTATCATCAGTAGTATGTATTTTCAATTGGATTTTTGGATTTTGGGGCCCAGAATGTTAACAAATTAAAAAAATAATAATTCTCAGGTCATATAGATGAAAAAAAGGAATGTTTATGGTAAGCATGTTTTGTGTTGCATGTAAATGCTAAATTTAAAGTATTCATAAATGACAAAAAATAGGTTTAGACCTCTAATGTTTAATCAATTCATCTTATTCTTAATTAAAAGTTATTTTTTTTAACATACTAACATGCCACATATCATGTGTTAACCTTGTGTGTGTGTTTTTGTTACAGTTAATCTTGACATAGATAAGTGTTGTATATTGTGCTTATTTAGACTCAGTCATGTGTTCACCCTGATCACCCTTATTTTTGTTCTTTCATCTCTTCACAGGCTGTAGAAGCAAAGCTGTCCCTGGATGCCTTACTGCAGATGACAGGTGCTCAGGTGAGGGATACCATGCGAAGACTCGGGTCTGGTTCAGAAGACTGTGCCAGACTCAGTGCTGCCCTCTCCTGTTTGAAGAGTGCCACTGAATCAGGTTTGTATTTTCAGTTGTGACTTCCTCTACCATCTCATTCCTCTCTTTGTTTTCACCCTTAAACATCTCTGTGTTTCTGTACCAGGAGGTGAACTGAGGGAAGATGGCGGTCCTTGGCTGTCCGAGCCCACCAGGAGGGACAGTGGCTCCCTGCTGACTGCAGACCAACTAGCTAACATGGGGACACCCCTTCGACCCCACAGCCCCTCCCCTCTAGCTCGCCCATCCACTATCCAGTCCACCCCATCCACCCCCAGCGCTACCGTCCCACATCCACGTTCCAGCTCTGTATCGGCAGCACCCACACCTGATGCACAGACGCCACACCTCCACAGCGAAAGTCCTCTGACAGACCCATTTCCCATGTCTTTAACTCGTGCCGCTAGACTCCACGGTCGCACTTCTACTCCTCCTATAACCCCACCATCCAAAAGGCGGCACCGACTGAAGCCCCCGTGTACGCCTCCGCCTCCGTCCCGTAAAGTGCTGCACCTGCTTCCCAACATCACCCTAACACGCAGTAAAAGCCACGAGTCACAGCTGGGCAACCGCATTGAAGATCCACCCACCAACAAGTAGGTGCTCTGTCCCAGCTGTTTGAACTAACACTATGTTACTGAAGTCACCTTTTTGGCAGAGGAACACTTCACAGGACCACACTGTGAAAAAAATGATCCTAGTGAGAAATGTTAGACATATTTCAACTGCCAGAGAATGTTTTTTGAGAGTCTATTTTACCATCCCCAAAATGAGTAGTAGAGCTCATGTGCCTTTCTTCATATTAAGTTTTTAATTATACTTATACTAAATAATAGATGTCTTTTCTGGTGATACAGTAAGTATCATGATACAGGACTTATGACTGATTTATTTGGCATATTGTGACACTGTTAGCAATCTACTTTAAGAAAATTGTTCATATAAAGAATGCTTTTTCATATAAACTTCTAGAATAGAAGAATAGCCTTTATTGCCATTCTGCAAAAAACTAATCCAATAAGATTGGTGTGATGCTCACCACCCACAGTGCAAAGGATAAAAACAGGTAAAAAAAAAAAAGACACTACATGAGGAATGATAGAAAGATTAAAAACTACACATAAGATAAAAATTTAAGTCAGTAAATAAATAAATGGCTTTCTATTCTGTTTGACAATTGTAGCATCACTTTCCTAAACTAATTGCCAAAGTCATCAAATATTCAATTTCTGATTTATTTTTCTGTTTCCAGAAAAATCGGGGAAAAAATGGCTTTTGCAATTATTTTAATAAGTTGAAGATAACATGTACAGTTGCATATATATGGAACAAAATTTAAAAGTCTGGACAAACACACTCATCTTTGCATCTTTTCATCTGCCAGTAAGAATCGTCACACACACCTGATTTATTCTGCTCAAAAGGGAGGTGCATTTTTTTTAAATTATTTTTGAGAATCAAATTGACTTTTACTATTCTATTCTTAATATTTAGCACCGCATACTATAACAGTGGTTTAGAGTTTTTTGGATAGAGATAAAATGTGGATAATCTTACATACTTTAATGAGATCAACTGGAAAAAGGACAAAAGTGCTGACTGAAAACGACATAATATTAAAAAAAAAAAAAAATTTAATAAAAAAAAAAAAATTATATATATATATATATATATATATATATATATATATATATAAAATGTTTCTGAAAAAATACTTACATAATGCTGTTTCCAATTCAGGGAATTATTTAATGTAAAATGACAAAAATGTTTATTTTTTTCCCACAGGGTCTTAAAATTCATGGATTTATAAATCTGCATTTAATAACTTAAAAAAAATAAACTCTTTATAAAATATTACATTTCAAATGGTAGGTGTTACGTTATCTGTCCATAAAAGCTGCAAAGATTCAGTTCTGTGTGGAGTATGTACATATTATTCAGTCTTTTCTGATGTAAATAAATACATTTTCCTAAATTCTAGGAGTCACAAATTTTGCCAGTATGGCATGAAATAGGCATTAAATTTAGTTCTTATGAATCTTAAAAAGGTCTTACAAAGTCTTAAATTTAATTGAATGTGTAAAAACCTATAGAAACCCTGATAGATTAACAATTACTCACACTTATATTCACACCCATGGGCCACTTATTTTGACCAATGAACCTGTTAAATAACCTATGAATCAACCATTGTGCTTGTAGACCTGCATAATTCATTAAATGACCTGAGACTTTTCTCTGTAATAGAGAAGACACCTACAGTACATAGTGTGGTATGAATTAACAACAAAAAAAAAAAACAGCAGTAGAGGGCGCTGTAGCCTCTTTAAACACACACAGCAGTGATGGTGTTGCTTTAAATGGGTCAGTTTTGCAGATTCATGTTTCCCGTCACTGACAGAATTATCATAACATTCGGTGGAGTTTCAGTTCGACATTCATCCAATCTGTCCAGTCAGGAACTTGTAATACTGTCTCTCTCTCTCTGTCCACACACTCGCCCTCTCTCACATGCTTTAACATCCTGCCTGTTGCTCCTTTGCTCCCAATGTATGATTGGAGCTAATCCCCACACAGATTCTCAGAGATTATGAGTCATGTCAAAACAGGAAGTATTTCCTACGACTAATGCTCCGAGGTGGCAAGAAGCATGCAATTGCTCTCTCTCTCTCCCTCCCTCTCTGTCTTTCTCTCTCTCTGTCTATTGTGATTGGACGTACATTCGCACACACACAGCACATACACACACTCAACCACATGTTTATCCATAATATCCTGTCTGTTTATGGAAAGCTTTACTGGAAATAAAAAAAAACAACAACTGGGAAACATGACTGACACAGATCCAATGCATCTGTGTCAGTCTGTGTCTATGTCGTCCTAGGTAGCGCCGTACATGGCTGCATGACCCGATCAGCCTGGGAGGGGTTGGTCAAACCGCAATTTCGTTTTGTGTGGATATGCAAAATGACAAATAAAGCTGATTCTGATTCTGATTCTAGACTCATACAAACTATAAGCTATAATATGATGGCAATTTGATTATATGGATGGTGAATAGATATTAAATGAATTCAAGTAGGTGTGTTTTGCTGAAAGAAAATAGTGAAAAATGTCACAAAATTGTAATTAGTTTATTCAGTCTAGTTTATTTTTTTTCAATATATATATTTATATATATATATTTTATCCAATAATGCTTACTGACATCTTTGCAAGTTGTTTTTTTTATTTGATGCTTGTTGATATTGCACACATACTATATTTTGTTTGTCTGTCTGTAGGATTATGCAAAAAGTTCTGAACGGATTTTGATTCAACTTTCAGAAATGATAGATAATGGGTCAAGGAAGAACCCATTAGATTTTGAGCAATGAAGGTCAAAGGTCAAGGTCAGACTAAAGGTCAACAGCTGAAACACATCAGTGGTAATATCTCAGGATTCAGACAAGATAGAATCTCACATATTTTTTGCATTTATGTCGTCTCACCTTCAGACATCAGATGGGTCAACGCCTATGGCTCGATCATGTCATGTGTGAATGAAAAATCAAGCCTTGGCAGAGGTCTGCTGTCTCGGACTGCCTTGTTAACTCAATTTTATGACCATGTCTTTATTTGATGGAGACTTGTATTAGAAGCAGGTTTGGTGTTTAGTTAAAAACCTTACATTAATTTGCTGTTTGGGATTTTCAAAGTAACACAATACATTTTTCTACAAACATGCTTCATTAACCTTCACAAAATACAACTTAACAGCAAAACAAAACAGCAATTGTTTGATATTTATTATATCCCCAAAATATTTTATATATATATATATATATATATATATATATATATATATATATATATATATATATATATATATATATACCACATCAGACCGGACCCCAGGTGTAGGCTGTGTAGAGAAGCCCCTGAAACAGTCCAGCACATCACAGCAGGGTGTAAGATGCTGGCAGACAAGGCATGCATGGAGAGGCATAACCAGGTAGCGGGCATACTGTACAGGAACATCTGTAAAGAGTATGGACTGGAGGTCCCAGGGTCATGATGGGAGAACCCCCCAAAGGTGACAGAGAAGAAACAGGCCAAGATTCTGTGGGACTTCCAGATCCAGACTGACAAGATGGTGATGGCCAATCAGCCTGACATCGTGGTGGTGGATAAACATGAGAAGACAGTGGTGGTGATAGATGTAGCAGTCCCCAGTGATAGCAACATCAGAAAGAAAGAACATGAGAAGCTTGAGAAATACCAAGGGCTGAAAGAGGAGTTAGAGAAAATGTGGAGTGTGACGGCAACAGTGGTACCAGTAGTGATCGGAGCACTAGGGGCAGTGACCCCCAAGCTGGGAGAATGGCTCCAGCAGATACCAGGAACAACATCAGAGATCTCTGTACAAAAGAGCGCATTGCTAGGAACAGCTAAGATCCTGCACAGAACCCTCAGGCTCCCAGGCCTCTGGTAGAGGACCCGAGTCTGAAGGAGACACCGCCCACGTGGGGCGAGGGGAAATTTTGAATTTTTTTAAAATTTTTTAATATATATATATATATATATATATATATATATATATATATATATATATATATATATATATATATATATATATATATATATATATATATATATATATATATATACCAAATTACATAAATGCAAAATATTGAGTTTAGGAATTCCATGTTTTTCATATCAAAGAATTGATTCCATTTTGGGATGATTTATCATTTCTATACTGCCCACAAAGGGTTTCTCAAAAGTTAAAAATCACTAAACACTCTTTTGTTTATATCTCTGCAACCATTTGTCTGACTGACTTCAAATCAAGTGTAAATGAAAGGTCATGACCTATGGATGCCTTACGTCATTACATCATAGCTGTCTGGTTAAGAATTGGGGGTGTTCGGGCATATGACCCTAACTGGTGCTTCTGACGGTGTAAGCCTAGTTGAAACAGGGCTCTGAAGTTGATCCATAAATGTCAGAGATCAGCGGTAACCAGGTAAAATATGAACATGTGTGTTGGATGAAAATTCACAACAATAATAGGAGTTAAAATAGAATTATACAAATGAAGACCTTCAGAAGTCACGTGTGTCTGTGTGTGCGTTGGCAGTGCCTCCTACTTCCAGATCCAGATGACTTCAGTCTGTTAAGAGTGTCACCCTGACTATCCTATGCCAATGCTATTTAGACACTCTGCCTCTCTTTAGTTCTTATATAACCTGCTTCACACTGTGAGGAATGTAAGCCATGCTGTCGTGTTCTACTGTTGTTGTGGGAGCCTTTTACACTCTGCTGTTTTACTTTTCTTCTCTCCAGGTGTGTAAAAAAGAACAAGTTGTTCCTGAATATGCAAGTCAATGGAAATGGCTGTGAAGACTCACCTTCTCGCTATCCCATCATGCCTGCACGGACCCCTGGAGTAGCGCCAGTGGCCTCCACAGCACCTTACACACTTCCTGGCACACCCACCCTCATGGAAGAACACAGCACCATTAAGAGTAAGTCAAAAACATGTCTCCTAAAGATAGATAGATAGATAGATAGGTAGGTAGGTAGGTAGGTAGGTAGGTAGGTAGGTAGGTAGATAGAACGAACATATTTATGGCAGGTGCCCACAGCATTTTCTAAATCCACCAGGTCTAAACTGGGAGTAATTTAGGGTTCAGTGTCTTCAGAGTTTTAAAGGAACACTTGGATAGATGAACAGTCAGCACTAGGATTCAAACTACCAACCCTTGTCATTGGACAACCTGCGCTACCAACTGAACCACAGCCACCCATCAGTTTATATATATTTAATATCTTAAATTGTTAAATGTTTAATTCTTTATTACTTTATTACAAATGCAAATACACTTATTACAACATTGTGGTCTCATCATTTAAACAGCACTACATTGTTTTTCAATTTAAAATTGTATTTTCTCAATACAGTAGAAATACATAATCGCCTATCAGTGAGATATAAATAACGTATTTTCAGACAATACATCTGGAAAATCTTGTTTCAAGAAATAATTTTCACTTGTTTCATTGGCAGATTTGTTTACTTATTTTTGCTTAATTCAAGATTTTTTTGAACTTTTAGATTAGGTTCGATTTTTTTCCCCAGTCACATGCAACAGTAAAACTAATATGCAGTGAAATTTCAGACCATACTCCTGACTTTACATATAAATATTAAAAACACATATGTATGTGCTTATGCATATTCAGTGTGGAAAAATATTTGTGGATACCAAATGCATTTTTGATATTTTGTATTAAAAATCATTCTTAAGTCACTGAGATCTGCCAAGTATTGTTCCCTTCTCCAAATGCTCCCTTCTGCACATGCTCTGTTCTGTCTATTGAAACTGTCAATAATTTAGTTTTGTTATTTTTCTCTTATACGTGATGAATAAAAAATAAAATAGTAATTTGCATCCGTTTGTTTTTTAAACACAAAAACATTTTTCTACAAATATTTCATGATAATATTGGAAACTGTGTAAAAAATTTTAAGTGTTGGTCAAAACCTTTTTCCATTACTATACATCTATACACATGCACATATACACTTGTCTACATACATGAATAAGAATAGAAATACACACAATGTATGATGCCTTGAAAATATTTGGGGAGTGAGATTTCTGCACAAAAAAAATAGTTTTGCATGTTATGTTGAAAATACTCTAAATGATTTTCCTTATATTTAGATACACCTGGATTTTCCCTTTTTGTGTTTGTGCTGGTTTTGCATTTGCATGATTACTTGTGTGGGCGAATTGCATCCCAACTGTGGTTTACTTTGTTGTTAAGATAAAATGTAAATTGTCAAATGTTTAGTTGTATGTTGGTGTACAAGTGCTGAGATCCTTTAATTGGATATCAGCCTTTCTTCACCTATCTTAACCCTGCCATTAACCCTTCTTCTTTCACTGCGTCCATCTTTTTTTTCTCTAGATAACGTAGCAGTGCATCGCAGCTCCCCACAAGCAGTGAGAAGGGACATAGGTTTAGCAGTCACTCACAGGTACATACAACTACTTCACAAAAAAAAAACAAGCTCCAATGCATTTGATAAACCTCTAATACATATGCAGTAATAGTATAAAAAAAAATTTTTTGTGCTTTGTAGGTTTTCAACCAAGTCCTGGCTATCGCAGACATGTCAGGTGTGCCAGAAGAATATGATGTTTGGGGTTAAGTGTAAACATTGTCGGTGAGTACATGTATTGAATTTGTTTCACTATTTTCTTGAATAGGGTGTATTACTTGTAAGTTAAGTAAGTGAATACACTATATTTATATCGCACAGGTAACATCATAAAGTGCTTTCCAGTTTAGAATAAAATATTAAAGGTATCATTCCGCTGAAAACCACTTTTACACACTCCTTTTGGAATCTGATGGGTCACCGCAATTACCAACACATGCTGCGTTTGATGGTGTGTCACCTCCACTAGCTGTATTTTCCATTCATAGAAAACAACACAGAGAAAGGAGCGACTCAGAAAAAAAAAAAGCCTGTCCAATGTGGACATTGGCGTCACCCACATGGGGTAAAGCCCACCCATGGAATGCAGGTAACACTCCCCCCAGCCTGTCGCCTATTGCAGTGAATCTGAAGTAGCATTAGCATCTACAAGAGAAGACGGCGCCACTGTAGTTACTGCACAAACTTGGGAAAAAAATGGTGGAGCAAACTGGTTCATGTGCTCTCTGTGGAAATAAAGCATTGTTTTTTTTCTGCAAGTTTTCAAAACAAGCGACGGCACAAAACTTAGCTGGATGCTACTCTGGGATGGTAAACACACAAAGAGCGAGAGGAGAGGGGGGAGTGTTCCTTCACGCATTCATTCTCTGAGCCAATCAGACGCCTCATTACCGCATCATGGACATGTATGAGGAAGGACAGGAATACAGTAATTTTTCTACCCTCCAAAAACAGCTGGAAACATTCAATAACGATGACAAACAGCAATATTAATGAAATGATGTTGGAACGAGACCTTTAATAAAATGTTAAAATACAATTTGTAAAATGTCATATATACACCCAGATAATTATACAAATGTTTTTACTTGTACTCAATATTTGACTGAGAGTGCATCTTATTCATGGTGGTGAATAATGATCCAGGTGCCATATGCTGATTGTTACTGTATTTATTTTGTAGTTTAAAGTGCCACAACAAATGCACAAAGGAAGCTCCATCCTGCAGAATCTCCTTTTTACCAAGTAAGTTTGATTTTTATCATCAGGCTTCATCTGACAGAGATGTTTTCTTGTTCATATATGGCACAAAGTGACAACAGCAATTTCTCTTTTAGTCGCCAAAATTCGGAGGACTGAGTCTGTTCCATCAGATATAAATAACCCTGTGGACCGGACAGCAGAAGCGCCACAGTTTGGGACATTACCAAAGGCCATTACCAAAAAGGTAAAATGATGATGATGTAAAATATGGAATATTTAAGCATTAAACCGAAAACCTGCTGGTGAATTAAATACTTCAGGTTGATGCAGTAGTATCCAACCTTTCTTCCTTTTCTGGTGACCCCAAACATTCGAAATGGAGCCTTTTTATGTTGCTAAAATGTATGTATTTATTTTTTTGATCATGTAATAGTTTCCTATACTCTGTTGTAAATCCATCTTCATTTTAGATGAGATTTAGGCTAAAATCAGTACTCGAGTTGAGGGGGGGGTTGAGGGTGGATGGCATCCCTTCTAAAATAAAAACTATCAAAATTACCCCCTTTGTAAAACTGCCCCCCCTCCCATTCCCCTTTCCATCCATTGACGTTTTACAGTAAATTGTGGAAATATAACTTACAATTATATTTAATTATTTCGTCATTAGAAAGTAGTACGCATTTTGATTAAAATAAATAATAAAATCTCAGGGGACATGGGCACAAACATGGAATGAACATGTTGGTTATTTTCAATTGGTTAATATATGATGCCAGAGGGACACAACACTTAATGTCAGCAACTTAGCATGGCCTAATTAGCAGCTGGACAATGCGATGTCAGGGACTATTTTTTAAAAGGACGACCATTACAGGTGAGCTATAAATCAAGAGTCCTGAATCTCAATCATTACTTTTCATTAATCTATACAAAAGTCGGTAGAGGCTGCATGCACGATAACAAGACAGATCGTTTCCCAAGCTTGCCATTTAGCCTTCAAGCTAGCATTAGCTAGCTTAGCTCACGTTAGTCTCTCTTGTTAGCTAGCTGCTAAAACACAGGATTTGTCATAGAGTCACTTTAGCTTTGGGTTTATGCGCGGGGCAAACGTGGAACATATATTTACTCTGAATGTTAGACAAGAGTTTGACTCAAATATTTTACCAGTATTAATGATGAAATATACTTCACGTGGCTATATTATTTTCACCAATAGGACTCGTCATGCAACACTAAAATTGTGACGTTCAAGGCAGGTGACCCTAAAGAGTCCCCGAGTTTTTCCCCCTTCTGGGGCCTGTTGTTGTGGCCTGTAAATTAATAGTACAGACAGTGAATATGCTAAATGTGATTTTAACCGAAATTGACCACCCCCCCTTGATTTTTTTTTACAACTCGACTACTGGCTATAATGTATACTATTAACCATTTAACCCCTGATGTGTCAGCGTTAACGCATTCATTCTAAATAGGTGGTTTAGTTTAAATATTCAGACAAATTGAAGTGATTTTTAACTATTATTTTTAATGAGAATTTTGTTGATAGAACTGATGCACAGGTGTCATAAAGCACCTGATTTAGAAAAAGAAAAAGCCCAAACTAAAACTACTGGAACCAAATTACATGCTTATTTTGTTTACTTTTTAATTTTATTATTTTTCTTCAATTGTGTTCTGTTTGTGCCTTACTTTGTTCATGTTACATATTATTTTATTACTATAATATTCACTTTTGTTCATTTTACTGATTACTTTAGCTGTTTTTGTTCATTTTGTTGTTGCTTATTTTATTTTTTACTGTGGAACTGCTAAACTTTTAATCACTAAATTACTCAAGACAATCTTTCATTTCTTTTTGGCAGATCAGTAAAATTATTTTCATCTTCCACTCGATTCCTAAAAAGTAAAAATTCTTAAATGTTGTGCATTATGGAAACATTATTAAACATTCCTTCCACGGTTTCATTGTTGTTTCTGTCCCACCAGGACCATCCTCCAGTGCTGAACCAGTTGGACTCCAGCAGTAATCCGTCCTCCACCACCTCATCCACACCTTCCTCCCCAGCACCTTTCCAGCAGAGCAACCCTCCTAGCGCCACACCACCACCCAACCCCTCACCCAAAGTCCACCGTGATAACCGCTTTCACTTCCCAGGTATGTCTCACAGTTGCACAACATGTGGAAAAAGACGACTGGTAGAAACTCGTGCAGGCACACATCATACTGTAAGCTTCATGGTAGCAGTATGGAGTTGATTTCTCCTTATTATGCAGATGTTTTCCTTGAATCCATTTTCATTTTAACAGTATTTGATGTTAGACACGAGGGCTTTTTCTCCCCATTGTCACAATGGTCTTGTTTTCATTCCTGTTTAATTCAGCAATGACCATACAAACACCTGATTCCAGTTGAAAATGGCTATTATATGATTAAACTTATTTCAGAATAAATTCACTGGTTTATTCCATTTTTAATTCAGAATTAAATACTTGGAAACAGTTCCTCTCATTATGCACATGCTCCTTGTCTTGTCCTGTCGTGATGACACATATTCCACGCTGCCAGGTTCTCTAACATCCTTCTCTTATTCAGATGATCAAAATGAATTAGCATGTTGATTCAGGCAAGATTCTGCATCATAATTATTCCCCAATCACAACCCTCAGTACGTCTAGTCTTGTCATATGAATCAGTTTTATCATCACTAGGGTCACAGGGGTCACTGGGGGCCTAATCCAGCTATAGTGGGTGAAGGCGGGGTACACCCTGTATTAGTCTCCAGTTCATCTCAGGGCTGAACATATATAAACAAACAATCACTCTCACATTCACACCTATGGGCAATTTCGATCAACCAATTAACCTATCAGTGCGTGTCTTTGGATGGTGGGAGGAAACCGGAGTATCTGGAGAAAACCCATGCAGACATGAGAAGAACACTCAGGTCTCAATGCAGAATAAACTAATGCAGAATAAACGTTTTATCCATGGAAACTTGTATTTGATATTAAGATTCCCATGAAAATACGAAGGAAATTGCTTTAATTCCGAATTATTTTATTCCCAATAAATAATTCTTAATTAAAAATTATATTGAATACATATCCATTGTGGTAGTGGGTATCCTTTGTGAAGAGAGTTGAGATTTTATATTGTATTAAGATTACCACTATAAAAGGGTCCGATCATCAACATGAAAAAGTACATTTGCACACATCATTCATCAAGTGGGCTCATTCTTTTAGCTCAGGATCTCTATTTTATGGAACTGTTTTTTTTTTTTAAAAACCACTTGTAGAAAAAAGTTACAATTGATTTTACCGATTGTACTTTGCACACGTAGCCACAGCTTGAATTTGACGCTGGAAAGGATATACACTCTCTTTGACCACATGGAAAGGCCAGTTATTATATTAGGAATTTTTTGCTCAACTAAATAAGGGCTCTTACTTATACTTTTGTCTTTTACTCAGAACCTTTGTGGAAATTACAGATTGTAATACATTTTACAATATAAATGTATGGAATATAATTGTTAATAGAAGGGTCTGGCCAAGCCAAAGTGAGCATCAGGGTCAATTTCTGTATTCTCTAAAATAATTTTCTTGGTTACTGCCTTTGAACACTGAACATGTATATCTCTAGTTTCTAAAGATGTGTTTATTTAATTTACACTTTAATTACAACTGGATATGTGAGAAAATATTTGAGAATACAGTGTAAATCAACAGTAACGGTTTTAAAAACAGCATAAAATCTATGTCCGTAGCAAAGTGTAAATAAATATGTTCAAAATATATGCCTGTGTCTAATCTTATATTTTATAACCAAATACTATAATAATTTTGAATGTTGTTTTTTTATTTTTAAAAAAGAAAAACAAGTAATGAAAAACATGTCACCAAAGACTAATAATCTTGTCAGTGTCTTGATAAAAATGTTGATTATTAATATTCTGGTGCATCACACTGATCACTCTATTACCATGAATTAATGTTCTAAAATAAAAATGACATCAGTTTCATATTTGGAGAAATGTACTCGAATATATTAATAAAAGTGTGATATGTTAAATATCTGCACGTCTCTTGAGCAACAGCATTTTATGGCATTTTTTTTCTCCAAACCTTGAATAACTGCTACATATTTTTCCTCATTCCCTTCCTTTGCCAATCATGATAAATTCATGTTTGTGTTGAATATTTGATTGTTGTTTCTTAATGACTTGCTAAAGTACTTCCTTAATAAACCTACAATTTGAGCTTTTATGGTTAGCACTGAATTAAGCCTTAAATGTGGATATGGGATGATTAGTATGTTTAGAATGCTTTTTCACTCTGTTACTCACTTGGTCAGACCCTGAAGTAGATCTAACTCAGGTAAGTCAGTAAAGAGGTTAAGCCTGTTTGAATATTTAGTAAGGACTAGTTTGGGGCATAAAGGGTAAAATACAGTTCTCTGATCTGTGTGATACTTTTACTCATATCTTGTCCATGCAAGTGTTCCAGACGTCACCCTTCTGTTAGATACACACTCAGCATGTTGTCTCAGCTGGTTAAATCCTCCAGTTCCTCATTCTGTCCATTGAATGTGTTTGTGTTACATTGATGTTAATGTCTGTCCTGTGTTGTTCATCACTCAAATCCTAAAAACATCACCATAAACAACATGAGGCTACGTTTAGACATCGGTTCTTAATGCACAATTCAGATTTATTTTGGTGAAATCCAGTTAATTTGTATGTTCGTTCATATTACACGTTAAATGTGACTTCTATCAGTTTTGAGTATGAGCTAAATATGACCCTGAAGTGACCCGCATGTGCAAAAGAGGTCCTGATGTAATTCCTGACCATGTAGGCACACATTGTGTTGACAGATTTTAATGTTCTTCCTGCTCCTCCTCCTCCTGGGATGCAGAATTATGGCATTTGTCGCATTTCACTGACGTACAGATTGGATAAATGCAACCTGGCCGTTCAGACTAAAGTCGCGTTGCAAAATATCAGATACGTATCATATTTAGGACCACATATGAAAAGGATTTGGGTCACATTTGACAAAATCAGATTTGTGCTGTTCATACTGCCTTTAACACACATGTGGCTCGGGGGCCAAATCTGACCCACCAAAGGCTCCAGTCCGGCCCTTTGGATGAAATGTGAAATGTAAAAATGACACTAATGTAAGAATAATTTTAGTTAAGGTTCCACATTCAGACCAATTCACTCTCATAAAATAACCTAAAAGTCACATTTTTTTCCTCTTTATAAATATAAATGTTTTCATTTGGTTTCAAGTAAAACAAAGTATAATTTCATAAAAAATCTGTATAACCAGAGCAAATATGAACAATCTGAAACATCTTAAGAGAAATAAGTACAATTTTAATTAATCATATTCTACCTATTACTAAGTGTGTTGTGTGTTTGTAAGCTATAATATCCACATGACCTTCTCATCTTGTATAATTTCATATCACATATCATTCCTCCCCTCCCCATATGTGACATTAACACATAAGAACAACTGTAACATGCTTTTTACCAAATCTGTGAATTCAAAGCCCCTCTAACCAACTGTCTCTCTGTCTGCAATGCCTTTTGGTCTTCCCCTCTCTTTTCATAAAGCTGCCTGTTACTTTCAGCATAGACAGCAGTTTATCTTCCCTGGTGAGTTGATGGTCCCAAAGTGGCACGATGTACTGTTACTGATCCCATCATCCCACTATCTACACTTGTAAATCCTAGAAGCCCTCTTCACCCTCTGCATGTTTGCTTGCGAGGCCATAGTACTGTCAGTGTGTGTGTTGGTGAGAAGATTCAGATTGCATGTTGTCACTGAAATGGTGACATTTTGTCTCCATCTGGTGGCGATGAGGGGAATTGCATGCACTGCCATCACATGTGCTGTAAGTGGTGAACTGTAATGTTTTTGCAAAGTGGAAACAACATGGACTGAAATTCTGCTCAGCATATTCCTCCTTTAACCACTGTTTTTTCCCCCTGCAGATGTCTCAAGTCCTTCTGCTTTGCACTCTGATGTCCTTCAAGACACTGTGTAAGATGTTTTGTTTGTCATATATGTAAAACGTCTAGTTTTGTCAGTCTAACCCAACTAGCATCTCTACGTGGCACCCACAAGGGTTACAGTTGGGCTTCATATAAAGATTTCAAGTGGGTTTGTTTGCCATTTCCATGGTGGCCCCACATGTGTGTGCCCATATCAGCATCAAAATCTGAATCTCTTTATTGTCATTGTACCATCAAAATTGAGGTAGATATGTCAGGCTCAGTGGAAGAAATTACAGACAGACAACGAGTATCAGTAAAAGGAACAGTTATTTACATTAAAAATAAAAACTATTCCAAACTAAGATATTTGTATGAAAAATAGAATTTTAAATAGTGCAAATGACATGAAAGGTAAAGTTACTGGGCATCCACATTACATCTGACCTCACTTGGTCCAGGGACACATCCCACTTTGTGAAGAAGGCCCATCAAAGGCTCTTCTTCCTCAGGAAGCTTAAAAGGTCTGGACTCTCCCCTCAGCTTCTGACGAACCTCTACAGAGCATCCTCAGTCTGAGTGCAACAGTGTGGTATGGAGGCTGCACTGCACAGGACAGGAAAGCATTGGCCCAGGTGGTGAAGACAGCGCAGGGGATCGTAAGAAGGCCACTCCCACATCTGGACTCAGTGAACGACAGCCGGCTGTGAAGGAGGGCTGGTCGTATACTATAGCTGCAGACCCCACCCGCCCAGGTCACAAACTGTTAGTACCTCTTCCCTCAGGAAAGAGGTACAGGATCATAAGAACTCACACAAACCTACAGAGCTGTGAAATCAATCACCCCATTTCCTCACACACCCAGCCCCCCATGCACAGACTCCTGCAGATGCACACACTCACTGCACTTTAAAATCCTAAAGTTTGCACTAGGATACTTGTGTCACTTTATTTTATTTATATATATATATATATATATATATATATATATATATATATATATATATATATATATATATATATGTATATATGTGTGTGTGTGTGTGTGTATATAATTTTTTTTTTAGATGTGCCATCAAGATTATGTGTATATGTATATTTTATCAGTTTATAGGTGTGCGTGTGCGTGTGTGTGTTACTGGCAAGAGCTGCTGGATGAAATTTCATTGTGCCTTGCATTATGACAATAAAGATTCCTGATTCTTCATAAATAGTGGGAAAAATAAATAATATGAGATAATCTGATATGGGCAAACACATGCGGGGACACCATGGAAACTGGACAAACCCATCCTGAAATGCTGCCCATATCTAACCCTTCTGGGGACCATATAATTATGCTGGCTCGGAAGTGATGACAAAGTGGTTTTATTTTCTGTATTTTTTGAATATTTACCCATTCCATACAATTTTTCTCTGTAACAGAAATGAGATAGAGCAATCAGTGGATGACATACACGCTGAGTTAGTGGAGGATGAAGATGAAGAAGAGGTAATTTGACTTTGTGATTTTTCTGTACGGTTTTATCAGTCATAATTTTGTCACGTTTGGTTTGGTTTTAATGACCATAGAACAAGGGTGACCAACCTTGGTTCTGGAGAGAGCCATTATCTTGCATATTTTAGATGTTTTCCTCTTCCAGCACATCTTGACAGTCATTGTCCGTCTTCTGCAGAGCTTGATGATGGGCTGATCATTTGAATTAGGTGTTTTGGAAGAGGGATACATCTAAAACATGCAAGATAGTACCTCCCCAGGACCAGGGTTGGCCACCCTGCGATACAAAATTACCTCAGACAACATTTTGAAGAAAAAAGATGTTGATCTCTTAGCATTAGACAAAACTGGGAATGACTGGACAAGTGTTAACAATACATATTTTTGAAGATTAAACCTATGGTGTCTCACATTTTGAAATATCTGTGATTTATGAATAGGTCACTCTACAAAGGATTTTTCTTTCTAAATGACTTGCATTCATTTGTCATTTCAGTAAATATTCAAATCTTCCAATATCACTTAAATTAACACATAAAGACCCAATGTGACTTTTGTGTCAGTTCCCAAATATGTTTTCTTTATATTTAACCTTTAAATGATTTATCACCATTTATTGTTATATTTTGCTGGATATTTTCTGAGTTTTCTGTGAAAATCAAGTATTTTCCTACATTTCATTTATTGATCATTTACATGTTTATAAAAGCTTGCAGATAAGTTGAGAGTTATTAGATATGAAATAAAGAAAACTCAAGAAAAAGTGACATTTTCAGCAATGAGATCAACATCTGAATGTAAAACGTCTCCATCCACTGTCATTGATTCAACTCCATGGGTTTTACTGGTGAATGAATGTTGTAGAAGATGAAGGTGTTTCCACAGTAACTACACCAAATCTTGCCAAGTGTATTTTTCAAATTTAAGTCCAAATATCTCATCACACTTAAAATAAATACATAATCACCTAAATAGTAACTTTCCTGTGACATATAAATAACTTATTTTTAAACAATAGATCTTGAAAATCTTCATTCAAGAAGTCTTACCAAGATAAATCACTTGTTCCACCAGCAGATTTATTTATTTTATTTGCTTAATTCAAGTTGTTGTTGTTTTTTTTGCTCAGTTCAATAAAATCTTCCAATAGAACAAGTGAAAAGGATCGTCGTAAGATTTTTTAAAATATGATTTTCCAGATCTATTGTCTGAAAATAAGTTCTTCATATCTCACTGAAACAGTACTCTTTAAGTTATTACATCTTAGTTTAAGTGAGGTGAGATATTTTGACTAGAAAATATCAGATTTAGATTTTTATTAATTTTTTCATTTTTTCCCAGTGTGTTGTTCCATCACATTGAAAAGAATCAGTTGAGGTTCAGATAGCTCCATTGTGTGGTGTCTCAGGTATGTTCAACCAGAAGGAGGCTCTGGGGCAGACCCAGGACATGCTAGAGGGGTTATACTATCTCCCTGGTGGTCTAGGAATGCCTCAGTATCTGCCCCGGGAGAGGTGGACGAGGTAGGCAGGGAGTGTGAAGTATCCCTGTTCAGACGGTAACCAGACCCAGATCAACAGAGGACAATAGATTATTTATATATATATATATATATATATATATATATATATATATATATATATATATATATATATATATATATATATATATATATATATATATATATATATATATATATATATAATCTCCTCATAGTATATCATGGTAGTAGTACTCCTCACAGAGGCCAGACCTCCAGGTTGTGGACCCCAGAGTAATACAATATGGATGCATGGATAGATTAGTTCTACTTTTGACTTAAACTAAGCTCTGAATGCTTCCTCCACTACTGGCATTAACCAAAGACAAATACAAGCTGGCAGACAGTTTGACTGAGTTGATGCTGTTGTTGTAGTGTTATTAATTTGACTAGAAGCATCTTCGCTGATACAAAAATATCACCACTTTACAAATGTGACAGCAACACAAGGCACCAGCCAAAGCCAAAACAATTAATAAATCAGTGGATGGGAATCAACAGAAATATCTGCAAGCTGTTCCACACTCCACAAAGTCTGCTCAGACTTTTGGTCATTACTGAGCACATGCATATGCACAGATTCAACCCCCTTTGTCATCTTGTCAGGGTTGTAACATATACCAGATTCTGCACGCATTAATCTTTTGTAACTTTTGAACATGCGAGTCATGTTTTGGCAGATGTTTTCTTGTTAAATAATAATGGCATGATAACTTTTCTAGGAGGAAATTGAGGTTGAAGATGAAGATGAGGAAGAGCAGGAAAATAATGAAGAAGAAGAAGAAGAAGAGAATGTGGATGAAGAAGAAGAAGATGACGACGAAGATGGAGAAGAGATGAGAATGAATATAGACTCGGATGGTGAATGTGATGGGGATGAGCTGGAAGATTTGCCAAGCTCTCAGGGAAATCAGTGGAAGGGTCCCATCCGCAAAGGAAGCCAGACCAGTGTCTACCTGCAGGAATGGGACATTCCATTCGAGCAGCTGGACCTTGGAGAACTCATAGGGAAGGTAAGAATGAACACAATGAAGACATTTAAAGAACACATTTGATGAAATGAGTCATAACTGTATGTATGTATTTATTCATCTTTTACTATCTTGGTATGTATGAATGACTATGTGTATGTGAAGATAAGTGGAGTGAATTGATCCAAAGGACTTGATTTTTTTTTTCATGTATTATGTTGACAGGATGTTAAATCATACAAGCGGTGGAATGAAATAAGTTTTACTTCCTCCCACTCCTTTTCAAATATGTAAACGAAGCCATGTTTTGTTTTATTTTTTATATAAATGTTTTTTTGAGTGAAATTTATTTTGTTTGTTGCATATTCAAAATACATCGAACTGAACTGAGCTTTAAATGATACTTGTATGACTGTTCAGGGCCGTTGGGGAAAAGTGCATAAGGGTCGGTGGCATGGCGAGGTCGCCATCCGACTCCTGGAGATTGACGGGAACAACCAAGACCACCTGAAACTCTTTAAAAAGGAGGTGATGAACTACAGACAGACGAGGCATGAGAATGTGGTTCTGTTCATGGGGGCGTGCATGGCTCCACCACACCTGGCCATAATCACAAGGTAAGAAGAGAAATAGAATGTATTATTCACAGGGTGTCTGCTGGTTCTTAAAGTCTTTAAATGCCTTAAATTCTATTTAATAAAACTGAAGTCTGCACATGATCACGCATATATGTCTTTGCTTGAAATAGATTTTGATTATTTGCTTTAAGCTCATTCTTAAATTTGGGTCCATATTATCTCAAAAAATGTGTTCAGATACATTACATGTAAGTACTTGATATCTGTATAGAACTGGGGTATCAAACATATGGTGAGCGGGCCAAAACCATCCTGTCTAAAGGTCCAGTCTAGGCTATGAGATGATTTTGTGAAATGCAAAAAATTATACTGAAGATATGAACAATTAAGTGTAGAATCATTTTAGTTCATAGGCCACAAGATGCCCAATTTGATTTCATTAGATTTTTGTTGACTCCCTGATGAAGGCTATGATGCCGAAACGCGTTGGGGTTTTTATATGATTTTTTTATAGGTTTTTGTAACCAAGCCAAGTTAATAAAGGCTTTTTTATCTTCACGTATAAGAGAGTGCCTTGGAATTTTTCTTTCTTTTTTGTCTTGATTTCAAGTGGATTGGACTAGTAATGTAATATTATAGTAACTTATGAATAGTTTTTTCTCTTTTACTGTTTTATTTATATTCTGCCTGTTCCTAAATGTTTTATACCTTTGTAGATGCACTGTGATCTGTTACTTGCAATGAATGCACATGTCTAAATGATAAGCTGTGACATAATATTGTTAAAATTGTTTGTTCATGTAATTGAAATGTTTTTAAAGAATGCTTTGCAGGTGTAAACAATTTTGTAACTTTTTCGCTCAAAACCATACAGAAAAGTTTGGAGTTGTCATTATTTATAGGTGATTCTTCTATTATTTTACTTGTCTGGTCTTCCTGAGACCATATTGGGCTGTATGTGACCCCTGACCCAGAATGTCTTTGAATTGATCAGAATCCACTTTATTGGCAAAGTATGTGAACACATTCAAGGAACTTTGCTTCAGTTTTTACCTTGCTCACAACCTTCAATTTCGACATGAATCCAGCACAACATGAAACCAATCAATCCTGACTCCCTGATGAAGGCCATTGATGCCGAAACGCGTTGGGGTTTTTATATGATTTTATAGGTTTTTGTAACCAGGCCAGTTTAATAAAGGCTTTTTATTCTTCACGTTTAAGAGAGTGCCTTGGAATTTTTCTTTCTTTTTTCAGTTTTTTCCTATCCAATAGAGCACCTCTAATTATTTTTACTTATTTTGAGTCCAGGTAGCGCTCCTTAAGCAAACTTTTTTTATGAAACCAATCAGACTTGAACATAGACCTAATAGAGACAAACATTCATTTGGAGACAAGGACAACAATGCATCGAGACTTAGAGTGGATTTATATTGTAATATGTACAGAAAGTGCAAATTGGAGTTTTTATGCAGCGAGTGAATGTGTGGATCCAGTGTATTAAAAATCTATGTTTTATATGTATTCTGTAGAGTGGGTTTTGTGTTGGACAGAAAATATAAATTTGGGTTTTCATAGAGTGAGCAGATATGTACAACCTCTGGTATGAACCCCGTCTCAAATGAGGTTAAACTGAGCATGTTTTCATCTGTTTTCCTTCTTCTTTATCCTTTCAGTTTCTGTAAAGGGAGAACACTGTATTCAGTTGTGAGAGACACTAAAAACACTCTGGACATTAATAAAACCAGACAAATTGCTCAGGAGATTGTAAAGGTAAGTATTTCTTAAAATATTTTCAAGGCATTAGATTCATTTTAGGTTTGTTATATTATCCCTATTCACTCTGAAGCTTTATTTTCATGTGCATGGAAATATAGTAAGATATCTTTATGTGTATTGCATCATATTAGGGAAAAACAGAGTAAATAAAAGCAGCTTAAAAATGCACATCCCACTCTAAGACCTGCCTGCATGAACAGCCTAATCTACATGACAGTGTATCCTGCAGTGGTAATGTTTGCTTTTTAATGCAGGGAATGGGGTATCTGCACGCTAAAGGCATTGTTCACAAAGACTTGAAGTCGAAGAACGTATTTCACGACACTAATAAAGTAGTGATCACAGACTTCGGGCTTTTCGGGATCTCTGGAGTTGTTCAGGAGGGGAGGTGAGAAAAAGCACTCGAGGTGCAGAAGGTCTGAAAACGGGTCATTATCATTTCTCATGATGGCTCCAGTGCAGCAGGACACCACATTTAGATCTTCCCATTTTGTGATTTTAATAACCTCAGTCACATCTTGTTAATGTTTTTACTCCCTTTGTGTTTGGCTTCATAAATAGCTGTTTAGTGCTCTGTGATTTGAGATGGACTGCAGTTAGTTAATGTATTTTCCACTCTAGTTAATGCATCTCAAATTTTCCACACCATTTGATTTGTTACTGAAATATGTGTGCTTTTTTTTTCCACAGGCGTGAGAACAAACTGAAACTTCCGCACGGTTGGATTTGTTACCTTGCACCAGAGATTGTACGCAGGATGAGCCCAGGTAACAATGAGGACCGCCTTCCTTTCTCCACCTCAGCTGACGTGTACGCTTTTGGGTGAGTTTGGAAACTTCAGACATTTTTGTGATTCATTTAAAACAAATTATGCTCCAGGGACCTATTGTTCTGTCACACATCAATGATATGCATACACAAGGAGGGTTTATACTAGAGTTGCAACTATTGATTATTTTTGTAATCAATTAATATATTCATTATTTTTTAAAATTCAATTCAATGACTGTTTGAAAAGGCAAAAAAAGGTAAAAACTTGATAACCTTTGGAAATTACATGTTGATCCTGGGGTCATGATGGTCTCAATAACTGTCTGTATGAAACACGACACTGGAACAAATATTAGGAAGCAGTGAAATTAAGGAAATTAATTAGATTCAGGAAAATTTTAATTTTTAAAAAAATAACTTCGGCTGTAGTTTATGCTAATGCTTTCCTTTTTTTCAGCACTATTTGGTATGAGTTGCAAGCTAGAGACTGGCCTATCACCAACCAGCCTGTGGAAGCTACCATCTGGCAGGTGGGGAGTGGAGAGGGCATCAAAAAGGTCTTGGCAGAGATTAGCCTCGGGAAGGAAGTTACTGTGAGTGTTTTTTTTTGAGAAAAGTTTAGGTGAGCGAAGGTTGCACAGATGTGTAACTCTGCAATTTGTATCAATGCAGGAGATCCTTTCTGCCTGCTGGGCATATGATTTAAGAGAGAGGCCGACCTTCACCCAGCTGGCCGACATGCTGGAGAAGCTACCGAAACTCAACCGCAGGCTCTCCCACCCTGGACACTTCTGGAAGTCTGCAGAGTAGGTATCACAGAAACCAAGGACGATGTGAAGACACTGGATGTGTAAAAGCACCAAAAGGATCCCTTAGTGCTTCTTACATCTTTGACTCCTTTATGGTACAAATGGTTTCCTCATTTTAGCCATGAAACAACTGACGCTGTGATGCTGAAGCAGGTTGTCAGGGTGACGCCACCAAAAATGCTTTATTTGAAAGCGGGGACAAAGAAGATTACAGTCTTATTTATAGACTCATGTTGGATATTTGATTTAATAAATGGGTTTTAAGTATCATTTCTGCAGAGTGTGACCCATATGCATTGTCACCAAGTTCTTTTTCATTACTGTCATAAACAAAATGTGAACTTTGTGGATTTTAACTGTAAATGTGATCTGAGACATTTACTTTATTCCTCATCACATTGCACTCTTGACAGTTCTATTGTGTTGTGTTAGACATGTAGGTTTTAATTTCTTTTACATTTTTCTGTATTGATAATTTTCAAGTTCATAATAAGGCCAGTAGTCAAAAATAGCTCTTAATATTCTTAGAAATGTGTATTGCACAAGCTGGCACTGAAGGAAATCATTCTTTTTTTCAGTTTTTTATCTCCCATGTTGTCGTGTCCATTGGTATGTGGTAATCCTATACATTTCTGCACCAGAATGGATATTACCCTCTTTTTTTTTTGTTTTTTTCTTCATCCAGCTTTTCTTACACATTCACTTCATACTTACTCACATTGCCTCATTGCAACGTCACTTTCACGCTACACTTCCTTTTTTTTCCTGCTTGCTTTATATTTGCTTTTCACAATCCCCTTTCTGTGTTTGTACAGCCGGTTAATTTTTTATCATAGAACCAGTCGAGGGTCAAAGGGAGTTTGGTTTCAGTTGGCAAAATTGCAAAAATCATCCCAGCAAATGCGGGTTAATTTTAAAAGCTTGCTTGGCAAATGATAATCATAATACAAATACTTTATCGATCAAACTAGCAAAGAGAACTAATCTGTGTGCATGTAATATTCGTGCTATCTTTCAAATTATGCTTTCTGTAAAGCTGTTACACTTTCACTAATCGTCTAACATGTGTTTTCCTTTGCTCTTTCTTCTCTTGTTGTTTTTTTTTTTTCTCTTCTTATCTAGGTTGTAGCAGTCCCTCTGAAAAATAAGCAATGCAAAACAAAGCCTGGGTCTGCCTTGCATGCTCCTGAATCCTTAACTCTTACAGGATTGATCAAAGCATTGCCTCTGCCTGCAACAGACACTGCTTCCACTAATCCACAGTCTGATCTTCCATGTTTAACTGTTGGGTTTTCTTGTTGGGGGAGAAAGGATCGGTGGACTGAGGCGTGGAGTGGCGTCACAGTCATCTCTACACGTTCCTTCCATTTGTCTGAGATCTCTTTGCCTTTTTTTTTTTGTTTTGTTTTGTTTTGTTTTGTTTTGTTCTATAATGTTTTTGGATTCTGAGGCTTGTGAAACAACAGGCCATTTATTGGCTGGCTTGTGGTGTCTGTTCTGAAACTGACTGACTGGTGTGCTGTGGTTTGTGCCTGCTGATTGGCTGCCCTGTCCTGGCCTGCTCACCTTCTCTGTGCTGCTTTGATGTGGTTGTTCTCGCTGAGGCCCTGAACCACATGGCTCCTTTTATACACACACAAACACACACACACACACACACACACACAGTGCTGGACATAAAATGGACCTCAGTATTAAATGGACCACTGCATTTATCAATGTTTTCTCTGAGGGTTTTGACACACGTTTGACAGGCTGCTTGAGTGATGTACTCAACCCAGCTGCCTCTCAGTTCCACTCCCACAGTTGTTCATAGTTGTGTGATGGCATGTGCTGAGATGAGATGGCCACCAGCTCATGTCTACACAATATGCACTTTGTCAACAGGAGGAAAAAAAAATGATCATGAACTATATTTCTTTTCTGTTGTTGCTATTATTCAGTTCTGTTTTGAATTGTCATATTTGCAGTGTATTCTTTTTTTTTCCTCTCCCCTCCCCCTTCTGTGAACTGTCTTGAGGAGGGTTTTCGCAAAACCCTCCGACAGTGTGATTCGCTCTCTTGTACATTTGTCATTTTGGAATATAATTTGATAAATTCACAGTTGATGGGATGCATTTTAAAAGCAGTTCACAGATGAAGACTTCTGTGTGCTAAACAACAGTTAAAGAGAAATGACGATCCAAGTGAAAAATTCCTTTCATCAGTTACAGTCCACTTGGGAATAGAAAAATGCTGGCTATTTATGAATTAAAGACTTTAATAATGTTCATCCATTGAAGTGTGAAGTGCACCTTATGAGAATATGAGCTCTTTAGAAAGATCCGTCTCTCGAGAAGTTGAGTGATTTCATTATCTGCGCAAAAAAGATGAATCAGGAACCTAGCGCAAAAGTGTCCTATATCTTCCTAAAACATTACCTCTTGTGCCCGCTTGTGTTACTGTTTGTGATTGCTGGCTTAATTTGGCGTGCTTGTATTTATGTGTTGTGTGTGGGTGCACGTGTGACTGTGTGAGTTACTGTTTTGGAATATGTAGGGTTGGTTTTTGTGTAAGACTGCAGTAAATGTTGTGTTGCAAATCCAATGGTATGTAATGTAAATACATTGTTTAATGTATAGCAAATTAACATGATTCTTCTAATATTTGTATAAACATTTTATATGTAAAATACATCATGACATTTTTGAAAAGGTACTGCTCTGGCTATTACAGATGTGTATATATATTTATATTTTTTTCATGTATAAAATACTGTATAAAAACTGTACATTTTTTTAGAATGGGCCAATACATGTTTTTTTATGTTATGTAAAAATTCATATTTTTGTATTGCATGTGATTACCATTCTGTACACAGTTTCTGTTTTCATCCATGGAGACAATAAAATGAGGCTTGTCATGTAAAAATAGACTTTATTTTTTATTTTCATGAAAATGTATGTAACTTACTGAATAATGTATACAGGCCACAGAGACAACATGTAGATGTAACATGTAAGACATTTACAGTGCACTAATTAAGTTTCAAATGTCTAAAATTACAAAGCCATATAATAGTGTTTAGGGAAAGTCAGTCTAATTTTAAATGACATGAAACATGCTTGTGTACTTGATAAAAATGACTTAAATGAGTTTACATACATTTAAGTCAAGAAAATTTTAAATGAATAAACTAAGCTTGCACGAAGATTGATATGGTTATTCCTATTGTAGAATAAATCAACCATAATAGAAACGTGCTGTTGCACTTTTTCATGGAAAGTAAATTAATAATTGCAGTTTTTCAGTATTTTCAGTTTAAAATATCTGCATTTCAGCATTGAATTCATAGTGTTCAATGTCCCTTTTTGCCTCTAGGTGGCACAAAAACCTAAAGGACAATAATTTTCATCTTGACTGTGAAATCATACTAACTTGGTGTTTTAATTTAGACTTCTACTGATTATGTACATACTCTATATTGATCATATGTCAAAAGGCCAAAGTGTGTTTGTGATTTATGCATTATTCAACATGCAAGCCATAATCACAAACTATAACTTTATAAAATGTAAAATCTGATGGTATTTAAACTGATACTGTTATCTGAATGCTGTTTCCTAAATCTGTAAATCCATACATAGCCTAAATATATAAAACTGCGTTAGAATGGACTATGACACTATTTCAAGATGTACTATAGACAACTTAATCCATATTTATCATTTTCTGTTATTAAAGAAAACTTCACACTTCTGAAATCTGCTGCTGATGTAGCTTTTTGCTTATTTCATTTTAAACAGCCTTGGGAGGTAACGGTAAAATAACAAATACCCTGCATCATTGTTTACATTCACTCTTTCAAACTTATCTCTAAATTTATGGAGAATGATGGAGTGGTTTATGTTTGTTGGGGGCAATCCAGCGATTTAGAGAAAGGAGCTTGTATCCTGGCTGGTGACGTGTACAACCAAAAGCTCTTTGACTCCAACTGGTACTGGATCACATGACTGCATTTGGTCCAGGGAAATAGTTTCCTTCAGTGGCAGGGCACACACAGAACGGCCTTTCTTCCCTAAGTGGTGATCAATGCAAATGAAAGTTAGTCATGTGTCCCTAATATTACTGGTTCAAGAAACATGTCAGCAGACGGTAAACCTTTTGAATAAAAGTATATAAAATAATGATAAATGTTATAATTTTATATTTGTTTGTGTTTTTAATTTTAGTCCTTGGGTTAATTTTGTTTAGTCAGCTTGAGTTTTACTCTGTATTGATTTTTCTAATCATAATTGTCTTGAATACCTCCCAATTAATTTGTATTTTATTTATTATTGATAAATAATAATGTTAAAACACAAGCAACCATATGGTTTCTTCAGCTCTCCACTTATAAAGTTATGTGATTTGACATTTATCAAGATTATCATGTGTAAGTGTTGTGAACAGTTTTTTAAATGATTAACACACATTCCACAAACTGACAATGTCTAAATATTTTTTGTCTATAGTATTGTATTGGTGTCCTTTGTGTGCTCAGTAGGTATGAAGCATATTAGCCATCGATAAAGTGATTTAAATTGAGCTGGATCCTGACGGAACAGGATCTGGGAACTCTTGATTTTGACCCCCCTGTGTTCCGGGACTCACTTGACCTCTTGTGAATAAAAAAATATATAGAACTATACTTATATGAAAAGTGTCTAAAATAAATTGGTACATTTAATTTAAATAAGAAATCTTAATAAATTCATGTTGTTAGGATTCAACGTTATTTGAGAGTTGGAGATTTGTTGCTTGATTCACAAACCACGGCCCAAAACAAGGAACAAAAAGAAACCTAGAAAATGTGCACCTAGTAAGGAGCAATCGAATCTAAAGGAACAAACAAATGGTGTTTTATTTTCAACAACAAACGTGTAAACGACAGTTGAGTTTGATTTTACAGCAACCGGCAATGGAGACAGCAATCACTGGTCATGCTAGCTAGTTTAGTTAGCCTGCAGCAGCAACAGTTAGCCTGCAGGTTCATGGATAGTTAGCTTGTAGGTTTATGGACAGCTAGCCTGCAGGTTCGTGGACAGCTAGCCTGTAGGTTCATGGATAGTTAGCTTGTAGGTTCCTGGACAGCTAGCCTGCAGGTTCGTGGACAGCTAGCCTGTAGGTTCATGGATAGTTAGCTTGTAGGTTCCTGGACAGCTAGCATGCAGGTTCGTGGACAGCTAGCCTGTAGGTTCATGGATAGTTAGCTTGTAGGTTCCTGGACAGCTAGCCTGTAGGTTCATAGATAGTTAGCTTGTAGGTTTGTGGACAGCTAGCCTGTAGGTTCATTGATAGTTAGCTTGTAGGTTCATGTACAGCTAGTCTGCAGGTTCATGGATAGTTAGCTTGTAGGTTTATGGACAGCTAGCCTGCAGGTTCGTGGACAGCTAGCCTGTAGGTTCATGGATAGTTAGCTTGTAGGTTCATGGACAGCTAGCTTACAGGTTCACGGATGGTTAGCTTGTAGGTTCATGGACAGCTAGCTTACAGGTTCATGGATAGTTAGCTTGTAGGTTCATGGACTGCTAGCCTGTAGGTTCATGGATAGTTAGCTTGTAGGTTCATGGACAGCTAGCCCTCAGGTTCATGGACAGCTAGCCACAGCAAATACAGCAGAAAGTCAGGTTAATCATACGTGAGGTCGTAGGTGTCCAAGAGACATAGAAACGCAGTAAAAGCCGAAACAGGAAGAGAGATAAGAATCCTGACAGTTTTTTGACCAACTAAATGGTGAGCATACTTTGCATTAATAGCATGCTGTGCCAATCGTTACATAAAAATGAAAGATTTGTGTAACCTTTTGTAAGCTGTGATTTAAAAACAAAACAGTTTTTAACATAAACCTGTTAGTCCCCCCTGGTGCGTATGTGGTGTGCAGAATATAGCTAACCTTGTTATTGTTAATTGTTGTCATAATAGCATATAATAGAGCTGAAATTGAGGCTTTTAAGTGACACAACACAACAAGTGTCCACTCACCTGTCGTTGTACATTATGTTTGTAGTGCATTCCGGGACTTCTGTCCATCTTGTCATCACTGTGACATATGTACTTTGCGTTCCGATGATTTACAAATAAAGATGAGCTAAACATAACCAAATTGATAAAAAAAAAAAATATTGAAGTCAAAATAATGTTTGTTTATCTTGGCAGTAATACATTATTTTAAACGGAATGCAAAAGCTGACATACATGGATAATTCAAAGTATGTCTGGTTTTAGTTTGGCCTAGCATGCTATTTTAGCATCAGACACATGCACTAGCAGCACTAGCATGTTTTTGAAAGTGTAGGATGCTAATGCTAGTTGATGGTTGTTTTTTAGTATGTTAATGTCAGTGGATTGCAGTAAAGCCAACAGGTGACCTCATGCCTTTAGGGATCATGAACACACTGATACATACAGTATCCTACACTTTCACTTGTCTTAAAAACATTTAATCTGGGTGTGGTGGTATTAGTGTACACAGAATCAAACTACAAAAGCGCGGACCCCCCCCCCCCCCCCTCCCTCCCTCCCTTGACAGAGGTATGTGTGTGTGTGTGTGTGTGTGTGTGTGTGTGTGTGTGTGTGTGTGTGTGTGTGTGTGTGTGTGTGTGTTTCGTGGGGGGGCGCTTGTAGAAGTATAAGTGAAACCTATTGCTCATTTAGGTCATTTGGGGGTGGGGGCTGATCTATTTATTTATGGGTCTGATGCTACAAAATGAGGAAAAGGGGAAGCAGGGCTTCTACTTTTTCTCTGAAGCTCATTAACAAGTTGTGCATAGTACTATATTGAGCTTGTTAACCACAGATAAACCTGTTTTCCTTTAAATGTCAGAAGACGTGGGGTATTTGAGATGCAATCATTTGCCCTTCTTCTGATCTCACTTCCTTTTCAAATATGTGCAAAAAGAAAGACTATAAAAACAAAAACATTTACTGAAAGATACTGAAAATAACTCGAGAAGAAATATATACATCATATAAAAGAATATATAGTGAGGGAGGGTCACTATCGCATTGTAATAAAAGCAGGCTCATTGAATGCATTTACTAACTATAAAATGACACTTTACTTCCATTTTTGTGCCAATATGCTAAAAAGCAATTTTAACTTACTTAACTGAGGCTGAACACCAAAGGGAATTAAAATAGTAGTCCACAAAAATAGTGCAAGTTTCCAAGTCAAGCATTTAATTCTACACCACCTGCTCTTGTTACAGTTGCATGCAGGTGCAAAGACATCACACTAATGTTGTAAATGCAAAGTAACAGGGGAAACACAGCATACAGGAACAAAGAGAACTAGACTGTAGGGTTAAAATGTATGTGTGTGTGTGTTTGTGTGTGTGTGTGTGTGTCTGTCTGTGAGTTGATGCTGAAAATGGTTTCTCAACGAGTTTAAAACGTGCGTGACTTGCTGCAGCACCTCCCCACAGCATGCATTTTTACCAGTGTCAAAAGATAGTAAGCTGCATATAACTGACAGCATGACTTTTTAAGCTTGAGCTAAAATTAAAATCGTCTCTGAGCTTTTGATGACCAGCACTAAAATACACACATGACACCAAGAATGACAGACTTATGCATATTCACTGACGTTTACACAAATGAGTGTGGGTCCAAACTGAATTGTGTAATTGCTAAATTGATAACAGCTCAGCTTCTGTGATTCTAAAAGCAGATACATATGAGGGTGAAGAAATAAAATGTAATGACTAACGTATATCAGTGGGGGTTTTTTTGTTTGTTTGTTCATTTGTAGAATTTTTATAGAAATGTACAGGAACTTTGACATTGAGTTTAATTATTAAAGTGAAGTTGTATTGTGGTAAATGAGCTACTGAGCAAGAATTTACCATCTCTGCAACTTTTTAGAGCCTGACACACAACAGATGTCTGCATGACCAGCTACAGCATTGAACAGACCACCAAAACCACTTCCTTTAACTATTTTAATCCAAATGGAGAAGTAAGACCAAGACAGCCAGATGAGTGTACCATTTAGCTGGATTACCATCATTGACTCTCAGCAACGTCGCACATCATTTATCTCTGCTCCACAGGAAGCACATTAGACAGATTATAAGAAATTTTGGCATTCCCACCACTAAATCAAGATCAGCAATGTAAGTAACATGTTATTTAATATGTAGTCTTAGAAGAAAAAACAAACTACCATCTGTAGGTTTTAATCACATTTAATGACATGGCATTTAATGAATTGTTCTACCTCGAATCTGTTGATAAAAAGGTGACATTTTTGCCAGTAGGTTTTTGAAACACAGTCTGTTTTTGTTTTGTAAGGTCGAAACGGCATACAATTCCAATCTGTCGTGCAAGAATGTAGAAAGTGCTGCTATTAAATGATAACATTGCTAGTGTGTAAAGGGTAAATTGGGGAGAAATATATCCTACAGAAAAGTCTACCTTTGAATGAGAAGAAATCACATATTACATATATATTCATCAAGAGAAAGAAAAAATTGACAAGCAGGAAAATGATAAATCTTTCATTTGCAATTTAGGTAAAATGTCAAACATTAGCGGCACAAAAAAAGCCTATCATGTCAAATACATATTCAGAAACTGCATGTCAATTTTTCATTACACTAAACAAAAGCTGTGTTTTTTTTATGTCACTGTTATTCTGCACTTCCTATTAGAATCAGATTTACATTATTCTTTTCCTGCTATGGTCTGTATAATTTCTAAGCATAGCTCATGAATCGTTTTCTTGCTGTACAAAAGCTGAACAATGCCATTATAATTCCGATTATTTAAATTGTGTATGAAGCAGTTATTAGTTTATCCTTGATGACCTCACTTGAGTGATTTGTCACCATTTAATATGATATTATCCTTTGTATTTTGTGTGTTTCAGTGAAATTAGGTAATTGCCTATATTTAATTCACAGATTGTGTGGATGTTCACAAAAGCTCAGAGTAAATTCAAAGGTTATTATGTTAAAACAAATAAAAAGAAGAAAAATTGACTGAATGCAAAAACAAGTGTCTACAATCAAGTCAAGATTACACAGGTTTTATTGTTGAATATGAGTGTTCCCATGTTCACTATGAAACCTCTAAATGTCCCAATGGATCATTCAGTCACAGAAAAAATTATTAGACCACCCTTATTTTCTTCAATTTCTTTTTTATTTTAATGTCTGGTACAATTAAAGGTACATTTGTTTGGACAAATATAATGGTAACAACAAAAATAGTTTAATTTACGAACTGATATGTAGACATTTCCCATGTTTTATTGATAATAACCGAAATCACTTTAATTCTCACATTAAAGTGTCACTTTAACTGGTAAAAACAGTGCTTTTCTTCATTCCATGTTCTGTTTTCTGTTTGATTTAGTCACATTATACACACAGGAGTTAGTACTGGGATTATATAACCATTGTTTTTGTGACTTTTGAGGGTCTAATAATTTTTTTTCTGTGACTGTATCTGTTGCTGCTGAAAACCTGAGAAACTGTATTTTATTGGAATTGTTTCAATGTATTTACAAGATTAATGGCTCAAAAGTAATTCGACATTTTGCAACAGCAGATGTTTTTGGTTTTTGGTTGGTGGTGAATGTTTAGGTCATTAAGGTTTAACTCAAAACCAAACCAAACTAAAACTTTAACTAAAACAAAACAAAAAAACATATATCACTTATGTTGTTTTTTATTTTAATTTGTATTCCTTTTTTTTTCAGATATCAACATGAAATACCCCAGTATCATCTTCCTGTTATACTGTATTGAAATCGGTACCACAACTGTCTTCAATGACACAGCTACTATACCTACTACCCTAACGCTCAATGAAACTGGGCAAGACAATGGCACCACAAACTCCCAAACCGTTGAACTAACATCCATAAATAGTCACATCACCAACGAACAACCATCCGTTTCCCGAACCTCTGATAATCATAACACCTCTCCTCCACATCCACATCCATCCCAGACCCCCAACACCACCTCACACAGTCCAAACTTCAGGAAGGAACATCTCTTCCTGATAATGGTGGCAGGAGGACTGATCATAGTTTGTGCCATTCTGCTGATTTCTACATTTTTCTTGGCCTGTAAGGTCTGCCAACTGAGGAGACGCGTCAAGATGCTGAGCAGCAATTCTGACCTGATCAGTAACGCTGAATACTGGTTGGGAACTGCCAAGAAAAATGAAAACAAGCCGGAGACAGAAGCCAAAGAAACCACTGTGTTAATGTCTGACTTGGGTCAAACATCTGACGAAGCGGGAGACAGCAGCAGCAAAGAAGAGAAAGGAAACAAGGAGGGACATAAAGAAACAGCCGTGTCTGAGAATGGGGGGGAGGGGGGAGATGCTGCCAAGGCTGAAGACACATCAGCAGGTGAATATTTAACAGAGACGCCTGCAACTATTGCCGAAGATTCATGCACCTCAAAGCCTCAAAACGAGGTTGGGGATTCCCAGTCCACCAAAGCTGAGGAAAACAAAGATGAAGCTAAAGATGCAGCTTAAGGTTTAGCATCTTACAACCTAAAGAGTTTTCTGAGCAACAGCATTGACTTCCTTGTAGCTTCAAGGACAGGAAGTAAGAAAGAGCCAATTCTATTTTGAGGTTTTCAGATTTATTTCGTTTTCTGGCATTTACTGACGACCTTTCAACACAAAATATTTCTACTTTTTTCTTGAAAACATTAGATCTTTACTTAACCCTTTAAGATGTAAAACTATATTTGTGGTGTCATCCAACTCCATTTTTCTGTACATTTAAGCTTTTCTTGAGTGATTTATTACCTTTTATCAGAGTATATTGTGCTCTGCGTTGTGCATTTTAGTCATAGTCATGTGTAGTCAATTTCCTGAACACAGATTTTCATAATAGGTCAGCGTAAATTTACAGGTCATTGTATCAAAGTGGAGCATTCATACTTCACATTGAGAAGGTCGCAGGTTCAATTCCAACATCATTCGATAGGACTTTTCTATGTGGAGTTTGCATGTTCTCCCCATGTCTGTGTGGGTTCTCTTTACCTACTCCAGGTTCCTCCCACCATCCAAAGACATGCACCGATAGGTTAATTGGTTGCTGTAAAATTACCTGTAGGTGTGAATGTGAAAATGATTGTGACTATGTTTGTGTTCAGCCCTGTAATGAACTGTCGACATGCCCTAAAGTAGCTGGGATAGGCTCCATGTGACCCCCGTAACCCTAGTGAGGATAAATCAAGTTCAGAAAATTGATGGATCAAAATGAAGATAGTGGCTGTTTGAGTTAAATATAATATTAATCAAACACAAAAACAAGTGTCTATAGTTACTATCATTTAACAGCCTACATGTGTTTTATCGGTGAAACAATAAGATGACAGTGTCGTCATGTTCACTATGGTGCCTGTGAACATCCAAATGGGTCATATCTGATTATCAGAGGTGGAAGTAACTAAGTACTAAGTACTTCCTTTATTGTGCTTATGTACAGTTTTTAGGTATCTGTGCTTTATTTAAGTATGTATTTTTCTGCCAACTTTTTACTTTTAATCCCTACTTTTTTTAAAATTTTTTAAAAACATCTTTATACTCTTTACATTCTCAGAATAGACTCATTAGTTTTTCAAACTAAACAAATGTGACGGTATGAGAAATAAGTTGTAAATCAGAAATTGTGACTTACTACATCATAATGATGACTTTTCTCATTATTTTGTCCTCTTATCTCATAAATTAGATTTTTATATCTCATTATGTTGACTTTTTATCTCATAATTCAGATTTTTATATCTCATTATTTTGACTTTTTATCTCATGATTTAGATTTTTTTTACTTCATAATTATACAATTTAAATGTTTTAATCTCCTATTTATGACATTTGAATTTTTCCTAAATTTCCTGCCCATACCCACCAAACTGAGTACCATGACCCAATAAAACATATCATCTACATACAGTAGTAACTCACCTTTAAATGCTTTATTTTTGGATATTTTTGTCATTTTTGTGGTTTTTCCTGCTTAAATAAGTATTATTTCATCCATAGCAAAAAAAAAAAAGGCAGTTTTACTTTTTACTTTATTACAATTGAGAAACTTTTACTTTTACTTCACTAAAGGAGTTCTACTTTTACCAGAGCATTTTTTCCACACACTTAGCTGTACTTCTCCTTAAGTACAGAATGTGAGTACTTTGACCACCTCTGGAGTTAATATACTTTTTCAGCTTTTGCTTTAAATTGTGTATATTTATTTTTTTTAAATTGTGTCATACATGTTCGACTAGTGTTGTTGTTGTTGTTGTTTTAAAATAAAAAAAAATATATTGTGCAAATTTTTCAGTTTATAATTAAATGTATATACAGTATGGCACACTGTATATGCAACTTTGGAAGAATAAAAACAAACTTCTTGGATGAATCCGTTGTGACTGTTTTGTATTTGTTTGCAAGAGACAAAGAGGGAAATAAACACAAAAATGAAAGAGAGAAATCCTTGATTAGCAAGCAGGGAATGTGCCACTTCTGGGCAGTGCTACTCAACTCAGAAAGAATGTTCTCTTTCACCAGCCAGAACAGACAAAGACACACAAAAACGCTTTTCAATAAACCAACATGTAGTTGTTTCCGCCGTCTTGTGCAGATATTTGTTGAGGTACTTACCTGTGACGTCATGGTGGATCTGAACATTTCACTGAGACCCTAAACACTTCTCGTCCTTTTACTACAACCCCTGCAGAGTCACATGTGAACCTTTGAATCTGAATGTGATGGCGAGAGTGTGAAACCCCCTGAGCTCTCGAAGGTGATGTGTGAGTTTACAGATGGGATGCACTTAAAGCCATCTTCAGCAAGAGTAAATGTCAAACATTTCTCAGGGAGCGTGCACCCCTTTTCTGTATTCTGAATCAGGAGTTCAAGGAAAGTAAGGTAGAGATTTGGATGATGCAGTAACAGTTCAGACTAAGAGTATGTTACTGTATATAGTGAATGACAGTGAAAGTAGACATTTTTGAGGAAGGGCAATAACATGCAACATGAGTTTTAGTCTTGGTATAAGCAGCTGCTGAAGGAAGAGGAAGGTAACAATGAAAGCACAGAGGGAGGTAAATGGGGAAGTAACAAAATCACTGTAAACAGGCTTTGATTAGTAACATATACCTGGCAAACAAACAGGAAATCTGTGATGTAGTCACATAAACCAGGTATCTACAGTTCTGCAACTTTATTTTGTGGCATTTAAAATTTCATGAATCATTGAATACCATATGTTTTAGTAAATACTCCCATTAAACCCTTGTTAATCACGAGAGGCAGAAGTGTAGCAATGCAGTACTGCATGGAGAGTTGCTTGTATTACTGATGACAGGTAGGGAGCTGCAGTGGAGGAGAACCCCCTGCAATAAATTCTCAAGCTTTTGTGGAAGCCTCGACATTTACAAGGAAAGTAACAAACAATTACGGAGCAATTGGCTCAGTATCACACTGGAAAGAGATTTACAGTGACGATTGATGTTGCTGATAAGTGATTGCAGACATTGCCTTAATTTGATTTGAATACTACAGCCATTCAAATCGGTCGATTAATCTAACTACTTTTGCATTTGTTACTTTAAATGCAGAGGTACATCATTGGTAGCAGCCTTGTAGTGCAGGGACCTTTCTGTTATGTGCTCCATTTCTCTTTACCCCCCTTCTGATACTTTCCTCCAACACCCCACCCCTCCCTTCTCACTTCCACTGCACAGAGTAAATCCAGATCCTGCAGTGCCTGATCAACACTAGCCCAAAAGATCCATATAAGAGGCAATATCAACTCTTAGCTGGCTAAAAGGCAGAAGGACCAAACTGAGCAGTGAGGGCTCAAAAACCGGCACTGGACGATTGAGTAAGGGTCAGATTCTATATATAGGAAAATTCACCTTCAGCAAAAGCAGCAGCTGGTCCTGGGCTTGAAAGGAGGAGAGGGAAACGGTGCTGGACAGCAAAAAGGAGCAGAGAAAAGTGACTGGAATGATAAGATGAAAAGGTGAGTTTTTAATTTATATCAAAGAAAGATCATACCCACATATTTCCAGCAGCCCACCACACCCTGGCTTTCATACAGTGTAGTGTGTGCTGCAGTCTCAGCAGTGTACAGCTCCTGGCTGTGTCTTTGCCTGCCTTTAAAGCAGCTGATGCATTAGTTCTCTGTGGAGTCATTAATAAAACCCATCTATTGAGCTAGTTCGCCTCCTCTGAGGGCATGGGACTAACTGCACTGACAACCACTGACGATTGAACACGCAAACTGATGTCAGGAAAAATGACTACAGGGATATCTCATTCTGTGTGATGAATGATAGTCTTGAACAGACCAGAGGAAATTTGTACATATCAGAGACATATCGGTTTTAGTGAAGCCTCCCTTTGCACTGATGCTGCATATATAGAACATTTTATTGAACAGGCACTACAGTAAAAAAAATACTTCATGACTTTGAGAGTTGACGTGATTTGTAATGTAAACTAATTGTATTGTACGCTGCTTGTACAGTAGTATGTGATGTATCTGTTTTACAATGGAAAAGAGAAGCACAGTGCCACAGAGTGAAGTCATTTAGAAAAAATATGCTTCCAGTTTAATTCACTGCTGCCTTCTGCTGTTCCTACAACAAATGTTTTATCCATGTACAGTTTCCAAGCACATTGCATTTGTCACATCTGTTTACTCAGTGGACCTTCTGCAGGTGAAGGAGATAGCAGTGTAGTGACAAACCTTAATACTCCTGTCTGTCTTTTAGCAGGTATGTGAAGCTGCTGAAGCTCTCCCTTAATGAGGCCCTACTGGAATTACTGCTGCTGCTGTTGCTGGGGTTGCGTGTCCTAGCCGTGTGTCCCTCTATATGCACCTGCAGCCGCAGCCATAGGGAAGTCGACTGCTCTTGGAGGGGTCTAAGACTGCTTCCTGATGGGCTACAATACAACCTGCACTCCCTTAACTTGTCCCACAACCGTTTTCAGAACATGGATGACCACCTCACTCTGTACACACATCTCCGTGTCCTTGATGTGTCTCACAACCGACTGAGTCACCTACCCACAGGCTTACCCCGCTCACTGTGGCAGCTCTACGCAGCCTCCAATCGCATTCAGTGCCTGGACAAGAATGATACAGTCTACCAGTGGAATCTGCAAATCCTTGACCTCTCCAAAAACAAGCTGGAGCGAGCTGTTTTCATTAACAATACACTAATCAACCTGCACACACTTAACCTAAGCCATAATCACTTCTGGACCCTGCCCACCAACTTGCCTATACATCTAGACACTATTGACATCTCCCATAATTTGCTTGTGAAAGTGCTGCCAGGATCATTGGATCGACTTCCCAGACTTACTCACTTCTATCTGCATGCTAATCGGTTTGCCTCACTGCCATTCGGGGCGTTGGACAAGATGATGTCCCTTAAAGTAATCACTCTGGGTAACAACCCATGGGCTTGCCATCTTCATCATGACGTTGCCTACATAGTAACCTGGTCTCAACATACGTTTGCCCGTGTCCTGGGCTGCCCTTGCCATACCCAGTCTATTTGTGGAGGTGTCCATCATGGCAGGACTGGAGGCTGGCACTTTGCCTCCTACAATCTACCACCTCTTGCAGCCAGTGCCCAGGATCTGAGCTCCATCACCACTGATGCCAGTGTCACTAGTTGGTGGTACTTGCCTGTTTCTTCAGAGAATAGTGCCCCACACACAGAGCACTACCCTTTCACAGCAACACCCACTGGCATCTCCACCCTACAACCTAGACCTACAAGCACACACCTCACGATTAAGCACCTTTTTGTCACAACAGTCGCAGACCACGTGCTCCATACTTATTTTAGTTTGGACAAGACTTCCCTTGACATGACTGAAACCTCCCCCATTTCTGATATTACAGAGACCTCCATCAGGCGTGACGTGACACTGGTCACAGATCAGTTCTTTACCACAGAGAGCCCTGCCGTCCACACAAAGAAGACAACAACGCTCCGCACCAGAAGTGTGAGGAGGCACAATCAGTCTCTCCCCAGTGGTATTAACAACACCAGCCCGGTAGCTCTTTCCTTCTCATTTAGTTTCCTGCACACCTTTGCACTTCTGTCTCTCATTCTGCAATACGTCATCTGAAAAACACAAGGTTCACAGTGTAATGAATTTACAAGATGAAGAAATAGAGCACAACACATGCACAAGACAAGTGACTGTCAAAAAAGCTGTGATAGTTGTGTATTGTCAGCTCCTTTCAGCAGGTGTTTATGGTATGATGCAAGTTTTGTAATTAGATGTAATATTAGAACGCTTCAGCTTTTCTAACACTTTTTACAAGCTTTCCTTCAAATGCACTGTTTCAAAAATAACAATGTAATGAACATAGATAAGCACATGATGGCACATTCAAGTACCAGTTAATAATCTGACCTAATGTCGTCTGGTGCTAATCTGCAGCTGCAGTTTGTCGTCTCAAAACTGATCCTGTTTTGCAGCCTGAGGTGCTGTTCTATATCACAGTTGATATGGCCCACAATTTTGCTTCAGCATAATTTGGTTAATATAATGTGAGGTGTTGCTTTCTCCATTTTTTACCATTTTTGCTTGCTTTAATAGATGTCCTTGATGCCTGTCTTGATGCTTTTTTTCCCATATAACCTAGACATGTAATCTCTTCTCCGGACAAGCATGATGTGAGAAACTGGTCATGACATATGCACAACAGAAAACAACAACAGACAAACTATGGAACCAAGGGAAAGCAAATGGACAAAGTTGTATCACTCTATTTAACAAACTCCAAGTGCATAACGCTGCTCATGCATTTTGATCACATCTCAGACTTAAGTGTCCTTCATGATTCAGTGATGCTAGAGAAAATTATCTGCATGGTGATTGAACGTTCCAGGAATGCTAACCTACTGTGTTATATTGGCACACAGCGTTAAAGCACAAATTTTGCTGCTTATTTATATGAAAGGTTAAGATATTCACATTTCGATGTCATTGAGCTTAAACAGCTGCAGTGTGCCAGCCTAGAGATATTTTTTTAATAGACATCACTGCGTATGATACCAAATGGTGCCAAAATAGCAAGCAATGCATCACATCAATCTACATTTGATAAAATATAGATATTGTATGAGTCGAGGTGATTCAAGAGTTGAATAAAAGATGATGAATAATTTACAACTTTAATTCTCTTTCATTTGTGTCACATCTGCTTCTTTTTTTTTTAGTTGTTGTTCAAAGATCAAATTTTTTTCCTCTTTTTTTTTTTACAATCTCCCTTTAATATTAAAATAAACAGCAGAAGTTCATGTTTGTTTGTCTCACTACATATATATTCATATATTTATATTCACTGTCCTTTTGTGATGTACTTATTTTTAATGTTTTTTAAGACCTCAATAACTACAGTACATTTCCCATGATTCATTTGATGTAGTTGCTCAAGGTGGTGAAAAAAAAGGGAGATATGCAGATGGAAAAGAGTAAATATAATGTGTAAAAAAAAAAAAAAAATCCTTTATTGATGAGCCTTTCTGATTTTATTACTAAGCAAAGTAACCAACTTGTTTCTACATGTATTGAACAACAGAAGGTTCAGTATGAAATAAAACACTCGTTTCAGCCAGACCTTGCCTCACACAGTGATTCACGTTTGGCAGCTTCCCAGAACAAACACATCTTATCTGTCGGTCACCAAGCAGTAGCTGTGAAATATAATGTCATAGGTTTTCAATGGCCTCTTTAAATAAAGAATTAAAGCAAGAAACATGTTGCGGAAGAGAGAATAACCAAGAAGTGTGTGCTCTTTATACGACCTCCATCAATGTTATGAAGAGAGAAGCAAAAGAAATGTCACAGGAACATCTGTGACTTTGAAAGCAACACCCCGCCCTGGAACATTGTTGGGTGTGGTGCAGGAAGGTGAGAGTCTGAGGAACAGGTGACCATGTGGTTCATTCTGGAAGTGTGATATAGAGGGTCTGCCATCATTGACGCTGTGAAATATAAACATCTGGTGTAACATCTGACACATACGGAAAACTGAACGAAATGAAGGTAACCCACTGTCATCTCCCAAAACTATTATTACATTTTGCACAAACAAAATACAACAAAACAAGTGGCGCCAGACACAACAAACCCCGCCCCCTCGCACACATTTTACCTGATCTGCTTTATCTCTGATCAATATGAAAACACATTTTTGTTGACTGTGACTATGACCTTTGACCTACATTCACCAAAATTTAATGGGATCTATTCTGGATGACCTTGCAACTTTCCTGAAGATTTCATGGAAACTGGTCCAATAGTTTTTGCATAACGTTGCTGAAAATCAGACACACAGACAAACAGACCAAAAACAAATGAACCCAAAACAGTACTTCTCTCCCCTTTTTAGGGACAGGGTAAAAAAAAAAATTAACATGTAACAGATAATGTATTTTGACAATATAAAAGTGAATCTCCTCAAGAAGTAATTCATAGTAATAACAGAGTAAAATGAGAAAAAAAAACAACCCTCAAGTACTTTCAGTGTGTGAGGAACAAAGAAGTGGAGACTAAATACATTTAGTGTAATGACAGGATGGAAACAGGATGAAACAGAAAGGAACTTGTGGTTGGTGAGCACTGGATATTTATATCATGCTTTTTAGCCAAATGACTACAATTTCAAGTTTCCATTTTAAAATTGTATTTCCATGTAATCTTTTCACTGATTTTATTATTAAACATCTAAGTGGAATTAAAATCACATAATTCATAACTACTTGAATGGTTGCATCACTTTTGTTCCCTTTAAGTCTGTAATGTAATATCTATTGTAACATCAAAAAACTCATTCTTGGTTTGGTATTGATGAAGCTTTTATCACGTGCTCCCTAAAAAAGGAAGAAAAAAAAAGTTCATCTCTGTAAAATACACACTATATTGTTTCTTCTTATTTCTTCTCTTTAGCTAAAGAAGTTTGAAATATCTCCTCCAAGTATTGTGTAGGTGTTAGTGAGTGAGGTGGTCTGCCGGCCAATTATTTTCTTTGTGGACAACACAAAGTAATGTCAGATATCTGTTCTGGCTCCCTAATAACTGACAAGGTGGAGAAGGCTAGCATCATTTACTGCTGCGATGTCTCCCGTCTTTTCTGCACCCAGGCTTGTTTAGAGCAAGCTGCTTTCTTTCTTTGAGCCACACTGAGGAAGACTCACCCTCAGTGTTCTCCTTTGTATCAGATGACCCCACTGCCCTCTTGTGTTCTCATACATTTCATTCTCCCTTATTTTTATATCACGATTTTCAGAGAATGGTGAGTAGTATAAGGGCTTTGAGAAATGATTCCAGTCAAATGTCTTTAAATCAGTGTTTGATGCGATGTTTTATAACTACTGTGGACAAGGAGTTGTGTTTTAGTTTGTGGTCTATACATCTGTGTGTGTACAGTATATTTTGTTGAAAAAGTCAATTTTTTTCCTCTGTTTTTGATGAGTTTTGCTTTCAAAGCTGGCTCTCGACCAAACTATAATAGGTTCTAGAAGGAGGTTTGAAACTGAGCCCCTTTTCTGATACTGTATACTGAGATAACAGCCCAGCATATTAGCTCTTGCCCTTACACCACCCTGTGGAAGTCATGCAGTCTTTTTCACTCGTAACACAAGCCAAAATGCCAGTGTAGATACTGAACCTAGTTTCATGCTCTATTTTAGACTCACCAGACCTAGGATAAATGTGTGAGACATGTTCATTTGAAAGAATCCTGTGCATTCTAATACATAAACACACTCACGTCAGTTGCTCATATGATTACCTGTGCTTTAAGTGCCCTCTTGTGGTGGCAAGACAGAAAGTCTTTGTTATTGCATGATGACAGAAATGTATTATGGACCTCTTAAAAATAAAACATGGCTTGTCAGTGTGTACAATAAAGCATATGGAAGTTTATAGTTTTATACTGATAGTGTTAGTTTGATTACTTAACCCAAAACCATATATCAAATGTGTGTTTAGATATGTGATGAATAAATAGATAAATAGATAAATGTAAATGTAAACAGAGAGGATCATGTATAAAATGCATAATTGTCACAAAACTAAGACCTGAATGCATTAGATGAAGCATATCACTGTCGCACCTCAGGGAAATATTTCCAACATGATAGCGTGACAGTCACTGCAGAATGTACACCTACCATGATAACATTAACTGTCATGAGAAGCTAAAGCATGCACACACAATGTGATACACTGAAATACACACTGCGAAGCATTTCATGGCCGAAATAAATTTCTATCTATTAAAATCTCCTTTGAGCCTGTATGGTATCAACTGTAAAACCAAATCAGACTGGGATCCAACCAGTAGATGCTCAAATGTTGCAGATAAAGTTTATCTGATAAACATAATCCCTATTGACAGCTCGGGTCTATATGCAAAGGCTCAATGTATTTTTCGTGCCAAGAGCAATGTTTTTCAGCCTTGGCACTGATCAGTTGAAAAGTGAATGTGTAGGAATCTAAAAAAAAAAAAAAAAAAAAAAAACATAACAAGGCATTCTCCAGCCACCAGAAGACTGATGAGACAGGCAAAATTCATCCCTGCAGCATAGTGGGGGGAAGCTGAGGATATGGTATCTCTCGCTTTCGTCTCAATGGCACAAGACAAGGCAAGGTCAGTGTTAAGGTCATTGTTTGCAGAATAGGAAGTGGTTGGCAACTGAGAGAATGCATAGTGGCAGCCAGTTAGGGAAAAATAGAGTATAAAGGAAAAGAGAGAGAAGAGGACTGGGGGGGGGGAGAAAAAAACAAAAAACAAAGAATGAGCTAGAAGACAAGAAGAACCACTTAGCTGGTGTGTCCAGAGAGGCCTGCTCACAATTTTTAGCCTCTGGAACAGTTTGCACACACACACACACACACACACACACACACACAAAAGAAAATGTATAAAAATCCAACATACAGGTAATGAAAATGTATATATTTTTGTGTGAGTTCTTTGGGCTTGTGATCCATTGGCTTTTCATGTGTCCAACTGTCAATACAGCAAACACGAGTGTGTCTTAAGGCTGGAAAGCTTGTGTGCATACTGGGCATTTGCATAATAAGCCAGGGAACATGGTGCACAGATGTCCTGAGAAACATTTCAACAAAACAGGCTTTAATGTGCTTTGACAGACTGAAGAAAAGAATTGGGCTATCAAGCTGACTCACGTCAACCTCACTTTAGAAAATACTCATGAGCAAAAACAAACAAACAAAAAAACAAAAACAAAAAAAAAAATCATAGACACAGCTTATATGATTAGGTTGTGTTCAGAACTAGCAATGAGATCTTTTTGGCTCCAAACCATTTCCTCTGTCTTGACAAAGCTAACCAAAAGGCCAATGTGCACATCTTTCTTCCCACCGTTTACTGTGCAGGTGACAGGATGGCTCCTCACGGTGCTTTCATGCTGCTCGTCATCATCTGTAACACACAGCTCTCTCTAGAGTCGTACAAACAGCAGCCAGAACATTCCAGGGAGCAGCAGGGGCATGAGCTTATCTCTCAGCCCAGTGGAGCAGGTAAATGATGTCGTCATCTACTTGTGTTGGATTCCGATTGGACTAAAGAGCCCCAATGCAAATTGTCTTCAACACTCTGATCAGAAACTCAAAGTCTGGTTTTATAAGACACTCTTAAAGATTTGGTACTTCATAGACACTTGGTTTGAGCCATTTTTGCAATTTTGTGGTGCTTCTAAACAGATTATTTTAAACCAATACATGATTTTAAAAGACTGTATTATAGTTTAATTTTATTTTAATAAATTCTGAAAATTAAAGTGGATGTCCTACCTGTAATATCAGTGTTTAGCCTGTGGCACAGCTTAATTAACTCATCTGTGTTGTTACAGAAGGCATAATCATAATAGAGGAGAGAAATCACTCATCACCTGAACATCTTTCCTACTGATCCGACTTCAAACAGTTTCACTATGTGGTAACAAAGGCACACATTCCCTGTAATCCTCACATATTATGATCAGTCAACAAGCATTTAACACAGTTGCTCTGGGGAAATGTACAAATAGATGATGAGAGGAGAGGTTTTATTTATTAAAATCATCAGTTCACCTTTGAATAATCTTATATTGATGAAACAGACTTTTAAAAAAAATAAAAAGGAAATACTAAATTATACCAGGAGATATGAAAGAGCAGGTGCAGTTTGGTGCTTGGCTAATTCCTGAAATAGGACCGTCAATTATGCATGTTTTGGCCCGATTCTCTCCCTGCAGTCTGAGTTATGCTTCAGTTCAGCAGAGAAGAAAGAAGCGGGAAGGAGAGGACACTAGAGGGAGACAATTTGTTCATATCTACAGCCTTCTTTCCAGCTTTCCCTAGAATTTTACAGGAATAGGCTCTTTAGAGAGAAAGAGAATTAAGTCAGTCCACTGTGATCGATATAAAATCATTCACAAAATCTGAGAAATTGTATGACAGATTTCTCTAGAGTAGAGGGGAATTATTCATAAATGATAAATGTCAGGTTGACAGAGGTTGCGTACACTCTGAATTGTAGCTCCCAGTGGCTATTGAAGACACAGTCAGAGATAGTTTTGAGCTTCGTGCACATAGCATATGTAGGAAACTGGGTGGAGAAAAAGGGGTTATATGTGATCTGAGAACAATTTCTCCAAGGTCAAGTGGAGATTCAGAGGGTGTAAAATGATTACTGCAACAGGAAACAGGATGCTTCTTCTCAAAACAGCATCTCATAATGCTGTCAGTGAGTCTGTTGCTTCTCTCACTTTCTTTTTCCCCTCAGCTCTTTCACACGCTATCAATTTTATTTCTCTCTCAATCCCCAAATCCTCCAGTTTTCATGCAAAGGCTCGGTTAGATACAAGCTTCTTCTGCATGCTGAGTTTACTTTCTATTGCGAAGCTGTTCATCTTTTAGCACTGAATACAAGCCATAGTTGCATTGATATGACTAAATGCCTTTAGAAAACGCTGTATTTCTTTCATTGTTGTGGAATTTTACGCATGAATATTTGCTAATATTATTCATCTTCACCCAGTGTGAAATATTTCAATGCTTCAAGAGCACATCTGTCAGAGAACCTATGGTTACTTAAAGAAGCAAACATTTGATACACTTTTACCTGGGAGTGACATCCTCTCAGTGTTTTACTGTATACCTGCTACTTATACAAGATCTAAAGAGCTAAATCTAGCAGGTGTGCTGTTTATAAAATATGAATGCTTATTGCTGAAATATGATATGCTGGTGGTACTCAACAGAACTAGAACAAGGTTAGGCAGTGGCTTGTTTTGGGTTCAAATCTGGTTCACAACCCTTGATCAGATATTGTAAAATGTCACACCTACTGTACCTTTTCTGTCACCCACCTTTGACTTTGCTCTCTCCATGATATAACAGCAGTGAATAGAGAGGCCGTGATAACGATGTTCAAAAAAGAATAATTCATATCCCCACTGTGAAACCTGGGACTCCACTGTTTTTATTTGAGCATAAAACAGAGGTTGTGCCTCGAGTTAAATCCACTGTGATTTTTGCACACCTTGTGATTGCCTTTAAAGTCTGTTGTTCCTTGAAGCTCATATTCTTCATCAATTTCTTAACTCCCTCAGTGATCTCTCTCTGTATCTTTTTCTATCTCTCTCTGCAGCTAAGAAAGGATGAGCTTTTCTTATTGTACATTAATGGTGCATTTTAGACAAGTTGTAGAACACACATTTGACAACATATTGCTCAAAGGGGTATCAGATGGTTTTTTTTTTTTTTTTTTATATTTTTTTATTAAAATATTTTGTTTTTTTTGTTGAGGACCTGCCACCAATTGTTACTATAGTCTCCAGGATTCAACTGTAATATGGTCCCCCCCATCTAATGACACAGTTTCAGCTGTTACTGTCAGAACTGTCAAAAGTGTTGCTATTTGGACTTTATCTAAACCATTGTTTCAAAAACATGCTGCCTTGGTAGATAAGTAATTCCCTCAAGTAGTGCCCTGAACTGTCAGCACAGTCAGGCCCATAAAACTTCTCTGAATATGAATTCTAAAATATGATCACTGGTTGCATTTTATACAGAAGCTTAAAGTGTGTTATTATGTGTATTGTCATGGCATTTTGAGAAACTCTGCCTGTCAAATATCATGTTTAAGCATCATTGTATTTACACAAGCCAATTCATTTCAGTATGAACCTCACATGTTCATGTTTATCACTGTGTACTGTTTATATTATAATCTAATAATTAAATAATTTATCTTTTTTCACCACATATGCCCTTCACAGCCATATTCTTCACCTTATTTTTTTTTTTCATCTTGTAGGGTCATGAGAGTCAGTACCTTACATCCACATAAATATATTACACAAAGCCGGATTGGAAGCTCATAGCAAATAATATAAATAATTACTGGATGTATGGATAACTTACTGTATTGATCCCTGCAGGAAAGTACATTATTGGACCTTAGAATAAATATTTCAGCTTAATGTTAAGCATTGTGGCTTGGGGCATGTTTTAAGGCTGCCCATCCTTAAACATAAAATATAATGTAAATACAAGCAGACTATTTTATGAAATAATATTGTTTGCATTCATTGATTTTTTTAATGTATTGTCTTACAAAAGTGATTAATTATAAATGTACCATTGCAACATTATAGCTTTGAGTACCCTCCTGGATACACTGTATTTTTTTTGTATTAAAAGCATGCACTTTGTAGTGTTCATTTAATAACTTAAGCTACTTAAAAATTGATGACATTCAAGATTGTTCAAGGAAAAACAAAGAAGTAAGGATGTTTTTTTTTTTAAATAGAAACGTCCCCTGACTAGGAATATACTTCTTTACAAAAATATATTTAATTTCAATTGTATTTTGATTAATATTTTAACATGTAGCTAAATGACACTCTAATTGTTTGTTTCTTAAATAACAACACCTGAGTGCAACAACAATTAAGTTAATTTAAGAAATTAACACACAAACACGGTGTCCCACTTTACACCGTTGTCGAGGGACTATATTGGACGGCGGAAGAATAAAAAACCGAGTGTAACTTGCTTAAAATAGCCCTTTGGTAGCTGTTTACATTGTTGTTCTGTCACTCAAACGCAACTCATCGGTAAGCAGATACGCAAAAAAATGTTATATCTAAGTTAAACTTATTTTTGCATAGATTGTTATGTTTCCACCGGTTAAAAAGAGCAGTAAGCCACTTTTGACTCTAGTGGCTTATTGCTTAATTAAATGACAAATCGGAGGATTGGTTTGCAGATTGCCTGAATTGACGTCAATTGGATTGGTTAGGTGACAGAGGCTGGCTCCGCCCCCTGTGGGCCAAGGTAGAGCGTGCTGAGAAAGGGAGGAGGGAGCAGGGGGCTGAGCTGATCCCACGTGTGACGCTTTCATTCCCGGCTCAGTAATATTCTCATAGCGGGGCTTTGCATATCTCCTGCCGTATCTGTGTGTGTCTGTCACTGTTACTGTAGTCCCAGCCTATAGTTTGGAATAGATATGGAAGGAGACGGGAGTCAAGCCACATCCGGAAGCCTAAATGATTCACAACATGACCCGGGGTAAGAATCTTTCTAATTTTAATGTTAAGGTACGATTTTTTTTCATGTTACAACATCTTGGAGAGGACTTCGACTGCCGTACTGGATTCGTCCCCACAGTACGCACTTAAACCGTGCACGGGTCTGTTTCCAGATGCAGTTTTAAAGACCTCAGCTTTGTAGCAAGAGTGGCCTCCCCCTTTTATGTAGATAGACTGTAATTACTAAGCGCGAATGTGTTTTCATAGTCTTCCCTTATCCTTTAAGGTCGCTTTTAGAAGTAGTTAGTCGTCAAAATGGCCGAACTGACATCTGGACTCACTTCTGTTGTGTTTTCCCCTTACAGTAAAATGTTTATCGGTGGCCTCAGCTGGCAAACCTCACCAGGTGAGACTGTTATTCTCTTTTACAGCGTATCCAGTATTTCTTGTTGTTTTGTCGCTGTAACTGGGTGCTCGTTGTAGCTGCTGGCGGTGTATGTGCGAACGTGCACTGTGCAGTAGTGTACTGTATGGGATATCTCAGTAGTGTGTGCGCACGATGTTATTTTTGATCTCCGTCCATCTGAAGTCCTCTATTCGACCCCTATCCGCATCGCGGGGTGTTTTTGAAATACAGTGACAACAGCATGCCCATATGTTTCTGTCAAATGACCCGACATATTTTCTCTATTCACAGACAGCCTTAGAGACTATTTTAGTAAATTCGGAGAAATAAGAGAATGTATGGTGATGAGAGACCCCACGACAAAACGCTCAAGGTAAATACAGGGCTTTTCTACTTTTCCTCCCCGGTGCATGTAGCGATATCGCTTACTTTGTCCGTGTTTAGTATTAATCCAGCGTGTATGTGTGTTTCTGTGTCCGCGTGTGCACGCGCGTGTTTGTGTGTGTCCCTGTGTGCGCGCGCCTGCGTGTGGTTTCACAGCGAGCCAGATAAGCTTAAATGCTCACTGCTGTAAAGCTGCGGCCGAATGCAATTTGACATTGACTTTGTGACTGCACCACAATGTTGGTGTAGTGTCGTCTCATATTCTAACATACCAAATAATGTTCAGCCGTGTCGTCCGTTTCAGTTTTAAATCTTCCACAGGACGTCCATAATCTGGATTATAAATATATTTACTAAGAAATATTGTAACTGTAATAAGGTCACAACAATATTTTGCGCGCTGCTATTCAGAACATTGTGACAAGTCACAATGTTTGTATTCAGTGTGACGTTTATTTTTATCTAAACAAAATATGTGCTATTTTTCCAGTTTCTATGCATTTTAACACAATTTTTGTTTTCATCTTTGTGTCTTGCAGAGGATTTGGGTTTGTTACGTTTACAGATGCTGCCAGTGTAGATAAAGTCTTAGCTCAACAACACCATGAATTAGACTCAAAGACGGTGAGTTTATTCCATCTTCCTTTATGTTACTGTACATAACCCATATTGTTTGTGCACTCTTTCTGTCAGTGGGGGCACCAGTGTCATAACCTTGTCGTTATAGGGGAACACCTCTTAGGTTAAGAGGCTGTTTGGATCAAGGTCATGTATAAGGGCTATATGTATGATGGTCTTTTAAACACTAATCTTAGCAATAAAACACAACTCTGGGCTGCATATAATGTGTTCACTTTCACTTCTCTGGATGAATGAGGGTGACACGCCCCCTTCTTCGCTTCAGCCACATGTTCACTGTGCACATATCTCATGTTCCACTGAAGGGCGTGCTGTCTCAGGGCCTACGCGCCTCAACACTGTTTGACCCAGTAGATGTTACCTTGTAACCACTCTAACGCATCCATAGTGTTAAGTGTGAAAAATAGCTCAATAGCTTTGTGAAGAGTGTTCCCAGTCACATTGCCCCAGTGTCAAAAAACAAAAATAGTTTTTCTACTTATAATTAAATATATAAACACATTTTACACGCTAAGCGGATCTGCTTAACTTCATTTTTACCGTAGAATAAAAATGTTAGTCAGACTTAAACATAAGAAGTTAACTTTAATGTGAGATGATTTTTGAACTATAGTAAAACACAAGTACTGTCAAGACATTATTACAAACGCATATCCTTTTCGCTTTTAAATATTGTAAGACATTTCATTCACCCACATACAGCACACTCGCATACTATGCTCATTTATGCCAAACTTTGTGCTATTGTGGATTCCAGTTGCCTTTTGAAATTTGTCAGTAGATGAATAATTAAACACGCTAGTCACTTTTGAAGAGCCGTCTGTACTGATGGATTAGATAGGGTTCAGCTGAAATGATATTTGTCTGGTATTTCTGTGGTAAGTGGTAATATTCAGATATGTCCACATAATTTCAGATATAAAATAGTACATTCTAAGAAAACATACTGTTCTATGTATGATGGATGTATATTCATAGTATAGCATAAGTGTATACTATATCTGTACAGTATAACTGAGTATGTAACTGAGTCCATATGTGATTAGCACAGATCTTAGAAGGCCTGGTATTTGTGAGGCATTTCACCATTGTATTCATTCCAGTTTTTTCAATTCAAGTTTGCTGAAGTTTGTAGTAATGTGGCTGCTTGAAACTCAGTTTTTATTAGGGGGCTCTGAGTTCTTTTGGTTAGTTATCAGAACAGCTCACTGCTGGAGGCTTTATTACTCAAAAGGGGTTTATGCATTTTGTCTTTGCACTGTTACAAAACTAGATCTAAACTATTTAAAAAACATCCAGTTAGATTTTGTAAAATTATTCATAAGTTTAACTTATAACTCTGAACAGCAGGTTTTCTACTCATGCTAGGATTTTTCTTTGACATCTCAAACTGGACGGCTACTTCCTCTGACCTACTGAAATATTTCTCTGACTCTGATTAATTTTTTAAAATTTAGCTGGGTCACAATTTACTTAAAGTTTATAGTGTTACATTTGTCATGCATTTCATAAATTATATCTGTCACAAGTGACAGCTTTTTTTTTTTCATGGATTTTGGGAGTAATGGTAAGAAAGACAGTGAGCTGATGAAAAGAAAAGTAATATTGATGGTGCTGCAAAACCTGCAGAAATCTTCGGAGGGCAGTATCTAGAAGCGAGTTAAGGTAGTGTTTGAAGAGGTGTCAATACAAACAGACTTTGATGCAGAATCTAGAGAAGTTTGATAACTTTCAGCTTGACATTTTGACTGAATACTTTGACAGCTGTGACAGCACAATGTATATTTACAGCAAAGGTCGAGGGAGCTACGTGTGAGGCAGAGTAGCATATAAAACACACTAGGCCTGTACAGTCCTTGTCTTGCGCTAATACCTGATAACTGGAGTAAGTGGTAGTTCTCTGCCTTGCCTGAGGGCACTGTGAGATTAGTGGACAGTGCAAAATTCCTAGTGCGTTTCCTTATTTCTTTATTGAGCTCTTAGTCCCATGATCTTATTCTCATCACTTTTTACCACGTAATAGTAGTTACTTTGTTTTCTTCAGTTAAAACATTTTAATGAGGAGGGGATTTTAAACTGTAACACTTACAGGGTTTACATTCAGCATTATTGGTGGCCTGTTATCTACAATTACCAGGCATGCAAGTATGTCTCTTAACTTGTTGCATATTCATCCTAACTTAACTGCCACATTACCTGAGGTCGATTGTGTGACCTTACCAGTTTTTAGCCTATTTATCATTCTGTTGGATGGTATTTTACTCCAGTATCAATATATTTCACCCATAGAGTGATGCTGTTCAAATATTACCATTAGTGAATAGTGTTTGGTGTTATTTTCAGGAACCTTTTGCATTTATAATTAGAATGTCTAAAGCTGAATGGAAATTCTAAAAATGCTAAGAGTCACATCTAAAAGAGAGACCTAGAATTTGGTAGAAAGCCCTTACATTAAATAAATAAATAAATAAAGTAAAATTAAATTAAATTAAATGATGTTGGCGTTGTGTGAAACTAGGTCAAAGTACATATGCAGTCTTTCCTTGTAATAAAACCTGATTTGTCTATCATTTATTAGCTTAATTCTGACATCATTTGGTCCTATAACAGTACTGACAAATGGTGACTTTGACTTGAGACGAAACAAAGCTAAAGGTGTCGTTTATTGAGCGATATCTCGGTTGTCAGATGACTCGAAACCAAGGGACCGTCTTGACTAAGACACACAAAGAAATTATTTTCACAGCTGATAATGTGCTGTTGTTTATCCACCAGCATGTACCAGAAGAGTATAAACTTGAGGCAGCTGTCTGTGTTGTCGTCCTCACCATTAGTCACTGGGCTCTGTCTGCTGAGCTGCTGTATACCTTAACATTCACACGATCAAGATTGCATTAGGATCTCTCATATCTATTACAAAGTTGCACAGCAGTTATGGAAAGAAGCAACCACTCCAGCAAATATGGATATGTTTGCAGATGTTGGTTTGATACAAGCTCCCCACTTTTGCTATGCTTGAATGAATCCTTACCAGTGTGTCTGTCCTGAGTAACCTTGAAAGGACTGACTGTAAGTGGCCGGAGGTGCTGCGACTGTGAACGAGTTGAGTCATGAGTATTTGTACAGGCAAAAAATGAACTGGAAATCATACCTCATTTACATTTTTCCCTCTTCTTTCTTTGTTTATTCCATCTTTTTTTTTATATATATATATATTTTTTATCCCCCAACAGAAATGGCTGTATATGAAATTGAAATCAACATTGCTTTAAGATTCTTACAAACAAGTGTCAGTTTAGTTGCAGACACTGGATACAAATATGTGAATTGTCTTACAAAACAAAATTAAAAGAGGCATTACCTGCTTTCTTCAGAAGGATGCCATGTAATGGGTTTGATTTATGTGTGGATAATCTTTTCATATATTTGGTGCAGTGGTTGTTATAGTGGCTGTCTCAACGTCATCATGGGTAGGTCCACCACCACAATAGGTTTGGTTTTATATATACATCTATATATATATATATATATATATATATATATATATATATATATATATATATATATATATATATATATATATATATATATATATATATATATATATATATATATATATATATATATATATATATATATATATATATATATATATATATATATATAATTTTTTTATTTTTTTATTTTTTTTTTTTCCCCTCGGCTTACTCGTTTTTCTGTCCGGTTATGAAAACATTGACTGGGATGAATGTGAATGAGACATATGGGGAAGCACAGCCTGGGGCTTCAAAACACACATGCTGGTAATTCAGAGCATATTTACCATTTTTCATGATGCTTTGTTCAGTTTAGAAATATGCAACTCATAGCATCTGTTCCTTAAGATGCTTCAAAGCAGGCCGGTACGAAAAGGAGATTATAGAACATGATTTTGCATTTGAGAGGGAGTAGATGAGAGGTTTACGAGGCAGTAGATTGATTCATTCAGTTTGTGTTTTTTAAGCAAAGCAACTGTGTTATTGTAAAAACAAACAAAAACAATACTCATTCATGCTATGCTAGGTGGATATCAAGTGGTTGTAGATGGCGTGATTGTAACATCACTCTTAAAACAAGTAGCTGTATCGTTTCAGTCTTAATTTGCTGAAGAGGAACCCTGCATCTATGTTGTCTTGTGCGATAAAATTCTTTTGGTTCAACGGTTATTTCCTTTTTTTATTGAATGACCCGAGGTCAACCTATAAGCTCTGTTTTGATGTTTTAGGTATGACAGGAAACAGTCCAAAGAGGTGAAGGAGGGAAGGACAGCTGTTTTGGACAAATCTAAATCTTTCCTGACAGAGACTTGGAAGTGAAGTCAAATCACTGAGTTAGTTTTACTTGTGTTTTTATTTTAAGTAAAGCATGTGCTTCATCATCTGCAGTTAATTATGACTGAAGGTGTTATTAGTTCATGTTGTATCTGTCTCTTGTCGGTACACACAATACATCAGATGTTTGCCAGAGCACTAATGTAGCATCTTGTGTAATATCAATGAATCTGGAATATTCTTGTAACGGTGTTGCATATCAGACATTAAAAAACAAAAAACAAAAAAAAAAGTTGCGTTTACATGTTGAACATGACATTGTTAAAATTTTTATTACAGATCTGAGGAGCATAGCAAACTACTTTTCGAAATGCTATTCCACAGCAAACACCGGTAACGATTGACAGCACCGATATGAAACATTTATGTTTTAATTTCAGCCCTATTCCGTTGGTATCACACTCGCACACCTGTGGACCTGCTCACACTCCTAAATTGGGAGAAGCTGCAAGCTTTGATAAGCCTTTTCCTTTTAGCTTAAACACCACATCATCATACCATTGTAGATATGTCTTAAGAGAGAGGAAGAGAGTTTACCCAGGAGCCGCATTAATGTATGAAATCCTTTTGTAAGATGTGAACTTAAGATATATGCTGTTTCTCTGCCCTGATCTCCCACAGTCGCATGCAGAAGCAGCCCTTAGAGACCCTGTAGTAAAAGGCTGTGAAAGATAAAAGATGGTGGGTTGGAGTTGGAGAATCTTCTTGGTCTGTTCTCATTTATTATTTTGGCTTCCTAGGTTGTATGACGTCTTAAGAATAGCTGCCTTTATTATGCGTGACATCATGTTGTGTCAAAGGTGTATTGAAACCATTGGTCTGATTGACATTGTCTTGTTAGGATGATGCAAAGAGGCCATAAGGTGAGCAAATAGCGCTCCATGGGAGACCGTAGTTTCCCTTTATGCTGAGGAAAAAATCTCTCGACAGGCTACGGCTGTGTGACACTCAACCAATTTGTCTGTAGCATGTCAGTACGCATGCCTGGTGAGATTCTCAAGACGGGAAATGTGTAAACTTGGATGTTTTTTTTTCCCTCCTCATTTTGCAAAAGCCCGGAGCTAGATGCTTGTGATTTTTCTAAAGATACCCACGTTGCAGGATAATTGTTTTAAGTTGTAAGTACAGAGCCCTTTGAAAATAACAACACATTAGAGGCTGCCAGTTAAATGTACATGAAAAGCAGAGTCATGAGAAATTGGGCACAGAAATAAAATTGATGGTAGAAAGGACCTCGCACATCTTACAACAGTTGTAGATAACAGTTGCTTGTAAAAACCATCCCTTAATCTATGGAAGTGAGTTTCCCATTGTGCAGTAAAATTGTGTGCAGAATTGCATTGTTTTAAGCATAGAAGAAAAAAAAAAGCCAACAATAGGCATCATTGTGCACATTTGCTTTTCTGTTCTCCGACATTAAATATAATATTTCACTTTTCTGTCCTAAATGAATGGTAAAACCCCAGAAACCTTCAACACTGCAAGAATAAAAGAACAAAGGGAAATTCCAGGGGATTATTCACTTATTTGTGCCGCTTTCCCCCATTTGAGCAATTAATCTAGCAACAAACCGAGCATAAGGTTCAAAGATGGATCAAATTCAAGTTCAGACGGACTGTTCATTCAGTTTCAAGTCAGTTTTTCGTAATATCTGTGGTTTATTGCTTGCGTGCACACTGTGATGTTTTCATGATCAAGAAAATATCCTAAAGGCGGATTAATAAAGTATCTTTTCTACTCCTAAATGATAGAGATCCATCTACAGGCGGATGGGCGGTCCAGGTTCCTGTGCTACAGTTTTGCTCCTTCAGCTTATAATGTGTTCCCTGAAATTGCTTCCTCTAATTCTGCAGTAGTTAGTGATTTGTTTCCAGAATCATTTTCACCCAACCACAGAGAAAATGCCTAAACGTGTTGCAGTATGGTAAAGCAGGTGAAGAATGTTAAAATTATAGTAAGAGCAATAACATGAAATGGAAAAGTAGCTGGTAAATAACTGTATGTAAGATAAAGCACATTTAGCTTTCTTAGTTGAATAATATTTTGAGATGCAGCTGTTCTCTTTAAATGGTACTACACTTGATATCACTGCATGAAGGATCAGACTTTAGCTAATTATCATAGCACCCTGACTGGTTTCTGTTAAGGGGTTGTTGCTGATAATTGTAAAATGAAGAAGTGTGATAAACCAAATGTTGTTTTAAGGTATTCCAAAATGGAAATGAAATCCAAAAAGGAAATAAACTTGAGAGGAATAATGTTGTAAGTGCTGCATGTGTACCCACTCTAACAACTCTGCCACCGAGGTGTGCTTGGCTGATCCCAGACCTGATGGTATGTGTGTTACATAACAAAAATGTTTCAGGAAGGAAGTATCAGGTGAAACCGAGAGGACATAATCTGTGGCTCAGTGGTACATTCATCCAGTGCAGAGTGGAATGCCTATTTTAGCTCTTTGCCTGAAGTGTGAAGTTACTTTCAACAGGAAAAAAAAAATCACATGTACATGAATATGTAAACAGAAGGGAAACAATTGCCTCTTCTCCCCTCCCCTTTATTTCAAAATTTCTCAAAGGAGTCATTCATCATAAGTTGTGACCTAAAAAGGTGCTGCTACAGCATTTCTCAGAAGGATTGGTTACTAAGTCCTCATTGCCTAATTTGGTTGCTTTGTTCTGAGTGCGATTTAGACAATCTGCAGTATCATAGCCCCAATTTAACACAATTCTGTGCATAAAATGGTGTCTTTTTGATAATTATAACATTTTAAACTGACAGAAAACCACATGACCTCAATTGCTGTTCTGGTAAACTGTTCTCTGGTGCATTTTTTTTTAAAACAAGAAGCCTCATAGTGAGTAAAATTTCCCATCAGGATAGAAAAAAACCCCTCTTATTATGCAGTGAGTTATAATGAGATCTTATATGCATTATTTTATGTATACTAAAAAGTGAGATATGTTACCAAGTGTAGGACTTTGGTATTCAAAGCCTAATGTGTTGTCTTTGCTCAAATAGGGTGCACAAAATAATTGAGTTTGAATTGGTTATGCCTGGGGCTAAGTGCTAAAACAAATCTTTAAATGAAATTCATTACAAGCAGAGTTGCCATACTCAGGTGTTATTGAATTCATTTGTCATTTTGATCTGATTTAGAAAGATAACGGTAATAAGTGAGACAGGCACAAAAGATGACAATGACATTGCACATCATGCTTTCCCTTCAAACACATTAAAATGTAGTTGGTCTCATTGGCTTAATTGATCTGTGCAGATGGTGTCTTCTGTTTCTCCTTTTCCTTGGTTAATTTTCTTTCTATTGTTTTCTTCAGAGGTGTGAGATAATAGAGCATTTGTATTAAATAAATCTATCTATGTCAAAGGAGTGCCTTTTGTTGAAGAGTCAGATCAGTATAAAAATGTAAATATTTTATATATTTCCTATGCCCGCTCCATCTATTATGTTTTACTAATGGGTAAACGATGAAAGGTGCATGGGGATGTTCACTGAGAAATCAACATATAATAGACAGTATATGACAGATGATGAATATTGCTGGGTGATCTGATTTACACTATAAGCAGTGCTTAAAAAACACATAAAATGTGTGCAGCAACATAAAAGGATACCATGTTGAGCAAAGGCAAATGTCATTTATTTATTATTTGCTTCCAAAGATTCATTTGCATGAAATCAATTGAACATTCCTGGTTTCGAATCCTTTTTCCAAATTGTATCAAAGCATGGAGATTATGGAATGACATTGCTGTTTGAAATAGTTCCACCCCGTTGTTAAGCGTAAGGTTGATGAGACCCCCTGCCACATACCTTCATGCCAGTGAAATTAAGGAGGAAAATGAAGCTAATGAGATAACAAGCACAAGATGGAGAAACAGGCTGATGTGACGCATCCTCCTGGTTATTTGGCAATATCTGGAAACGTCACCAGCCTCAGACTCTCATTTTCTCCCTGTCATATTCAATCAGCCAGTCCTGCCTAAAATAAAAGTGACTCTACCTCGGCTATGACCAGCACAGCGTCTTGTGTCTGGCCCCTACACTGACTTTTTGCTCCACTGTGGCGGTTCTCTCTTAAGATATATGGGTCAGACCAGCAGATAATTGACGGCACTAATATTTTGGTCTGTGGTATAATCAACCCACAGTAATTAGTGGGAATTAATATCCTGTTTATTGAAATACACTGTTCGGTGCTTTGAGTATTGTGCCAAGAATGTGCCATTGAACTCCATCATTTAAAGTAATTTGTACCTATAAGTAAAGAAGCTGATTATATTGTTTGGCTCTGTTCATATTGTTTTAATAAAATATGTTGTGTTGCCATTAGTCAGTGTTGTTAGATATGGAAAGGAGTTCTATTTTGTTTTTAACCTAAAGGTCTAACCAGTTACAAAGCCTATAAAGCATTTAACTCGTATTCAAACAAGGATTTCTGTGCTTGTATAATTAATAATAGGCCTGGTGAGATAATAGGCCAATGGTAAATTGAAATGATTGCCTTTCTTTATATGTATAAGAGATTAATGTGGTGACTAATAAGGTTCTCCCAGAATGGTGCATTAAATGGTATTTTACAAATGAACCGGTCAGTGGGACTAGAAACTGAATTGATTTAGTAATAGTCAGCAAAATGATTGTATTTGCTGTTTTAGCTCTAATTATACAGTATGAACTCCACAGAGCTACATAATATAAATAATATAAATATATATATATATATATATATATATATATATATATATATATATATATATATATATATATATATATATATTACATTTTTCATCTTGGATTGGCTCCCTAGTTCTTGTACAAAGATGTGCATATTCTAAAAGGGGTAAAAGGTGGCCGGATATTAAAAGACCCCAAACCATGACCAAACCTTGAGCCTGTCTTCATTGAAAATAACTACAAAGGAAGAATGATGGTAGATTGATGAAATTCTGATCTATTTTTGAACAAAATGACTGCTGTATGTATTTTTTTTTGCTACTTTGTCCACTCATTCATGTTCACTGAACTTGTAATTTTAATAATTATTATGATACCTGCAAGTACTTTTTTGTTGAAAAAAAAAATAAAGGAAATCCTGAAGCAACCTGTGTGTATGATTGCAGTGCAGCTTGTATAAATGTTTTTCTTAACATAATTTGTAGCTGAAATGAAAATTGACTATTATGAGTGTTATAATAATCAGTATAACTGCTGCTAAATGACCAATTTGCACTGTGGGCACATCGTGGGCTTAGAGTTTTAAGAATATTTCCAATTCCTGGTCTATGCTTTTTCACTCTTATAATATCACAGCTTTCCTTTTAACAACATTGTTGTTATTCTTTTCTCATTCTCAGATTGATCCTAAGGTTGCCTTTCCCCGTCGCGCCCAGCCTAAGGTAAGAATAAATTGGTCACTAACCCTGCTCAAAGGAAATTATTATGTCTCATGCCACTACCTTACTTAATTTTGTGTGCTCACACAGCAGATAATATGCAGTGGTTGTCTGTTTGTTAAAATGGAGCAATACCTACTCTGGCTGCCTTGTTCTCATTTTGTCCATGCAATTTTGCCATAAAAAAATCATGGATAAACAAAATATGGATGTTTTAAGCATGATTGAGGTTATTAGTTTTACTTTTGGACTGTTATTGTCTTGCATCTCTCATCCCATGCTTATATTTTCATTTTATCCATCATTATGGCTATTTCTGGTGGTAAACATAGTAAATACATTGAAATAACCACCTCAGTGCTTGTTGAGTATACTGTCTTTGTATAGTATAAAGCTCATTGTTATGTTTAGTTGAATGTGATAGACTATAAATGTTAAAAGCATCTTTTCTGTTGGCTTAATGCAGTTTTGGTTGAAGTAGATGGATCAAATGTGTCTGAGGAGGCTCTTAGCCACTGCCTGAAGATTTTATACTGGTGTTGAAAATTAGGAAATCTCAGAAGTAGAATGGAGTTAGTATTGAGTGCTCCTGATGTGGTTTTTTTTGGTTCTTGTAATTCCTTGAATATGTACATTGATGTGCAGTTGTAATAGGGTGTTTGATGTGATAAGAATAGTTTGGTATTAGCCTCACTAGTCGTATGCAAGGCAAGATTGCTTGGTGGTGGTTCATCGTAAAGACTTAAATTCACTGACTGCCTATTAAGTAGTTTTTTTGTAATTTCTTTGGATTGAACTGAATGACATGAGTGATTTAGAGACATCTTTAATCGTAGTGCATGCGCCTAGAAATGGTTACAATTAGCATAGAAACAATGGATGATTAAGATAAATAAGAAAAATCAAATTATGCTGGACTGTCTTATCATCCCCTCCTATGGGTTTTTTTTCTTCTTTGATTACTGGGTTTGAACAGATCTATTAACAATTAAATATTCACTGTGTGCAGATATTTCTGTGGTGTAGTCAAGGGCTTTGTTGACATGGCCTCTCACACCATCCCCCAGCATTTAATGTGCAGGCTGTAGCACAGTACAGTGTAGCGCTATTCAGCATCGGTATCAGGGCTTTTTCCACCTCAACCAGGTGGAAATCGATAATAGATTTTCTCCTTCCCACTGGATCAGGAAAAGGCATTGTTAAAGAGTTGTTCAGGTTTCAAATGAGGAATCGGCAATGCAGGCTTTCAAAGCCAGGACACATGGTGACTTAAGGATATTGGCATATGGCGAAAAAAAACTACTTGTATTTCTACACTTTTTCTTACACAGCCAGTAGATCGCTTTAACTTCTGCTTGTTTTCACCAGTGTCTAAATTGCAATAAACACTTCAGAATTGCTTCAAATTTTTTAAGACACCCAGTAACAAAGTCAGTTGTGTCTTTACCACACTTGTACTCATTTTAACAATATGTCTTGAAAGGAAATAAAGTGTTTTGAGCTGTCCATGAATCATTCGTCAGTGGAATAATGACACCATGGCAGAATATGTAGCACTGCAAAGGCCTTCCAGTGATTTTATAAAATGGCTATAGGGAAAGCTTGTTAGAGAAGAAAAATGGCTGCATTGAATGTGGATTATAAAGGATCTGAAAGCAATGGGATTAAACCAGATAGATTAACATTGCGTGAGTTTGTACTTTATGTTCAATTGATTTAAGACCTTTAAAAGAAGTCCCATTCTGAGATTCCTATTTAAAAAGTCCTTTCTGTTTTGCATTTGCTTTCTTTTGTCCCTCCACTGTCTGCCTGCCTGGCTGCTTATGCAGCTGTTGAATAGGCTCCATTCTTGTTTAAAGAAGCTCGGCTTGGCAGGTGCTTCGGTGGCACGGGCTTCGGGGAGCAAATTGTGACGCGACCAATCAGCGTTAATTTTCTCACGGCTCACAATGACCTCAAAAGTAACCCTGTCAGTGACCTCTCATTGCTGAATGCTGCAGTATGGTAAAACTATACAGTATGTACAGCACGTAGAGTAATGCTGAAAACAGACAGGAAGTGAAGGTGAACACAGAGGACATTTCACTGTAAACAACTGAAGGTGTTTGCACCGGGATGACAGGATCACAGGAAAAACAACTTGTATCAGCAGGCATAACTGACACTGCCCCAAAACATGGATAGTTGTAAAGAGACAGAAACAGACAGAAAGGAGTTTGACAGCACATATTCATTAGGTTATACTGAAATAGACGACCTTGTGATAATTTCAGTTAAATATGACTATTAGACAGGTGGGTAGAGGATTTGCATATATATTTAAAGCAGGAGGATTTAGCTCCTGCACACAAACAAAAAATAAATATAATTTAAGAAACATTAGTAGCTTTTCGTACAAACAAGGATTTTATGGCATCATGTGGTCTAAACAGGTACGTGTTGTGCTTAACAGCAGAGTTTATTTTAATTTGTGGGCACCAGTTGGGGTTTGATAATACAGTATTTTATCTTTTCTGAATCAAGTGTTTAATTTCTTCCCTGAGTCTATCTGAATTCATTACATTCCAATCTTTTTGGATTCAGTGTTTCATTTAAAAGTCCAAAAGCAGATACAGTTAAAATAACCACAATTAGAGTTCAAATGTGTTGGCTGAGAAAATGAACAGTTGTTTGAGTGGTTGAATCTAACACCATTTTGTGCAAAAATGTTTGAGCAGTTATTAGCATCAAAACTAGAAAATTTGTCAGTAACAGCTACATCCTACTGGCTTTAACGCAGCCGTAAAATGATCATATGGTTTGAAAGGAAGTTAGCATAGACTGTGCATATTACTAAATACAATATGTGCCAACACACAAGATTGTAGTCATGGATCATTTAAATTTTTAGTCCCTATACATAAAACAACATAGTTCATCTAAAAAAACTGTACAATCCAATTCAACAGGCAAAAAACAAATAACAAATATTACAATTTCTCTTATACATACATAAACAAAATTGTCTACAGATTATAGATTATATAACACTAAAATAAAGAGGGCAACAAATAAAGATGCTAGTTGAAACAGATTTTCCTGTTGTAAATTGGATACAGAATTCCGTTTGCTTTTGCTTTGGCCGCTTCTTTTGAGATTCATGCGTCTGCTTGATTTAAGTAATCTACCTTTTTTGTGACCATCTGCACTAGAATAATGGTAAAGGGCACAGAGGAGAGATAACCACAGGCTCTGACGATCAAAGAAAACATGCTAAGGAAATGCAGCCCGGCACACACATTACAAAAGAGTAATGGCTCCCACCTAAAAGGCCACCTTAACAGAGAATGTTTTGCATTATAAATGCGGAGCTGTGGTGACAAGTTGTGTCAAAGATATCAATGCACACTAGTCCACAAATATACAGGTATTAAGATGCCCCTGTAGATGACTGACAGATGACAATGAAAGGATTAAATAATGATAATGTGACACAATGTGCTTCATACACATTTATTTTTGCCTTGTCCCTTTTCACTCATCCAGCCTGGCTGTGGTCACCTTTCTAGATTTATACAAATAGCTCTAGTGTACCACAAATTCTATATAAATGTTTCTACATTTTTTTCCCTCAATATGTCATTCTTGATTCATAACTGGAAAATAAATCAATGAAATGCCATCCTGTGTCATAAAAATGATTGTTTTTTGGGGTCTTTTTCTGTAAAGGTTGTGAGTGCAAGTATAAACTATAAAAATATTTATTATTATTATTATTATTATTATTATTATTATTATTATTTTCCTCTTTTGCCTTTTTTTTGTCTGTATTGTCACATGCATAATACCTACACATATTTAAATTGCCACATTAAAATATGCACATGCTAAATGGAAAAATCCAAAGTGTATTTAAAAGTCTTATGCATAAATTGATTTGTTTTATATCAAAATGACCCAAGTGGGTATGTGTGTTTTTTAAATTTTCAGTCTCTGTTTTTTCTATCCGAATTTTAGGTGTATTAAGATAATATTGGGCTCTTTAAAACACCCACATCTTATTTTCTGTTGTCACTGGGTACAGAAATAGGTAAAGAGGATGGACATAAAGTGATACTTTTTCTTGCTGTCTCCAGTACGGTTCATGCTGAAACGTGTAAACGAGGCCTGCTCGTTGTTTCCTGGAGAAATCAAAGCAGCGGTTTCCGCCGACATTGCTCGAGATTTACCACTCAACTGTTGGCGTCATTACCGCTGCTGCCGCTGCTTTTGTTTCCCACAGTGGAGTCACACACAACCATGGCATGTCCCAGCATGATTTTAATTGCCAGTGGGACTGTGGCCACTTCAGTGGGAGATGAGTTCTGATGGCTTGTTATGGAAATGAAAGGAAGGAGCAGCATCCATTTACAGAGCAATGGGCGTAACCCTTTCCTTGCACCTCATGAGGGGATAAGCCATCGTGGACAGGTTGGCACTGTGTCTGTGGCAGTCTCTGAGATGCTGAAAAAGACTCTATCTCTGCATAAATAGATGTGAAGTGAACACAGACAGCTTTGACAATACTTGAACTCGTAGAAATGCTGTTTATTTTGTTTGCAGTGACAGTTTTCTTCCCTGAAACTATTGTATTAAAGCTCACGTGTTAATGTCAGCGAGGAAGGAGGCTAACTGTGCTACTACCTTGGTTTGGGTAATTTTGAGCTACCAGTCAGAAATACCATCAAAGTGCTGTCCCAAATTTTACTCTGGCTTGTGACAGCTGTGACTGTGGCTCCCCTGTTCGTGGCCTAGTGTTGGTGTCGGTCTGTCTCTGGCAGCTGTGCCTGCCTGGAGCTCTCTCACTTTCACTTTGGTACTCTCTTTGTCTCATTCTCTCTTTTTCTGTGTCACTCTTTCTTTCTCGCTGCCTGACACACACTTCCCGTGAATGGGAGATTAACCAATATTCTCACCTATGACACTATTCCACATTTCACACATATATGGTGTTTTGTGCTCTCACCTGCAGTAAAGCCTCTCAGGTGTGCTGTATTAGTTTTTCGTTTCAATTGACTCTATCATGATGCTGCATTTATGTAAAATCATGTAATCCTGACGTGTGTTTTTTTTTGCCCTTCTTCTGAAACGTAAAACTCTGTCACAAACATACAACCTCCACATGTGACATGTTCAAAATATACACAATCTGTTTCATTATTCCCTTCTTTCTTCAGTCCTCACTCCCTTCCTCCCATTGTGTGTCTCTGTCTTAGCCTCCATGCTCTTTTTGTGTTCCTGTTGTAGTCTTTTAGAATTACAAGGCCTTGTAAATCCAGTCTTACACCTTGCTCAGTTATTTGATCTAGATTTAGCATTATGATATTCCCCCTCTCAAAATGATCCTTATTTTAAATGACACTGCTCACTGCTGGGAAAATGAAACCTCCGTAGCTGCCAGCCCCTTTGAATGTCCCCGTGAGTTTATTAAAAGCACCAGCTTCCCCGTTCCAACTCAGATCTGCACAGCTGCAGTCTCAAATAATATTCAAGGACAAAAATCTTTAATGTACAACAGAATGTCATATCAGTGTCTTTGTTCAGCCTCACTATTTATGACAAGGAAACCTCCCAAATATTTAGAATGTGAAAGGCGATTAGCTTTTATTAGACACCTCTTATTTTAAGGCATCTTATAATGCAATTAGTCCACAGTGCAACAGACGGAAGAAAGAAAAAGGGATTGAATGATATGAAGGCTATTATCCAAAGCAGAGGGTGCATCCCAAGACATATGTAAAGGGTTTTATTCCAATGAGTGATGAATATGAGGTCCAATTGAAAAGAGATTTGCTATGTTGCTCAAAATAAATGCACAGTTGAGATGGATTCTACAGCTGACACTAAATGCCCTGACGTTTCACCGAAACCAAGACACCGTTTGATTGCAAGTGAAGAAAACTTTGACCAAGACGACAGAAAAGTGACAAGCGGGTTGATGGGAATTCTTCACTGTCACTCTCCTTTCACCCTTTAAAAAAACAGAAGTGCCGCAAACACAAATAAACCCTCCTTCAGATGGAGGACGACACAAGGAGTTCCCCCCCCCTCTTCTTTTTGGTAATGGCTGCTCTGCTGAAGCTGGAGATGGGTTTAAATCCCTGACCCGTCAGCTCCTTTGCTTTCAGTGGCCTCAATGGAACTGCTCCAGATGAAAATGGGGCCAGAGCAAAGACATATGAATGACTGTTTGTTTGGTGGTCAGACACAATCACCAACTGAGTGACCCAGTTAACGGCTAGTCAAAGCAGCATTCAGTTTGATTCATGCACTTTTTTTGTGTGTTTCACACATTCTAAATGTATCTGGTGTTCTTTTTTTTTTTTTTTTTTTTTTTTTGCTTTTGTCCAATATTTATGCTTCAATGGAAAGATAAATGATGTGTGAATGTGACTGCTAGTGTAATTATTTTTTTTTAATCGCAGTTATAATATGAATGCACATTTCTTTTGTTTAAATAATTGCTGCAGCGGTTATAAATGGAGTGTACATGTGTGTGATTCTTCTTCCCCTGGCCTCCCTCTGCCTGCTCTGGTCTCCTTGGTTGCGGATGGAGAGTAATTAGGTTTTCTAGGGGATTGAGGGGTTCCTACAATGCTTACCAATGGCAGCAGTCAGGCAGACTAGTGCTGGCAGGGCAGAGAGGACAGAGGGCTGTGCAGGAGCCTGGCACTGCTAAACCTGATGCTGACTGACAGTAATGAGGACAGCCTGCTAGCCAGGATAGAGAGGAGAAGAGAGCAGAGAGGAGGGCATGGTCCTTCACTATACCTCTCAAGACCTCTTATCAAAGCCTCCATACATACACAGACACATGGACACACAGAAACCACACAAGCGCCCACACAAAACACTAGTTTAATCTGTAGTAGGTCGACCAGAGCAAATGCAGCGCTGAGCTCCGTTGTCAGTCCTATTTGGGTTTTGTCGTAAACCATATATGGAAATATAGGCTGGATCCAAAATAAAAATCAATGGTGATCCATTCAGAACGTGTAGTGTGGAATAGCAACAGCTTTGGGACTCTCTGCTCAATCACTGGGGAAATGAGCAGACCCTTTATGTAGTATGGAGGAACTGAAGAAAATATACCAGACCTGTCATTCACAATAAAAAAAAACCAAAACAACATATTTACGATTCAGCTCAAACACATCCACAGCATATTATTACTCCTTTTGGAGTAAGTAGCAATATAATGTGTCCCCCCTCTACCAAAGCAGTCAGTTTTAAACATTTTTTTTAACCCCCTTTTCAATCGTATTTAGTCTTCATCCACTGAAATGTGAAGAACTAAGTTTGTAAATGAAGCAGAGAGGCACTTAACTTTGAAAGTCATCACTTCTGGGAGCGGCTTTGGCAGCTAGAGTGGCAGATGCGGAATGCATTTCTAATTTTGAACTGACTTTTCTTTGAGATTGGCTTTGAATGAAATAACTGGAAATAATTAAAGAAAGGCATGGTCAGCTTAATCAGGATGATGAGGTCCATTGTATTGTTGAACACATTGCCTGGTGTGGCTTGGAATTTTTAAGAATTTTCAGAACCTTCACCTCTGGAGTTCTGCCTTCAAACATGCTGCTTGGGATTTGTACAATGATCCCCAACAAGAGGTTGTTGTCTGAGGCTGTGTCGATGTGTGCTGTCATTATTAACAGCTGTAAGGGTCCACATACAGTAGCAGTATAGGGTACAAAAAACAAATTTAAGAATCAGTGCCTTGCTGTGGTTTTGGGTCCAGGATGTGCAACATATAATTATGGTTATCAGTAATTTAATCCTAAATGTATTATGGTGATCATAATGCAGATTATAACATTATACATTTTGTACACTTTCTGTAGAACAAATGAGGGGCACTAAAAATGCATATATACATATTTAAAAGTGTGTTGCTTTATGAGTGCAATAATAATTTTCCAATATAATTTATACAACCAACCAGTGTATGTTAAATAATAAGACAATGCTTTAAGGGTGCCATATTGCCCACTTTATCCTTATTTATTAGGTTTTTCCTCAATGATTCTCCAGAAGTTAGAAATTAAGTAGTAACAGGTCCGAAAAAAAAAACAAACAAAAAACCCCCCAACAACTCCAAAACGAAACTTCTGCATCTTATAATTCTGCATGGTAAAAGCTGAGGTTTGTTTGATCATTTCGCTTTGGATGTGTCTGTCTGATTGGAGGATTGTCAGCCCAGCTCACTGGAGTGTTGTGCCATGATTGGATCCAGTTGTCATTGTGGAGTAAGATATTGGTATCTCACAGGCCAGATTGTGCTTTCTCATTTTGACGTTGTGTGACAGTTCATGCTCTGTAGTTTTTATGTGCCATCTAGTTTCTGTTCAGTTTAGTTTAGTTTAGTTTTTTTTTTTTTTTTTATTGCCTGGGGCACCAGTCTCTCAGATTAACAATAATATTCTTTCGGCAATACAGGCCTGTCAGGTTATTGGTTGTAGCGTTGTTGGTTAATTGTGACGGTCTTCAACTTTTTTCATCCTTGCTGCCAGGGTTTTACAATTTGTGCTGAGAAAACAACTGAATTGGGCTTCAAGGTTTTTCAGGCCCAAGACAGCACGGTTAACCTGCCGTTTGCGGAGAAGCTGTTAACAACTGGTTGAGCTTCTGGGATTCTTTGAGTCCCTGGGGGTGCAAGTAGCAAATTGTGTGGTTGGGTGGTTGTTTCCACTAGAGTGAAACATCTTTTCTGTACTTTCCTTTTGTTTAATGCTCTATTCTGCTGTTGTGATATGTAATTTTATGTGTTTCTATGCCTTTGTAAAGTACTTTGAATTGCTGAATTGCCTTCTGTATGAATGGTGCAATACAAATAAATTGGCCTTGCCTTGTCTTGCTGAACAGGGTAGTTGAAACACTATATCTGTGTCTTTATTGCAGATTTGAAGATGTTGCGGCATTTAATCATTTTTCATTAACTATGGTAAAAATAATAATAAAAAAAAAAACATCTTTTGTCCAACACTAATCAAATGACCACTTTGTTGAACGGATGTTGTGCCGTGGCATCACTTTAGAACCTGCTAAAAGCTTGTGGTCATGATTTCCCTTTACAGTCGTAACGCTCTAATGTCTGTTTATAATGGTACTTTTGCCATTTTAATGTTCTCACGCAGTCAATAGAGCAACAGTCTATTGTTAATCAAACACAACTGAACAGACAAAAAGGAAGAAAAGATAGAACAAGCAGCAAACAGAAATATATTCTATGCAGTAATTACATATTTTCAAACTTGCTCTGTTATTTTACTTGTCACTCTCGGCAGCTGTGTGTTGTTTCTTTTCTGGTTCTAAATGGGTGACTGTAGTGTATGTTGTCACTCTCATGTACAAAAATTATGTAATTAACTAAAACCATTTGCTCTTTAATTAAAATATCTGCTAAAATATAACCATGAGCTATGTGTTTAACTTTGATAAAAGATAAAAAGGTTGATAGGAAAGAAGTGTTTTCGAGAGTATTAACATAAAACAATACGCAGCACAGGAGGCCACAATACTTGTGATAAGAATCGCATTGATTAAAACAAGTGAGCCCACCACTATCTTCATACTGTTTTTCAGTAAATTCCACCTTATGTGGGAGCCACTCGAAGAGCCACTACTGTTTTGCTTATGCTCTTCCCACGCACTGCTTAATAGCTCCCAAATGGCCCTGGTGACAGAAAATCTGCATTGTACTGTTGGTTAAAGGAAGGACCGGATCGAATCTGAGAGGTGAGCCAAAACAAAGCAATGTAGGATGACGAGCCAAGGCACAGACGGTCCAGTGTCCTGCTTCACATTTAAGACCTTTATCTGGTTCACTCTGCAGGCACATGCACAGTGGTTTATCATTTATTTTCATTATAATGTTGAATTCCTCAGATCGATACCTCGGAGGCTGACGGAAGGTTTGTAGCTGTGTTTTTATGAAATGACGCACTGCATTTGTCACACGCTAGAATTAAAAAATGTGTAAGGCACCAAATCTACTGTTCTGTATTAGTGGATCTAAGTCAGAGCCCTAAAGAGCTTAGCTGTTCCTCCACATAATGCCTCAGTCCTCAGCTGTGACCTTTCTCTTCCACACATCATTCACGATTATACTGCTGACATGTTGGCTCATGCCAATAATGTTTCATTGGAGCTAGTGTCAGCCACATCATATTTTATCATCTGGATAAATTTGTGTTGTGTTTTCATGTAGGCTTTCCATAATATGTTTATATATTTATGTGTGAAAGATTAGATTGCACATTTAATTTCATTCAAAAAAAAAGAATTGAGATGTAAACACAATCTGGCATCAGGAAAAAAAGAATGGTTTATACGTAGATGAATAAATAAGATGTATGTGTAGCCTGAACATGTGATGAACATGAGTTTTAATTAAAAGCAGTCATTTACAATGAAACAGAATTGATGCACTACATCTACAGTATGCCCACACAGACTGAAAGCATGCTGATTACACAACAGACTTAAAATGCAGGACAGGAAAGACAAATAATGATAGGAGAAAAAAAAACTAATTTCATGTTTGATTATCTAAACCATTTTTACTTGTAACTGAATTATAGGTTTTATTATTTATGGACAGTTTTCAAATACAGGATTATCTTATGTGTTAACTCTGCCTTTAAGCCTGGAAATTATGAATACGCTTCATATATTTGAGTGCTTTTTCAACAAATAATAAAATGGACCTTGTAACAAACGCAGTCATTTTTGTGCATGTGTTTTTTTTTTCCTATGGTAAAAATGAAACAGTATAGAGCTACTTTGTGGTGCACCAGTAAAGGGAAGCTGAGTATAAGTGCACATCACACATCTAATTGATGTTTATAATTAAAGTATAAACAGTAGTTATTAGAGAACATGGCTTTATACATTTTTTTCCCCCTGACCATAGAAATAAATCCTTGGCTAGATACTGTTTGCACTAAATGTGTGACAGTTCTAATTATCTCCACAGAATACCAAACGATATAATTCACGACCTTCACACTTGCATCAGTTGTTGACCCAGTCTTGTGTGGTTTTGCGTCAGTGACCTTGCAGTTTGACTCCTTTAGTCTGACAACGCTGCTCATTCCACTGATTCTAAACAGGAGCCGCTATCATTTAACTAAAGGAAATGTTAACTACTGATGTTCCCTGCTTAATTGAAGCCTGAATAAGTAATTACTGCACATTATCCCTTTTTCAAAAAATATTCAGAGGTAATGTCAGTGTCAAGTTTGGCTGTTCACATATTTGATTTATTGTGCCAATCGTGTGGTTTCATTATTTCCAGAAAATTAATTCAACTTTAAATTGGATATCGTATGTGATGGCAGCACATTTCCAGTGCCTTATATTTTCTAATTTGTGACAGGGCTACACAGATACCAACCGTTTTTATGTGTGCAGAAGGTTTTACAGGGAAGCCAGACTGGACTCTCATTCATGGTAAAACTGCTTTTGCCACATGGTGAGGAGCTCATTGCTTTTAAAGGGAATGAGAGGACCTAATTTAATTGACCGTGATTGACACTAGCCCCCCGACCACATCCGCTGGTAATTTATTCCTTCTAATTCAACCCCTTTTTACGATGGCACCGCAGGTGTGCCACTGCTCTGCCAGCATCTTTGGTCGCAAAATTACCAAAAATGTGTTCTCGCAGTGATGTACTCTACATGTGGTAGCGCCGCGAATTTGCACCACTGCCTGTGCTTTCACCTTGATTCATTAAAATAAGACCTCTTATGACACTCTGTCGGAAAATGCAAAAACAAACCCCGAAAGGATAAAAAGGGTCCTTTTTCCTGCTGCTACTATAAAACTGTGCAGAATATGAAATAATCAAACATGAGGTGATGCATAAGCAGGTCAAGTCCAGCATGTAACAGTTATTTTGTGACTTAATTTTCCTCCGTGTTATCATACAATAATGAAAAGTGTTGACAGATTCATTTCCTAGCTGCTACCGCCTAAGACCATTTTGAGATTTCTAATTGATAGCTAGATGCAGCAATTTTATAGCACTAGACAATTTTATGGCACTTTTAATTAGTCCAACTTTGACCTTCTGTTCGCTTTGCATTTATATTGCTTCAAATTATTTTCACCTTCTTTCCTCATTAACTTTAGTTGAATGAATACAGGCATTTACAACATATTAATCCATACATGCACTGTATGAAATATAGTGAGACTCGCATAAATTAATAGGCCTGTTAAATTAATTGTTTGATTGATTATACCTCACAATTAAGTAATCTGTAAAATGTGAAATGAATATCTAATGCACACTCTTGACCCCAGAGAGGGAGAGAGAGGGAGAGAGAGGGAGAGAGAGGGAGAGAGAGAGCGAGGAGATCAGGATTTTCCAGGAAGGTCATTAACACCGCAAAGAAGAGCATAAAAACAAAACAAGTGAATAAAAATATCTCTGCGGAATGAGGCTGCAACAACCACTTAGTTGACTAATTGACTAAGAGGGGAAGCCCTTACATACGTCATTAGGGAATACAGGTGCATGATGACTCTCTACTCAGATGAATCCTTCGTATGGAACTAGTTAATCTCCCATGTAATATCAAGCAGATGTGTATTGGTAAATGAATAAACGCCAACCTCAGATGATTTTCAATTGACAAGGTGTTTAGGATTAATTTGGTCTACATTTGACTAAATTATGTTGCGTTGGACTAAACATTCATGTTGACAGGAAATTGTGTGCAGTCATTTTTATACATCACAATTCTGTCATAATTCACTGGTCAATGATCAGAATTGAAAGTACTACTACCTCACTTTAATGTGTTACTACATGCTTTAAAAAAATGAAAACAAGCAGTCTGGTATATTCCAGTTCTATTGTTATTTACAGTAGCGATTTACTTCAAGACAGCTATCTATGATATAAATAGTTGCATCTATTCAGTATTAGTATCTGTGTGACCCATCTTAGTATGTAAAACAGTAAAAAAAAAAACATAACTCTGTAGAATTATGAGTATTCTCTGATTCCTTTGTGACGTCTGCATTGTAATGCATGTTTAATTTGACCAGTGACCAAAGCTACACTTTAGTTTTGCACCATAGTGACAAGTAACTGGGGTAAATAACAAGGAAATGTGTGTGTGTGTGTGTGTGTGTTTTGTGTGTGTCTCGAGAGAGAGAGAGAGAGGGGGGGGGTTAAAAGAACAAACAGAAACATCAATAAATGGCATCTTCACACAGGCTTTTTAAAATGTACTCAACACAGCCTGTTTGAAACCTGTCCGTAAAACACTTCAGCACAACAGCTTTGCTTTCTAAAAAACATTTGCATCTTATGTAAATCTTGCATCCAAACAAGTCTGATTTAACCCTGAAAGCACTTGCAGTTGGATGAGACATCATAGTAAAGTCTGGATAAAGATATTTGACATGAGACGTGAGGAGAGGAGAGGCGGTGAATTAATTTATGCAGATAAAAAATGAATGAATGAATGAAGGACCTGCTGCATATTTATATTTTTTACACCATTCGCCGAATAGACGATTTTATATCTGAAACAGTCACTTGTAGTCGAGAGCTATTCCTCTTCTCTAAACAATGAATCAAAAACAAATCCTTCCTGTTGAACTAAATTAACTTGTTCTAAAGTTTGTTTATAAGAATACAAGAATATGAGAAGTAGCAAGGCAGGTCGTCTGACGCACCCTATTTACATAAAGTAGACAGGACCTCTGGTTGCTGATTAAATACAGCAAAACCCTCGCATCTATGAATGCATTAAATGTGCAGTGGCAGAGAATTAATTACCATTAGTGATTATTATTTGTGCACCACTTAATGAGATCCCCATTTTGTTTTTGTGCAGTTGACAGTAGAAATTTAGAGAATTTAGAGTGGACGTAGCGCTACGCTTCCTAGCGCTACGCCTGACCTCTGCCGACCTTCAGCCTCTGGCCGCCTTTGTGTTGTGTGTTTCTGTGGGAATCAGTCGGGCTTTTTACGTGTCTGTTTCATCTATCCTCCCTCTGCCCAGTATTGGAGTCTTTATCTACTTGGTTGACTTTATAACTGTAACACTAGTTTAATTTCCTTACCTGCTTAATTGAAATTCACATCTCTTTCTCCTCATGTGTCTTGCCCGGCGTGTGCGGCTACGAACGTGTGTGTGGGGCGGATATTAGTGGAGATGTATTTTCTTTCTAAAAGTGGCAAGTGATGGACAGGATCTCACAGACAATGGCCCCCACCACCACAACCCCTCCCCCCACTAGCCTCAATCCTTTGTCTGCTGCACCTGTCTTTTAGATACCTTTCAACCCTGTCTCTTTCTTTTGCTCTCTCTATTCCCAAGTCCCTCTTTTCCCTGGATTGCTTCGGTTTGATAAATCTGATGCTAAATTTAGAGACATATTTCTCAAAGTCACCAGGACTAGAAAGAGAGAAGACCTCAGACAAAATGGCTTCTATAATCCTTGTTTATCATCTTTTATTTATCAGTTTGAAAAACGTGAGGTCGTGGCAGAAATTCACACATCCCTTTCGTCTTCCTCGTGCCGCCATATGTTTCGCTGTCGTCCAATTAAATATCAGTGGTCAAATTCTTCAAAGGGCCACATTTAACTGACAGGGATATTTCTGAATGGGTGTTTTATCATTCTGCTCAGTGGGGCTGTACTTTATAAAATTAGGGGTTTGTTGCAGTTCTAATACAAAACCTTTGCCATTTAAATTACAGCTGTGAGCGTGCCATTGAGTATAGCTTTCATTACACTCCCCTCATTTCCAAATTCTCTATTATCCCACAGTGTTTGATCGTGATTTGGCATCCAATGTTTTGGGTCAACCCCGAAATATTTCAAACACACCTTACAATATCTCCTTATCTCATGAATCTGAGGAGATATTTTAGCTACAGTTGAATATGGCCCATAGGCCTAAACTGGTCCACTGGTGCACCACATGGTCCAATCCAGCCCATGGGATGAAACTGCAGGTGGTTCTGGCTCAGGAGGTAGAGGAGGTTATCCAATAACTGAAGGTGAAGGGTTGATGGTGTGAATTCTGCTCTGTCCGAGCCAAGTGCTGTTATATCCTTAGGCAAGACACTTCACCCTCTGTACCTCCAGTGCTGCTGCTCACACTGGTGTATTAGATTCGGTGGTGATCGAAGGGTCTTTAGGTGCAAAATGGCACACATGTTTTTGTCAGTCTGCCCCAGGGCAGCTGTGGCTACACATGTAGTTTACCACCACCAGAGTGCGAACGTGTCAGTGAATGAATAATGGATCTGCTGTATGTGCTTTGAGTTGACAGAAAAACCCTATAGAAATGTAATAAATTATTAATTTGTGAAATGCAGGAATTGTATGTACGATATTAACAGTCAAGAGTGTCAAAATCATTTTAGTCCAGGGGCTGTGTTTGATCTCAAATGGGTCAGATTGGTCAAATGTGTAACACTCTGCACACAGAAATTAAATTACTACAAAATATTAAAACAAAGGCTAGCTAAAACAAAATCAGACATGTGAGCATGTTTTAACAACTCAGATTTTTTCCCCCCTAACATCTGTGGTTGTACATTTTCATTTTATGCAACCCTAAATGTTTTTCTTTTTATTTTACCTCTCTTTTTATCCTTCCTAATTAAATTTTTTTCTCAGCTAAATGACTACAACATAATTGTTTATGAGCAACAGCGGTTGTAGTAAAAACTGAAACTACGTATATCCAAACTTTGAGCCAATTACCTAAAATACTCACCTGTTGGTTGAATGGGACAGAGCAGCATAGTCCACAACCTGGAGGAGATGGGGTGTGGAGGGACTGATGTGCATTTAAAGGACCACTGCAACAACAAAAAAACAACCTTTCCTGATGTCATTACTCAGAAATAAGGTTGAAGATGGGTTTAATTAATGAATAATTCAGGCTCAAGCATTTACAGTTTATGGAGACCACAGGGCAATGTTTGAAAATGCACGATTCCATAAAAAAAAACAAAGAAAATATCACTCTTTTAAGAAATGTCACACTCATGGTTGTTCATGTCATTCACATTTTTGAAAGGATACTTTGAGGAAAGTTTTTCTAAATGTAATATAATTTTTTCCCACTGTTTTTATTTGACTAATGTGGCTGATTTTAAGTCATAAAAGAAGTTTTGAGTATAATGTATTAACATTAGATCACAATAAACCTGAACACAAAAAGAAAGCAACTGTATAAACTCCAATCACACTGACAACAAGTGTTTTTATGCTAAGTAATAGAACATTTTGATCTCTCCAAATGATGCAACCAGTTTAACAGCATGCAGGACATGACAGCGTGCTCTACGTAACCAGATAATATTCAATATCAGAACCTTCTTTTTTGTTTATTTTTAAGGCTGTTAAGCTTTTGTTCCCTGAAGGCATACAGTAAAACTAAGGACAAAAGGGGAGAGGATACGCAAAATATGCAACAAGACTCTAAAAATTCACATAGGCATCTTAGTCATGAAGACCTTATGCTTAAGTTTTACACACTAACAGTAGATATTACATGTATTGGATGCCACAGATAATACAGTCTGCAAAGCATAGATGGCCAGCATTTATCAATAGCAGAATGTGCCGTCCTCTAGATATATTAGCATACTTAGTAAAGCTCATGTATGCACTGAAATACTTTGTAATTAGAGTGCAGTTTCTCTGCCTTATTCTATACACTATATTGATGGATCGATTTTCTGAACAATGCACACATTCCTCACTGTGGTGTGCCTTGCAGCTAGGTAATGGCTCAGACAGAAGACTAGCTTCTTTGTCTCTTTCTTTCTGATTGTCCTTTTTTTTTTTTTGCTCTTTCTGTCTCCCCCTTTCCTGCTGCTTTTATGACTTTCTTATCTTCCCGATGCCAGTAATACTTCTCCTTTATCCTTTCTCCACTCTCCTGCCTTTCCTTCTTGTTTATGTTGAATATAAAGGGTTGGATATTTCCTCCTTAAGCAGTGAAGTTGCATCCTGCAGCGGTCTTCCACTGTACATTTGTCTGAAGAGGACAGAGTAATTAGTTTGCCATTTGGATTCACTGTGCAATTATCTGCTAGATTCTGGAGGCTTTGAGGTATCTTTAGGTAAACAGTGGCAGCGTCAGAGAGAAAGTAGGGCCATATATTTCACAGAAGAGCACAGTAGCCAGGCCACTTTCAGAAGTATCCTTACTGATTAGAATGAAATTTAGTTTTATTGTCAAGAAGTCGAAACTCTCGCATTTCAGGTGTTTCGTTGTTTCAGATCTCCAGTTAAACATGGAGGATAAAAATAGCTAAAGGAATTCTGAAGGGTTCATAATCAGTATAAATGTTTATAAAATAGGGGCACACGTCTGTATCCGACACTCCTGGGGACTGATTGTGGGCTGTTTTGATTTTTAACGGCTGTTTAATCATACAAGTCACAACGACTGCATTCTTATTCATCGTTCTAGTGTGTTGGTGCAGCTTTAGTAGGCAAGAGGGTTGCATAAAAACTCTACCTTGTACTTGGCATCTGACATTTCCCAGTCTTTGATCGATGAGCTTGCCACTAGCTCCTTCACTCTGGGCAAGTCCTTCTCCTTCTGTCACTGAGAACTCCACAAGATGGTGAGGCAAGCTCCTCCTTAAGCAAGATTATAAGCATCTTAAACACTTTTCCGTCTGTCTCAAAGCGCCCTGGTATATTGTGTGTTGAGGAAATCCCCAGTAGGGTGGATACAAAGCAGGACAAAAAAATGCAAGTGATTTATGTGAAGAATATGTTACTTGTGTATATCATACTAAAAGCTTTACTGTTGTATTTAAGGTTACATCAGTTTATTATTTAAGATTACATCAGTTTATTATTTGAGATTACATCAGGCATGTACATTTTGCATAGGTGTGTCACTGTATTTTATAATCCCAATTTAGACAGATGCTAAAATTCAGGACTTCTGTGCATGAGAAAACCAAGAGGAAATGTGCACAGATGATTTGCAGGTACTTTGTTTGATTCCCTGAACTAAATCATCGTGATTATCTTTCATTTTGAGATAAATTACTTTTAAATCTCTGGGTTAAACTAGGATTTCTTATGTCGGATGGGGAGGCTGATAATTGGGTCTGCACTATCCTGTAGCAGCAAATTTTGTGTAAAATGCAGCATCTTAAAGCAATTTAAAGATCTAATGAGCTTTACAAAATTATTACGATTTGCAAACTTGGTTCATTTATTTTATTATTCAGAAAATGGCAGTAACCTAACTGACACAGTTGCACAGTGAAAAGGCTGAATTATTGTGATTTATCATTGGTTGAGGGTTTGTTTTATAGTTCAATGTCCTTAGACCTTTTAAGTATAAGGTAAAGAGCTTTACATTACATTACAAACCATGAAAACATATGCCTGATAAGAATTAATATGATTGTTTGATATAAAAAATATAGTTGGCATACAGTGTGTCTTTTTGTGGGGCAGGGAAATTTACAGAAGCAAATGTAAAAGAAAGACAACAAAAGGGGAAAACAAGTCATTGTGAATGTAATATAAACTGTTCTCATTAAGTTAGGTTTGATACAAATGCACAATTCACCAGTTTTGTTTCCTGAAAATGATTACTCAAATACTGAACAAAGTAGACAGGATTATCATTCTTCTTGCAATTGTGGAGCCATACCTTATTCAGAATGTGACCCATTTAAAAGCTCAGAGCAAATCTTGCCCACATACTGTGAAGCAACAAGCAGCTGGTCGAAGACTGGCTCTGACAGTGCATTCTGTTTTGACTGTATGTAAAAAAAAAAAAAAAAAAAAAAAAAAAAAAAAAAAAAAAGACCTAAAAGAATCACCGGGAGAAAAAAAAAAAGATGTATGTTTTTACATCGCTTTGTTCTTAAAATGAAAAGAATGTTGAACTTTTGATTTTGTCACTGTATGTACTCTGGTCTAGATCTAAATTAGGACAGAACATACGCATCAGTTGAATTTTGTCTCCATCAAAGAAGCCAGTGTGTATAGAAGCAGGAATCATGCAGAGGAGTGCAATAAACAGCACCTTTGGCCTGAACATCGAACAAAGGACGGGAAGTTCTTTTTTCCTCTTTTGTGGCCTTTTTTTTTTTTTTTTTTTTCTAACTCGGGAAGAGGGAGGCAGCTGAGAAAGCAAGGACAGTGATTTCTTTTAGAGTCCTGGGTGGGGCTAAGGACCTCGAGGATGGAGCTCGGGGCGTACGGGGGAAGTAAATGCCAGCACCCTGCCGTGCAACAAGCATGGAGGCCTTTTGACTTGGTTGCCATGTTACAGGCCTGTGGTCACAGGTATCCTTTCCTTCAGGCTGACAGATGTGGAAATGAGGAGGAGAGGCAGGATAACAAAAGAGAAAATAAGATGTGTATACCAGGTAGTGGTCAGAGTTGTGACTGTCTAACTGTCTTTCCATCTTGTGCCTGAAGTGATAACAAGACTGCAGCAATCGAAACCACGTACAACAGTCTCCCCAGAGTGCTTTTTCCTGCTTGAAAGCACTTAGTGTTTGGGGGATTGGATCCATCAGTGTCATTTTTTATAATAACTGGATTTGGTAATGTAGATAAGATTGTGCCATTTAAAAATATCTTTTTCAGGAGAATGCAGACTGCAGTTGTGTTGTCTCAACTTACGATAATCTTGAGGTTTTTGAAAGTACCATCGCACATCTGGAAGTCATGGAAGAGCCCTGCATCAGTTTAACACCTAGAGGAGAGCTGGAGGGAGACTGAGGGGCCAGCCAGGAGTTCTTGACTGATTTATGAAGGCACATGTGGAAAGGGTGACAGGATGTAAGATAGCAGATTTGTGTGTGTATGTGTGTTTGTAAGGTGGTATAATATATCACTGAGTGCATTTTTTTAGGCCTCATCCCTCTGGAGTTGCCAACTTCACTCTCGTGCACTGTTTGTTATCACATCAAGTCCACATGGCCGATGAATTGAATGCCTTAATATATACTTTTCGAAAGCTTTAGATGCCGACTGGTATTAGCAATTCATGCAGATGGACAGATAAACTTCAATAAATTTGTAAGAGCCTGCCTTGATGCACGGACCTTTAGGGAATGCACACGGGAAGTCGCTGAGAATCCCACTGAAGTATCAGCTTTTGACGTTAGCCTTAAAGCCAATGACAAAAAACCTGATGCTTTTAGATATCAGCATGAAATCACATACAATAGAATGCATTGTGCATTTTACTTATTCAGTGTTTACTATTAATGCACACTTTTTGTACCAAAAATGTCGTAACACTACACCGTAGTGATTATATTTTTATCTGCATAACTTTTGTGCATATTCTGAAGTTAACATTGTGGATTTGTTTCTTAAAAAATATATTCAGTAGATGTGAGCGTGATATTTAACTTTAGTTTTTCCTTCCTTTTGTCAGTGTGCTGTGTCTTATAATGTGCTGTTTTAATGTATCGACCTGCCTTTTCACTAAATGTCAAGCGGCATGGGAACAGTTGCATGTTAAAAATGTTTAAGCTATAAATGGTTTATTTACACTCGGCTAACATTCCAGTGCAAATATTCTAGGTGAATATTAATATGAACAGAACAAACAGGTTATTTGCCATCAGCTATCTTCGTTTAAAAAAGGGGTGGAGGGGGTGGGTGGACGAAGTGAACACAAACTGGAGACGGATCTGAAATGACTAATTATTTTTTAAAAGAAAACCAGTTGGTAAAGCCAATAAAATGGAGGTTTGTGCATCACTAAAGCAGTATGAAACCTTGTTGGTTTTTGCTGTGAATTTGTCCGTCAGTGGAGGCAAATGACAAAATATTTGGAGAAAATTTCACCTGAGCAACAAAGAAAGAGAGTCCCCTAGGGGACATCTGACTTCAATTCCACTCTTGTCAGGTAGACACGAGGCTGAGGGGCATACACAGCAGTAAAAATAAATAAAGAGAGAAGAAAACAGAAAACAAAATCAGAAAAAAAAGGAAATAAGGAAGAGAAGAATCCCACTGAGAGAGGGAGCTACGTTTCCTTTTGTTTATTACTATTGTTTATTAATTTATTATTTATTCTACATATATAGATTTTGAGAATATTGTAATCATATGTGACCCGCCACCACGAAACCAGGCATAAGTCGCGCTGAGCCGTTCAGAGCTACAGCCAAATTTAGGCTGGAAGGTTATTTGTTATTTGTGTTTACACCTTATCAAAAAACGGTACCTTAACACCTCTATGTTCACTTCCTGTGGTCATTACATTGAAATCGAGTCAATAAAGGTGGTTATTGAGTCAATTATTTAAGCGGTGACAAAAGTTTAAGGATTGCTGAGCAAAGACAAAGACGACTTCCACCTCTTTTCGCCGAACAAACCGGTCTCCGTTCCGTGCGTAAACATCCAAGTGTTCGGTACGAGGAAAAAGCTTATATTGAATGCTCTTGTCCAATGGTGTAAGCCAAATGTTTATAATACGTTGCAATTCTGTCCTATTATTAAAATATATAAAACTTCTGTGACATGTCCATCAGAGTGTCCTTTAACATCTGTGAATATTTTTTGTCAATCGGATACGAATTATTATACTTTGCTAAAGACTTCCTACCCCAAAACAGTCCAAAACTTTAACGGACAATATCTAAAAATATGCAAATTGCACAATAGGTCCAACTGTGGATATTAAAATGACCATAACTTTGGTTCTACTTATGATAGAAACATAATTTTTTCACCATCTTAAACCTTAGTTTCCACTCTACCAATCTACACAGATAACTCAGTTTTGATTTCCAGACACTTATGCCTGGTTTCGTGGTGGTGGGTCACATATGTCAATTCAGTTTGATACATTTATTTATGATGGAATCAAATATTTTACCTCATGTCATGAAATGATTATAAGACTTTGTTGTATTCTTGATAGATAAAGTGTAACTGGGACTGCGTTTGGTTATTACTGATGTGTATAAATAGGAATAAAAATAGGAATATGTCTTAAAACCACATTATTCCAGTGTATTATTATTATTATTATTATTATTTAGTCTCAAGTAAAAACTGAACGTCATGTTTGATTTAGATTAAATTAAATCATGCTGGAGGACACAATGAAGATAACATATTAAAAGGTGCATATGTGTTAAAACACTGCACATAATGTTAATGTGTTTTAAGACCTTAAGTACCTCACTGACAACACAATATTTCCTACAAAACAGAAGGACTTCATCTTAGGTCTGTGATATGTGTGTGATGCAAATTTCTAAACAGTCTGAGTTTTAGTTGAATATTGTAACTGTGTCTGTTGTAACTAGAGTGAAAATGATCTTATCTGACTCAGTCCTTTAATTTATGCCCAGTAAGAGACCAGACACTTTTGTAATAATGTTGTCTTATTAACTTTTTTACATCTAATTGCTGGAATTTCTTTTTCTATTATGTGGAAAGAGGAAAAAATATCCCTCATATGAAGTTATACTGGACTCAACATTTGCTGCATAGCTTAGCTTTTGCTTTCAAGTCACTCAGTAAAGAAATACCTCCTTTATTAGTTTTTATGAGGCAAAAAAAGCATGAATATTTTGTCTTTAACCTTTTACCTCCTATTTTGTCCACACAGTCCACAGAGCAAAAAAGAAAAAGAACAATAGCCTTTGCCCTTTGTAAGTTTAGCTGCTGTAGCTTTGATGATGTGTGTGTAATGTGGTGTGTATTTATGTTTTCTACACTCACATGAATTAATTTTGGATTTTGCTTATGTGCGATACATCTGAAAAAAAAAAAAAATACAAAAAATTACATGCACAGCAGAGGTTATGCAGTGATTCCTCTCAGGTCTATTGGAGAGAATAATGTTGACTGCTGATAGCAGGGCTTTGATCCGTAACCTATTGTGACTGTAAAATCAGAGGGGCTAGGCATTTTCTTTGATAATGCTGTGGTAAATAAATTCCACTTCTAAGTTGCTTATCATATTGTATGTATAGATCTCAAGGTGCTGGCTAAGACTTTATAGAAGGTGTTTCTAAATGGCTGTAAGTAAAGATTTTCACAGTGGATTACTGTGTGATTTTACTGGCCTATATATATATATATATATATATATATATATATATATATATATATATATATATATATATATATATATATATATATATATATATATATATATATATATATATATATATATATATATATATATTACACATGATTGACTGCTGGTGTTATTGGGGGGATACATTTAACTTAAACAACCTAGGGTACTTCTGCACTTAGTGTGTTTACTTCATCTGATCCATGGGACTAAGTTGAGGTGCACGGGGAGCATTTAATGCTCTGCAGTGCTTGTAGGAATTATTACTAAGGCTCAGTGTTCTGTATTTCCCTTGTTAAGAGACGGAGAGAGGAAAAGACAGGGGGAGTGACTGTGAATGAAATAAAGGGTGAGAGGTGGAGGGAGTCCTGTGTTGTTGGCAACCACAGGCTATATCTGGGCAGTCTACAGAGACAGGCACGCTTTGTCTCTAGCGTCATTTGCAGCTTAAACAAACAGGTGTGATGCAAGAGCCTCTCAAACAAACACACGGCTGCTCTTCAAAGTGGAGACAGGAAGCTACACCGAGTGAGGGAGAGTGAAGAAATAATGGGGGAAGCATGGTCAGTCAAGGGGAGAAAAGAGAATATGTGGAAACAAGTTTGGTTTAAAAAAGAGGTGTTCTTTTTATGCTGAATTGGAGTTAAAACGCTAGACTTTCCTCAAACTTTCCTTCATATTCGTAGGTGTTAGCCCTGTATTTTCTTCATTTTAGCTTTCACAGTTTGGAGAATAAATTGGTCCTTGTTTTTTCTCACCTTCACTAAAAATGTCTGTTTTCTCTCTCTTTCACTCTAGTGCTGACAGCCTCTTACCTTCTCCACTTCTTCATCACATCTCTCTCTCTCTCTCTCTCTCTCTCTCTCTCTCTCTCTCTCTCTCTCCCTCTCTCTCTCTCTCTCTCTCTCTCTCTCTCTCTCTCTGTGGTATTGTCACTTGAATCAGAAGTTGAGTGCTGGCTAAGTGAAGGGGTACACAGCGTGTCTGCTCTAGACAGGCCTGAGTGCTGCTGCACTGCTTTGCTGCCTTTCTCCACAGAGCCTTGATTCAGCCCCCGCTGATAGGGGACCCAGACATTGCTCTACCCCCCAACTTCCCTGATGAGCACCAGTTCTAATCCCTACAGATATTAACCCCCTCAGCCTCTGCTCATCGCTCTCATCTTTATTCAACAGATAAAGCATTCACTCATTTTGACTCATTTTAATGACAGCCTGTTGTCCTTGATGTCCAGTTCCAAGTGGAAATGTCCCATTTTTATTCTTTTTTTCAATGTTTCTCTATTTCTATGCATCCGTCTACATCTGTCACTTTCTAAGAAACAAAAGAAAACGTGAGACTTAAAATGTGCCATGTTTAGCTAACACATTGTTGCACAATTTATCTATCTATAAAAAAGTGATACGTGTATTGCAGTTGCAAACACCTTCAGTATAAACTGTCAAATGTGGTGGTTTATACTTTACTGCTAATTACCAACATGGGGTGATTATAATACAGTTTTTAGTACACGGTGGTATATGCCCATTAAAGTGCTAAAATGTATTATATATAGTTTGAACACATGGAAGTATATATACCTATAGTTTGTACAAAAAATGAAAAATTCAACATGTTCATCTTCATCATTCAGGATATTATTTACTATGAGTATACATAGGAGTAAGGCAAGGCAGGCAGGAGGATAACTAGTGATGAAAACTGTCCGTTTCAGAGCTATTCAGATTAAAGAAGTTGTCGTCCACCATCACATAAGAGCATAAGTAGGTTGTAAGGTGCAGAATAAAAATTCAGAACAGAGTACGACATAAATTAAGCAGCTGAAACAATCTGTGGGTTGATGTAGAACCCAGTGTCAGCTCATCCCTTCAATTATCCTCATTATTACAGTATGTCCTCGGTTTGCACACACTCTCACCTGCAGTGATATATCACAGACACAAGATTACAGTTACTATGAAGAGATGTTGGGTTATTCAATCCCAAACATTACTCATCCCAGCCATAAGACAGAGACAAAATACCAGGCAGTAAAACAACAAGCGTAGATCACAGGCCTAATTGGGGCTCTAATGTAAAGCATCATCCAAGCAGGCAGACACAGAGAGGCTGTGGGTTCTCCTCTTTTACACATCCTAAGCTCTTAGGCTCAGTAGAGGTTATTTTAGTGGAGGTATATGAGATATAATGATACGTCAGTGAGATCTGCTGGGACAAGAGGAGCAGGTAGTGCGGTAGAGCAGAGGGCTGATTTATGGGCAGGATAAATGATGCGGTGGGTGTCTGCCGGTGTAATAGCACTGTGCTCTGCACATTGCACTTTCACTCAGCTGTAGTTTATAGTGTGATGTGTGATGGGGATAAATGTCATCTTGGCTTATCTAAGAAGATCTGATATGACTTTAAACTGGCTCCTCTCAAACACCTTGACATGTATGCAATGGAGAACTGTTAATGGCACATTCACAAAATGGGTATCAATGTTCGGTCTCTTAATGTTTGGGATATTTTAGTTTACAGTTAGTTTTTTTTCAACAGAATGAATTTGTAGTCTTGTGTTACTAAAAAAAAATAATACAAATCTCAGAAGCATCATATTATTCTCTTGATGTGCCTATTAGTTTGGTTAAAAAACTAAAGTAGCCAAAACCAGTTGCTTATACTGTATAATTCAGTATTTTAAATTATTATTATTTAAAACTCATATTTCTCCCCAATTATTGAATTATTTGAATTCCAACCTACTTACCAAGGTGAAACAACGGTGTCTTTTCTCCTGCTGTACCTGTGGAGAAGTGCTCAAACAATAATCAGTGAAGTGTAGTATTCACACACTCATTATGTAACGCTTAGCAGGCAGCGTTCAAGCAGGTATAAGCATATTGCTCTTTATGCAATATTGTAATGTAGGGACATTTGCATCCAGAGTTGGACTGGTTATTATCATGGCTGCGTCAGTGTGTGGTCAGAACAGTACCAGCTGATGATTTCGTGTACTAGCACTTATTTGCAATTGTTGATTTTTCTGTTCTTCGTTTTAAGGTATCTCAACAAAGTTCTGAGTTGGAGTTACCATTAATCAGAATATCAGATATATAAACCTGACAAATGCCCAGAGGGACCAGAGTGATATTATGATTGATCAAGTGCGATGCTGAGCTACATCAATGTGTGGGATCTTTTCTCTGAGATCGATGCAAACCTTTCAACACACCTGGACTTGGGTATATGCCATGTATTAAAAAAAAAATGCTGTTAAATTTAATGCCATGAATTTTCATATTTAATGAATGTGTCAAATGTTAGTTACTGTTCTACTTGTTTTTACCTTGAAAAAAACAAACAAACAAAAAACTAAACATGGAGATTGATTTTCACAAGGGCTGACAAGCAGAGTCAAATATTGTTAGAAATGTGTTTTCATACATTTTGTGTGGGTGTATGTTTGTGTTTACTTCAATACAGAGAAAACTGATATGGAAACTGTGGGTTTGAATAGTCTTGGCAGTATCTACAGATGAGTCTGTGGGATATCCTGAGGGGATGTGAGGATGGGCAGGTGCATCTATAAGGATTGTATTTTTTTTTTTCTTTAATATTTCTTGAGACCTCCTGTATAGTTTTTCGTCTAGTCATTGACAAACAGTAGCCTATGGATTTATTTTTCCACTACTCCTGACGCTTTACATGGAATTCATTTTCACTTGTAAACCAGCCTGTCGCACGCACGCACGCACGCACGCACGCACGCACGCACGCACGCACGCACGCACGCACGCACGCACGCACGCACGCACGCACGCACGCACGCACGCACGCACGCACACATGGGTAGTGAACATTTTTTTAATAAAATTAGAAAACTAAATTAAACTTAATAAATAAAAATGAATGAATAAATTAAAGATAATAATTGTAAAAATGTAAATAAAAAATAAAAATAAGTAAATACAGTAAATCTTTCAAAAAGCATCTTTAAACCTTTGAAAAATGTTTCGCTTTGCACCCGTTTCCCTCATGCTGTATGGGGACTTCCTAAAAAAATGTAATTAATATATTTATAGAACCACATCATTTCTATTTTACTAGTGAGGACCTTTACTTATATTTAACCCACATGGGGACCTGAATTTTGGTCCCCATAGTGTCAGAGGTCCCCATGGTGTGACTGTGTAAACACATTAATGCACCCATAAAGATATGAATACAAGTACACACACACACACACACACACACACACACCACTCTGCATCCAGCGGTTCAGATGAAGTGTGTGTTTATTGTATAATCCACTCCTGTCTTGTTGTTTGTACGGTAATATTGAAATTAAAATCAGTGGGTGCCAAACTCTGCAGATGACCTGGTTGGTTTGCCTTCCTTGCAGTTTTGCTCGCTAATTTCTGTGCTTTGGCCTCCCTCACGCATCCTGGTAATGAGAAAATGTGCTGTTGTCTTTGTTTACTGAGCCAGTCTGTCTGGCTGCAGCTCTTCACATTGTTTGAATATAAACAGGAGCAAAATTATTAGCTCACTTGGAGTGTTTCTGCTCAGTTATATTACCACACAGCACATAGGGTGACCTACATGAGCCATACACATACAGTATGCACAGTCAGTGATAGGTGACACACAAATATTAATTACTTTAATCACTACCCATTGGAAAAGGTCCAGGTGATATTACAATGTATTGCATGACACAAGCATGAGACAATGGGGATAATGCTCGCTGCTTTTTCACTGTGTTGATAGTCAATAGTAACAATACCCCCCCACACACGCACACACACACACACACACACAGAAAACACACACACATAATTCATATACATATTTCTGTGGTTAAGAAATGAAATGCACTAGAGGTTGAGACCGAGTGGGTCTGATGACAGCTTCATGACAGTTGTGCATTATTAGTTTTCTGTCCTTATTGATCTTTTTATACATTTATGAATCACAAATTGAGAGTCATCTCATACTAGATAGACAGTGTCAGCCATTCCGAGGATAGAGCAGAGTTAGGAATGAAAATGTTGAGTAATTTTGCAACTTGTTTTTGTATGGAGGTGCCATCCTTTGAATGTGCTTGACTTATTGGAGAGGAAATTTGCCTGTCAAGATTGTATCAGTTTTCTTTTAATATATATCCACTACTGTTTCTCCAGGAAATTGCTATTTTATTTATTATTTATTTATTGGTTTATTAGGTTTAATAGACTTTGGAAATGAAAAGCCTTCTGTTCCATGAGACAGAATTGAGCAGATTTCTGCTTTTTTCCTTTGTATGCAACTAATGATGGGTACTACTACATAATGGTTAAAATGACATTTCCAAACTTAGAGGCCTTGACTGGTTTGCAGCTTAATTCAAGAGGCAAATGCCTACACGATAAGCACTGCCTTTTGGCACAGAATGTCCCATTTGCTAAGCCAGCAAATCCTTAGTCTAAAGTTTAATCAGTTATGGCACATCCAGGCTTGTTTTTTTTGTTTTAGAGAACACTTGAAACATTAGGCTAAATTAAAGGAGTCAGACAGATTTGGGCGTAAACTACAGTACACTACAGTTGAGCAATTTAACATGAGCTTCAAGTCAATAACGGAACAAATTTTCTTCTATAGCGAGCCTCACAGAATATGAAATATAAACTCCAAGTTATAAATTTGATAGTCTTTTGTTGTCGCTTGTCTGATTTTTCCTCCATGTTTTTAATGCATGCTTCATCTCACTCTTTTATCATCAGTGTGATAAGCACCACAAGGAGGATATACTTTATGAAGTAGTGATTCTGCTGCCACTGTGACAAATCCACTTTGCACTGTTCTTAGGTTTGTAGAAATATTGATATTTGGTGCTGGAACATTGATGATATTAAGAAAGAGGACATAAAAAAAACATGGCAGTATAATATCATATTGATTTTTTTCTCTCATCACTAGTAAATGTCCTCATTTGAAAGTCAGATGGTAAAAATGCATGTGAAGACAGTAGGGATGGGAAGATTATCCGATACGTATCGATACGCCGACACGCACATGCATGATCCGAATGCAATTAAAAGTTTGGAATAATATCGCGATGCATCGGTTACTGAATGTTTGTAGCGATAAAATGTGATCGCTTTTAATAGATTAGAATTTTAGTTACATTTATAAGTGTTTTTCTTTCACTGTGGCATGAACGCTGCGGATTAATACTGTCAAGTCTGTATGTGAATCTGATATAGACGTTGAAGAAACACATGGTTTGAATACGAAATTCTACTGTACATACTCGCAGCAACTGTGATAGGTGTATCCAACAGCACGTCCCAGATTACCTTCCATAGGTGTCTCTTAAAGTCACAAAACCTACATTAGAAATACATGACATTACCTGCATAAATTGATTCTGAGCAAGATGTTAAGTGTTACAAACGTGTGAAACAATGACTATGTAAATGCAGTCATAACTTTTTCACTGACTGTATGGGAGGCATGTGTTCAGAAACTGAACTAAAGACACTTTCATGGTCTTTGCACTGCATGTGTTTAATAGAATTAATGTGTTGAATCAGAATGGGCTCAATCACTCTGTATCGTGATTTAGGTGTGTATCGCATCACAATGTGAGGTGCCACGTATCTTTAATATATTGGATCGTAGACGCTGTATCGAGATGCGTATGGTATCAGCTTCACAACGAAAATTCCCAACCCTAGCAGACAGTATTTAACAGGTACTTTTATTAACTTTCAGTTTAGAATACTATCCTTCAAAACTTTGATGGATAGTATCAACCTATATGTCATTATTTCACATATTAAATGATCTGAAATATTCTGTTGTAATTGAAACCCATCTTAAATGCTTAATGTATGACACTTAAAAAACATATCGGCCTGCACACATGTCTGAATATGTGCTCAGGGCATACACTGATAACTGTTGGGGTGACATTTGGGTGTGAGTGAGGTTGAATGTAAATTGCTTTTTTATTGTATTAACTGCAGTGTCCTGTTTTTTATCACACATGCTCGACAAATTTTCCCTAACGGGGTAATAAAATTGCCTGGTTAGAAGTAGGAGTTTCCTCTGTACTTATTAGCAGAATAAATGTTAGAAAGATCTACACCTTTTCTGAATGATTAATATCCATTAAGTAGTGACATAAACAGGGATCCACTAATGGTGAAATTCTACCGATATTGAAGTCATGTTCAGTTTTTGTTGTTGTTTTTTTTGCTGTTATTTATTCCTTCTTTTGTGTAGGATAATAAAGTAACCTTCATTATAACATTTATTACTAAAACTATAAGTCCCTTATAACCCTGTCTGTGAATGTGAATAGAAACACATAAATGCAATGGCATATATGACCCATATATCTGTGCATCCCTACCTGTAAAACAGTAATCTTTGTTTGTTGAATTGTTGACAATTTCCTATTCCCGATGAACCAATTATATTTCTGCCACTTCCTCACTATTCTAAAATGAGACAATTTAATGAAACACTGTATTAATTTGATTTGTTGACCTCCTGGGATAAAACTGTTCTTCCCAACAGGTCCAGTGAGGTAAAATATTATCTTTTAAGTGATGTCAGATGATGATACGATACCCAGTAATATCACAATGAGACTGTACTTCTGAGTTTCTTGCTTCATTGCTCAGGACTTATATTTTATTGACATAGACAACATCAGTGAAGCAATAATAATATTATGACTGAACACTTGAAAATTGGATGTCTCTGTGGAGCTATAAAATCCACTGGCCAGTTTAGGACTCAATATTGTTTGATATTCCAACTGAGGGTTTCATATGTTAAACTCACTTTTTCATAGAAGAACCTGCAATATCAATCTGAGCTTTTTAGGTTCTACAGTCTCTTTCCATTTCACTAGTTGATTCATTTACATGACAGATGCCCTCATGCATGCTGCAGAGAGCCTCGGGGTGCACTGCAGCTGAACGCCACCTGCGGTGTGAGTTTGTTATTTGAACCCGTGGTCTAGAGTTCCCCTTCTGCCCTTCTCATGACAGCACTCACTGCTGACCCTGCCTGGTACAGCACTCACACTGAGGCTAAA